>CM028138.1:146620000-147220000 GCA_016271365.2 Neoceratodus forsteri | reverse complement strand
AGGCCCAGCTAACTCATGCGTACCAACTGGCTCAAACCATGGCTGCCAAAAGAAATCTGGCCAACAAAGAAAGGTATGATAAAAGGTGAAAGCACAGGAACTCCGGGAGGAGATCGGGTATTGCTAAGAAATCTGGGATTGCATGGCAAGCACAAGATTGCTGACAGATGGCACCATCTCCCTCACATTGTAGTGGGCAAACTAGATGATCTGCCAGTGTACAAAGTAAGGCCTGAGAATAATTCAAAAGATGTAAAAACAATGCATAGAAATCATTTACTGCCCATTGGACAAATCTTAATTGAGTCTGAGCCCTAGAAGATGCCCTCTGGACCAGTGACTAGAGCTGCTGCTAAGAAAAGATCAAGAAAGTCTGCACCTACAGAAGCAAAGTTAAAGTGTTCCCCTCCACAAGTCCCAGTTGAGCATGACTGTCAGTCCATATCGGAAGAAAGTGAGAGTGACTTTGAATACTATCCTTCTTACTAACTGAGTCAATTGTTTCAGGGCAATCCTAGTCAATACTGGAGACAAAGCTGGGCCTTCTGGACTGTTTAAGCCCCAGCTTCATCCCTGGAGCCAATGCTCCCAGAAAGTGAAGTGCAAAGCATCAGATCAGATGAAATGGAATCATTGTGCATGGTTGAACTGTTTGAGCTTTCGGGGAGAAAATGATAGATTGGGGCAGACTGGTGATACACCGAACAAGAAGAGTATTTTGAGTGCCTGACAGTCCACTGCCAGTGTCGAAAGCTCTCCATGCGAGCCAAATGTTGTGGACTCAGAAACTGTAACTCCTGGAGCTGAAAGTGCCCCAAGTTCTAGCCTCTCTACCCCCATGGAGACTCCCCCGACAAGTGAGGACAATGCTGAAAATGAGGCTGAGTGCAGAGACTGTAACAGTTTCCCCCTAGAAAGACTGGTCGAGCTGTAAAGCCTGTGGTGCACCTCAGTTATGATTCCCTTGGGAGGCCTGTGGATTTGCCTCTCAATGTTGTCCATAAAGAGTGTATGTGTCCCCGAGCTCACTGCCCAAACTGAGCATCAGTGCTAACTCCAAGTTACTTGTGTTGCCCTCTAAGTGGTGCCCTTGCCCCATCCAGCCCCAAGGTAACTGATAGGGAAGGGCCCCTCTCTTCAGGTTTCATGTACAAGAGGTAATAACTGAGTTATGGTACAATGTGTATGTAATACTGTGTAAAGAGTGACGTACCAATGTTTCAAAATGTGTTCTTGGTAAAATGATATATTGACTGATGATTACATGTGAGCCTAATGCAAATGTATATGGTTGCAGTTGAAACTTATAGAATTGCCTTGGCGTGGACGTCAAGCTTTCCCAAACAGGAAGGGTGTAACCCCCCTGCAAATGGGGTTCCCAAAGACTTCAGGAGCTTGCTTGAATGCTCCAAGCCTGAATGGTGTTTGGCATTTAAGCCATTTATCAGTGAGTGTTTTAGAGCCTCTGGTACTGTCTTTAAGAGCTGTCTGCTTGCAGACATAATTAGTTTGTATGGGGGACTGTGTGCTTCTCTGAGTACCACTCGAGCTGCTGCCAATTCACTTAATTTTGCAGTCACTAGGGTGCAAGGAACCTATCTGAAAGATGTAACTGTTTACCAGAAATTATTCAGAGTAATAATGAAATTACAGTTTGTCTAACCTGCTTTCTTTGCAGTCAGAACTGTGTCTGCTAGTTCCCATTCTAGTTTTGAACTGCTGAACTGGACCAATCAGTGTGGGGTAAGCTAGCTCTAAATGGTGCCTTGGACGAATCAGAACTTGGACTCATAATCTGAGCCAGCCACAAGAGGATTGTATGGGCAGTGACTCTGGGAGATGTAGTTTAGACTTCAGTGCCTTTTGGACCAACAGCAGCAGTCTATTGTGAGTGACAGCCAATCCAGTCAAGAACTGGGAGGAACTCAAAGGAAGTGCCCGGTTTTGTCGGTTGGAGTTCAGTTGAGCTTTGGCAGTGAAGAAGGAAGGAGCCCTGTGCTTTTTCAGTGTGCAGTTTAGTCAAAAACGTGTGTAAGGCCCAGAGTTCCGGTCTGCAGCTTGTGTAACAGCTTGTTAGGACTGAATCCGTCCTGAAAAGAATCAAGGATCTCTGAAGAGTAGAAACCAGGCTCACCCTGTAGAAGACTGGAAGAATTGCTGAAAATTGCACTCGGTCTGTCAGGAACTGAATCTGCTGTGTGTTCTCCCGGATTGTGCAGTAGTGCGATCGGGATACAGATGCAGCCTGCCTGGTATAGTACTTTCTTTTTATATGGATGTGTGAAGAGGTTTGTGTACCTCAAGTGAGCCCTGCTGACATTGAAGGACCCTATCTTATTTGGAGGTCGTGAGTACTAATTCAGGGTTGCTCCTGTTGAATTGCCACATTAAATCCAAATGGAATTACTGTACTGCTGACTGTTAATTCTCCTTTTCTCTGTGTGAAAGGCCCCTACCAGCTGCCACGGTTTGGACTAGCCACTAGGGCTTGGGTACCCAGGGACAGTAACTGATAGGATAGGCCTGTGCACAGAGCCATGAATGAATTATTAGAGTGATAAGCTAATTAACCTGATTTCCCCTGTCCTTGTTATATCCCCTAAATAAATCAGAGCTGCTTGTTTCCAGCAAAGTTATACTGCCTGAGTGTTTGTCTATGTTAAAGTACTGTACTGTGATTGTTGCACTGTATCTCATTTCACAGGAGGTCCCAGTGCGGAACCAGACCTGGGGGTAAGTGTATACTGTGAAGGTAATTCTGATATATTGTGTGGCCACTAGTGGGAAGAAAGGGGTTGCAGTGTCCCAGAGGGCTGTGACCAAGTTAGTTTAACTATTGCAAACCCTGACCTCTGGGTGGAGGCACCGCCATTGGATCAGGCCCTCAACCTGTTAGTGGCAAATCAGGCAGGGGTAGTAGCCCCTGGGATAGCGCCCATCTAGGGTTACATCTTGGAGGCTCACCGCTGAGTTGTGTGTCCTCTAGTGGCCATATTACTGAACCACTGTTAAGAAAAAAATGGGTACCCGACAGAAGTGGCTGTGCACCGGCTGGTGGAGTGGTGTACTGGGGAGAGATCGACCCCAAAATGCTATGCTTATCCTGGACATCCCCTGGGTATCAATAACGGACACTGTGCAGGAGTACTTTCCAAGGTGGAAGGTTTACAAAACCCTGTGGTGGTGGGTCGGCATGCTAATCTGCTCACCCACACTTTCCTGGCCCTAGTAGAGTTTAGGATCCCAGAGATGGCTCCAAAGTGCACAGACCATTACCCCAGAGAGCCCTCACTGCTTGGAGAGTGATAACTAAGGACAGTAAAGACCGGGGAATCAGCCCCCACCACTATCTAAAACTTTGAGGAGAAATTTGCTGAATGGTTGCTGGGAGGGGAAAACTGTGGAGGACTTGAAAACTATTCTTGCCACCTGGGGTGTTCCTCCCCAACACCCCTCCTGCTCCAGTGCCCGTAATGGTGGCTGAACCAATGCAGACTCCTATTTCTGCACTGCCATTAGTCACGACTCTTACGAAGGTTGAGGATCTTCTCTGGCACCCTCCCACCCCCAAGGGAGGATGACTGGGAGACCTGGATAGACTATGTTGCCCCCAAAGTGCTAGAATGGCAATGCTCGGAAGGTGAAAGCGAAGAGGGTTGGTGAGAGCCTCGAGGTCCTGCCCTGGCTACCATCCGTGCTAAGCGGGCCAGTAACCTGAAGCGACTGCACAGGCCTATCTTGAGGCCTTGGAGAATGTGTATGGGAGCCCAGATTCTGATGAGGACCTATGGTGGAGAGTAAGAGATGCACAACAGTACCAAGGGAGTTGTTGTCTGTGTATGTATCTCGCTGGAAAAATTGTTGCAAGAATGCCTCAGAAAAGGTAGTTTGCCAGCGATTGAACTGGACCGAACCAGGCTGGACAGGATCATAAGTCTGCCCCTTCTCAGAACTGCTGTTGCTTCAGTTACACCTGGCAGATCGACTGGAATCCCACCCTCCTATGATGAGTTAATGAGAAATTCGAGGATTGAAAAAAGCCGACCTCGGGAGGACCTGCACCAATAGCTGCTGACTACGACCCGAGTGACTGAGGGTGACCATCAAGTGAAGTTCAGGGCAGAGGTTGGCAGTCAATGAGTGCTCTGACAAGGAAAAGATATGTCACAATGGGGCGAACTGTTGAGAGAGATCCGGAATTCAAAAACAGTCCCTTTATGAAGGCCACGCCTGCAAGTGCAGGGGCCCTGACCTATATCCGACTGCATCTGCTATGGGGTGAGGTACCCACCATGTATCTCCTACTGATAACAGCTCCGACTTCGATTCCTTGACCATGGAAGTGGAGAAACTGACGAGATGTCTCCAAATGCTTATCACGCCAGACAGAGATGGCACCAAGGTTTCCAGTTAGTAATACCCTCCTGGCTCCCAGTGAGGCACCTCGCCAGCTCAAACTCCAGAAAGTATGTTTTGCTATAATTGTGGGAAAGATGGGCACATGAAAGGAATGCCAGTCCCAAAAGACACTGACAAAGTTGCATATAGGCTACAAGGAGAGCTTGGAGAAGAAATCAGTGGTTAAGAGGTGCGACATGATCCCAGTGAGGCACCAAAATGCTAATTCACGTCCTTTGTGGCAAGGTCAGTTGCCCAGGCCCCCCACTACCGCCTCTCCAGACTGGTCCAGAATAGTGGGTCCCTCCATGGAGACCACTGTAAAGGTGAACGGAGTGTCTACAAGAACTATATTAGACAGTGGCTCCCAAGTGACAATTATGTTCCAAGATTGGTATCAAAGCATTTGTCAGGCCCACCATACAACCATTGAAGGGACTGCATGTATGGGGGTTAAGGAGGAAAGGCCTACCCTATTCGGGTATATCCAATTTGGCTGTCTTTCCCCACCTCCGTGGCTGGAGTGGCCGAACAAATGAGACCCTAGCCTTAGTGTTCCCCCACTGGACTGTATGATGGTGTCCCTTTGTTGATTGGAACAAATGCTCATATGTTAGGAAGGCTGGCACATGTGTGTTATGAAAACAGGGGTCAAAGACTAGTAGAGCTTTAAGAGTTCGGCTTTAATTAAGAAGGCCTATGAGGCACAGAGAGATGCTGAAAAACAGAACCAGAGGAACCGGTCGGAATTGTATGGAAGAAGGATCCTGAGTCTCTGATCCTGGCGCAAATGCCCAGTGTACCTTACAGGGAGGGTCCATTATCAGAAAGGATGTTAAGAATAAAATATTAATGTTGGATGCACCAGGCGATGGAAAAGTGCCAGAGGGACTGCTGGTCAAGCCTAGTATTTTGCCGCTAGAGCCCATGCTTATGCCAGAAGGGTAATGGTCCAAGTTCATAATGTGTCTGAAAGAGACATTCGAGTAAACAGAGGTTGCATCCTGGCTAATGTGCATTGTGCAGACACTGCAGTGCTACCCAGCAACAGAGTTCAGGAAGAATGACAGATAGCAGCCTGACTTGTTTGATTCGGCGACTCCCGCTGCCAGCTGAATGGAAAGTGAAGATCAGTGAGAAGCTTGCCCAGAGAGACCAGGTGTTTTCTTTAAAGGAATGGGATGTAGGATGCGTGCAAGGAGCTGAGCACAATATCCGGCTGCATGACGGAAGACCATTTCGTGAGAGGTCTCACGCCTGGCACCTGCTGACATAGATGATGTGAGCGGCATCTGCAAGAGATGTTAGCTGCTGGTGTAATACAAGAATCCAGAAGCCCTTATGCTTCCCCATTGTGGTAGTGAGGAAAAGAATGGAACAGTAAGGATGTGTGTGGATTATCGCTTACAAACCGGCGGACTATCCCTGATCAGTACATAATGCCCGCATTCAGGATGCTTTGGACTGCCTAAGCAGGGAGCAAGTGGTTCTCTGTGCTGGATCTCCGCGAGTGGGTACTATCAGATCGATGGCCCCAGGACGGACCGTGAAAAAGACATTTTATCTGTCGGCTTGGCTATGAATTCGCGAGGATGCCTCAAGGGTTTCAGTGCCCCAGCCACTTTTCAACGATTGATGGAGGCGTGCAGTGGGGACATGAACTTACTAGAGTGCCTGGTATACCTAGATGATGTTATTGTGTTTGGCAGCTCACTGGAGGAACATGAGAGCAGATTATTTAAGATATTGGACCGACTGGAGGACTTTGGCTAAACTGTCCATTGATAAGTGTCAATTTTTTCAAACATCAGTAAAGTATATGGGACACATATAGTATCCACCGAGGAATAGAGACCGACCCAAGTAAAGTTGAGGCCTTGACCACCTGGCCACAGCCCAAAATCTAAAAGAACTGCAAAGATTCCTGGGATTCTGTGGTTATTATCGGTAGCTTTATCAAGGACTATTCAAGGTGATCCGCCCTTAACTTAACCTTACTCAAGGGTATCCCCAACCCACAAAATACCAAAAGTCAGCCGTCCCTCAAGACTGAAAGAGTGTATTTTCATCCGAGTGAAGTATTTGGGGCCCGCTGGACTCCTGATTATGAGACTGCTTTTCATGAGATCATATATCAACTACCCATGCTCCAGTGCTGGCCTATGCCGATCCAAGAAAACCTCACGTCCTGCACACTGATGCTAGCTTGCAAGGGTTGGGGCTGTGTTGTACCAAAAACGAGAATGGCCTGAGACCAGTGGCCTTTGCCAGTAGAAGCCTGACCCCATCCGAAAAGAACTATCCTGTACATAAGTTAGAGTTCCTAGCTTTGAAGTGGGCTATTGTTGACCAATTCCATGAGTACTTGTATGGGGCTAAAATACTAGTAAAACTGACAATAATCCTTTGACCTATGTGCAGACCTCAGCTAAGTTGGATGCCACTGGCCATAGGTGGCTTTCTGCATTATCTACATATGACTATGCTCTCGAATACCGAGCAGGTCTGAACCACATAGATGCTGATGCTCTCTCCGGAGCCTGTTCCCCAGAATGATTGGGTCTGATTGGCAGAACCTGACATTCGGACACTCTGCCGAAGTTTGACAGGGAGGAACAAATGTCCACGGCATGATGGACTGCATGGTGGATTGCCAGGAGCCTCTGAGGTGCATACCTGCTGCTTGTTGCCACTTTTCTGCAATAGACATTGGTGCACTGCCTCAGCTGGACAATGACAGTATTCGGGGGGCTCAGTCCCGCGATCCCATGATCAAAGCAGCTTTAGAAGCCCTCTATCGGGAAAGATGTGTGTCAAATTCGCTCACTGATTTGAGAACTGCACTGTTATACAAAGAAGGTCCTAAGTTGAAACTGATCAATAAACTGTTATACAGAGAAACAGTAGACAGAGGGGGACAAGTAGACAAACAACAACTAGTGCTGCCCACTGCCTTTCGAGACTCAGTACTGAGGTCCTTGCACAACCACATGGGGCACCTTGGTATAGACAGAACACTTGACTTGGTGAGATCCAGATTCTATTGGCCTAAGATGGGGGCTGATGTGGAGCAACACATTCCAACTTGTAGTCGCTGCTTACAGAGGAAAGCTTTGCCCCAGAGGGCTGCCCCCCTTATTAACATCACCACCAGTGCACCCATGGAGCTGGTCTGTATTGATTTTCTAAGTTTGGAGTCAGATCAAAGAAATATCAGTAATGTGCTGGTGGTCACTGACCATTTCACGAGATATGCCTAGCTTTCCCACCAAAGACAGAAAGCATCCACTGTGGCCAAAGTGCTAGTAGAAAACTTTTTTGTTCACTATGGGGCTCCACAAAGATCCATTCTGATCAAGAGAGACTTTGAGAGTCGTCTGATCAAAGAGATGCTTTCTCTGTGGGGAGTCACGAAGTCAGAACCACTCCTTACCACCCCCAGAGGACCCACAGCCTGAACGTTCAACCACACTTTGCTAGATATGCTAGGCACCCTGCCCAAAGGACAAGCCTAGATGGAGCCAACAAATTAGCACCCTGGTACATGCTTATAACTGCACCAAAGTGATGCCACTGGATTCTCCCCTACCGCCTGATGTTTGGAAGAAGCTCGACTACCAGTAGATGTGTGTTTTGGGGTCTCTCTGATGGGGTTCAGGCTGACAACTATTTACAGTATGTGCAAAAGTTAAAGGCCCAGCTAACTCATGCGTACCAACTGGCTCAAACCATGGCTGCCAAAGAAATCTGGCCAACAAAGAAAGGTATGATAAAAGGTGAAAGCACACAGGAACTCGGAGGGAGATCGGGTATTGCTAAGAAATCTGGGATTGCATGGCAAGCACAAGATTGCTGACAGATGGCACCATCTCCCTCACATTGTAGTGGGCAAACTAGATGATCTGCCAGTGTACAAAGTAAGGCCTGAGAATAATTCAAAGATGTAAAAACAATGCATAGAAATCATTTACTGCCCATTGGACAAATCTTAATTGAGTCTGAGCCCTAGAAGATGCCCCTCTGGACCAGTGACTAGAGCTGCTGCTAAGAAAAGATCAAGAAAGTCTGCACCTACAGAAGCAAAGTTAAAGTGTTCCCTCCACAAGTCCCAGTTGAGCATGACTGTCAGTCCATATCGGAAGAAAGTGAGAGTGACTTTGAATACTATCCTTCTTACGAACTGAGTCAATTGTTTGAGGGCAATCCCTAGTCAATACTGGAGACAAAGCTGGGCCTTCTGGACTGTTTAAGCCCCCAGCTTCATCCCTGGAGCCAATGCTCCCAGAAGTAAAGTGCAAAGCATCAGATCAGATGAAATGGAATCATTGTGCATGGTTGAACTGTTTGAGCTTTCAGGGAGGAAAATGATAGATTAGGGCAGACTGGTGATACACCGAACAAGAAGAGTATTTTGAGTGCCCTGACAGTCCACTGCCAGTGTCCGAAAGCTCTCCATGCGAGCCAAATGTTGTGGACTCAGAAACTGTAACTCCTGGAGCTGAAAGTGCCCCAAGTTCTAGCCTCTCTACCCCATGGAGACTCCCCTGACAAGTGTGGACAATGCTGAAAATGAGGCTCAAGTGCAGAGACTGTAACAGTTCCCCTAGAAAGACTGGTCGAGCTGTAAAGCCTGTGGTGCACCTCAGTTATGATTCCTTAGGAGGCCTGTGGATTTGCCTCTCAATGTTGTCCATAAAGGAGTGTATGTGTCCCGAGCTCACTGCCCAAACTGAGCATCAGTGCTAACTCAAGTTACTTGTGTTGCCCTCTAGAGTATGGTGCCTTGCCCCATCCAGCCCAAGGTAACTGATAGGGAAGGCCCCTCTCTTCAGGTTTCATGTACAAGAGGTAACTTGAGTTATGGTACAATGTGTATGTAATACTGTGTAAAGAGTGACGACTGCAATGTTTCAGAAATGTGTTCTTGGTAAAATGATATATTGACTGATGATTACATGTGCGAGCCTAATGCAAATGTATGGTTGCAGTTGAAACTTATGGGGTACTTGCTTGGACCTGGACGTCAAGCTTTCCCAGGCCAGGAAGGTGTAACCCCTGCAAATGGGGGTTCCAAAAGACTTCCAGGAGCTTGCTTGAATGCTCCAAGCCTGAATGGTGTTTGGCATTTAAGCCATTTATCAGTGAGTGTTTTAGAGCCTCTGGTACTGTCTCTTTAAGAGCTGTCTGCTTGCAGACATAATTAGTTTGTATGGGGGACTGTGTGCTTCTCTGAGTACCACTCGAGCTGCTGCCAATTCACTTAATTTTGCAGTCACTAGGGTGCAAAGGAACCTATCTGAAAGATGTAACTGTTTACCAGAAATTATTGAGTAATAATGAAATTACAGTTTGTCTAACCTGCTTTCTTTGCAGTCAGAACTGTGTCTGCTAGTTCCCCATTCTAGTTTTGAACTGCTGAACTGGACCAATCAGTGTGGGGTAAGCTAGCTCTAAAGTGGTGCCTTGGACGAATCAGAACTTGGACTCATAATCTGAGCCAGCCACAAGAGGGATTAGCATGGGCAGTGACTCTGGAGATGTAGTTTAGACTTCAGTGCCTTTTTGGACCAACAGCAGCAGTCTATTATGTAGTGACAGCCAATCCAGTCAAGAACTGGGAGGAACTCAAAGTAGCCAGTTTTGTCGGTTGGAGTTCAGTTGAGCTTTGGCAGTGAAGAAGGAAGGAGCCCTGTGCTTTTTCAGTGTGCAGTTTAGTCAAAAAACGTGTAAGGCCCAGAGTTCCGGTCTGCAGCTTGTGTAACAGCTTGTTAGGACTGAATCCGTCCTGTGAAAAGAATCAAAGGATCTCTGAAGAGTAGAAACCAGGCTCACCCTGTAGAAGACTGGAAGAATTGCTGAAAATTGCTCTCGGTCTGTCAGGACTGAATCTGCTGTGTGTTCTCCGGGTATTGTGCAGTAATTGCGATCGGGATACAGATGCAGCCTGCCTGGTATAGTACTTTCTTTTATATGGATGTGTGAAGAGGTTTGTGTACCTCAAGTGAGCCCTGCTGACATTGAAGGACCCTATCTTATTTGGAGGTCGTGAGTACTAATTCAGGGTTGCTCCTGTTGAATTGCCACATTAAATCAAATGGAATTACTGTACTGCTGACTGTTTAATTCTCCTTTTCTCTGTGTGAAAGGGTCTCTACCAGCTGCCACGGTTTGGACTAGCCACTAGGCTTGGGTGCCCAGGGACAGTAACTGATAGGGATAGGCCTGTGCACAGAGCCATAGGTAGATTATTAGGTGATAAGCTAATTAACCTGATTTCCCCTGTCCTTGTTATATCCCCTAAATAAATCAGAGCTGCTTGTTTCCAGCAAAGTTATACTGCCTGAGGTATTTGTCTATGTTAAATACTGTACTGTGATTGTTGCACTGTATCTCATTTCACAGAGGTCCCAGTGCGGAACCAGACCTGGGGGTAAGTGTATACGTGAAGGTAATTCTGATATATTGTGTGGGCCACTAGTGGGAAGAAAGGGGGTTGCAGTGTCCCAGAGGGCTGTGACCAAGTTAGTTTAACTATTGCAAACCCTGACCTCTGGGTGGAGGCACCCGCCATTGGATCCAGGCCCCTCAACCTGTTAGTGGCAAATCAGGCAGGGGTAGTAGCCCCTGGGATAGCGCCATCTAGGGGTTACATACACATTTATATGATTCACTAAGCCCAGCATCTTGCTGCACCTGCAACTTAGCCATTTGAGCCACAGACAAAATGCATCCATTACTTGAACTAGGCAGTCTCTTATGGGGTTAGTAGCCCAGACTGATGACTTCAATACTTCATACTTCACAGAACACATTTCTTAATGTGGCATGGAGCGCCCAAGACTACTTGTAGCTTCTCCCTCGCACCTGGGGGTACGAGGGTACTTACTTAGGTCCTCCACAGATCTCATCCACAATCGGAGGCATCCTGAAGACTTCTTCAGCTCTCTCACCGCTATGGTACTCGGTCAGCGCTCTCACCACTGCATGATGTCCTCTGATCTGGTCAGCGCTCTCACCGCTGCTGGACATCTGATTCTTCTGTCCACATCTTTCCCCGACGTGGGAGGGAAGGCTAGCCTCTGGAGGACTGTACTGGCAACCTCCAGACTAGCTGTTGCAGAAAGCACAATTACTGTAACTAGCAAACTGTTAACTGAAGAAAATAACAAATGCCCACTGAAGACTGAAGGGGCTTGAATTAAGTGGCCCAGGCCTGATGGCATGGCTGGAGCCTGAGCCCCTCCCCAATGGGGGGCTCCCAGCAAGCTGAAGCCTGCTCTGTTGTTTTCTCTCTCAGCTCTCTCTCTCTGAAATCTCCAGACAAACTGGCAACATTGTCTCTTTATAGAGCTTCTAGCTCGACTCCTGATTGGTAGCAGGGATGGGGTGACATGTCTCCAAGTTGCTGAAGGACCTGTCAATCAGAACACTCGAGGCACAATTGGGTTGTGGAATTTGCACCTAAAATAATGTCACTGAAAGCCCCCATAAGCACTTGGGTGCTTACCCATAAGATGCAGTGAATGTCCCACAAGTCCTGGCTTTGTACTGCCTCAATTCCAATTGGCTGTACTGCTGGCAATGGCTTCTTAACCCACTGTCCCTTACAGCAGATTAGATACAGTCCTGAATAATGTCCTGGTGCAACCAGAAAGAAGTAATTATTTGCCTCAAATGCCCCACAGTTCTATAGCTTAAAGGCTGTACTTGCAGTCGCTGCACAGATGAAAAACATGGCTCTTTTGCTTTTCCTGTCACTACTGCACTTATGAAAGCTCCCCTTGCAGTAGCTGACAGGCTGACACACAGAGTCCCAGATACTGGAATTGCCAGGGAAACAGTACTCATTTTAACTTTAAGCACTTTTCCCCACATGCACAGTATATTCCCAACAAGCAGCAACAGTCCCATTATTTAAAACATTTTAATTTTTTACTTTTCAGCTGGAGCTGAACATAGCTACCCTGGAGGCAGCCAGACACACTGTTATGCATTATTCAGATGACCGGGGCCCTACACAGGCATACTCAAATGAGCCCCAGTCAGAACTCCTTTAATTCCCATCAGAGCAGTCCCCTAGCAGGCTGTCCGTGGTCACCGGGTCCCAAAAAGGTGGAAGAGATCCCGGAACCCACAGCACAGTCACTGAGGTGACCGCAAAACAAGCGGCTCCACATCCAAAGCGCTTTGTGTGCCAACGCGACTCCCGCTGCCCTGCAGCCAGTGCTTTTGCAGCTGGAGCCCACGGTCAGCAGTTTAAGCCCTGAGGGGCTGGATTTTCATTTGACTGCAAGCTGGGGCACACACGAGGGCAAACAGGACCTGGGGAGCCAGAAAAATTAGGGGCCAAGTCAGGAGCAGCCTGAGAGACAGCAGGAGAAGGACAGAACAAATTGGGCTAAAGTAAACCCAGACTGGCATTTCTAGGAACCCCCATGTGCAAGGGGGTTACACGAGTCCTACTGAGCTTCCAGTGTGTCACAGACACTGGACATGGAGATTTGTCATCCCCTGTGGAGGGTTCATAGCAATGGCTCATGTAGTTTATGTAGAGCTGGTCATTCTTTTTATATATTTTTAAACAGTTGTATAATTATGTGGGAAACATGCATGGAAAAAAGCTGGAGTTGGCCCATTACACATAAATGATGAAACAACTACTAATGAAGCCTCTATGACAAAAAAATGTAATAATTACTAAGTGTGTACAAAAATAAAGAGTGCATATATCCAGTAAAAAAGGATGAAAATAACAGGTTGGCACCCATAACAGCAGCTGACATGGTTGACGTTATTCAAATCATAAAACAATGGAGCACCAAGACCTGATGGTATGCTTCTATAGTCTTAAAGCAACCATCATCTGAGTTATCAGGACCATTGGCACTGTTATTTAACACTTCACTAAATGAAGGCAGGATGATAAAGGAATGGAGGACAGCAACCATGACCCCTATGCACAAGGGAAGTAGTAGAAGTGAAGTCCAGAACTACAGACCTATAAATGTGACCTCTGTAATAGGTAAACTTTAAGAAAAATTAATTCACCAACAAATAACATCCCATTTATCAAAATATGGTCGCCTAGATGCAACACAACATGGTTTCTTTCCAGGAAGGTCATGCCTCACAAATCAACTCCAATTTTTTGAACCTGTAAGCTGAACTTTGGACAAAGGCTTACTAGTTGACAAAGTCTATCTCGACTATGCAGAAGCGTTTGACACTGTGCGACATAAGGTGCTAATTGAGCACCTAATTAAAATTGATCTTCACCTTAACATCATCAACTGGGTTATATCATAGTTGGATAATAGGCAACAATGGGTGGCAATCCGAGGGCATATGCCACCCCTTAGGGCTGTAACGAGAGAGGTACCTCTGGATTTAGTCCTGGGACCTACCCTCTCAACATAATTGTTGCATCCATGTAATTACCCAAGAATGCATGGTTTAGTATGAATGCCGATGATTGCAAAACAGGTAGAATTACTAACACAAAATCAGCTCAGTAAATTCAAAGAATGCTACAAGTTTTGGAGTCCTGGGCAAATGAGAACAAAATAAAATTCAATGCCAGTAAATGCAGGGTGATGCATTTGGAAGATAATAATCTGTGCTTTCAATACTGGCTTCACAATACAGTACTTCAATCAACAAGTAGTGAAAAGGATTTAGGTATAATGGTGTCACATAACCTTGGGCAGCATGGAAGCCCTCCCAGGATCCAGAGTGCAGAACGCCACCCCAATGGCAATTCACAGGCAGCGCTAAGCTTTTGAGGCAATCCTCAGGTCATGAGGGTAGCATGGAAACTCTCCCAGGATCTGGAGTGCAGACCAACCCCCCCCAATGGCAATTCACAGGCAGCGGTAAGGTATGGCTCGTGGTGCTGCTGCTACTATGCAGTTTGAACAAGCTACAAGCGAAAAGGTGCCATCTCTTGAATTTTAAAGTCGGCAGACGTGTGGAGATAGTTTTTTGTCTGCTAATAACTCCCTAAAATCTGTGCTTTTTCACTGTCCTGCTAAGTTACCTTAATTTGTTTAAAATTGATTTAGCTGCAGCAAGATTTAATTTCAATCTTTGCCTTGCTATGCTATACAAGGGGCTTAACGTAGACACAAAGAAAGATCAAGTGCTTAATTTATCTGCTTAAGGCACCTCTAAGCTTCCCAGCTAAGGGAAGTTTGAAACTTCTGAATTACCAGCTGCTTTCATAACTCCTTAAAATACTGTGCTTTGTCACCGTCCTGTTGAGTTAACTTAATTTGTTTAAAATTGATTTAGCTGCAGTCAGCGGGTCGCGAGGGTAGGGGACTGCTGCTCTCCTCCTGAAATCCCCATGAGGTCGCGAGGGCCATTCTGGAGCGAGCCCTCCCCACCGGACACACTGGAACCCCCCCAAATTCCCAGAGTGCAGATAAGCCGGTCGCGAGGGTAGGGGACTGCTGCCCTCCCCCTAAAATTTCCACGAGGTCACGAGGGCCATTCTGGAGTGAGCCCTCCCCACCGGATACACTGGAACCCCCCCTGAATTCCCAGAGTGCAGATAAGCAGGTCGCGAGGGTAGGGGACTGCTGCCCTCCCCCTGAAATCCTCACGAGGTCGCGAGGGCCATTCAGGGGTGACCCCTCCCCACCGGACACACTGGAACACCCTCCCAAATTCCCAGAGCCCAGATAAGGTACGAGGCAGGCAGGTGAGCCACTCGGCGACAGGACTCGGATCCTTTGTTCATTTTGGTGCCAAACCGCATTTTAAACTAACGGCAGAGCTGCACAGTGTATCTCGTTTCAGTGCTGCTGTGATTTCCTTAAAGACATTTTAAACTCGGGGTAGCTCTACAGATTGTTTTTTTCTGGCTAAAATCTGCTCCCCTGTGCATTACTTTTATAGCAAATGTACCCGATACTTTAAGAGGCTGCTTGACTGGGGTACTGACTGGGTTACTGCATTTACTGTTTTTCCTGTAGCAAATAGAGTGTAACCTTAAGGAGCTTAGGCTATTTTCTCCTGTACTGGTATTGCATATACTGTGGAACAGCAGCTAAGGGACAAACAGTAATCGAAGGGTAAATTTTAAATAAAGAAGGAATACACTCTGAGCAGGGAAAATGCAGCTGTAACATAATCTCCTGTTGCGACTGACCTGGCAAGCAACTCCGCCCCTCCATCTGGGCTATACATTTAATCATCTCCTCTTTTTTTTCACAGTGGGTCAAGAGGGTAGGGGACTGCTGCCCTACCTTTGAAATTCCCACGAGGTTGCGAAGGCCATTCTGGACCAAGCCCTCCCCACCGGACACACTGGAACCCCCCCCCCAAATTCTCAGAGTGCAGATAAGGTACGAGGCAGGTGGGTGAGCTGCTCGGTGACAGGACTCGGATCCTTTGTTAATTTTGGTGCCAAACCGCATTTTAAACTTACGGCAGAGCTGCACCGTGTATCACGCTTCAGTGCTGCTGTGATTCTGGCCCCACCGCTCCCACCATCACCCTTGCTTGGCACTCAGTTATATAGGTAGCTGAGAGGTCAGATGACATGCCAAAACCTATCTGCCAAAACCTATCAGCCCACTTTCAGATCTGCAGGTTATCAGATCCCTCCAGCAGAGGCCGCTACACCAAATTCCAGCTTGCTACTGCAAGTTTCACATTACAAACATGATCCTGTACCTAATTACAATGTTATCCATTGCTGTTCCTCTTACATCTCTACCCCCATCAACCCAGCCCCAAAATGACCCTAACCTCCACCCCTTTTACTCTGAATCACCTCTCCTATGCCCCCTATCAACCCCCACTGTGCACCAGATCCACATGCCCACCCATATATGGCCTATAAGCTCTTCTGTCATCCCCCCTTTTCCCCTTGTGCCTATCTGCCCTATGCAACCTAGTTACCTCAGTCTCCCTCCACACCTCACAAATCACCCATCCCAAGCTTAAATCCAGAAACACATGGCACACCTCCATACGGTACTTCACCCTGCTGCTCCTCCTCTTGGTGGGGGATGTTGAAACCAACCCTGGCCCACCGTCCCACCCCACCCCCCAAATGCTCCCCAAGGGACTTAGCCTAATTCATCTTAACATCCGCAGCCTCCTGAACAAAGTACCGGAGCTGCAAATCACTGCCCAAACCCTCCCACCTGACATTTGTATAATATCTGAAACATGGTTGAAACCTCATCATGATGACTCAGAAATAGCCATCCCTGGCTACACAGTAATTAGGCAGGACCAACACGGCAAAAAGAAAGGCGGAGGAATCGCCATGTACATATTAAATGGTTTCCAATTCACCCTGTCCAGCTCCCTGGACATACTCCCCAAATAGAATCTAAGATGATTAAACTTGTCCTGCCGCACTCCTCCCCGGTGTACGTGGCAGGGATATACTGCGCTCCTGCTACCCCTGCACCTATCATCATAGACCACTTAGCTACTCTTAAAGCTCTGGCTGTAACTGGTGAGCTCTACATCCTCGGGGACTTAAACTACAACTGGCTAGCAAAAGACTACGCCAAACTACGTAGCAAGATTCAATCCCTAAACCTCTCCCAACAAATACAGCAACCCACCCACATAAACCCAAAAACACAAAACCACTCTGTCTTGGACTGAGCTCTCACAACACACCCCCACAGGATAATTAAAGCTGGCCTCCTACCTGGTTCCCTGAGTGATCACCATATGGTTTACAGTATATGATCAGAAAGGTGCATAGACCTACTAACCACCATCCTCCAAGGACACTCCTAACGCGAGCATATAAATCCCTCTGCCTACATTCTCTACTAAATGACCTCACCCTCATCAATTGGTCATTCATTCAACTGGCACCCTCTATCGACCATGCTTTCGACATGTTCAAAAACTGTGTTCTTGCTGTATGGGACTATCATGCCCCCCAAAAGAAGCAATAGGGTCAGGTAAACCCATGTCCCCTGGGTCTCTGCTAACATCATCTGCAGATGTCGTGCTAGGGACCAGGTCTGGAAAAAACACAGACAAACAGGCTCCGCTGGATCTCTGCAGCATTACCAAACCCTCTGCAATAACTGCACAAAAGCCATAAGGCAGGCAAAAAATAACTAGTTCTGGGTGGCTTTCTCCTCTAACCTTAGCCACCTTTCCAAATTCTGGAAATCCATTAAAACCCTGTTTACTCCCCTGCCCAGCCACCCACCACCCCTACCCTAACCATTCAGGGCAACAATGTATCAGACTCTAGTGAAGTGCCTCAGCTTTCAACACCTTTTTTACCAACTGTGCTACAGCTCTCCTAACAAACCAACAAATCACCACACCCACACCCAGCCCTTTCGCGATACCCAGCATACCCCCCACGCCACCACGTTCTCTTTCTGTCCAGTCTCCACAGCAGAAGTTCTAGATGCCCTACGTTCCCTTGACCCCAACAAAGGAAAATGCCCTTTAGGACTGGATGCCAAACTCCTATACCTATCAGCCCCTGCCATTGCCATCCCCCTAGCCGACCTCTTGAACCTCTCTTTCTCCACAGCACAAATTCCAGCGGCTTGGAAGGAGGCAGCTGTCATCCCGCTACCAAAGGGTGGTGATACATCTGCGCCCGGAAACTACCGCCCTATCTCACTTCTACCAATTCTGGCCAAACTAAAGGAACACCTAGCCCTCACCCAACTCACACAATTCCTCGAATCTACCTCCTTCTTCACCCCTTATCAGTCGGGATTTCTCAAATCTCACTCCACCATCATAGCGCTCCTAAGACTCTCAAATGATATTTCCTCAGGTGTGGACAAGGGGCATATCACCTCTGCTATATATACAGACCTGGCCAAAGCTTTTGATACCGTATCCCACCCAAAGCTAATCACAAAACTGCATGATGCAGCCCTCTCCTACCTAGCCACCAGCTGGTTCCAAGCCTACCTGACTGGTAGAAAACAGGCAGTAAAAATTGGCCCACATGTATCCCCCTCGCTCCCAGTCACCATGGGGGTCCCCCAAGGCTCTGTCCTGGGTTCCCTACTGTTTTCCATATTTTTAAATGATCTTCCACTGACCTGCTCCAACTCAGCTATACAAATGTACGCAGATGACACTGTACTGTATGCCTCCGGCCCCGCCATCAGGGACATAAACTCAGCCCTTCAACAGGATTTTGATGCCGTTCAAAAATGGCTCGGGTCTAACCAACTTGTTCTAAATGCAAAGAAAACTGTCTCCCTAACCTTCAGCACGCAGCCTAGACTCTTCCATCTAGCTGCCCCCCCGCCTTCCATACCCTGGATGGGTCTACCCTGGAATCCTGCACCTGTTTAGGTACCTGGGTGTATGGCTTGATCAACACCTAGACTTCTCTGTCCACATTGACTGTCTACAGAAAAACTACACCCCAAACTAGGTGCACTATACCGCAATAAAGGCTGCCTAACAACCACGGTCAGGAGGAAATTAGTGCACAAAATGATTCTCCCTATATTTTACTATGGTGACGTGGTCTACAGCGCAGCCCCCTCATTCACCCTGGCCAGCTTGGACTCCCTCTTTCACTCTTTCTGTCAGTTCATCCTGGAATGTCCCCCCACCACCCATTATTGTGATCTATACAGCGCCCTAGCTCTTCTCTCGCTGGAGTCTCGACATCAGCTACATTGCGCTAATCTCATAGCTAAATACTGGATCAATTCCCTCTCCCCCATCTCAGCTCCATCCTGTCAACAACCCCCTCCCTGGCATACTCTCTCAGATGCTCAGACTCAAAGCTACTCCAAGTCCCTTTCATGCACACATTGAAGGGCCAATCTGCCTTCAAATATCGCCTGCCCAAACTCTGGAATGACCTCCCTATAGATATTAGGCTCTCCCCCTTCCCAAGGCTTGTTAAACCACTCCTACTTGCCCACTTCTCAGACATATGCAACTGCAACCTACAACCCAGACCTGCTACCAAGGGGCATCTGAATGTGCCTTGACAGTATCAGTGCCAAGAAACTTACTGTATTTACTGTATACCTACTGTCTCTGCCTGTTTTTACCCTGCAGTCATAGGACTTAACTATGTCATAGCAAACTATGCACTCTGTGGTCTTAGGACTAAACTTTGTACTTCACTAACTGATTCTAATGTGTAGTCCAGCCTGGACCTATTCTGGACCTGTTGTAGCACCCTATATGTATCTATTCTGGACCTGTTGTTGCACCATGTATTTGTACCTGTTTTGTATTCTATGTAACCCCCCAGGTCACATCTGGAAATGAGCAGTCCCCACTCAGCATGCTTATCTGGTAAATCTCTTAAATAAATATAAATAAATGAACACACCAGGAAATATAGTCAAGAAGTGCCACAATATCTTAGGGTGTAGTCTCAGAAATATTAAATGCAGGGAGTTGGAGGTACTAATTCCTCTCTATACCACTCTGATCAAGCCACCACTTGAGTATTGTTCACCGCTCTGTGCACCCAACGCAATAGGATGCCAAAAATTTATTGAAGGAATTCAGAGAAAAGCAACCAAGAAGGTTAGAAAAATGGTAGATCTGACTTATACCAATAGACTACAAAGCCTAAAGCTGTATTCAATGAACTACAGATCGTTAAAGGGAGATTCTTGCCTAACTTACAAAGCAATGCATAACAAATTTTTGATGGAGACCATAGGCATAGTCAAGCAAGTAAACAATAACACTCCGTCACATAAATTTAGAATAAAAGGTGACATAAACATAACTCTTGGTTTACTCAGAGGATAATCAGTGAATGAAACAACCTGCCAACTGATATCATGGAGAGCGATACCATGACTATGTTCAAAAATGGATTAATAAACATATGGGTATGCAAAACATGTTTTACCACCATTGAAATGGTGGTGAGTTCATAATAGGCCTTGGGCCCAGAACTCATAAACATTCTGTGATTCTATAATATCCAGATCATCACTATATAAATCAAAAAGGCAATGTAGGAAGTCATGCATTTATGCCAAAAAGCCTTACAAACTAGTCAGATGTTTTCATGTAGAGCAGGGCTGCTCATTTTTCCCATCAGCAAACTTAGACATTACAGCAATAGATGTGATGTCAGGATGCTGTTTTACCATTCTTCATTGATCAGTGTCGTAAAACAGACAGTCATGGCAGCATGGACATTGAAAACAACTGCGTTGCTATCACTTTAATAAAATCAAAGTACAAATGGTACTGAGCAGTGTCAGGCTGTCTGAATAAGAAGCAGGACCCAACAGGAAATTAGATGTGGAATCTCAGCTTGGCTATTCTGTGTAAATAAATTGCTTGTAGATCACTTTCTGATACAGTTTGTGAAAGGCAGTATAAAATATCATTTTAATACTCTTTTATAGTTTACATACTATACTACAAGTATTTGACTAAAGTACTGATGTTATTGCTAGATGTAGTTATCCTTTGCACTTTGCTAGAATTTCTTCAATCTTCTCAACACTTTCTTTCCCATTTTTCCTCCACTTAATCCTCTGGCATGCAGGACCATACTGCCATGCTAAAGCCTCAATTTTCAAAGAGTGATGCATAGCTTGCATCAAGCCTGGCATCAATGCTCTTTTTTTGGCTCACCTGCACCAAACTCTTTAGTCACAACTGCACCAGATGTTATATTGTCAGGTACAATTTCCTCAGTTTACGGCACTTTGCGCCAAATATTTGGCACAAGCCCCTTAAAAAGGGTTCCCCAAATGCTGCAGGTTAGACCAAGGAAAAGTTGGTCTAGTGTGTGGCATTTGGCTCTTGGGACTGAAAATCCCAATCTCTGACTGGGAGAATGCTGCAGGCCCCGTGCGCCAAATAATCGGCATGCCTTCCTGGAGTTTTGAAAAAGTCAGCCTTAAGTATCAACTTTTATGATCAGCAGCCAATCTCTACCATTACTGCTGCTCCTCTCATCAACCTATTTAATCTCTCTCTCATGCCTCACTTCCTACAGTGTGGAAAAGAGCTAAGGTAATTCCTGTCTCTAAACCAGTTGTATAACTTGTATTGATAACTTTGGTATGTTCCCTCTTGTAACACTGCCCCCCCCCCGAGAAAGGTCCTAGAATGGGTTGATTTTTTCATAGTTTAGTGGCTACTTGGTCTACCACAACCTTTTTTCCCCACAACAGCATGGTTTCACAAAGAACTGTGGTGCATGCATTGCCTTGCCTGGGTGCACTGACACTATTCTCCAAGCCATGGACACATACTGTCTAACTGGAGTGGAATTTGTGGACCAAACCAAAGTTTTTTGACCTTGTTTTACCACTATATTCTTTCTGTCAAATTAACTTCCCTAGCAGTGGCACATAACCCTGCTACATGGCTTAAAGACTGCCTATCTGAGAGATCCCAACAAGTAGCCATTAGTAACCCCATGTCAGATATTTTATCTATCAAAAGGGGTTTCCCACAAGAATCCTTTTTACTGTAGATAACTTATTATTTTCAATTTTCATTAATTATGTCCCTTCCTGATACTAGCATGGTAACCAACTGCTTTATGAAAATTATTTTATTATCTACTCCATCAACAAAACAGTCATTGCCACTTCTGACGCCCTGATCACAGACATTTGATACATATCCAAATGGTTATTTTGTAAATCCTTTTCACTAATTTGTAACTCTAGGAAAATCATGATCATGCTACTAGATATAGATATACATATACACATAGATATAGTTACTGGACAGTTTGTCATCTGAAGTGCTGGGTGCAAAAAACAGTCATGGGATTCAAGCAGGGCTGGGACATAACAAACGGAATAGTGGTTACCAGGAGCGACAGGACCAAGCAGGAGAATAGACAGAGGACGCGGAGGGTTAGTACCCTGGAGGAACAGTAGGTTCCAAGGATTATAGGGATCTTTGACAGACTGGATGGAACTCTGGTCTTTTTCTGCCATCACTGTCTACATTTCTATGTTTCTATATGCCAATCCAATACTGAAAAACCTATCCCAATAAGGTTAATATTTCATTGGTAATACCCTTGATAGTGTGCCTCTGGAGCTTGTTGCAAGTGTTTATTTAAAAGACAATCACACAGAAAAACTTTAAAATGTTCTAAGAATAGTAATTAAATTATGATTACAATGCAACTTCAGTCTGCTACAGTTAAATGCACTTAATGGCAATTATTTGGATGATGTTCCATGTCTACATTCCAGTTTTTCATGAACCTACAGTTTAATAAACATGCAGTCTAATATTCTGAATTAATATATAACTGAACACAAAAATATGTAATTTGCATAATTACTAATTGACGATGTAATAATACTGTGGCTAAGAAATAATAGTATTATAATATATGGTAGAACACTGTCCTACCTTGGTTTTTATATCAGCTAAAACGCTGATGTACCACAGCTCAAAGGTCTTCTGTGGTACAACAGCATTCAAGCTGATTTCAGGAGTGCATGAGCCATACGAACAGAAACTGCAGAGATCAACCAATTCAAAGGAGGTGGCAATGGAAGGAACAGACGGTTGTGTAATCCCACAGATGCAGGATCAACCAGATACAGTAAATTGATATGCAGGATCAACCAGATATACTGTCCTATAAAAAAATAAATACATGCAGGATCAACCAGATATTTATATTTATTTACACAAAACACTTGTTTCGTCCATGTACCCTTGCTAAGCAAGAAATACAGTCATCATTGTTTTTTTCTTAATATTCTCTCGTAACCTGATTTTCAACCAATGGGAGTGCACAACAGAAATGTTGGGCTGTCTAACAACCACAACTCTCATCCTGACAACCAGATGTAACTCTTGGAAAAAGATGCAAATGGCAAAGTTTTCTTCCACATAAAAAAAAAAAATTAAAAACTACTAAAACTATATAATTCTTTTTTTTCCATCCAGATTTTTATTCTCCGCAGTGGTCTGCTGCCTTACGTTGGCCAACCTATTGGACTCTGGCGGTCGTTCAGGATCTTATAATGCTCTGCATGCCCCAACGGACCCCAGGATCCAGCCCAGAGACTTCATCCTGCCACGGCCCTCGTGTTCCCACATTTTCTCCCTGTTACTCTGAGGCCCCACAATGCAGTAGCATATGCACATGGAGGTGCACATGCGCACCCCAACTCCGGTGATGATCCCTTCTGCCCTTCCTCAGCCTAATGCCAGTGTTCCTGATGCATGACACTGCCACCAAGTCTCCACCAGGAGGCAGCCAAGCACTAAAGAGACCCTCAGATTCCTCCTGAGGAGGAGAGCTGCCAGCCAGCAGCTCAATTGGCTCCTCTCCCTCCCCCACAGCTGACCCTTGGTGCCTCAAACTTGAGCCTGAACCTGAGGCACCAGCATGGCATGAAGTGTGGTGTCCAGTGCCTCAACCCTCAGCAACACTGGGCTGGAAAACTACACAAAAATTGATGTGAGGAACACCTTACACTATAAAAAATAATGGATGGGCAACTCTATGTAGAACTCCTGTGTTCTCTCCACCTCGGGGTTCTGATTCATGTGGACCTGTCAAGCTTGGTTCTCAAGGACACAGGGAATCAGAACCCCTCTGTGGCAGAACAAACTGGTTCTGCATGATTGTCCATCCACTATTCTCTATGTTTTCACACTTAATGCCTAGATAACACACTTACATTTACCAAATATCAGTACTGTAGCTGTGATGTAAGTTCCCATTCAGAAATCTGTCCCTCATGAGCTTACTGCTTACCAAACAAGCAATCTAATGTTGGACTCTATTCATATATGGGTCTATGCATCCACCCCACCAACTGACCTGTGCTGGCAGCTGGCATTGCCCTCCACATCCTGCTATGGCTAGCTGCCGACTAATCATTGCCAGTCAATGAGCATGTACTATGTATTGTATAGACCTGGGGACCAGTCAGATGGCAGCTGGCCATAGCAGGGTGTGGAGGGCAGTGCCAGTCACCAGCACAGGTCAGTTGGGGGTTGTGGGGAGAGGGTTATTGACTATCTGAGTGGGGAGCCACTTCATAGGTTTCATAGGTTTATTCAAGCTGAGGATGGAATCACCATCCTATGAGGCTCGCCGTCCAATTATTATTGACTTAAAAATTTACTATCTCTAAAAAATAGGTCTATACCATTCTTGAATTCCTTCATAGTTGTACTATTAACAATATTGTTAGGTAAGTTATTCCAAAATTGCACAACTCTTAAACTGTCCCAATATTTACAAAAATTGTGTTCCCAGATTTGTTGATACATTTGTTTATTATGTTTCCTTAAACTGGTCTTCCCTAATTTATATGTAAACCCTAGTTCCTTTAGTAGGTTGTCATCCTCAATACTCTTGTATAGGAAGCAAAGATCTCCTCTTATTCTACGATAGTGTAATGAATAAAGATTTAGACTAACCAATCTATTCAGGTATGTTTCATTTTCTAGTCCTTTTACTTTTTTGGTGAATCTTCTCTGGACTCCCTCTATATTTGATATGTCCTCTTTATTATAGGGTGACCAAACCCTTGCACAATATTCAAGGTGGGGCCTGACCAATGCGACATACAGAGGCATCAACACACTCCTATCCCTGCTTACTATATGCTTAAGTATACAGTTTAAAATCCGGTTTGCCTTCCTCAATTGCTTTCTACAATGTACTCTAAACTTTAAGTCCTTTGTAACTGTGATTCCCAGATCTTTTTCCTCAGTTACAACCCCTAATACAGTGTTATCTATTTGATAAATAGCTTCAATGTTATTCTTCCCCAGATGCATAACCTTACATTTGGTTATATTTAGCTCTAGCTTATTACTAATTGTCCACTCGTGTATTGTATTTAGTGCATGCTGAAGTACTAATGTATGTTCATCTTTATTTGTGACCACACCCAATCTGCAATCATCGGCAAACTTTTGCATCCATATACTTTTATTACTGATCATTAATGAGGAAATGTATATATTAAACAGACTGCGGCCCAATACAGATCCCTGAGGCTCTCCACTAGTCACCACAGCCCACTCAGAGTAATCCCCATTTATGACCACCCTCTGTCTTCTATCTCTCAACCAATCAGTTATCCACCTACATATATTGATGGGTAGTTTTGCATTTTTTAACACAACAATAATTCCTTATGTGGCAATTTGTCAAAAGCCTTAGCAAAATCAAGAAAGATCACATCCACAGGGTTCCCAACATCCAATTTTCTATTAACTTTTTCATAAAAGGTCAACAAGTTGGTCTGACATGATCTATTTTTCACAAATCCGTGCTGTATAGGGTCGTTCATATCCTGTGCCTCCAGGTGTTCTTTAATAGTATCTTTTATTATATTTTCCATGAGTTTTCCCAGTATTGATGTCAAACTTATAGGCCGAAAATTTTCTGGTCGAGTGATTGGTCCTTTTTTTAAGATGGTTATAATATTTGCAATCTTCCAATCATGCGGGACAGTACCAGTATTAATAGATGTTTGAAATATGTATGTCAAAGGATGGGTCAATTCACATGCCAGTTCCTTTAGAATTCTGGGATGCAAACCATCTGGAGATTTATTTTATTTATTTACTTAACTATGGAAATGGAGAATTTTAATGTATTCTACCACTACACTGTGATCGGGGTGGGGATGGGGGCAATTGTCATAATGACAGTAATCGGGAACCGGGATTAGGTGGGGGGTCAACTGCACTACAGAAATGGGGTATGTTTTCTATTTACAGTAATTGGGAATTGGGGCTGGGAGGGCACTACACTATGGGAAATATAGGGGATATATTATTTTATTTTACATACTTCGGTGATTGGGGCAGGGAGGGGGTTAACTTCACAATGGACCAGACAGGGAATGCATTATTGTATTTTACATACATTGGGGATCGAGGCAGGGAGGGAAGGGGTCCACTACACTATGGAAAAGGGTATGACATTTATTTTTACAGTACTGGGGATGGAGGTGGGGGTGGGACCCTACACTATGGCAAACAGGTTATTTGCACAGGGGTCAGGGTTGAAGGGGAGGGATGGTCTGGCACAGTCCACTGGGTGAAGCCATGCTACTGAGCTCATAATTAGCATGCATGGGGCTCAGTTGTGCCATGCTTATCCAGTGAGCTCATTAGCATATTTTGGCTGAATATTGCCCTTGGGGGATATGGTGCATCCAAGCATGCACCACCCATTCCCCCTTGGTGGTCTTCAGCCCCAGACCCTGGATTTGCTGCACCAAACATGGTGGCCACCCACTTTGTGCCATGCATTCAGGGTCTGATATTCAAACAGAATATGTGAGCTCTTCTGATCGTGCATTCTGTTTGAATATCCCGTCAGAGTCTGATGGCCCATTTTTTTCTGTCGTACATCTATCTTCACAATCCATCCAGCCAGCTCTGAATGTGTCCCTCATGGTAATGTAGTAATGTTAGGAATGAAGGGATGCTGGGTCAATCAGGCCTATCCCCTGCTTTATAAGCTAGGATGAATAATTATTATACGCAAAAGTATAGATGTATAAGAATTTGCTACCAACTCTATTACCCAGGATATCCTGTGACTTCTTAGCTAAGCACAAATTTATTTATTTATTTATTCATTCTTTGGTAACCAGGTAAGGCCCAGTGGGCACAGGTGCCTGTTTTCAAGGGTGACCCAGGAACACTGGGAAGGTTAAGTGACTTGTTCAGAGTCACACTGTATGTAAGTGGTGGTTGTGGGAATTAAAGGCAGATTTGTCTGCTGGATGTACCAAGCTCATTCACAGTTCATTACTCTAATCTCTAGGCTATACTTGTTCAGGATTACACTGCCTATGCTGTCCTTTATGAACACTGTCGGAATTTGTAGGCTGTTCTGTAAGCTCAGAATACTCTGCAAGAAAAAGTGCCTCCTCTTCTTACCCCCTGAATTTACTGACTCAAAGCATCAGTATGTCTATCCATGTCCAGCTGTGGAATTGATCAAGCATCCCACACTACTCAGTCTTGTCAATTCCCTTGATTATGTGGAAGGCTGAGATCATGTCTTCTCTCAGCGGCACCCAGTCGAACACCTTTCTGGAGTCAAAGTGGGTGGATCAACTCCTTGTCTCTTATCTACTAACCTAATTACCCAAAGAATATGGTCAATTGGTCTGACAAAACCCTCTCTTCCACAAACCTATGGTTTTTACCATCCTGAAGCCAATTACTCTACACATAGTTCCCTAGGTCCTCTTTGATATGTGTTGTCTATTAGTCTACCTACCACAGAGCTAAGACCTATAAGCCTGTACTTACCCCATTACTCCTTGTCCCCATAATTATGTTCACCACCTTCCAGTCTTTTGGAACCTCCCCTGACTACATTGAGCTATTATATAGATCTGTCAGGAATTCAAGCAATTCCAAAGCCACTTCCCTGAGTACCCTCAGATGTGTTCCACCTAACCTGGGGGCCTTGTAAATCTTTTATATATATATATATATATGTGTGTGTGTGTGTATATATATATATATATATATATATAAAAATACATATTTTATATCTAGGTATTTGGTTCCTGTCACCTCCTCCTGCCAACTGGTTATGGGGCCACATAGGTATATTTTGTAACATGTTTTCTCCCCTTGCCTCACCCCAACGAGGCCCTGGCACATGGCCATGCTAGCATGTGGAGGCATGCACACACCCAGTGATGTCAGCTCAGCCCCTTCTACCTCCTGTAACTGTTTGCCCCCCCGCTACCCACCAGACCTCCACCTGGTGGGAGCAGAACTGCAGGGGGGTGCCAACCCACTCTCACCACCCTTGGGAGAGGAGAGATGCCCATCAGCATACTTGATCCTGCCCTCCCCACGCCAGCACCCTGACAAATCTGGGTCGCTAGCATAGCATGAGGTAAGATGTCCAGCACCTCAATCCTCTATGTCACCAGTCCAGTCATGCCTTATAAATCTTGTGGGCTGCAAGCCCTTTTCTGATACTGTCATTTGAAAATACCTTCTGCCTAATTTCTGGAACCTCCTTTCAGCAGCCTTTATTCCACTTCTTAGCAAAGGCCTGCAATGTTCCACTGTGAACACTGATCAGAAAGACCCATCAAGAATGGCTCCAAATTGCATGTCCTCCTCTACTACCCAGATCCACTCTGCCAGACTAACAATTCCTCCTCAAGTCATTCTTGTTTCCTTAATATAGCTTAAAAATTGCAGTATCTAAGAAATATTACCAAAGCCAGTGATCTATTTTCAAGACTTGAAATTCCAGGAACTGCACCTGTGATTAATATTGTAATTTCTGGATTTTACTGGGATTCTACTGTCACTCCTTTAACATGTGTATAAATAATCCAAATAAAAGAAGTCAATATACAGAGCATTAAATGATGCAAACTGAAAGTAGTACAGGAAATAATTATAATAAAAATACAAGTTCTGCAGATTTACTTATCTATTCTAAAATGCCAAGTGCCATGAAATGCTTTGTTTTTACGTGTGTGCAGGCAGTCCAGATTCTAGAATTTTACTATGTTTTCTGGTAAGAAATGAAAACCATTGGCCTTAAATATTACACTCGTGATCAAACAGATTTATATCAGACCCATGACATCTAATACAGTGGTGACAACACAGAAGGTTGCTATTGCCTTGAAATGCTGCAGTAAGTGAATTAATCGTGCTGCAGCACATCTACACTGAGGGTTAGATCCCCTTCCCTGACCCATGGCAAAGGTTTAAAATAAAGAGACAATTTTTTTATGATTCTGACAGCAGGCAGTTGGCCAGTCCTGGGAATACTTTGAATAAGCTTTACTGCAGAAATTTAGTGGCAGCAATGATTAGTGAATAGGTGCCCTAGAGATCTGGAAAGCTGGTTTACCTTTTATGCTACATCAGGATTTGTCTTTCCAGTAGCGATTGCAAACAACTTTTGTAAGGAACCAGCAGTACTGAAGAGGTGGCACTGCCATGAAACATTGATTACTGTAGTGGAAAAAAAAATGTACTTTGGCACTACATAGGAGTTGAATCTTCAAGTTTTTTTTTTTTGTGGTCTTATACAGTACTGCCAAGAACTGCTCCTTCAAACCATTATTTAATCTATGATAATCTGGTCACACTGGAATTGTTCTTAGTTATAGTTATTGGCTTACCTCAAAACTGATTGGCACTTACAGTCATATGACTGGGTAAAGGTTATATACAAGGGAGTCACCCTCCTAGACACATAATCCCTGATGAAGTGATTTTTATCATGAAATGCTGTGTCATTTGTCTTCTGCCTCTGCACTATTAGTTATTATCCCCACCAGCACTGCAATACCAGCCATATCAACAGCAGCAATAGTGTGAGTGAAACCATTCAATAAATCTGCATTTGATCTCATCTTGGTTATATACAGTACATACCCCAGTTATGATTAAAATGATGGTGGTCTTTGGTCTTGGTGCACCACTGCAGTTTTGAGTGCAGGGGTGCTCCTGCTGAGAAACGTGTGTGTTAGTTAGCAGCACACTAAATCTGTACCAGAGTACACCAGTTTGCACCAGTTGATCTTGTTGGTCCTCTAATTTATTTATTTAGTTTTTGCTGACCAGGAGAGCTGGGCAAGACAATACTACATATTTTCAGTCTTGTCCCAGAGAAGGGGATACAGATGCAGATCAACTGATATGGATCCAAGCTAAGCAGCTGGGTGTGTTTTATTCAATTTGTTTTCAAAAGCATTGCACTTTTTTTGTATCTATAGAATCAGTTGATATAATTTCCTTGTAGTACTGATATACAAATTTGTACAACAATTTCGAAAAAAAAAGGAAAATTTAGAACCACTGTTTTTAAAATTGGTTCTACTTCATCCAGTTTTGTAAGGAATAATGGTAGTGTTATTAATCCAACCCTTAATACTAAAACCAGTAGACATCATAAATATTTCACTCTCCCCCAAGCAACCTCTACTCTTACTTGCTTTCGGATGCTTCACCTGCAAAAGCATCAAATGATAAATAAAAAACAATCAATATTTTTGGAATGCTATATGCTATCTGCTAACATTTTCTTTTACCCTCTTGTCTTCTGCTTTTTTAGTTAAAAAGCTAGTGTACCACTTACAGCTAACAGTCAACCATTACATTTTTCATCTCAAGTAATTTTTCTTTTCCGTTTGACTAATGAGAAGATTGTTTGGCTGCTATTAGTAGGTGTGATGTGAGGAACAACATTCTACCTGGCAGCTGACATATCTACTTACCTTTGCCCCCCACCACCAATTACATATTTGGCATTGTGACCTCATGGACTGTGGCATCCCTGCTGCTTTAAAACAGCCACTCAGTAGCTGCCAGGATATGCCACTATCAAAATGTTGATGATGTAGTGGGCAAATAGAAATAGATTTGTCAGCTGCCAGGCAGATAGCTGCTCTACACATTCAGCACAATATTATAATATTATTGCTATTGTAACATAATATAGCCCAGCAAAGGCGTCTGAATGTACTGTGCAGCCTCAATTGTTCCACCTGTGTCTTCACTCACTCTAGTCCCAGGACTAAAGCTGAAACAGGGACCAGAGAAGCATCCGGAGGAAAACACCCTTACTGTGCACTGCAGTGTGCACCAGATTGAGCTGCAGTTGGCTTGAGTGTTTTTCAGTGCCGGAAATGCCCATGAGCCAATGAGCCCAGAAAACTACATTGGCGGCTGCCACAGTACCTTCCTTAGTGTGCTTGGGCCCCTGGAACTTCAGTAGGCATCAGGAGGCACTGGAGGGAGGAGAAGAAGCACTGAGGCAGTATGGGCTGCTGCACCTTTGTGAAAGTTTCACTCTGCTGCTGCACAGAGTCTGCCAGCATTTTGGGGGGAGCAGAAAATAGAGTTCCCAATGAGGAGCACGGGAATCAAACTCACTCCACACCACCACCAGATAAGAGCCCAAGGGGGTTGCCACTCATCCCAAGAGATAGTACACTAAAAGGGGCAACATAAATAAAGTAAAATAAAGACATTTACAGCACAATGCACCATTCAGGCACAGGGGCTGCCATCTTTGTGACCCCAATTGTTCAGCCACCAATCCGATGGAAGCAAGATAAAAGCAACAGTTTGAGGGAAGATGCTGCAAGAAGGTCCTACCAATTGGACTGGTGTACTTTTTAAGCCACTCAGAGGACATGACAGGGCAGACATATTGATGAACAGCCCTGTCTGCCCAATTAGAGGTGGGAGAAATATAAGAAAGTTGGCAAGACCTTCAGAAGGGGGGGACAGTTTGGCTGTGATGATGATCAATGCAGTGTGGACACACTGTAGGGAATTAGGGCCTTCCCATGCCTGCTACACATCGGTCCTCCCCAGGGCCATTCTGTAGTAATTCTGTGGGTCGTCCCCAAGACCAACTCCTGAGAAACTTTTGTTGGCTGTCTCCTAGGCTCAACTCTGTCAGAGAGAGCTGAAGGGTTTGTGCCAGAAGGGCACTATCAGAGTTGAAAGGTTTGTCTCAAAAGAGCAACATCAGATCAAAAGCTATGGAAATGCCAGACGGGCACTGACAGAGCTGAAATGTTTGTGCCAGATGGGCACTATCTGAATGAAAGTTGTGATAGTGCCAGAAGGGGCACATTCCAAGCTAGAAGTAGATACTGAGCCAGGAAGGGCACTGTGAGTGGAAGAGAGTGGTCTAGCCAGGCCATACATCCTCCAAATTCTCTCTCCTGGGATCATCAGGTAGATTTATTGGGGTCCCCCCCAGGGTTCATCCAGAAGACTACTGGTAGTCCTCTTCAGGGCTCCTTCCTTGTGAACCTACATCTGGGTTCACCCATTTACAGAGTCTGTGTCCTGTTCAGTCCAGCTCAGAGCCAGGTAAGGAACCAGCTAGCTCTTATCAAGTGAGAATGATTGGGGAACAGGGAGTAACAGGCATTGGCCCAAATTCTACGGTAGTTCTGACCCCTTTGAGGAAGCTAAACTGTGGGGTTGTTCGTGGGGTGTGGACTCCTTGGGAGCCACCATGCAGTGCTCCCACATCCTGGATATGATTCAGAAGAGCCATGACCACAGAAGTGGTGCCAGAAAGGGTTCTGCATCTAGAGACATATGAGCTACAAGAGCTGGATTTGGAAAGCCGAGCCAGAAGGGCTGTGGCTTATGAGCACATACAGAACAGCTGTGTTCCCAGAGGTATGAGACAAGAAGGGGCTGAACCATTGTCACCTGCTCAAAAGAATACAACAATTGTGGGCTTTTCTGCTCCTGTGTGCTGTTCCCTGCTTCTCCTTAATAACCATTTACTTCTGGGCTGCCGCATCCAAGGATCATGTGAGTTGCTGGCATTCTGGCTGAATTTTCTGCCCTCCCTGTTTGGATTACAAATGGGGTTTCCAGTTTGTTTGAAAGTCCAAGCAAGTTTGTTGGAACTTCCTTTCTTTCTAAATTTGTGCTAGCATGCCACATGCCATTGGGCAGATAAAATGCAAGCTTGCTAAATTTTCCATCAAGTGCACCACTACAACATCTCAGGTAATTCTTCAATCAGGCCTGCACTGGGGTTGTGTATAATACCTGGGTACCCAGGGCCTGGTGCTTAATACTGTACTTGTGCTTATGGTTCTATTATTGGTACCAGACAAAAGTTACCACACCAAGTGTAAAATAACCATCTTATGTGCCCCTTGCTTGGCTGGGTGTGTATGAGCCACGTAGGGGCAAGGGAGAGTACCACAGGGTGGTTGTGCGTCCAGCAACTTGTCACTGTCTAACCCCTGCTCTCTCCACCACTTCTCGGGCCATGCATTAAAATAAAACAAATTCTCAGTTGCTTAATTTTATCACTGTGTGGGTATTCAATTTGTCCATCCTGACAAAATTATTGTTTGACAAAGGTAACAACTGTTAGTGGTCCCCAGCGGGTGGTATTGTCCAGTGTACAGAGGTGGGTGGGTGGGTACTGCATTCCAGAGAGCAGTACTACACACATCTGGCCCACTCATTCTCTCTCTCTCTCTCTGGGTGGAGGCACCATGCTATTTACTAAGTTGGGATGACCCCACTCCTCATTACAGAAGTACAAATAAGAACCCAACCACCTCAACCAAGTGTGCCACCTTACAGTCACCAGAAAGGAGTGTGAACCTGGTCGCCACACTGATGGTGAGGGGAACAGTAGAAAACCTCCTAATGAGCAAAAGGAAAAAGAAAAATACTATGTTCAGAAATAAAAATTTAGAACTGACTACTTCTTAAAATTTGTATCATTTTCCTGCCTGTGTGTTTTGGTTCCAGTAGCCCTTTAAATTTATCACTACCAAATTCCCACACCTAGCTGTGGCTCCCAAGCAAATTGTTTTTGGTAAAATTTATTTTTAATAATTTTTTCCCCTTTTTTTTAACATTGAAAAACCAACTATAAAGAAAAAATATTTTCAAAGTGGCAGTGTAAACCTCATTTTTTATGCACCCTTGATGTATGATTAGCTTAAAAAACACTCCAGCCTCTTTCTCATGGTAAGCGGTGCCATAAACAAACCATGGGTGTGTAAAGGCATGTCATTATACACTGCCCCCATACATTATTCTAAATATAATAACTGGCTCTCATTTTCTCCCTAAGGGAAACCTGGTTTGTAATTTGCCTTTGTAAAGGAGTGTTTATAACAGCAAACATGCACTGGGTTTCCCTTGCTCTGCACATGCACCTGCTGCCACTGTTCCCTCTCTTATAACCGGATGCCATGCCTTGCTGTCATGTACTACACTGCCACTTGGGCTCGGTGGTAAGTTTGTTGAAAAAAAAATCACTGTGCTAAAAATGTTGACACTGGGCTACTTAAAAAAAATAGGAAAAAAAAGATAAAACTATACTTTTCTTTCAACAGGTACATCCAGTCGTGGCCCCTGCTGAAACCTGATCAGATCATGGCTGCACAGAGATGTCTTCTATGGCAAAAAAAATGATCCTCAGCAATTATGCAAACTAAAGCATAGGGTTGTATGTAAAACTGAAATTTTACACTAACCCTTGGTGTTGGATGCTTAAATAAACCCCTTGAACTCTCAGGGTTTAGGTAGCATCCAACACCTTAGGTGTGTGTAAAATTCTCATTAAGCACATAACTCCATGAGTTATTCTATATTTCATAACCTAGACCACAGTGGTTTAGTATACTATAATTATAGAACTTGTGGATCTCATAGTAACACTTGTACAAAAAACTCTTATCATGGACATGTTTACATTGATTTTAAAACTCTTAAACCCTTATAACTTCTTTATTGCAAATTGTTATAATAATTCAGAGGCACCCACCTATGTGTAAACAAAAGTTTCACCTTCCAAACTCTTTGGGCAGAATTCACAGAAGAGATAATAATAATAAGTTTATTTATAAAGCGCCTTTCATTTTTCAAGGCACTGTACAAGTTAAAAGAGTACAAATCAAGCATTAAAATTCAGTATTAAGCACAGATAAAAACCACAACATAATCAATGACTTCAGTACAATCAGCTTTCCAAGAAGGCCATTTGCCAAAAGTGGGTTTTCAAACCCCTCTTAAATTCCTCCACAGAGGTGCACTCCCATAACCAGCAGGGTAGAGAATTCCAAAGAGTGGGTACAGCATAAGAAAATGATCTACAACCTGATGATTTAAGACTCACTCTTGGAATCTCTAGCAACCCCTCGTCGGCCGGGCGGAGCGATCGACCGGGGCAGTAGGGGACCAGAAGTTCTTTCAGATAGGCCGGACCCTGACCATGTAGGGCTTTAAAAGTCAGTAAACTGACTTTGAAGGCGATCAGCCACCGTATAGGTAGCTAGTGCAGTTTGCACAGTACTGGGTTACTATGACAGGACCTACTTGTCCCAGTCAATACCCAGGCTGCTGTGTTCTGCACTAGCTGTAGGAGGCGGATTTCAACACCAGAAAGCCCAAAGCACAGGAAGTTGCAGTAGTCTAGACGTGAGGACACAAAGGCGTGGAACAACATTGGTAAAGCGTCAGACGGAACAAGGTGCCTAACTCTGGCGTTATTCCTAAGATGGTTAAAGGAAGTCTTGAAAACTGTTGACACTTGTGACTGCAGTGTCAGCCTGTCATCCAAAATAACTCCCAGGTTACGCACCCGTTCAGAGGTCAGGAGTGAAACGCCGCAAAGAAAAATTCCTGAGGGCGTACCAACAAACGACCCCTCTATCTGACGACATGGGTCCACAACCAAAACCTCTGTCTTTTCTGAGTTCAACTTCAGCCAACTAGAATCCTTCCAATCCTGAATTTCTTTCAGACAGTTGTTAAACACTGAGAGAGCTCCATCCTGGTCGGGTGCAAAAGACAAGTATAGCTGGGTATCATCTGCATAGCAGTGAAACCTCAGCTCGTACTGTCTTATAACGTCTCCGAGGAGCAGCATATACACCGCAAAGAACATGGGAGACAGCATTGAACCCTAAGGCACCCCACACAACAAAGAAGTTGTGCTTGAGGAAAAAAACCCAGACAGAACTCTTTGTGATCTCCCACTGAGGAAAGAGATGAACCATCAAAGGACGATTCCCGATATTCCACGAATCTGCCTCAGGCGCGCAATCAACACCAAGTGATCCACAGTGTCAAAGGCTGATGAGAGATCAAGGAGAACCAAGATGGAATGTCTCTTCTGCTCTCTCACCCTCAGAAGATCATTAAGCACCTGAACCAGCACAGTCTCAGTGCTATGTCTTTTACAAAAACCGGATTGGAAGGATTTGTAGATGTCATGGATGGTTAAAAGGTCTTCCAATTGGGCTGCCACTACCTTCTCAATCATCTTCCCAGTAAAGGGTAGGTTTGAGATAGGTCTGTAGTTTGTGAAACAGTCTGGGTCCAAGGTAGCTTTCTTCAAGAGAGGTTTCACCATCGCCTCTTTCAGGGAGCTAGGGAACTCACCCAACTTCAAGGAGCACCAGACTATTCACACAAGGACTGGACCGATGATATCACTACAGCCCAAAATTAGGGAGGTCGGAGCTTGTAGGGCACACACTATAAATAATCCTCATGACATCCAAGAATCAGGTCAACCAAAGGAAATCCAAGAAAATTGAGGTACTGTGAACTCACACTGTTCAACAGCATTCCCCTTAGAGATTGTTGGATGCAGATCTGCCCTGATGTCGGCCACCTTGGTTGCAAAGAAAAGAGCAAGCTCCTCGCACTCTAATTGCGAAAAGGCTTTTTGAATTTGCAGGACAGACTGGGTTGCACAATCTGTCTACAGTTCGAAAGAGCTGAGCCGGTAGATTCTGAGCAACTGCAATCTCCCTGGACAGGAATTCTGCGTTCTTATGTGTGACTGCAGATTGATAGAATAATGGTCCATCAATCTAAGGTGGTCGGTTTCAAGGGCGGACCTGTGCCAGCACCACTCTAACCTTCGCCCATGTCTCGGCATCTCCCTCAACATCCCATCAAACAGGGGGACTTGGAGTAAATGGATAGGGGTGCACACAGACTGGAGCAATAGAATCCAGAGCTGCTGTAATAGCTGTATTATAGGCCGACACCAGGGTCTCTGGACTACCGCTCGCCAACACGGGGGACGAGAGGTCAAGGACCGCCGCAAGGCCTTGAGAGGGTAATGTCCCATAAAGGGCAGTACCTAACCATCTCCATGGGGTAGGCCTTCCCAGGGGGGTGCAAAAACTGAATCTCACGGTGTAGTGGTCTGACCATGTGACTGGTTACACCCCAAATCAGATGCATCAATCCCTACGAGAGAAAGACTAAGTCTAGAGATTGTCCAGATTTATGGGTAGCAGTGGAAAACACCTGTGTAAGGCCCAAAAAAGTAATTAACTGCAGGAAGTGATTACCAAATTGTGAGAGTTCATTGTTGACCCAGGTGTTAAAGTCACCCAGAACCATCAATCTGGGCGACTCAAATGACATGTCGATGATGAAGTCTGCTATTTCCTGTAAGAAACTTTTCCCATCCCTGGGTGGACGGTAGATGAGTACGATTAGAACACCTACACCCACTACCACTGTACACTCAAAGGACTCAGTCTCTCCCACTACCACATTTGTGAGGCCCAGTTCAGTCTTAAAACAGACTACAACCCCCCCCACCCCTGTGGTCCAACCTTGGGCGATGTATCACAGAGTACCCGGCCGGAGTCATGGCCTCCAACGAGGGGCCTGGATTTTCATCCAGCCAGGTCTCAGTGATGCAAGCCAAGTCCACTGAGCCAACAAGATCAGCAATAATGCCAGTCTTATTCCTGATGGACCCAGCATTGCATAACACCGCCCGAGTTGGATGAACCTTGGCTGTCCGACCCATCTGCCTACTGAATTCAGTAGTGCCCTTGGGTATGGGCACCAGACATGGTAAACCATGATCTGGATTCCATTTCACCCCAGGGCACCTCCTGGATCTAACTACCCCAATACGGTGACCCCCCTCATCCATCCTCCCTTGTTCGCAGCCCCCCACCCTCGTCCCTCTCCTACAAACAATTCCCAGTGCTCTACAGCGCTGATATGTATCATATAGGAGAGGGGGAGAATAAAAAAGGGAGAGGGAGAGAATAAAAAAGGTGGAGGGTGCAAAGAGAGGAGGATGAGCACACCACCATGGGGACTGAGGGCCGACACATGCCGCTGCCAAACTATTAAAACCAAAACAATAAACCCATCAAAAACACAAAAATAATTAAACTTAGCAAAATAAAATAAATATCCCACCCCAACATAAATCAAATCAAAACAAATAATTCCAAAACTTAATCAGAATAAATAAATATAAAACAAAACAAAAAAAAAACCCATCCCAAAGAAAATCAAGTCTGGACTAAGCGAGAGGACTCCTAAAGTAAAATAAATATAAATATAAATATGAGGGTTCTCTCATCACCCCAACTTAAACCAAAAACCAAAAATTTAATAAAATAAAATTATTTACCCCCCTCCATCTCTCTCACAGCCAAAGGAGGGAAAAGATACTTTGGCACTCTCACTACAAAAGTACAGATGTACTCTTCAAACAAATCATAAAAATCATTTCAAACTTCAAACAAAACAAATAACATCCCCCCCCCAATCCTCTCACAACCAGGGAGTGGAGGGAATCACTCAAACTAAAATAAATGGACACAAGGTCCTCTCACCACCTCGTTGTCCAGATAAACTTAAGAAAATTTAGGAAAAAGTAAGAAATCCTCAATCCGCCAGGCACAGAGTCAGTTTTGTTCGCAGGTTTATGCAAAGTCAAAATCCATCAAAGTCAAAGAGAAAACACAGGCAGAACAGTTAACCACAAAACTCAGGGGACATCCAAGGCCCAAGTCAGTCAGATCCATACCATATCCATGATAAAATAAGGCCCCTCACTCCCAACTGGGCAAACACCACAGGAAATAATGTGATCTAATGAAATGCCCAGAACAAGCCACGTTAGTAGTCCTACCTGGAAGTCTAGGGGGCACAGAACCTCAGTCAATTCCTTGACTGAGAAATCCTAATACCCCCTTCAGACCACAAATCAAGCGGGGGGGTCCCAGTGGGGTGTCATGCCTCAGACCAGTTCAAAAAGGCCTTATACACACTAAGGGATCCGAAATAGATTAAATAAATCCCTCTCACTCCTTCTTCCAGGGTCTCAGTTTTTGCCTCAAGTTCTCTTCATCAGGCTACCCTTCTTCTAGTTTCCCTTGCTGCTCAACTCAGTGATGAAATAGGGGTAATCGCTCCAATTTGCTCCCCGCCCGATTAAAATCCCAGTCAGGCGATAGGGCGAAAAGGTAATACAAAGTATCCAGAGTACAAATTCTGAAAACCCCAATCAAAACCAGAGCAAGGGAAGCCACACATAAACCCCATGACCCAAAGGATCCTGTACCACGCAGCATCCCACAATGTCTCAATCACAGGGCTGAAAACCCCTCAGTCCACTCCATGCCCATTCGACATCCAATTCGGGCGACAAAGCACAAATTGTCAGGACGTCAAGCTCAAACACTTCCCTTCATCCCGATGGATCTTGTAGCAAGCGAGGACCCATAAGATCTCAATTGCAGGGCCAAAAACCCCTCAGTCCACTCCATGCCCGTTCAACATCCAATTCGGGCAGCAGAGCACAAATCGCCAGGACACCAAACTCGAACACTTCGCTTTGTCCTGGGCTCCACAATGTAAAAGGACTCCACCAACCCACTAATTACGGTAAAGAATGCCAAAGAACAGCAAAATAAAAATGGCAAAATAGAAATAAAATAAAATAACTATGAACTCAAAACCTCACAAAGCAGCAGCACGCTCAGCCCAGCAGCCATCTTGCTTAATTGTCCTGTTCCTAGAAATGTGCCATAAACCGATTCAGAAACAGGGTGAATGCACCAGCCCAACTGAGATGTCCTCCGCTGAACGACATGTGCCATAGGTGCAATGTAATGACATGCAGAGCATTTACAGGGGGCGTACCCATGTGTACACAGTGCAACCTGATTCACAGTGCATATCCATGGCACATCTATGGGGCAACTCCAGCACAAAGCCAAGATGTGCCATAGAAAGATAAGTACAAAAGAAGGAGACTTAAGTCTAGCCCACCTGCAGATTGTGAACGGAACAGCCACAGCAGCACAGTGCCAGAGCCAGAGAGGGGAGAGGAAGACAGAAAGAGAGAGAGAGAGAGACAGAGACAGCCAGCCAGCAAGCCAGGCAGCACACCAAGCCAGAGGGCCACACGGACAACCCAAATGAACCCAGCAGCAGTCGCCATAGCAGGTGCACAATTGAGGAGGAGGAGGCAGGGCACTTGAAGGCACCGTAGGTGGCCAGCCCCACAGTGGTATTATGCCAGGCTGTCCTTAGAGCAGCTAAGAGCGGTGGAGACAGTAGGGCGATACTGCCTCAACAGGGCCATGCTGAGGCAGCTGTGTGAGTTGTGCCATGATGAGATGCAGACACCCCACTGCACGAGGTCAAGCTATCTCGGTGGAGACCAAGGTGACAACGGTCATGTGCTTGCTCACCACAAGAACCTTCCAGAGGCCCACTGGGGACACCACTAGCATATTACAGGTCTCTACATCCTAGCTCCTCAGACAGTTCCTCACCACACTGCTACCGCATGCTTCGGAATACATCCATTTCCCCAGCATGCAGACAGAGCAGACAGAAGCCATGCAGGTGTTCTACAGGGTGGCACGCATGCCAGGTGTCATAGGGGCCATTGACTTCACCTATGTGGCAATCCGTGCACCACCTGGCGATGATGCCATCACATACATCAACCAGGTGGTAAGCGATGGCACAGGGCACATCACCAATGTCTGTGCCACATACCCTGGGAGCACACATGATGCATACATCTGGCACCAGTCAGCACTTTGCATGAGGTTCGAGGACAGGGACATACTTAGTGGCCATCTGATAGGTACATGTGACAGGGCACCAACAGTACAGGAGGGCACCAAGACCAGGACACGTGAGGTGGGCCATGGGCAGTGTGAAGCAGGTGTATGAGCCCTGGGAGAGCAGGGGTGTGCAAAGGTACAAAGGCGGACACAGGGTGGCACGCAAACACTGTGCACCTCACAACAGACGGGAGCATCCAGATGCAGCTGGGGTAAGGATGCAGGACTGCCAGGAATGGGGATGCATGGGTGGTAGAGCAGGACAGGTGCACACACCCCTGAGGCCAGGGTTGAGCACAGGGCACATGCCACAGTGTAACCCAAAGTACTAATGGACACACGTCTACCCCCACAGGAGACACTGCATATCCACTGAGGTCCTGGCTCCTCACCCCCTTCCGATGACCCGGAACAGTGGCAGAAGAATGCTACAATGAGGCACACATCACGACATGCACCATCATAGAGCATGTCTTCAACATGTTGAAGATGCGATTCCAGTGCCTGTGTCGGTCAGATGGTACCCTACAGTATAGTCCTGAGAAGGCCTGTGGCATATTCAAGGCCTGTTGTATGCTATACAACATGGCCCTAGACTGTGGGATACCTGCCGAGGCTGGTGAGAGGCGACAGTTCTGGGGAGGAGGAGGTGGGGAGGGGAGGGCATGGACAGGGCACCGCATGAGGGCCAGGGAGGCGAAGCCAGGTGGGGCCAGAGAACCCGAGGCTGGCAAAGAGAGCATGTGACTACTGCAGGTGTGTGGTGGAGAAACACTTTGGGCCATGCAGGTAGGTATGCATGCAGGTGTGTGCACCAAGGTGTAGGGACTGCATGTCATGAGCACAGTGGACACTGGACACTGCACAGTGGTGCACACACAGGTGCACACACATGGTGGGAGACACACAGACACACACACACACACACACACACACACAACACAAACCAGGCATGTATCAACCAAGCACCACCCAGGCCATGTCACAGATGTCAAGGGTCAGTGCGCACTGCAGCCTCCACATGGGCACAGCAGACACTGGAACACACTCATCATTCCCATGACACATGGCAAAACAGTGGTGCACACATACACACAGGACATCCTGCACAGGTAGCAGAGAGTGGTGCCAGAATGGCTGTGGGGCAGGCGACCACCACACATACCACCACTGGCACCACCTACAGAGCATCTGGTACAGAGGCGTGCCATCCCACCACAGGCCCGGGGAAATGGGCATCACAGGGCAGCCCCCCGACTGCCACGGACACAGGGGCAGCCTCTGCCATGGACACGGGGGTGGCCTCTGCCATGGCTGGTGGTGGTGGGAGTGCCACCACCGGCCAAAGGGGGTGTTCTCTGTGACTTTGCAGGGGTTCTGCACCAAGACCGTGAATGGGTGCCCAGTGGAGTGGTCATCCCATGGCCACCAGCTGAGCCATGGACAGTGGGCATGGAGGCCAGTGGCAGTGGAGTCAGCAGCAGAGGATTCACCTGGCTCCACTGCTGGGGCATATGGGACGTGCTCCTGGGTGTCCGACTGGATGCACAATGCCCATGGTGTGTTGTGGATGCAGCCACTACCTCCGCAGCTGCTGCAATCCACTCCAGAGCTGTGGTCATGCCCACCTGCATGATGCATGTCTCTGCTAGCATCTGTGCATGTCACACAGCTGCAGACTCATGCTTCTGGGCCATCACAGCTCTGTGGCTCTGGAAATCCACATGGATGGCCTCCTGCCCCTCCACAGTAACATGTGCAGGAGGTCAAGGTAGGCTCCCATGTTGTCGGTGGGTGATGCATCATGGTGGCATCACCAACAAGCAGGGGATGTATCAGCCTGTCCCAGTGCATCCACAGATGATGACTGCACCCTGGAAGGCTGCGACATGGGCAGGGCTTAGCTGGGCACTGCCACTGACTGCCCATGGCTGGTGTCCTCCAGGGCCACTGGAGCGGGTGCGTGCACAGAGGCACCCTGCCCGGACGACACTGACATTGCCAGCACTGCACTGGGTAGTGGTGCAGGGAGCACAGCACCCACAGCTGTGGGCAGCTGTGCTACATCTACACCTGAACCCAGCACAGTGGGAACATCAGTGGCACCCAGGGCCACATGCATAGGCGACCCCATGATGTATGCACCACTGTCAGGCATGTCTGCATCAGTGGTGTCAGTGATGCATGTGGTGGTGCCAAGGCCCTCCCCCTGCACACCACTAGCGAGCACAAGAAGGGCATCAGAAATGTCCACCGCATCATCTGGGTCAGCATCAGACAACTCAGACAGGCTCCCCAACCAAGCGATGTACCCACTGGCTGTCCCATCAGCGCTGGCCAAGGGGCCTGCAGGGCCAGCCTGCACCAGGGCCATGACCGGTGTTGCTCGGGACATGGATGGTGCAGGTGCAGAGTCATCCATGGTGGTTTCTTTGGCCCCATGTGACGGGCCTGCATCATCGCCCACGAGGGCATCACATGCAGCCATGGCTGCCCCCTGGAGGCATGATGGTGCTGTGCAGAGAGGAAGGGAGACCATGGTTAATGTACAGTACACAAATGTCACATTGGTAATGCACAACAGAACATGGTAATCCACATGGTGCCAGGGCCACAGGCCTGACCACCCCAGGGCCATGGCATGACAGCACTATGCAGACCATGGAATGGTCGCTCCTGTCACTGTCCCATTGTGCACACTGCGTGGCAGTGGTGTCACATGCCACATAGATGCACAGTGGACACGTGCCCTCCGGTGCTGTGGCATAGCACCTGCAGCACCATGGAGCATGTCACATCAGGCCAGGGACAACCATCCCTGGGACGCTGTGCCTGGGTATACAGTGACAGTGCACACCACGCAGGGACAGGCATGGCAACCGAGGCACACGGGTGGGCAGGCCTATCTAGGACACACAGCTACTCACCATGCTGTGACGGGCTGCCACCAGTCTGGAATCCACCACCTGGGACACCCTGGCGGCCAGGACGGCCTTGTTTGGGCTGAGCTGTTCTGCCATGCTTGGCCCACCCCATCCACCGCAGAGATGCCTGGATGTTGGCTACCTTCTCCTTGGCCCTCTTGCACCCATAATTCCAGTGCTTATGGCACTCTTGGACCATGCGATTGTATGGTGCCATGGCATTCATCTACCGGGCCACCTCCCCCCAGCCTGATGCCCGCACCGTCCAGCTGCCTTCCCTGCCGGTGAGGATGTCCAGACATAGGAGGCATGCCTCTATGAGTGCCCTCTCCTCATCCTTGGTGAAGTTTGGTTGCCGTCTGGTGGCGGCACCTGCATCCTCTGACATACTGGCTACTGTGGGGGGAAGCATCCAGGTGTTTGTCACGCCTGTGGGTACACACGTTCTCGCACCTGTCTGCCTCTGTCTGTTGCCCCATCCCATGTTCTGTGCAGCTGGTTTTCTGGGTGGTGGTCTGCAGGTGGTTGTCCTGGCACAGGTGGCCATGCCCTATGGTACATGGTCCACTGGGGATGGTGCACATGCCATATATGGCCACTGGTCCATGGCTGGGGTAACAGTGCAGCTACCTGGGGGGAGGCACACTGTGCAAATCTGCCATGGACATGTCCTGATACCTCTGCAGCATATGTACTGCCGCCGTGGTACCCCGTCCTTCCCAGGTGCCACCCTTGCTACGCCTGCGGGGTGGGGGTACGGGACATGTTGCTACAGCCATGATGCAGCTGGCTGCAGTATGTGGCATGGCGACACTGCCATTGTGCTTGCACAAGCACCACTGTGTACCTTGGACAGACCTGTGGCACTTTGCTGCATCCACCACACATTGCCAATGCCACCCAGTCACGCATACCTCTCATGTGTCCCACTATACAGGGAACAGGTCCTCTGTTTATGTCGCATGACCTCCCTGTTCCACACTGCAAGGCCCACTGACAGCTCATTCAGCAGTACTGTATCGTACATGCTGAGATGTGTACATCATGGTTTACAAACAGCCATTCTGGACATGACAGGGAACAGTCTATTGGTGATCTGTGCACCTTATGTACTGCCCTGCTGGAGTGTTTCACGTTATGACCATTTGTTCTACATATTGGGAGGCATTGTTCCACATATTGGGGACATAATCATTGGGAGGTATGCATGTACATATTCAGTCCCCCCAGTATGTTCTGTAGACCCTGTGAATATAGCTGTGTACTCACCTTCAAGGCACTGTCTTATCTCAGTCACCTGGTCTTGGCCTGCTGAATTGGGAGCACTTATGGCTCAGGGCATGCAAATGAGGCCTGAGCCTCTGGTGATGAGATGCTAATCAGCTGAGATGCCCATGCATGTGGGATGAGGCTGTTTGGGGTGCATTATCTATGAATTGCACAATTGCCCCCAGCTTATCTCACTTTACAAGGAGCATCTCAGGGTTGTGCCAATGCCAGAACACTGCAACTCTGGTACATGCATGTAGCATTGGGTGCATGTTCCTGTATCTGGGGCAGTCTACATGGAGCTTCTGTCATGCATGCACGGTCGCCGTGTCCGATGGTGCATCTTCCATGATGTGCCGCTACGCTGCTTACCCAGTGTGTTGTTGCAGGCCTGCTGTCCATTACGGTGTGTACTCTATCATGCAGTGTGATCCCATATGTGCGGTCCATGCTGCACTGTGTTTGCAATGCCCATGGATAGTGCGCAGCATGCGGTAGGTGCACGTAGGGCACGCTGTGCACAACATGGCATCCGCATGCACATCATGCATACACAACCAGGTCATGGCCTTGCCATGCCGTTGCAGTCTCCATTGCACATACACGGGCGTGTTGCCTTTGACCTATCACACTTCACGCACAGTGCACGCTGTGCTGCACATGCCTCAGTGTTCCACGTGGCACATATCAACTGCTCGGCTGCGCATTGCCGTGTTGCACTTTGACACTGTGACTTGGTATTACAGTATGCCTAGGGCAGGGAAACAGACACCTAGGGCCATGAACTAGTCCCAGGTGGAGCTACTGAATCTGGTGACTCTTGTCCTGTCTGTGGAGGGGCAGCTGTTTGGGCAGGATGACCTCCATGGGCCTAGGGCTCAGGAGTGGGCCTCCATTGCCCATAGGCTTGTGCAGCGCAATGGGATGCCACGCACTGGGGAGCAGTGCAGGCATCAGTTTGGGGACCTCCAGAGGAGGAACCCAGAGAGACTGGCGCAGCTGCATCACCATGCACACAGTGGTGCACTGCCAAAGCCAGGTAGGTGTTGATCATCTGGCTCCTTTTGTGGCACATGCTGGGTGTGTGTTGAGGCCCTCATGGGGCACCCACATGGGTCTCAGGCGTCCTGCACACACAGCAGTGGCTGCACCTGTCCTGTGCTGCCATATCATGTGTGCCATGGGGGGGCACTGGGTGGTGCTGTATCTCCATGCAGGCTGCTTGGGGCTTCACAGCTGGTTACCACTGTCTGCTGCATTGACACAGGCCAGCGATGGAGGGGAGCACTGTAGCAGTGCATCCTGCACAGTGGCAGTGTCTGGCTGTCCCTACATCGCCTCTGCATGTTAGTGTTGTGGTGTGTTTCTGGCATCACTGTGGTGGCTCATGGTGCTGTCTGTTGTGTTTTGCAGGACCAGATGCCAGGCAAAGGGCCACGGATGCCGTTGAGGTGAGGAGGAGGAGGATAATGGCTGCCAGGCCTGGTGCTCTTCCAGGGGCAGGTGAGTGCTGTATTCTGCTATTGCTGCATTTCAGTTGCTGTGGGTTCCAGCTGGGGGGGGTGTTGTCCATGTTCAGGCCCTCAGTGTGTGTTCTCTTTGTCATTGTTATTGGTCTCCAGGATCACCATGCTGTGGTTGGGAGTGGTGCACCTTTGGACGTGGACCGACGGATCCATATTGCCATCCAGGCAGCCCTGCGTCCACTGTCCAGGACTGTTCAGCACCTGTCGGCCGCTCTGCAGGGCGTCCTGCTGTGGCTCCCATTATGTGGCCATGCCAGGGTGTTGCATGGCAGGGCACTGCATTGGTAGTGGCCCCCTGCCTCTCACTGGGGCCGTCCCATGTAAACAGTTGCAGTACATAGCCCACTGTTACTGTCCCCTTCCTGCCCTTCTTCCCAACCCTGCCATTCCCTTTCTCTTTTTGGTGTTGTTCCAGTTATTTGTTGTTCTACTTTTATGTTGTACAGTTTTTTATCTGAAGTTTTACTTTTATAAACATGTTGTTCTCAGCCCTTGTGTCCATGGGTTTCATTGTTCCAGCTTTGTGGTTGCTACCTCTTGCCCTGCTGGCTTGCTCCACTTGCTCTGAATAGCTCCCTGTGTGACTCAGGGCATCCAGCGTGCCCTGGCTCATCTCCAGTTGCACCGGTGCATCTCTAGTTGCGCTGTACTGTTTCTGAGTGATTCACAGAGGGGCTATGCTCGGCGCTTCCCACTGCACATGCCTCTTTGAATTGCTCTGTCTGTGCTCGGCGCATCTGATTTGCACCGGCACATTTGTGATGAGCTCAGCGTAACTTCTTTGTGAATCCTGCCCTTACTGTTCTTGAGAATCCAAGGGACAAAATCTTTTTGGCAAGGTTGCTGGTAAGGATGAGTCTGTTTTAATGATTTATGTGTAATGACATGTTGCAACTTAGAGGAAAAAAGCCTGAACCCCCTTCCATGTGTAATGTGGTTATTTGAGCAATTACAGAACTATGTCTCCTCCAAAAGGGAAAAATCACATTACTCAATGTCAGTACACAGGAAACAAATATGCACCATGTAGCAGATGTACAGTATCTCACACTTACAAAAAAAACCTTCATTAAGCAGGAACTCTACAGTTTTGTATGTAATTTCATTAACATGAAGTTTTAGACTGAATAACCCACCAGACTGTTTTCTTGTCAGCATAGCGGTGTGGCTACCATTCATGATGCCAGTGTCCTGGGTTCAGAAATACATCTGGCACACTGCTAGGAAGTGGGGGAGGAGAGTTGAGTATCCCACCAGATGCTCTCCTCTTGGGGTGGGTATTTGACTGATCCTCACTTCACAAGCACCACCTTGGGTGCCCAGGTAGCACAAGCCAGTTAGGGATAGCAGTTGGAGGGGAGATGCTGTGGCTTTGCAGTGCACATACCCAATGTGTGACATGCTGTGCATCTCCAGACCAGCATCTTAGTAAGGGTGAGTATTAGAAAAATTCCCAACCCAGCAGCATGAAGAAGGCAAGCTCAGGTGCCACTTCACCTGCCCCTCTAGCATGAAGAGCCTTCTGCTACTGAACCCAGGCTTGACAGGAGAGGTGAGTGGTATCCTACCAAAGGCCATAATGTGGCAGGGTTCCCCATGTGACAGGTAAGGATCTCTACAGTCTGGGGTGGGACACGGCTGTGTGGTAGCCAGACCAATAGCAGCCCTGTCTGGACTGCTGACCGAGTGGAATAATGAAAAAAAAATCCAGTGTTCCTTTCCAGGACTGATAACACATCTTGGCAACCTTTCAAAGAAGTGTATAAAAATACCTTTGTTTATGACATCATAGTACTTGCAATAATAGCAGACTGTAACACCACAAGCCATCATTTTGATGTCAGCTGTGAACATAAGGCAGCATATTCAGACAGTTAGTTCCATGCTGATAGGGTTTCTGCCTTGCAAAGCAAAGCCAGAGGAGGCAGGAGCCTTTAACAGATGATGTTGTTTTCAATGACACTTTGCCAGAAAGTCCTGAGGCTGTACCCAGTGTGCAGTCCACTCGAATGACCAGAAGAGGGCATCTGCTTAAAGTTCCTGAGAGGTTCGGAGATTTTGTTATGACTTAAGTCAGTGGTAAAGACTTATTTCAACAGAGCTCAGTACCAGTGACTTTAGACCCTTACTCATCACAAAGTAAGACTCAACCATTATGTTAATAGTGCTTGGTAATTATTTGTCATTGATATGCAAACCGAAAGCAAGGTAATTGCTTTCTTTTACTAGAAGGGGAGATGTAGTATATGGTAACTTACCCTAGTAACAGTGTAAAATGGTTTAGTCCACATCCCCCAGCAGTTTTGGGCTAATGGTACGTCTGGGGTGGAAACTGGGTTTTAGAAAGTGCACGAGCAGATTGTAGTAGTAATTCTGCTGAAGCCTGCTGCTTTATCTAATATACTGTATGTTTGTTGAATAAACCTCAGAGCTGTTAAAAGCTACTTATGGTGTCCAGTCATTCCTAAAACCAGCAATCCGATAAGCAACTAAAGTGAAATATTATAATAAGTGGTGTAGAAAGCACATAAAAATATGTAAGTGGTAGACAGTGGAAACCTCATTAGTGGGATAGATAGCATGCATATAGAAATACCTTATTTATCACATAAGATCCCTTCTGCATATGTCATTTATGTAACAGGCTAGGACCTTAACGGAGAGACATTTGTTTAGCTTTTTTACGCATAAAATTATTTTTATAAGTCTGCTATTTTTTGAACTAGTGTTACTGTGCTTTCCACCATCCTGATTGCTATAACCACAGCCATGAAAGTGAAGTCAGGATGACAAGCTGACACTGTGACGTGGTAGTTTGTTAGTGCCACAGAACTTCCACAGAAATTACAAACCACCACCGCAGAAGTTCTGTGGCAAATGCTGGTCTTGCCACAGAATTTGGTCCCACTGTGCCGCAGAAAAGTAGGGGCCCTGTTCATACTCAAATGTTAATATCGGTACAAGTAAATACAATGGTTTCCACTGTGCTCTGAGGTACTGTATCTCCATGTTTCAGGACATGTCTTGATCATCATAAGTGTTAGTGTCCCTCATTTTGAGTGTCCATGTCCCTCATTTCAGTGACAAAATGTGAGGTGTGGTGCATGCTTCCAAAACCCTACTCAGCACAAAGAGGGCTAAGCATGGGCATAGTGTATATACTCTATACAGAATGACAAAGGGAAAGTAAGTGAGCCATGGAGAAAAACATTTGTAGCACTAAATATGCATAAAGGGATTTGCATGGCCCAAAACAAAAAGATCAGGCTTCACAACACAGAGGCCCCTCTTCGCACATCTGGAACCGGGGATGTTGACTGACTATATCCTAGGCATTTAATGCAGTAAGCAAACAATACTTTACAAATTAATGGTGATTTAATGACAAAAATCAAAAGCCAATAAACAACTTGCAAAAGGATCAGAATTAATGAGTTTATCTATTTTAAATGAGAATGCAATGAAATATTTATTTTATTGGCTCTAATTGGTAGCAGTAGTAGTATGAGAAATAGAAACTGATATTTTTTTAGATGAGATTTGCACCAGCTTAGTTGCTGCACACATGGCAAGGGTGCAGCATGTGAACCTGATGTGATTTTTAAATGTTCAGATCAGCTTAATTGCTGCACTCATGTCAAGCATGCAAAACGCAAACCTTGGGTGGGGGGGTTGCGGACCTCGGAGCCCGAATGAGCGGTGCTCTCCCATAGGGGTGGTTAGAACCAGAAGAGGACCTGGGGCGAAATGGTATCTGGAACATAGTGATTCTGTTCTGGTTCCCGTACCAAAGAGCACCTCTGTTTTGGGAGGGCAAGTAGTCGGGACTGTTCACCAACCTTGTCCAACTCAGGCGCTGTTGTGCAATGCCAGATCTGTCTGCAACAAGACTGGTCTTATTGCAGACTTTGTTGCTAGGGCAGATCAGGCATGCATTACCAAGACCTAGTTGGATGGGAATGCTGCCCCTTTTTTAGAGGCAGCTGTTCCCTCCGGGTACTTGGTTGTACATCGCCCGAGATTGGACCGTGGGGGGGGAGTTGCGGTCTGTTTCAATACCGAATTTGGGCCTAACCAGTATACCAGTTGAGGAGGCCAGGTCATTTGACTGTACTGCGGTAGCTGGTGTGGGGTGCAGGATAGCTCTCATCTACTGTTCACCAGGTGATGAGAATCTGTTCCTGCAGGAAATAGCAGACTTCGCCACCGACATGGCTTTGGAGTCACCCAGACTGATGATTCTGGGCGACTTCAATGCCTGGGTCAATGACGAATCCTTTTTGGTCAACATTTCCTCCTGGTGATGACATCTCTGGGCTTCACACAGATTGTTTTCTCAGCTACACACAAGAGTAGTCACTCTCTTGATTTGTTTTTTCTCCTGTGGATCGAGGCCTCCGACTTAGTACTTGGTAGGGTTCAATTTTTTAGCCCCCCTGGGTAGGTCGGCCCCTGTGGAGTTGGTCAGGTACCGTCCTTTGTGGGATGTGGTCCCTGAAGACCTGATGGTGGTTATTGACCTCTCGTTGTTGGATGAGACTTGCACAGATCCTGAGCAGTTGGTTGCAGCCTATAATGGGGCTGTATCCTCAGCTCTCGATCTGATTGCTCCTATCCGTGTTCGCCCCCTCCCGCGTCACCCTGGGGCCCCTTGGTTTGATGGGGCTCTAAGGAAGTTGCAGAGATTAGGGCATAGATTAGAGCATCGTTGGAGGAAGTCTGCCTCTGATGCCGACCACCTTATTTTGTTAGAGCATTATAAACTCTATCAAACAGAAATTTCCCGCAAGAAGGCAGAATTCCTGCCCAGGGAAATTTCTGTTGCAAGTAATCAACCGGCTCAACTTTTTAGAACTGTTGACAGGCTGTGCAACCCAGACTGTCAGCAATTCTGTCGAGTCTTTTCACAAATTGAGTGCGATGAGATCGCTCACTTCTTTGAGAATAAGGTGGCTGACATCCGGCAGGAGTGCCACCAACTTCACTCTAAGGGGGTTGCTGTTGATCGGTGATTTGTCGCAGAGCCTGGAGTTTCCTGGAGTACCTTTGACCTGCTGGATTTCATAGATATTATGCAGATTGTCCAGGAAATGCATCCCATTTGCTGTAGTTTAGACCCTGGCCCTACTTCCCTGATTTTGGGTTGTAGTGATGTTATCAGCCAGGTCTTAGCTCAGATTGTCTGGTGTTCTCTGGATTCGGGTGAGTTCCCTAGCTCCCTGAAGGAGGGGGTGGTGACCCCCCCTTCTGAAGAAAGCTTCTTTAGACCCAGAGAACCTAGCAAACTACAGGCCTATCTCTAACCTCCCTTTTGTGGGGAAGGTTCTTGAGAAAGTTGTGGCTGCTCAACTGGATAACCATTTAATCATCCATAATTTATACAAACCTCTCCAATCGGATTTTCGTAAGAGGCATAGTACTGAGACCGCTCTAGATCGGGTGCTCAATGATCTCCTGATGGTGAGAAATCGGAGACACCATTCTATCTTGGTTCTCCTGGATTTATCATCAGCTTTTGTACTGTGGATCATGGGGTTCTGCTTGAATGTCTGAGGTTTATCTGTGGGCTGTCTGGTACAGTCCTCAGATGGTTTTCATCTTTCCTTGCTGGTAGAACGCAGAGAGTTGTCTCGGGTTTATTTTCATCCAGGGCTTTCTCACTGCCCTGCGGGGTTCCTCATGGTTTGGTGCTGTCTCCCATGTTATTTGCAGTATATGTGCTACCCCTCTGAGGCATTGTAAGACAGTAAGGGCTGAGGTTTCACTACTATGCTGATTATACCTAGCTCTACCTGTCTTTTGCTCCCGACCAGGTTAGTGCTGTTTCAGTACTGAACAGCTGCCTCATAGAAATCCAAGACTGGATGAATACCAGCAGTATAAAGTTGAACCCAGGAAAGACTGAGGTTCTGGTTGTGGACCCGGGTCATAGGCAGAGGGGTTGAGGACTGGGATCCCTTCTGGTTTAGTCCTGGAGGAGGACCAGACTCTCACCTCTGAATGGGTGCGTAATCTGGGAGTGGTGCTTGATGACAGCCTGACTCTGTCATCAGGTGTCGGCAGTCATCAAGCTGACCTTTTACCATCTTAGGAACATTGCTAGGATTAGGCACCTTGTTCCGTCCATTGACCTACCTGTCTTGATCCATGCTTTTGTGACATCGCGCCTTGATTATTGCAACTCCCTTTACCTAGGGTCTTCTGGGGTTGATATCTACCACTTGCAGCTAGTGCAGAATGCGGCAGTATGTTTGTTGACTGCGGCATTTAGAAGATCTCTTATCACCCCTGTGCTGCACGATCTGCATTGGCTGCCTATATAGTGGAAGATCACCTTTAAAGTAGGTCTTTTGACTTACAAAGCCCTACATGGATTGGGCCCAGACTACCTGAAAGAGCTCCTGGTACCTTACACCCCTTTGAGACAGCTCCGCTCGGCTGACAAGGGGTTGCTAGAGATTCCGAAGGTTAATCTAAAGTCATCTGGTGTGTGTGCCTTTGAGTTTGTGGCACCTACCCTCTGGAATTCTCTGCCCCATCAGCTTCAGGAGTTCAGGACAGAAGGGAGTTTTAAGCAGGCACTCAAGACTTTTTTATGGGGGAAGGCATTTTTGGTATTTTCCTGATTTTATATTGTATGTACTGTGTTTTGTTTTTATGCAAATTGCACAGCGCCTTGAAATGTGAAAGGCACTTATACAAATACATTGTATTATTATTATTGTTGATATGATTTTTAGAAGATGTTTACACCAGCTTACCGGTTGCACACATGTCAAGCTTGCAGCATTCAAACCTGATTTGCTTTTTGGACCTGGTTTGCATATGCTCACTTTGTGTATGTGAGACGCATGAAACATTGTGCAGTTAAGCATGTGGCATGCATTCTGTATGTACACAGCACACTTATATTTCTATAAGGGTTGTTGGTATTCCACTTCTAGCTCTCCCTATACCCACTATGTCCTTTGTGTCTGATGGCACCCCCACAATGTATTCTAATCTTCCATGCCACAATAGTGGCCTGCACAAACCCTCCCTACATGACCACAATCTGACTCACACATCATATCTATGGATAAACAATTGGGCATATTCTTATAGTAGTTGAAGGATGTCTTTAAAAAGATTTTCACAAGCAAATTGTAACTGCTGTATCAATATATCCCCAGATACACTGATAGGCTTGATTGAGGAGTCAAATGACTGATGGCTGAGAAACAGATGATAAGGGTGCTCTGAAGGTGTGGGTCATCAGACCTACACAACACAGGACAAGAGCATGAGGAAAAGGAGGGGATGCCACTGGGCACCAGAGAACAGATTAATAAATACTGGGAAAGAAAGGGTGTTCCATCAGATGCAAGGAGCTGATTAACAGGAACAGGGAGAAGGAGGGAGTGCAACTGTACATCAGGGCATTGAGCAACAGTGTGCGGAGGGGAATACTTATGGTCAACAGAAAACTGATAAATGGATATAATTACAGGTAACCCCCTTTATCATCACACTGTTTATAGATATCTGTCAAATGCCGTAATAACTCAAAAAACAGCTAATACGGCATTTATCAAAAATAGTTCTCAGTACCATTGCTCTCGAGCTTAGCAATCTGTTTCACTTTTCTCCATCAGTAAAGCATGACTGAGTGGTGTTCATTTCATCAAAGAATATGGCACATAATGTATAGAAACAGCAATGTTTAGTATAAAATCATGTCACCTGTGGGACTAAAGGTTTCTTTTCTCAGTTTTCAATCACAGAGTCTGCAGTATAGATTGAGGAGTGTGAGTGACTCGGTGGCTTCAGAAGAATAGATGTAAGGCTGGCAGTGCTCGCTCAGCCTTACGTCTAGTCTTCTTAAGCTGCCAAATCACTCACGTCCTTGATCTACATTTGGCAGCCTCTGTGATTGAATACTTAGAAAACTAACCTTTAGTCATACAGGTGATATAATTTTATACTAAACATTGCTGTTTCTATACATTATGTGCCATATTCTTTATTCTTTACTGAAATGAATACTGTCTTGGTCACGCTTTACTGAAGCACTCTGGGTCACTCATCTCCTCCGCCTACATTCAATGACATCTCATCAGTAATTATATATATAAAAAAGGATAGGCAACTGTGTTTTAATGCTTTTTTTTTTACACACACTCAGTGGGATGACCTCATAAACCTCTTGAGCTTCGCTCTCAAGGTTTATAGGTCATCACACACCTCATGTGTGTAAACAAAATCAATAACACACACTTGCCTATCCATTATTCTGTATATAGTGAATTAATAATCAGGTACAGGGAGGGGGCAGCCCCCAGTTTCCATTCACTGAGAGGAACAATGTTCAATGATAATGACATGTTGATTGGCAGGTAAGACAGTATTAGGGCCCTGCATGTTCAGTAGGGTCATTAACATTTTATGTATAAATATATTGCTGTTTAATGCTTCAGTGCTAAAGAGTTTGTATCTTGCAAAGTGCCCAGCTTGCTCAGTGTGCAAATGTGCTTAGAAAGTTTGACAACTCCTATGGTCTACACTCACACAATAGTTAGGACTTTGCTTCATGCAGTACTAACAGGGGCTATACTGGAAACCAGCAAGTGCTCCCAGACTTGATCACTCAGTTTCCAGTAAATGTCCTTTTGTGCTGCGGGCAAAGTAATGAGAGCATTTGGTTCAAATATGGAGATCAGAGACTTTTTAAATGTACTGTATTGTAAAATAATGAATTAAATGTTTGGGGAATAGCAATAGGGTATATTGTGCTTGTGTAACTAGTAGTACTTTTTGTGGCTTAACTCTGTTCCCACTCTTGAGTAGTAGGTATGTAGGTAGTAATCTGTAGGGAACAGAAGGCCCATGAACAAGGGTGAGAAGAATGCCGGGGAAGAGGGAGGAGGGGATGGTGGTGGACAAAAAACACTCCCTAAGCAAGGGGGTGTGGTTAGTAGAAGGCTTAAGCAGAGGTTATGGGAAGAGCTATTCCCCACATTGAACCATGGGCAAAATCCTCCCATTCAATGTTTGGGGAATAGCAATGGGGTATATAGTGCTTGCGTGACTTGTAGTACTTTTTGAGGCTTAACTCTATTCCCTCCTTTGAGTAGTAAGTATGTAGGTAGTAATCTGTAGGGAATAAAAGTCCCAAAAAGATACCTCTTCCAACTTACAGAGAGTGTGACCCCTGGCACTCAGAAGAGGAAAAACCCCCAGGTGGAGGAAACCTCTGAGGACCCATAGCCAATGGTCTGCCCATCCTCTGGGCATACTAAAAGAAGGACCTAGGTTCTAGTAACCATGACTAATTTTAGAGAAGGTGATCTGCTTGGAGAGATGAAGGTCCCTCATTGATCCATTGACGATGCCAATTGAATGATGAGCCTGAGGTTGAGTCAATATTTTCTGTAGGAGTGGTGGAATCCTAAGTGTGAAGCAGATCCAGTTTAAGAAGAGTGAATGAAGTCAAAATCACCAAGGTGATGAAGGATGCTTGTCCATAGGGAGTTGCATGAATGTAATGAGCAAAGACAGCAGAAAGTAATTGAAAATTACTATGCAGTGGAGGGTGGATGTGCTATGATATGTGAAGTCATGGGTGACTGATCGAACCTGAGTAAGGATTGACTTTCAAGGTAAGGTTTGGAGGCAAGGAATTCAGTACTGAGTGAGGAGTCACTGAGTCAGATTCCATGAAGTAGAAAATGAGTAGAAGAGAGTCTTTGAGTGCCTTGGAGATGATGGTCCATTCTCAACCCATGGGTGATGTGGTTTGACTGATGATTATGAGGATGAAGAGTGTGTCTTTTCTAAAGGAACAGTAGAATCCTAAGTGTGGAGCAGATCCAGTTGAGGAAGAGCAAATGGAGTCTGGATTTCCAAGAAGATAAAGGATGCATGTCCAAGGGGATTGGAGAGGTGTAAGGAGCTGGGAGAGAGTAAGTTGATCGATATGCTAGCAGACAACAAACTGAGGGAATTGAACTGATTTGTGCAGTCATAGGTGAATGATACCACTTGTGTAAGGTTGATTGACGAGGTAAAGTCTGGGGGCAAAGAATGTAACAGTTGAGCAATGAGTAGCTAAGTAGGCAGCCATACAATAGAATGAGTAGAGGAGAGTATATGCATGCCTGATAGGAGGACTGCCTGAAGTGATTAGTAGACAAATAGAGACAGATGTGCAGATGCGGTCCTGATGGCAAATGAATATGTATACTGTATACTTGTATATACTCAGCTGGTACTCTGGCTGAAGTAAATACAGGTATTTCTGCCATGTGATTATCCATGAGATACATTGTGGTGGCTTATGGTGGGTTAGTTTCCCACAGTACAGTACAGTGGCGGATCACCTTTAAAATCAGTTTACTGACTTTCAAAGCCCCTACATGGACAGGGCCGGACTATCTGAAAGAGCTTCTGATCCCCTACTGCTGAGTACAGAAGTGTAAGAGAAACTCTAATGTCAATCTGTGATGGTCGAGGTACAATGATCCTAACTGGATGCAGTGAGCAGAGATAGGACAATGAGAGTACACATGTGAAGCAGTTTGGTACCTAAAAGAAATGACAACCAACATCCAGAACAGGAGGCAGACAGTGGTAACAATCATATATGGACTCAGGTTCCCGTCTATGCCAAGTAGTGAAGGGAATTGTGAAACAAGGCTGCAGACTACGTATGATGGAAAGGCATGTCAGGTGAGTCAAGGTCCTGAAGGGAAGCAGCATCTGTGTATGAGGCTCAGAACAGGTAATTTGAAGCAGTAGACTGTAGACTCAGGTACCTGTTCAGGCGACAGAGGTAAGAGGATGATAGCTTGATGCAGCTAGGCATAGGTGGTCATATGGGGTGTAGAAGTTCCATTCATGAAGAGAAGCGGCAACTGAAATAAGTTAGAGAAGGTATGGCAAAAGTTAATAGATCATAGACATGGCTCCCATCCCTGGTAGTTGGGGTGAGCTAACCTTCACTTGATGCTGCCAAGCAGAGTTAGGGATGGAAGATGTTAGCTGGGAAGTAGCAGGAGGCAGAGATCATAATGGAATCCCATCCCTGTTAGGCAGGGGAAGCCTATCTTCATTCAGCACTTCAGAAGACACGCGTTAAGAACAGAGTCTGGAGTACTGCTGGTATGGGCTGGCAGAAGCGCAGAACACTGCTGAAGAAAGAGAGGAGTGCAGGAAACAAAGGAATTAGGATGATGAATGGTGCATAGGGATGGTAAGAGAAATGAAGCTTGATAGGACTGATAGGCACATAAGTATAATATAGCAGATCAGAAAGGTTCATCCTTGAAAACAGCAGCAATACATGGGAAGGAATGCTCCACAGTAAATAAGAACAGGAACAAGGGAAGAATCATGTGCATGAAGGGCTGAGGTCACAGGAGGCAGAGAAGCCAGAACAAAGAGGGGCAGGAGAATGCGGGCACCTTCTATACACGCCCAGATGGCCTAAGGTAAGTAGCATAGGGAAAGGAAGGGCTGTCCTCCCCAGGCACCCCCCATCACCACCACCACCAGTACCACATGGGGTGGAACAGTGGAGCCAAAATGGACCAGGAACAGTGAAAATTAAATCACAGGACATTGGCTGGAAAAACAGAAATGGAACCAGGTGAAAGGCACTGTAAAGGTAGAACGAGGAAAACTGCCTAGTGACAGTGACTGAACACCAGGAAACATAGATAAATATTGTAATGAACTGCAGAGGTATATACTATGAAAGCAGATCAATGCAGGGCAATATCGTGTCAAGGTATGCATGAGCAGTAAGGGTCTCCATGTGCTGCTATAAAGCAAACAGGCGAGGTGACTCCTGGTTCATCATCCGTAGGGAGATGATGTGCTGCAGGGCAAGGGAAGGCAAGAATGGTGGGGATGCATGATGTAGACAGGCAGGAAGTGGTGAGCATTGGGAAGGGAGAAGGAGGAGACTCAAAGAATGGCACAGGTAGTTGTCCAGTAAAATAGTGAGTAGAAATGCACTGGTGCTAGCCAAGGTCTGAATGCACATGATGTAATCCCAGTCCACCAATCCAAATGATGCCACTGTGCCATATGGCAATCTCACAAGAGTGCTATGTGCTGTAATTAGCTCTTTACATAAGGGAAGGAATCAAAGCAACAGAACAAAAGGGAAAACAGGGAGGAGAAGAAGCACTGTGGGTAAATTTGGAGACTGGCAATGGAACCACAATCCGCACAGGGGTTGTATATGGACCCCCTTCTCAGGGGGAGGAACTGGACAAGGAAATGATAGAAAGTATACTTAGAATGGCAGAAAAAGGGGAGATATTGCTGATGGGTGATCTGAATATGCCAGATGTTAACTGGAGTGCAGTTGCAGCAGCCACTTGAAGAGTGGGGTTATTCTAGATGCCCTACAGGTGGCATGCCTTAACAACTAGTATTAGACCCACTCGAGGGAGCAATCTTAGACCTGGTTCTCTCAAATGGAGATGAAGAGAGGATCACAGATGTAGAAGTGGATAGCCATCTAAGAACTAGCGACCATCGAACAGTATGGTTCACAATAAACCAGCAATAGAGTCAAGTATCATAAAGGCAAAGTGCTGGACTTTAGGAGGGCTAACTTTGCCAAAATGGGTGCGTGCTAAGGAATGCACTAGCAAATGGGCAGGAAGGAGGGTGGAAGAACAATGGGAATAATAAAACTGCCATCACAGAGGTAACAAGCCTTTGTGTGAAGCAAATAAACAAAATGAACGATGTAAGAAACCACTATAGTTCTCAAAGGAAGTGGCAGTGAAGGTTCAAGAGAAAAGAAAGCATTCAGGAAGTACAAGGAATCACAGAAGGAGCAGGACAGAGAACTGTATCAGTTAAAGCAAAGGAAGCTGGGAAGGCAGTCAGAACAGCAAAAGGCCCAAACCGAGAAAAGATAAGCCAACTCGGTTAAGAAGAGGATAAAACCTTTATAGGTACATCAGGAGCAAGGAAGACCAAGGGAGGGATAGTGAGGCTTAATAAAGGGAGGGAGGGTGGGCAGAGGGTGACTGTGAAAAGGCAGAGATACTAAACAAATATTTTGCTCAGTATTTACAAAGGAAGAGGGAGGTACCTAAAACAAACAGTAGAAACACTCTGGATACAGAGTTGATACCAGCCCATTTATAGAAGAAAGGTTCTGAAAGAACTCTTAAAACTGAAGGTGGACAAAGCAATGGGGCCTGATGGGATTCATCCCAGAATTCTAAAAGAACTAAGGGTAGAACTAGTGACACCACTGACTACCCTCTTTAACAAATCATGGGAGGATGGGTGGTACCCAAGGACTGGAGGAGGGCAGATGTAATTCCTTCACAAAAAGTGGGAGCAAGGCAGAAGCAGGAAACTACAGACCTGTTAGTTTAACCTCAGTGGTAGGGAAAATGATGGAATCACTTCTGAAGGAAAGAATGTCGAGTATCTAGAGGCCAGAGGGGCACAGGACCCAAGGCAGCATGGATTCACAGCAGGAAGGTCATGCCAGACGAATCTGATAGATTTCTTTGACTGGGTGACCAAAGTAGTAGATCAGGGAGGGACTGTGTACATGGCCTACCTAGACTTTAGCAAGGCATTTGACACAGTCCCACACAAAAGATTAATATACAAGTTAGCCAGCCTGGGAGTGGGTCTCAAGATGACAGCCTGGGTAAAGAATTGGCTGGAGAATAGGACACAGAGAATAATAGTAAATGGAGTCCACTCTGAAGAAAGGGGGTTACTAGTGGGGTACCGCAGGGTTCAGTATTAGGACCAGTCCTCTTCAATGTCTTTATAAGTGACATTGCAGAGGGACTGGAAGGAAAAGTATGTCTCTTTGCAGATGACACAAAGATCTGCAACAGAGTTGATGCACAAGGTGGGTGGAAAGGATGAGAAGGGACTTGGCAAGGTTAGAGGAATGGTCAAATGTATGGCAGCTTAGATTCAATGCTAAGAAGTGCAAGGTAATGCACCTGGGAAACAAAAACCCAGGGGAAGAGTACACAATGGGGGGTGAGATACTAACAACAACAAAATGGAAAGGGACCTGGGGATAGTCATATCAGATGACCTAAAGGTGGCAAGCAATGTGAGAGGGCAGCAAGGAGGGTTGGGGGATACTGGGATGCATTGGAGAGGCATCACCAGTAGAAAACAGGAAGTTATTATCCTCTGTACAGACAGCTGGTGAGACCCCATCTGGAGTACTGCGTGCAGTTCTGGAGACCCAATCTCCGCAAAGACATAGACAGGATGGAAGCTGTCCAGAGGAGGGCAACTAAAATGGTGCAGGGTCTGCACCGGAAGACATATGAAGAGAGACTTAAGGAGCTTAATATGTATTGCCTCGAGGAAAGGAGGGAGAGGGGGGACATGATAGAAACTTTCAAGTACCTCAAGGGAATCAACAAAGTCCAAGAGGGTAGCATCTTTCAAAAAAAGAGGTGTGCAAGAACAAGGGGCACAATTTGAAGATGGGGGCAGCTCAGAGGTAATTTAAGGAAGTATTTTTCACAGAGAGGGTTGTGGATGCATGGAACGGCCTTCCGGAGGAGGTTGTGAGTCAAAAACAGTGGTGGAATTCAAGCATGCATGGGACAGTCATAAAGGCAATTCTAAGGGTGGGTAGGAAGAAGTAGGCTGCTGGTTAACTAGGATCTGCAGCTTATCCATTAGGTAGGAAATGGGCAGACTGGGTGGGCCCTGGTCCTTATCTGCCATCAAATTCTATGTTTCTCTGGGTCCTTTTGTAGAGTAGATGATCCAGATGGGGTGGGCAAAATGAGAAGAGATCTGGATAAACTAGCAAAATGGTCAGAAGAGTGGCAACTGGGATTTAATGCAAAGAAGTGCAAGATCATGCACATAGGGAAGAGAAACCATGAAGCCACCTATAGGCTGGGAAGGGAGTTGCTGGCAGTCACAAAGGAAGAAAGAGACTTGGGCATCATCATCACCGATGACCTGAAATCATCCAAGCAGACCTCTAAAGCAGTAGGTAAGGCTAGGGGGATGTTAGGTTGTATTAGTAGGGGTATCACAAGTCGTAAGAGGGAGGTAATAATCCCTCTTTACAAGACACTGGTTAGGCCCCATCTGGAGTACTGCGTGCAGTACTGAAGGCCACACCTTCACAAGGACATCAACCAAATTGAGGCAGTCCAGAGAAGAGCAACCAAAATGGTGCAGGGACTGCATCAGAAGACATATGAGGACAGATTAACGGAGCTCAATATGTATACCCTTGAGCAAAGGAGGGAGAGAGGTGATATGATCAAACATTCAACACTTTAAGGGCACTAACAAGGTGAAAGAGTCTAACATGCTTAAATATAAGAAAAATAGCAGGACAAGAGGACACAGCATGAGATTAGAGGAGGCAGATTAAGGGGAATGTGAAGAAATTATTTTTTCACAGAAAGGGTGGTGGATACAGCACGGTCTACCTCAGGAAGTGGTGGCTATGAATATAGTAAAGGCTTCAAACAGGCATTGGATAGGTATAAGGGAGCAATACAGATGAGTATGAATAGATGGGCCACTGACAGAGCAAAGGCGGTGGCATATTTATAAGGTAGAAAAAGAAATGGGCAGACTGGATGGGCCTTGCGGTCCTTATCTGCCATCAACTTCTATGTTTCTATGTTTCTAATTATGCAAAGAGTAGGAACAGCGCATAACATTCTCCACCTCTTTGGGGATGCTCAGAGCAATGGCAGTACAGGGGATAAACATGTGTGAAAAGCCCAAAAAGAAACAAAATGGGGTAAAACTCGGGACCAGTGAGGTAGGGAAACAAACAGAGGAGGGATTGGGAGGTGGAATGAGCCCCTGAGAAAATGGCATGGACCAGGACGAGAGCAGAGAAGAAATGGAAGGAGAAAGAACAACAGGAAGGGAAGAGGGAGACACAAGGGAAGGGAACAGACCAGAGAGCAGCAGGGTGTAAGAATGGCAGCCACACAAGTCACACAGGGAGCTTGAGGAGCAACCAGAAACACTCCTAAGCAAGGGGAGTGTTTAATAGAAGGCTTAGTAGAGGCTGTGAGAGGAGTTTTTCCCTACATTGAACCATGAGAAAAGCCCTCCCATTATCTAAAATATGTGTTATATTCAGATCCACTATAGAATCCTGAAATTTAGTTTCTCCAGACTCCACTAGACTGAGTTCAGGAGACTGCTTTTCGGCATCCTGATAGGGACTTATGTTCAATGCAGGGTGGCTTCACCCCTGCACCCCCCTAACTAAAATACTCTACTCTGATGGGGAGCGGACCTCAGAGTTGGTTAAAAAATGATACATGGGGCAGAACAACTGGGGAGCACAAAATGGTTGCTGTGATCGAGAACAGAACCAGGTTCCAAGTGGCATGTTGGCCAAGGTGCTGGTAACACAGCCCTCAACACCATGGGGCAGCTTGGCCAGCACCTCTTCCTCCTCCTACTTATAATATTTGCATCCGGAGAACCAGAATTTCACCATGCAAAATCTTTCATCAATAATTTGTCCAGTAAATACAATTTTGATGTGCAAAATCTAGTAGGGAGAATAGTATGTCAGGATACTGAAGTAGGTACTGTGAGTGTCAGAATTCCAGGCTTCAGTATCCTGAATGGATACCTTATATTCATACAAGAAAAAAGCAAAAAAATTAGAAAATGCTACATTTAGACAAAACTGTTGTAAATTTACTAGTTTGAAGCCTTTTGTTTTAGTAGCTACAATACTTGCTCCATATTTGCATTGTTTTAAGCCATGCAAGTCTGGTTACATTTGTATTTATGCATGTTCACAATAAAATGTCTGGTTAAGGGCCTGATACACAATAGGGGGCCCAGATGGGCACCACAGGTACTTATCAGGATGCACATCCGTGTGCCAGTTGGCCATACTCTACCAAATCTAGAGCCTCATCCCGTCCACCCTGTGCATGGATTGAAGCATACAGGGGCTTGGAGCAGGGCTAGGGACAGAGGGGGGCAGAGTGGATCCCCTGTCCCATACAGAGCAATGGATTGTAGAATGTAACAACAGTCAGAAGTCCCCCAAAGGCTGCTGTATCCCCATATAAGAAATGACAGTTTAGAAAACAAACTTACAGTTTGTCTATGAGTCCTCCATTCCATTTTATAAGGCTACGGGCCACAGCAGTTGGGGGGCACTGGACCCCAGAAAGGTCCATGGGCCTGACACAGAGGATGCAAATCATTACTACTGTGTCGTACCAAGTATTACACTGCCACCCTCTGCACCTCCTAAGTACTGTAACACATATTTTTCTTTCAGAATAGCATGGATGTGCACCCCCATGCCCACTCCTAACCAATTGCTTATGTAGTGGCATGGATTGGGTCAGATTAAACCTCTGAAGTCCTATATCATTTAGGGCTTTGTAAACCAACATGTGTATCTTAAAGCTGATGCACCCCCAAATGGGCAGCCAATGCAGGTCCTACTACACCAAGGTACTTACTCAACACAGCAAAGGGGCTTGCCAGGTTTCTTTCAGTAATTTACAGCTGGGACTAGAGTAGGGTTGGGCAAACTGGTCTGTCAAAAGTCACATTGGATCCAGTACTACCCTGCAGACTCAAAAAGATAAGGACCACATATCTATGTGTACTGTGTCCTGGTCCACTGCAGCAAACTGTAGCCAAATTCTGCGAGTGAATTAAAAAAAATACTTTTTTCCCCTCAACTGTACTCCTGCTCTCCAACTCTTCTGCCTACTCCACAAGCCACAGGTTGCAGCCAGCCACACTGGCCACATTTGCCATGTGTCTGGTCCCACACACTCCTCCAGGTGCCATTCTGACATCATCCCTCCTCTCTCTATACCTCCATAACCCATCCCATTCTCCTACTGTTTCCTGCCTGCTCAGTACCCACACATGCTACCGGCATCTGTCACAAGGTACAGAGTCCACACTCTGCAGCATCACCTGACTGTACCTCGATCCCAGAAACAAGCAAGACTATAAAAGCTAAAAGCAAAGCATATTAATACACTGTGCCATGGCTATCTGAGAGAGGAAACTGGAGTCAGCGGGGGTGACTGTTGGTGGGAGAACAGAAGAAGCAGACTAGCACACCTTAATTTTCTATAGCAAGTACAGAGCATACAACTATGCATAGAAAAAAAATACCTTTACGTGTTTGTGGCTGTTTTGAGCGAGTGTGGGGAGAAGGGACTTTCAGAGTGTTCCAAACAGCACCATAGATGACTGTTGGATGCAGCAGGGGAGGAGAGGGGAGTGGGGACACTCGGGAGAGAGCTAGTTGCTCTGGAATGGATCTCCACTCTCAGGAGAACAAAGAAAGAACACATAAGGCAGCATTAAAAAAGAACTTCAAAATGATGAAATAACCTATAAGATCAAGCCATCCAGATTGCTGATATAAACCAAACCTACAGTACTAACCCCGGCGCTTTGCATCTTTAGCATAATGCTTCATGTTTCTGAAAGCTGGGTGGGCACTGGGTAGAGTGACTGAGACCTCCAGCACTGCAGGCAGGCACCAGGCCAGGCACAGTTACAGCATGGTGTGGCATACAAGAACTATGCAATGAGTGCTGACAGCCACAGATGAAGTAATTGCATTGCAGACCGTGAAAATGAAAACAAAATTAAATAAGTGCAGTGGAGTGTGTGGGACTTTAGTACCTTCTGGAGCCAAGAAAGGGGAGGGAGGAGGGAAGACAAGTGAAATGCCATCAGGCATGTCTTTAAAATATACAGTATCTATTCTGTATCTACTTATACTTGTCCTGTAAAAAAAAAAAAAAAAAACAATGCTGTGACATGGGGCCCAAACAAACAGAAGACAGAAAGAAATAAGTAACTTAGCTGGGCCTTGAACCCAGCCTGTCTGGAATACCATTCCTATTGTACTACCAGCTGTGTCACCAAGGCAACTGGAAACTGGGATGTCCCGAGGCACCTAAATCTTTCTCTAATGCACAACCTGGTGCTGCACAGATAATTAAATTTTTAATCACGTGTGTGGTGTGCACATTTATGGAATCCAAACAAACAAATGAGTAAAAGAAGTAAGTGCCTTAGCTGAGACTTGAACCACGACCACCTGTAATACCATTCTGGTTCACCTATCAGCTGCACCATCAAGGCAACTGGAAACTGTGATGTCCCGAAGCACCTTACTCTAATGCACAACCTGGTACAGCACAGATAATTATATTTTCAAACACAAGGGTGTGGTGTGCACATTTAGGGAAGCCAAACAAGAGGGAAAGACATAAGTGCCTTAGCTGGGACTTGAACCATAGCAACCCAGAATACCATTTCAGTTGCACTACCAGCTGCATCAAGGCATTGGAAACTGAGATGTCGAGGCACCTTACTCTTTCTCTTCTGTATGAGTTCCTAGGGCAGAGTTAGGACAATATACAGTGGAATGTCAAATTAAAATAAGACACATTAATTATTGGATTGAAACATACACTATGTTAGAAAATAGACTACCTAAGAAATGCATGGAAGAGCCATTGAATAGCTTATAAAATGCATAATTTTCCAAAATATAGACACAGTTGAGAAAATAAAGAAACCAAATGTGCAATGCACTGTCTTACAGATATATTTAGATTACCTATAAAAATATTAATAGAAAAAATTAAAACCAGAATCCAGGACACAGCAAAACAGAAGGATTTACAATTCTGTAAACAGAATAACAAAAATGCCTATGGATGGTGAAAAATAAAAGAATTCATAAGCTGAAAAGCTACCTAATACAAATTAAAAACCCCAAGAAAAGGAAATGTATTACTAGATTCTGAATCAAAGTCTATAATAGCAATTGGCTGAATACAAAATATAAAAATAGGATGAAGATAAAAGAATATGCAAGTGTACATTAGGTCTGGATGATCTGGTACATATGCAGGTATTGTGCCCTTTATATAAAATGGAAAGAAAGAAATTCTTGAGCAAAACACTGGGGAACCTGAGCTATGAACCAAAAGATATGGTAACAGACTTACTAAAGACACAGATGCAAAGAGAAGTGGGTTCTTTGGCCTCCTTCCTCTGCTCCTTGGAAAAAAGAAGCTGCATTTGGTAGATAATAAATAACATAGATCTGGCAACAGGTATTGGCATGAAGGAAATGGAATGTGAATAAACTTAAATATTCCAGAAATTAACTATTGTTTAGGGGAAACTGTGCAACAATGACTATAGGTAACTTCTTACCTTTAGGAAAGACACAATAATGGGGACTTCAAAAGAAATTTGTAATATCAAAAAATTTTTTTTTTACTAATGTAGAATATTTTATTTATGTGTTTATATTTTTGGTAACTGGGTATGCAAACTGATCCGAAGGACCATTTTCAGTTGCAACCCGGGCCATACAGTGGCACAGATAATAGGTACAAGTTATAATACAGTAGCTACATATAATACAGTGAGTACAGTGGTATCAGAAACAGTGATACATAGACATCACATCTTAAATAGGGGTTAAGGACATAAAAGGCAAGTTCATAACAATAAAGTGATGCTTCTCTGATTGCAGAAAAACTAGGACATACTGTACACTTACAGCAAACCAATATAGTATTCAGCCAGTCAAGGGTTTACAATACAGTGCATATGGGATTACATTATAGAAATCATTATTTTCACAATGGGGTCAAACATGTCTATTGCTTATATAGTGGCCAGCACTTGAGAAGTAAGGCAAGTGGTGCACTGGGCCCCTAAGGCGGATTACTGGCGAGGATGTTTCCTAGGAAGCAGTTACAGGTGGCCTGAGACATAAACCAATCTCTTAGCTTTAATTTGAAAGACTGATGAGAGGGTAACATTTGGTGACATGGTGGTAGTCTGTTCCAAAGGATGGGGCAGAGACAGAAAGCCTTGCTCCCTTGACAGTAGGTACGACGGGGACTACCAGAGGGAATGGAAGAGACCCTAAGGCACTGAGTTACCACCCTGTCGGTGAGAAGCGAGGAGTAAGGGGACTTCTGTGAATTCCTGAGAGGTGTCAACTAGACAGCCCATGGTGTATTCAAAATGGCCCTGCAGAGAGAGCCAGCCTAAGGACTGAAATAGAGAGCAGTGATGAGTGGAGGAAGGAACCTGAAGAGCAAAGCAACAAATAGAGCTGTATGTGATATTTAGATGAGAAAGAAGTGAGGATGACATGGTGGAGAACACTGGGGAGGAATAGTCAAGTAGGAGTAGCGAATTTCCCTGGGCAATTACAAGGCAAGCCTCTGGGGTCAGGAGATGGTTAACACAGTAGGCTGTCCCCAGCTTCTGGTGGACTCTCTTCATAGTCTTAGAAATTAGGTAATTGTAGGTAAGGAGGATCAAGAGTCACTCCTAGGTATTTGAAGGAGAATACAATGTTGAGAGGAAGGCCTGCAGGCATACCTCTCAACTGTCCCACATTATGAGGAACAGTTCCTCATTTTACTTCGCAAAAGCTCCCTGTTCCACATTGTGAGGACTTGTCCCACATTCAGTGTTAACATTTTGAAGCAAAACCTATAGTAAATGATGCAAAAATATATTATTCATTTAATAAAAGACTTTCTGAACATAAATGCAAACATTTTAACAGTGTTCTGAGCTTCTTAGGTAAAGATTTAAGTGTTCCAAATTTTGCCCATTTGTTCAACGTTTTGAGAGGCAATGTTCCACATCTCGGGGACAAAAGGTTGCGAGGTATGCCTGCAGGGGTGATAATGTGTAAAGAGATTTCTGATTTGGTGGCCTTTGCAAGGTACGGCTTAGAGCCAAAGAACATGGCCTTAATTTTTTTTCTCATTTACAAGAAGTTTTTTAGAGAGGAGCCAATTCTGAGCAGTTCCATAGTTTGTAGTGAGGGTAGAAGATATAAAGCCATGGGACTTAGCGCTATGGTAGATGAAGAGATCATCACCATAGAGGAGTGCATTACAGTTTATGCTTTCAGCGGGGAGATCATTTATGAACAGTGAGAATAAGAAAGGGCCCAGTATGGAGCCCTGGGAGACATCAGTATGGACAGGTAATGCAGCAGATGTATCTTTGCCTATCAGAACAGACTGGGATTGCTGGTTCCAGGGAGCAACCTAGGTTTAGAAGGGTGGATTGGAGAAGGTGGTGGTCAACAAGGTCAAAGGCCCTTGATAGGGCCACAAACACCACACCTGTGGCCATACCCATGTCCATGTTTCTAAGGACATGGTTGGAGAAAAGGGCCAAGGCCAAAGAAGTGCTATGGTGTTTGCTGCAGCCATGTTGGAGGGGACTCAAGAGGTTTTAATTATCTAGATGCTCGAATAGCTGGTGGTGAATGTTTTTTTATAATAGTTTGCTTAGATGTGAGAGGAGGGAGATGGGACAGTAGTTTTCTGGGCAATGGGATCTCTGGATTTGAAAATTGGCACCATGTGCACATGTTTCCATGAGTCAGGCATACTAGATGATGAGAGGGCAAGGTTAAATATGTGGGTCAGTGGCTTTACAAGGGCAGGGAAGAGGATTTTCAGAAAGCTTGGATACTGACCGTCATTGACTGGGCTGCCCCTGGAGGGTAGCGTCTTAAGGAGTATGGCAGTGATACTATGGCCAATGCCTCTGAAATAAAAGACAGGGCTTGGTGGCTAGGGGCAGCATGGTTGGTTGTTCTGGGCAGATATACTGTATGATATAAGTATATTCGTATAGATTGTCAAAATTTTGCTATCATAAATGTTATCAAAATACAATGTCTATATGGATAAACTGTAAGAAATTGCATTGAACGTCAAATGGTTTTAAATTGTAATGACAATAAGTTGTCAAACAAAAAAACATTGATCTGAATCTGTCTGAGTTCCATAAATGTGCACACCACACCCTTGTGATTGAAACTTCTGGGGTGAAGGCCTACTTTTCCTACCATGACTGCATGCTCCCTGCTAAATAAAATCTGACTTGCCTGGCAGCCCCTCCTCTTCCTATCCTGGCCTCTACTCTTTTGCATCTACATTGCTTTTTTCTTGTCTGGCAGGCATTAACAATAACAACAAACAAATAAAATTCATCATATAGTTACACTACACATGCCCATTCTTTTCTCAGTTGTCTGTGTCTTTATCTACTCTTGTGACTATATCATGGCCTATGCCTCACCATTACTGTGTGCTCCCTGCTAAACCTGACTTGATGTGCCCCCCCCCGACTAATGATAATAAAATAACTGTATGCCTCTCAGTGGAGCTGAGAAGCTGTTAGTGTAACAGTGAACTGATGCGTCCATTGTGTATTAAATGGAAGCCCCTTCAGATCAGTTTGCACTGCTACAGTCAGGCAGGATGCAGGGAACCAGGTCATCTGCATGCTGTCATGTATTCAATTGACCAGCACATCTGTACAATAATGAGCTCTCAGTTTGTATTTCATGAAATGCTTTTCAAAATTCTAAGAGTTTGTCATAGACTTTAGTGTTTTATGCAATTATATGGTGGATTTTCAATTCTCTTCACATTTTACAAAAGGTTCTGAATAGAATCAGAACTAATCAGAACTCTTCAGGGCTTTTGCCTGAATCCTGATCCTGATAATAAGGGTCAGGGCCTTTTCAGGTCCTCCAACCCTAGCCCCGAGATGGCAAATAGGGCTAAATGAACTAGATTAAACACTTTGGCCCTTCTGATGTTACTTCACTCAAAGCGGATGATGCAGGTTACTTGTAGGAATGTCCATTGTGGGAAACTCTGAGCTCAAGCATTGGTAATCAAACTTTACCGCTAGCGATAAAACTAGATACAGACACTGAAGTTGCTTTCCACAGTTTGCCTCTGGAAGATAAACATTTGGGTACTGGAAAGAAAGTCTGACTGAAATATATCTACTAAGAAGTTTATAGTATGTTGCAAAGACATACTGTATGTCACACTTTGTCTCTCATGGAAGTGGCACACTACCTTATAGTTCCTATAGAGTAAGTCATTCATCACAGTTAATGAAACTCTTTGTTTCCTGAAAGCCCTGTGGTACAATAACCTCTCTCCCAGGCACAATCTAAATATCTGAGTTTCTTCTCAACAGATTGGCATGCCCATAGAAGCAAGATATTCCTGACACAGTCAATTCCCTGATGCTCAAGACTGTGAATTAAATGAAAGATACGTAAAATATAGACAGTGATAGTAGAAAAAGACCAGGGGTCCATCTAGTCTGCTTAGAATCCTACCTTCTTTCCTTTAATCCTGCTGTCAAACAGCATCTATGGAGCTGAATGACTCTTATATCACTGATTGTCCCTCTTCAGTACCTCCCTGTTTTTCCCTGATTAGTATCCTAATCTTTTGTATCTGTCTCCCCTGACTTTATTTAATTATTTCCAATGTTTTAGCAGGAAAGACATACTGAGTTGGTAGCAGCTCCCTGGGGGAGAAGATGTAGAGAGCGACAGTGCAGAAAAGCAATACATATCCATTCACAGTCCCTGCTTTAAGCACTTATATAACAACAAAGTCCACTGGTCTAGCACCCTCTCAGTGAAGAAAAACTTCCTTGCAGAAAGACACTCACTAAGTTAAGCCTATGCACCATATATATCAGTGCCTTACCTACATGAAATGCTGCCTATATATATATATATATATATATTTATTTATATATATATATATATATATATATATATATATATAAAAAACAAAAACAAGGTGCTGCGTCAGCATGTGGTCTAAAAGCAAAAAAAAATGGTTATATTAAATGCACGCTGAAAATAGAAAATACAGTTAAAAATCTACGTTTCGACCTTAGGTCTTCTTCAGGAAATATCTAAAAGAGAAAAAAAACAAGTTAGTGTAGAGGAGAGGTAAAATGAGAGCGATATATGTGGAGAAAGAAGAAGGGGGAGGCTCAGGGAGAAGAAGTGATAAATGGTAAGATTAAGAGAGAATCTGTGAAACAAAAAGTGATGATGGGAAAGATAAAGCATAATGGGAGAGAAAGAGCCGGGGAAGTTCCCAGGTGAAGACTAAGGGTCTAGTAAGAAGGCTAAAAGGTGACAAATGTGTGGGAAGGAGACAGAAATGGAGACACATGGTGAAAATTAAAAAATAAATGAGTACAAAAACAAATTGACTTTAGAGAAAAAAAGGGATGGCTGAAAGATGTTAGTGGAAAATAAGTCTATCAGTCTATGCAGTGAAAGATGTTAGTGGAAAATAAGTCTATCAGTCTATGCAGTGAAGAGGATGATTTTGCTGAGCAGACCCAAATAATGCATAGTTTTTTTATCAACAGGGGATACCCTCAAAGCATAGTGGACAGAGCACTCTCTCGGGTCAGTAACATGCCCCGGAACCTTGACCCCCGCAGGAGGGATACTGTCACACAAGAACAACGGCGAATTCCACTAGTTCTTTCTTTCCATCAGAGCACACCTTCTTTTCACAGGATCATCACTAGTAACTTTCCCATTTTGCAAACTGACCCTAATATTGGTGTTTCCTTTACAGAACCACCTATTGCCTCCTACCACGCCACCTAACCTGCGAATCTCCTGGTTAAGCAGCCTACCCACTCCTAACAGTTCCTCCCCAGGTACCAAACCTTGCAACAGGACTCGCTGCTACGTGCAAATTTATTTCCAGTGTGACTGAGATTCGGGGCCTAAGTGTTTTTCACATCACCAAGGAGTTCTCATGCACCTCCACTAATGTGGTGTATTGTATTCTTTGCAGGAAGTGTTCAGCTATTTACATCAGAGAAATTAGTAGGCATCTTGCTGACCATTTCAGGGAACATTACAGAGCAGTCAGGAATGGTGAAACTGCTAAACCCATTGTACCCACTTTATCTCCAGGGACCACAATGTCAATGACCTTTCTGTTTGTGTCCTTCAGCAGGGCTTCCGGGATCCTGACCATAGAAAAAACATGGAAGCCAAGCTGATCATCCGCCTTGGCTCCCAGCAGCCCTCTGGTTTAAATGATAGACTTATTTTCCACTAACATCTTTCAGCCATCCCTTTTTCCCTAAAGTCAATTTGTTTTTGTACTCATTTATTTTTCATTTTCACCATATGTCTCCATTTCTGTCTCCTTCCCACACATTTGTCACCTTTTAGCCTTCTTACTAGGCCCTGTTAATTAGTCTCCACCTGGGAACTTCCCAGCTCTTTCTCTCCCATTATGCTTTATCTTTCCCATCATCACCTTTTGTTTCACAGATTCTCTTAATCTTACCATTTATCACTTCTTCTCCCTGACCCTCCCCCTTTCTTTTTCCCCACATATATATCTTTCATTTTACCTCCCTCTACACTAACTTGTTTTTTTCTCTTTAGATATTTCCTGAAGAAGACCTAAGGTCTAAAACGTAGATTTTAACTCTATTTCTATTTTCAGCATGCATTTAATATAACCATTTTGTTTTGCTATATATATATATATATATATATATATATCCCCAAAATTTCCATTAGTTTAGATGTAATATCACTCATAACGTTTCATCCACCAGGTTACTTTGACTTCCCCAGTCTTTAGATCCGCCCTCAATCTGCTCCTACGCTAAATCAGATTATGACATGAACCCAGGGACAGTACAGAGACAAGCTCCATTACAGTCTATGAGGGCAACTTTAACAGCATTTTTTTAACTAAGATTTTATTCAGTTTTTCAGAGTACACGTTATCATGGAATACTATGAAGTACAGGTCATCAGTATTAACAATTCAGTATATATTCTCTCCAACAGTAGTTCTGTAAATTATTTTAAGGCATTGTCCTAATTGTCAACCATGCTTGTATTTTGTCCCCTTTAGGAGCTGTATTCCTCCATCTTGTAGAGCTTCATCTCCTGAAATAGTCCAGTTTAGGAAGATTGTCTGTACATTTAATATAACATAAATTGTGCCTTTTCAAAACCTGTACTTAACTTATCACTTTATAAAGTTTTTATGCAAAGTTAAAAATATTTTAACATTTTAATTTTAGAGACAATTAAGAAAGTATAAAAAGAGTAGATAAAAAGGTATTTCAAAAAAAAAAATCAAAAGAAAAATGCTGGTTATCTGTGCTTATTTCCTCCTCCCTTCTAGTTAATAGTGCTGTGACCAAAGTGGATTGTATATACAAAAATAAAAAGATTCACACAGTTATCTGCATTTTATTCATTCATTCATTCATTCATTCATTTATTTATTTATTCTTTCATTCAGGGCTGGGTTGAGTGTGGCATTCCACGCATTTTATATAAGAAATTGGTCTAATATTGCACATCCCTCTTGTTCCTCTCTAAACTGATAATATGGCAACCATCTCGAGTTATACCAATCTATCTGGAGAAGAAGTCTGGCTGTTTTGGTCTCTAGGTTCTTAATGGCAGTTATATTGTTTCTCCACTGGGCTTCAGAGAGGATCTCTGAGGATCATCAGTGCTGGATTATTGTTTTCAGTGCTTCCACTCCCAGGATTTGAAATAGGTACTTTTCATTTCCCAAGAATACATTTTCAGATGGGACACCCAACATCATATTGGAGAAGATGGAGACCACTAGGAGCTGAAATATAGATTTAAGAGTATTGGTTATCATATTCCAGAAAGAATATAGTTTGGGACATTCCCAGAAAATATGGTAGTGGGTGCCCACATGGCCACACCCACACCAGGACCTATCTGAGAGGTTGGATTCATAATGCTGGGAGATTACCTGAGTAATGAAGAAATCAGTGCATACTTTGCAATGGAATTCTCTACAGTTAGCCAAAGAGGTTACCTTATGTACTTTAAGCCATATTAACTGCCATTGATCTTCCTCTAGAACATTACCCATTTAATTCTCCCAACTGTCGTGTACCAGTTATATTCCGAATAATCCCACCTCCTCCTGTAGCAACTTGTAGATCCTTGAGGTCAATTTACTGACCTCCCCAAGAATGGCCCTGGTATGGATGGGGGAAACTGCAGGGCCAGGCTGACCAAGTACCCCGGGCCTTGTATTAATATAATACCTGCACTGCATGTATCAATAAAAATCAGGCTTTGGGATTCTGAAGTCCTTTTATAGGGTGGTAAAATATATAACAGCATCTCCCTTCAAGAGATGCATCAGGGTAGACACCTCCACCCTTTCCCATCTCTAAAAACATGAACCCAATCCTTTCATCCGGAAAGTCTGGGAGGTATTTTGTCAGTGGCTCAGTAGGTAGCACACTTGCCTCTGGGGCCAGGAGATCAGAGGGCTGTGGGTTCAGTTCCCACATCTGGCACTTGGGTTAATGTCCCAGTACTGACACTGTAGTGCAGCATGAGAGGGATGCTGCTCTTCTGAGGTGCCGTCTTTCAGATGAGACATTAAAGCGAGGTCCCATCTGCCTGGATTGGTGGTAGTTCAGGTGGATGTTAAAGATCCCATAGCACTTATCAAAAAGAGTAGGGAATTTTATTGATAAATTGGACGTCATTACAGAAGAAAAACAAAACACAAGTCAACAATTAGAAAAACAAGTCAAAGTCATGTAACAGAAAATAAAGCATCACAATTTTTCCACAACAGTGCAGCTTGAAAACCAGGGTGAACTAAAAATCATTTTTTTTAACAGAACATAAAGCTGTGCGAATATTACAAAGGACTTCACTTTTTAAAATAGTTTTTTGGTGTAAAACTAATAAACATCTTGCTTGCCATATTTGATATCGAACAATGGCAAAAATTATATACAAGGTATCTTCGTGATATCTGTCGTTGAGCAGATCATTAGTGCAAAACATGATATGTTCATAAGAAATCGTAGAGAGCAGAGGTTCAGACCAATCAACAGCTAATGTAGACCAAACTTCTAAAGAAAACGGACATTCACAAAACAAATGTTGTTGGGTTTCAAGAACCTGGAGACAAGAAGTTCTAGGGCAATACCTCAAATTCAAAGCTTTGTGCTTATGATTATTATTAACCCCTAGTCTGTCATAGTTACCTAACCAAACCATGTCCCATAAATAGGGTGGTAATCGCAGATTTTGGAGTTGATGGAGTACCCAAGGAGACGCTTAGGAGGGCAGAATGGAAAATAACCTCTTCCTGGGCCTCCATCCTCCAAAGTTTATTATATATCATTAATCTAGATAAGATACAGAAATCCTGAGGGAGAAGGCTCCAGGTTAAGGCCATCTTGAAACTCTCTTTCCCATAAGCAGGACTACTGGGGATTTAGTAATAACACCTTATAATGAGCGTTCCAATTGTCTCAAAACAAAAGGAGAACCACGCCAAAAATAGGGTTTCCAAAAGACATCCCTAGGTTTCAAAGCCTTCCAAAATTGTAATTGAAAAAAGGCTATAGAAAAAACAACAGGGTGGATCATATTGATGCTACCTTTCTTTATTGGTCGTGTATGTAAACCTCTTTAATGGGATTCAATCTAGATCCCCAAAACCCTAAAAAATACCATTTAATTTAGTAAACAAAGAAATAGGTGGATGGAAACACATAGCTAAGATATAAAAAATTGGGGTAACAAAGTTTTAAGTAACACAATTCTTTCTTTTACCAATCAAATGACGCTCAACTATTAATCAAATTATCAGCTTTCTGTAAAGCAAGGTTCCAATTGTACACTTGCATGTTATCACGGCCAAAAAATACCTAAATATGGGAAAGCTTCTAATGAAACAGAAACTCCGGCAAAAAGGCCTGTGCTGGGAAGAGAGTCATGCCCTAATGGCACACATATACTTTTATTTAGGTTTATTTTTGAACCAGAAACTGAAGAGAAAGTTTGGAGGACCTGAACAATAGCCTCCTGCTGTGTCGAAGAATCAATAGCCAAAATTAAATCATCAGCATAGGCTAATGTTTTAATTGGTGGAGAGGAAGGGTACAAAGTAATCCAACAATCTGTGGACAAAGAAAAATAGTCCTCAGAAAAGTATCTATATAAAACTATACAACAGGGGACTGAGCGGACATCCCTGTCGGACACCACAGGCTAGAGAAATAGGACGACCTATCCAACCATTGACATTAGGCCGTATCACAACATCTTTGTATAACAGGCGGATCCAGGCGGATCCAGGAAAGGAAACTTACTGGAAACCCAAAAGCTGTCAGCACCTGGAATAAGAAGTCATGAGAAACTTTATCAAAAGCTTTTTCCTGGTCCAAGCTTAAAATCCACCCAGAGACAGCTTTTTATCTCCTAAAGCGAAAATTTCCAAGAATAAAATGAGATTGTCATAAGGATATCGTCCTGGGATACCACAGGTTTGTGTAGAACTTATCATATGGGATGCTAAAGTAAGCATTCTAGACAGTAAAACTTTGGCAAGAATCTTATAATCAACGCTTAACAGACTAATGGGTCTCCAGTTATTAATATCGTAGGGATCCCTTTCTTTTGAAAAGTAGAATCAGTAAGGCTTCTTTCATCGAGGTGTCAAAGTATCACAGCGTAACATTTCATTATAAACTATCGTTAACACAGGGACAAGATCGGTGGAAAAGGTTTTAAAATGTGAGGTCAGTCCGTCTGACCCTGGGGTCGAATGTGGATTCAAACTATTAATAGCGGATAATACTTCCTGTTCACTAAGATCAGAAGACAACTTGGCTTGATCGAATCTGAAAGCTGGGGTAATGTCAATGATTTAAGAAAGGGTTCGCCATTAGCCAGGTCAGCTTTGGTACCAAACATATTAAAGACATGATTCTCTACATGTTGAAGCAGTCCTTCAGGTGCGTAATAAATTCCCGGACTGGGATAGAAAAGAGGAAACCAATTTAGTGTCAATCCTATCTTTGCAGGCTCTAAAAGAATCCAGACAACCTTTAGTGACTCGAAGCCAAAGCGAGCTTCCTGGCCTAAAAGAGTCAGCTCGATTATACTGAACGACCTCATTTGAGTACTGATCTCACCAATTTGTGAGCTAAAATCATGATCAGTGGAGCTAGCCAAAGAAATTAAATGCTGTAGTTGATGCCTTAAAGTTAAATAAGTCAAATATCTAGTATTTTGTTTGTCAGCCGCTTTTTTTGAAAAGCTGTTTCCAGCTCTGTTTAGAAGCCTCCCACCAGTTCATCCCAGTATCATAAAATTCGTCACAGATAAACGAGCTAGAAACCCTAAGCCAAAGTTTGAGAAAAAGGGATCATTCAGTAAAGAGTCATTGAGGCGCCAACCAGCTTTCCTACACCTTGGGGCTAAGCCCAAGTAAAAGAGGCGATAAAGCAACATGGTCTGAAAATCTAATTCTACAGTTTTACAAGAAAGTAAAATCAAAACTTTAGATAGAAAGATGAAATCTATCCTAGTGTGTAAAGACCCTTGAAAATGTAAACCCTCCAGACTTGTGGAAATGCCTATATGCATCCACAAGCCTAGCTGTGAAACTATAGTATTTAAAGCCATAGAGTCACAAAAAGCTTGAAGTCTGAAGGCTCGATCTGATTGATGTAAGCCACAATTGAAGTCACCAACCCATAAAAGTAGTCTAGATGTGAAAAGGTAGGGCTTAATCAGATGAAAAAGGGAACCCGCTGAGCTTTAGTTTGGGGGCATAGTCCCTATCAACCAAACCTCTCAGATTTGTAGGAAAAGTCTAACAACAAGGCTCTGCCAGGGAAATATCTACTAGTCTGATACCGAAATTCAGAACTGGAAAATAATATCCCAATCCGTCACAAGTGTCCATCCGATAGACCAAAAAGAGGGTCCCGAGACCATGCCTTTGAGGCCTGGAATAGTTCCCCATGGGTTTTAATCTGGTATCAACTAAGCAAAAATATCACAGTTTAGGTCTGAAAGGGTCAAGAAAATCCCACCAGCTTTCTTTCTCCTTAATACTATTTACATTCAAAGAACATATATTCAGGGAAGACATAGTTAAAAAGTGGATGGAGATTTACCTCTCCGCCTGCCTAGTACGCTTGGCTACTGGATCAGTGTCAGCCCTGTCAGCCCCTTCAGGAAAGGAAAGAAGAGAGGAGGTATCAGTATCCTCTCCCAGAGTCTCTATCGGAAATGTCAGTGGCTAAAACCGCAAATTTGTTAGGGGTGTGCCAGTTACGAGAAGTGGTATCCTTACTACGACTGGCAACAGCAAGGCCCTTCCTAGTTCGTTTGTGAGTGACAGTAGTAAAACTAGGAACTTCTGTTTCCAAACTTATATGAGGGGGGGGAGGCATAGCATCCTCTGTTACCGTGGGAGTGGTAACAGGGGGAGGGACAGTAGAAGCAGTAAGAGATACTTCGTGTAAAGGAGTTTGGGAATCTAAAGCAGGGACTGCAGGAGGATCATCAGAAGTAACTACCGTAAGGGGAGACAATGTCTAAGGTAGAAGAGGCTAAGTTATGGGCATGTAATTGCTGAGCAACTGTAATAAGGCCGTCATGGGAAGGGCAATTGTCCCTATTAGAGAGGCCCAAAGGCATCGCCATAAGCATGGCCAGTTCCCCCACACAAGTTACATTTAAAAGAATTGGAACATTTAGCAGAAGTGTGACCATATTCAAAACAGTGACTGCATTTAAGAGTGTCACACGAGAGCTCAAATGAGTGCATGCACCACACTTAAAACAGGACTTTGGCTGCCCAGCATAAAAATGAAACCCTTGTCCTTACCCAAAAAAAAATTAGGCAAATGTTTTGGGCCAGTATTAGTAGGAAAGAGCTTAACCTCACCCGCCAACTACCATCCCAAATTTGTTCAGAATCAAGGTTAGGGACAGGCCTATTTAAACCTCACACCGCTTGTTCAACCAAAATAAAATGTCTTCAATATGGACCCTTCATTTTTAAACACAACAGTAATATTACGTATAGCTGGCTTAGTAAGGGGAACGGCTTGAAAAGGGGACCAGACAGGTGTAGATTGAAGTTTGTCATATTGGCCCAAAACCTATCAAGCCCAGACATATGCTTGAAACTAATATCAAAATTAAATTACCAATATTAATCAACGCAAAATATCTGATGAAAACTTCATTGACCCTTTAAGAAGGGTTTTGGCAATAGGTAAACGGTCAGGGGAAGTTCTAAACCACCCTTATAAAGTAACTCTAACTGCATTTCTTCTTGGTGCAGGTTCACCTTTGGAAGAAAACAAATCAGCAAGTTTAAAAGTAGCATCATGAGATAAATTAGCAGTAGCTGAAAGTAGGTCCTGAAAAACAGTTTTAGTCCCTTCCAGAGCAGGAGCAACTTTAGAAACAGTGGGTTTATCACAAAGACTGGACGAGCCAGCAGTAGTTTGAGGACAAGACACACCCTCGAGGTTCGTTGGAGCTCATACAGTCCTTAACAGTAGATTTTGAAGCATCTTTAAATATATGGGATCTTGGGAATCAGGGGTCCAAACCCTTCAACTCCCTTCTCCCACCCTGCATTTTGCAGCGTTTTGTCCAGTGACCAGTCCGTGGGTATCCTGGCTGGGCTTGGTTTTTGTGGAAAAGGAACTCCCACTTTAGACCAGCCAGGATCTCGATTGGCAGAGAAAAAATACTGATGGTTGTTTGGAGGCAGAAACAGATGCAGCAGGTATACAGGAATCACTTACTCGTGTGGAGACTGCACTAGTCGAAGCAGTAGCAGGAGGTCCATGGATTTGTTCACGGCAAGTCAGCTGCAGGAGCGGGCTGGAGGCTGTCAGCACTAGGCATCGTCGGTTTCTCCAAGCGAAGAGACTGAGGCGAAATCCGCCTGTGGGACGTCGACTGGGGCTTTCCAGAGTCGGCGGCCGCAGGAAAGAGGGCTACTAATAGGCGGCCGAGGCGCTGCTCATGCGCAGAAGACGCTTATTGCTGTATCAAGAAGTTGCAATTGCAGGACCAACGCCAGTCGCTTCTCCTGGAGGCTGGAAACAGGAGAAGGAACTCCAACCTGAACAGGTACAACAGAAAGTTCCTCAGTAGGCATAGTAGGCAAAACGGAATCCGCTTCAATACAGTCATGCTGCTAGTAGCAGCAACATCCAGACGTCTTCTAAGGCCTCTAGGGAAGGTAGCACAGAGGAGGAGGCCCACCCCTGAGCTAGTAGCATCCATCTCTTCCAGGGGATCATGCTAACTGGCCATCTCACAGCCAGCGCAAAGGCTCCACCTACACAGAGTAGGGGAATTTCCCAGGTGTCCTGGCCAGATTTCCCTCATTGACTAAAATTACCACCAACAGCTTAATCTTGCTCAAGATCTGTTGGTATTCATCTGTATCCCCCTCCCCCGGGTCGTGCCTGAAAATAGGCAGGATTTGTCTAGTGAACTTACCCGGTCAACAAAAACGAACTAAACTAAACTATTTTAAAGATATTTATTGCCAGACTGGCTTCACTTTCTCCCAGTGTTGTCTTGTCCTCAGTCATGTTTTTAGCGTATGTTTTGTCCACCTATTCCTAATTTCTTTAAGGGTTTGGGGTATCACAATCCAGGGAGGCATTTTAATGGAATAAAGTGATGTGCCTCCTCCTCTAATGCCATCCAGCCAGTTCCTTGCACCTGACAGGATTTTGACTATAGGGACCACTTGTGCTACTAGATAATATTGAAACATGTCAGGAAGACCCCATCCTCCCTCTTGTTTATTTGCTACTAGGATAGACCATTTTATTCTAGTTCTACGCCCAGCCCATATGAATTTAGAGAGCTTGCTTTTTAATGTTTTTCAGTCTTTAAGTGGAATTGGTACTAGATGTAAGCCAAACAGAAAAAGTAGTCTGGGCAGCAGATTTTGTTATGTAATATCCATCCTATTTGAGAATGACAATGATAGGAGACTCCACCTACTCATATCTGAAAAATATTTGAGTAAATAATGGTGTACAGTTTGGTATAAAGCTTTTAAATCAGTGGAAATCCATACCCCCATGTACTTTAGCTTTCCTTTTACTCATTTAAAGGGTAACTGGGAGATCAATGATTGAGAGGATTACCAGCTAAGTAACATTGCTTCCATTTTCTCCGGATTAACTCTGAACCCTGCTATTTGCTCACATTTTTACAAAAGATGAAGGAAATGTGGTAGGGAGTTTTCTGGATTGAACATGAAGATCAGAGTATCATCTGCATAGAATGATACCTTACAGAGTTGCCTACCCACTTGGATTCCCTCTATCACCTGTGACTCCCTAAGTGAAGCTGCCAAAGGTGCCAGACTGAAGGCCAAGAACAGCAGAGACAATGGACATCCCTGTCTGGTCCCTCTTTTCATGTCAATGGGGTCAGAAATGGAGTAGTGCACCTTACCTGGGCTGTTGGATTTGAATAAAGAAGAAGACCACTGGACAAAGTTGCCACCCATGCCAAAGTGTTTAAGAACTAGTTTCATGGAATCTCAATTGAGGAGGTCAAATGCCTTTTGGCATCTAAGAAAATTTCTATCTGGGTTGTTTTACTTTCATAGCAATGGCTAATGATGTTCAATATTTTCCTAATTATATCCTATAGGTGTCGATGGGTATGAAGCCCATTTGATCCACATGAATCAATTGTTCTATATGCTTTTGCAGTCTGGTAGATAGGCTTTTCATCAGGATTTTAAGATCTTGGTTTAGAAGGAGATCTGTTGAAAGATTCACATAAGTTATTTGGCTTATTTGGCTTGGGCAGCACCATCACCATTACGTCACTCCAGGAGGCAGGCATCCTCTCTTCCCTAAGGCACTCATTGAACACCATAGCCAGGATTTCTGAGGTTGGGTTAATTAATGTCTTGTAAAATTGTGGGCCAATCCATCAGGGCCAGGTGATTTTCCAGCTACGAGTGACCTTATGGCCTCTTGTTCCAAAACATATGCATCCAACTTCTGTTTAGCAGCCATTGACAGTTTAGGGAGCTTAAGTTGTTTTAAGAAAGATTCTGTTTGGGGAATTACTTTCTCCTTATCTTTATTCTCAGTGTACAGACCCTGATAAAAACTACAGAACTGTTTAGCTAGGTCTTTAGGCCTTGCCCATGGTGTACTATGATCATGCTTATTTGCTATGTGTGGGACCCACCTAGAGGCCTGTTCCTTCCTCAGCCTAAATGCCAAAGTCAGAGGACTTCCGTCTCAATATCTATATACTTATGTCACATAAACCTAAGAAGACCTTCTGCCCTGGCTGTTTGCAGTTGGTGAAGTGTATCCTTTGTTTGATATATCTGTTTTATTATGTGTTTGAGTCAAGCATTTGCTTATGCAGATTTTCCAACTGACTCAGCTCTTTCAGCAATTTTTCATGAGTAAGATTTCTCTGGGCTGATGTATAGCTTATTATATCACCCTGAACTACTGCTTTTATTGCATCCCATATGGTGAGGCTAAAGCACCCTTGAGCTATATTTATGTCGTAAGTTTCCCATCCTTTAGCTTTTAGTTTTCAATGAAGGCTTTGTCATTGAGTAGTGCCACATTTAGTCTCCATAGTTGGGTGCGATCAGAAAGGCCTAGTTGAACTTTGATAACAGTGGTGTATGGCCTGATAGAGTGAAGTTATACAGTTTACTTTGCACAGTTTGGTGCATAAATTGGACTTGGGTAAATTGAGGTCAGTTCATGAGAAGGCCTTTTTAGAGGCAGAATAATATGAAAAATCCTTATCCCCGGGGCGCTGTTTACGCCATATTTCAGTAAGCCCCATTTCTGCTGTTAACTCTTGCAGCACTTTGGTGGCCTATTTGTTAGTTTTTACCTTGTCTGAAGATCTGTCCCAGCCAGGATCAAGTATTGTATTGAACCCATGCTCCAAAGAGTCTGTGACTTGGTGATAGCTATGCCATCTTTTGAAATATGTCAGCATTGGAATTGGGGACATAAATGTTAATGAGGTGAAGTGTCTCTCCTCTAAGCTCCCCTGTAACCCTGAGATAGCACCCCCCCATCCCACTTTCCACAGTCCCAAACTGGAAAGGGAGGTTTCTTTTAACTAAAATAGCAACTCCCACACATTTGGAATTAGGTGCTGGGACAGCTTCTACATTGGCCACCCAGCCCCTTCTAAGTTTCAGATGCTCTGCCACACTAAGATGTGTTTCCTAGAGGTAAACTATATTTCCTCAGCCGCTTCGCTCCCCAACAAATGCGTTTCTTTATGGGAGAGTTTATACCTTTTACATTATAGGTAATTAAACTGATTGTAGCCATGTTATATAACAGTTAGTTGCCTTGAACCCCCTGGCCAATAGGCCCTGCTTTCTTCTACTACATAGCACTTGTACCAGTATATTTCTACAACACAAGAGCTGTGGTTACATTTAAACTTCACAAACATTCAAACCAGCATTGTAAAACTTTAAAACTTCATAAAGATTAGGAAAACAAGAAAAAATGGAAGAAAAAAAAGAGAAAACCCAGGTAACCAGGAAAAGGAGATAGTTAACTATGGAACAAATCAAAACAAACCTCCCCCCTCTTAACTTCCTAGGTTAGTAACCCCCTCTGCTTCTATTGCAAGGGAGAAAAAAGTTACAAAATCTCCACCAATTCAGAGATTAAGGTCCAGTTTGTCTATAGCTAGCCACAGACAAAGCAGAAACCTAGCCACTAAAGTGGCAAAATATGTCACCATTAGCCAGTACAAATTCACTGGATAATATGTGAGGAAACAGAAAATTCAAAGTAGTCCTCCAATCCCATGGACCCCCAAGTTACACCATATACTTTGAAGTTGGAAGAGAAACAAACCCCCTCCCCACCAATGTGAGCTTAGGTGATAGTCTGGACCTCCGGGACTGTCAGTGATAGGCTGAAAGAAAAATAAAAGCCCCAGAGCATTACTGAAGACAGTAATAACATCCTAATACCCTAGTCTATATACCAGCTCATAATGTATCTCTGGTAATCTTTAAGGTTCTTCTCATATCTAGTAAAGTTATAGCCTCCTTAGTAGCCAGCTGCCACTCAGGTCCCCAGAGGCAGTAAGTGACTGCAACAGTCAGAAGTAAAAGTCAGCCCAGTTTAAGTACTTGCCACTTGCAGCAGATCAGACAGGATCTTGAAAAGAAGCTCTGGTATTTCTTGGGGTTTGCTGTTCTGCATTTGATTTGGCTTTTGCTTGCTCATCCTGTGGTGCATGGTGCAGAATTTTATTCAGGTCTGTCACCAGCAGCTTTGGGAGCATTCCTTGAAATGATCTCCAGTTGTTAGCAGGTACCACAGACCAGACTTCTCAGGTTAACTTTCTCTCCAGGGCTTCCATGGACAGTTCAGGTACCAAGAGCTTAAGCTCTCTTTGCACAGGAGCAGCATCCAAAAGGGTTGCAGAAACCTTCAAGCCTTCCTCCAGAAACAGCTAGCCAGAAAATGAATCTCTGCAGGAATTCCTTCTTCTCCTTGAGCTCTTTAACAATAGCTCGAAGGTGGAATCTTTCCACCTGCAGCACTGAAGAATAATAATGGTCGAAGAAAATTGAGGTTGACTGGTACTTTAGGTCTTGATGCTTCCATGCCTCCTGAAGAATAGCATCCTTTGCCTGAAAGTATACTATGTGTACTATCAGTGACCGAGGGCAAGCTGTTGAACTGGAAAGCTGAGGGCCAAGGGAGCAGTGGGCATGGTTCATTTCTAGATGCAGATCAGATGGTAAGGATAGTGTGGTTTTTAGTAAATGCAGCACGAAGTCTATAGCTGAAGGGACGCCCTCCTCTGCCCTTACTGGCACTCCATAAATTCTGAAATTGTTTCTTCAATTTCTATCATCTAAGTCTTCCTTCCTAGCCATTAATAGACGTTCTTGTTTTAATAAGTATACCACAAGACAATCGGTCATTTCTTGCACCTCCGCTATTTCGGAAAATGTAGTTGTATTATTGGTGACCTTCTTATCCAAGGCTTTCATTTCTTGCCTTAGGCCTGCCACTGAGGAGTCAATCCGTTGCACATAAGCCAGGATTTTATTTAGCATTCTGCCTATTTTCCTAGGTGGCAGGTATTCCCCCTCTGAAGGGGCTTGTTAGTCACCCAGTGCCCTTTATTAATTACCAAATGGTCACTGTGATATATAAGAAAAAATTACTCACCTTAGTAATTGCTTTTCTTCTCATGGAGTCTTGCTGTATTAGGACTATAGTAGTCAGCCTCAGCCTCTGAACTGCCCCGGAGAGGAAAGGGTTAACTCCAGAGAAGTCTGGAGTTCCACAGCGCGAGGGCGCTGTTCAAAGCTCTATCTGTGCAGTTTGAAGTCAAACTGCCAGATTCTTTACGAAGCTAAACTAATATAGCAAGTCTGTGTGGAAAAACCCTACACTAGCCATTGGCTACCTACCAGTAGTAGAACTACAAAAACACACAACAATCACAGAATAGCAACAAAATTATTAAATATTGTTAGCATCACTGAAAAGAAGCATTAACAGACCCCCTCTCCAAAAGACTCAAGTCCAGGAGGGGCCACCTACCACTCAACGAACAACAGAATTACCTAGTTCCTAAACCCAGTAAGCAAGAAAAAGGCATGACACAGTGCTTGCACTAATTTGCCAACCCCATACCCAAGGAGGAGTTCTGAGCAGGGTAGGAGGGAGGGTTGTCCTAATACAGCAAGACTCCATGAGAAGAAAAGCAATTACTAAGGTGAGTAATTTTTCTTCAAACACCATGAAGTCTTGCTGTAATTAGGACTATATGCAGATTACACAGCAGTACCTCCATGGAGGAGGGTCAGAACCTACTTGGGAAATAGGCTCTGAAGCACAGCTGTGCCAAATGTGGCATCCCTCCTGGATTGAACATCCAAGGAGTAATGTTTGGTAAAGGTGTGAACTGTTTTCCAGGTAGCAGCTTGACAGATCTCCAAATGGGAATATCTCTACAGCCGCTAGAGATGCAGCTGCACCTCTTAGAATGAGCCCTCAATCCTGAGGGGGCTCTTACCCAGTTTTTGGTAACAGAATTGGATACAAGAGACAATCCACCTTGCAATTGTCCTCTTAGTGGCAGGTCTCCCCTTGCCAACCTCTCCATAGGTAAGGAAGAGTTGGAGGGATTCGAACCTGTGACCCTTGGTACGTTCCACATAGTAGCTTAGGGCTCTTTTCACGTACAAACTGTGAAGTCTCCTTTCACCCGAGGAAGAATGCTCAGTGAAAAATACTGTGCAATGCAAACATTCAGGTCCCAGGCAGGGGCTGGTTCCCGAAAGGGAGGGTTAGTGTGAAGTAACCCCTTAAAAAACTTGGAAAACACAGGGTGAGAGGAAAGGGAAGCAGGCTTCCTGCTGAAACAAAAGCAGAAACAGCTGCCAGATGAACCTTCAAGGTAGCTGGTCTAAGGCCTAGGGAATTTAGATGGACCAAATAGTCCAGAAAAATGGCCAAGTCAGCAGATTCTGGGACAATTTGCTTCTCAGAACACCAGAGGAAAACCTCTTCCACTTAGAATTGTAAGTGGCCCTAGTGGAAGGCTTCCTAGAAGCCTTTAAAATATCCAGGACCCCTGAGAAAGGTGCAAATCAGCGACTCTAATTCCTCAAGAACCAAGCCTTGAGGTGAAGGGATTTGAGGTCCGGTACACACACTCCCCTGTGCACAGGTCAGCAAGTCGTGGACTCTGGGCAAGCTCAGGCAGGTGGACTGTCAAGGACAGAAGCAGTGGGTACCAGGGCTGTCTGGCTCAATCTGGGGCAATCAGAATCACTTTGCAGGGCTGAGATCTGATTTTACTAGTACTCTGAAAGAAGAGGAAAGGGGGAAGGCATACAGGAACTTCCTTTCAATGCAACTGAAAGGCATCCAGGGGACTGAGCCCAGCACTGGAGGCCTGCAACAAAACAGAGGAAGTTGGTGGTTGTCTGGGGCTGCGAAAAGATCTATCTGAGGGATGCCCCATCTGGCAAAGACCGACCCTAGCACCTGAGGATTCAGAGCCCATTCGTGATGGCCCTGAGAAATCCTGCTGAGGGCATCCGCCAGGACATTGTCCTTCCCTGGAAGGTGAACTGCTATCAGGGAGGTGTTCAGGGAGTAAGCCAGAGACCACAATCTCATTGCTTGGTGCACAACGCTGATGACCGAGTGCCCCTGTTTGTTGATGTACCACATTGTTGTGGTGTTGTCTGTCCTGACTTGAACTACTTTGTTCTGGACAGAAGCTGAAAATGCCTGAAGAGCTAGAATAACAGCCTGAGTTCCAAAAGGTTGAGTGGAGCAGAGATTCCTGAGGAGACCACACTCCCTGAGTGGACAGGTCGCCTAGTGAGCTCCCCACCCTAACAGGAGGCATCCGTGGTGAGGGTGAGGGAGGGAGACGGGAATGAAAGGAACCCTTGTTTTAGATTGCTTTGATCCTGCCACCAGTGTAGAGCCAGGATCAGAGTTTGGGTCACTGGAACCAATTTGGAAAGGGGTCCCTCCTTTGAGACCAATAGGCCCTCAAATGGAACTGAATGTCCTCATCTGGAATCTTGCCCTTGCACTACCGCTGTGGAAGCAGCCATGTGCCCTAGGAGTTGCAGAAAATGCCTTGCTGGTCGAGAAACCCGAGGGTAAAGGAGGATGCCAGGCAATGAGCCTGTCTACCCTTTCCGAGGGAAGAAATGCCCTGGCTAACTTTGTGTTCAATTCTGCACCTATGAAAGTTAGTACCTGAACTGGTTCCAGAACTGACTTTGTAAATCTAGCAGGAATCCCAGGAAGTGAGAAGCTGCTGGTGACTTGCAAGGGATTTTACCTGATCTGGGACTGACCCACTATGAACCAGTCGTCCAGGTAGGGAAACACAGCAATCCCTTGCCTTCTTAATGGCCATTACCACAGCTAGACATTTTGTGAATACCCTGGCGCAGAGTTAAGGCCGAAGGGCATTGCCCTGAACTGGTAGTGGCCTGAGGGCAGTTCGAACCTGAGGTACTTTCGGTGAGTAGGCCTGATCAGAACATGAAAATAGGCATCCTTGAGGTCCAGGGAAGCCAGCCAGTCCCCTGGCCTCAGGGAAGGCAAAATCATTGCCAGAGTTAACATTTTGAACTTTGGTTTCAAAAGATGCTTGTTCAGGTACCTTCAATCTAGGATGGGCCACCATTCTCCTGTCTTTTTTGGGGTAAGAAAGTATCTTGAGTACAGCCCCTTGCCCTGATGGCAAGGAGGGACCCTTTCTACTGCTTTGCAGTCCAGAAGAGAAGAAACCTCTGCTTCCAAAGCAAGGGCTTCTGTAGGATTTGCAGGTGAAATGTCTGGCTCTCATCTTTGGAAACTGTTTGAAGCTGAGAACCAGACCCTGGCTTATTACCCAGAACCCATCTGTCTGAAGTTAGGGACACCCAGTTCTGGCTGAAATAAACCAACCTGCTCCCCACTGGTACAGGAGATCTGCCCTGGGCACCCCATCAGGGTGCCTGCTTGCAGTAGCCTTAGGCTGAGGGGAGGGGACGGTTTACTTGTGCCCGCCTACCTCTGCCTCTGAAGAAACCCTCTGTGCAAAGCAGAGGAGGCCTGAGATTGGTAAAAGGCCTGTGGAAAGGCCTGCCCTCATTCTCTGGGAGGCTGCCTCTGTGGAGTGGCATGCCTCCTTAGCCTGGGCACTTTGTAGGTAGTTCTGTATTCATCCATCTTTTCATAGTTTTCTGTTTGTTCCCAAACAGAGAATTACCCACTACAGGAAAATCCATAGCCTTTGACTGAGTATCTTGGGACAGATTAGTGCATCTGAGCCATGCCAAACTACGGAAAGCTACAGAAGTGGCCATGACCCTAGAGGAAACATCATTAACATCAACAGCAGTATGAAATTGAACTTTAGAGGCTTCAATGCCATCAGCAGCCACCTGTTCCAACTCACTAGCCAGCTGGCCATGTGCCTGCTTGGCTAACTGCAATACTGTGTCCCATCTAGACTTCTGATATCTAGCTACATAAGCCATATAATTTGCCTGCCTGAGTCCCAAAGAAGCTGCCATATACTGTTTTTCGCCATGGTATCAATCTTCCTGGAATCCTTATCAGGAGGATGTGAGGCCAGGGAATATTAGCCTTGTCACAGGCTGCAGCTTGAACCACACCTACATGACTACACTGCTCAGTGAGGAAGTCTGTATCAGAGCCTGACAAGTATACCTTCTGTCCATTTTTTATCTACAGGAGGGACAGAATGAGATTTTTAAATCTTTGTTGTTTGCTTCCTAAATGACTTATGCAAAGGAATAGACAACCTCCTTGACTCTGGTATATCCATCATTTCTACATAATCAGGCTCCTCTGCTCATCCACAGCCTCCTCTAAAGGAAGCTGAGGGTTTCTGCAACCTTTTGTAAAACATAAATGAGAAGGGGACTCAGACAGAATAGGAGGAGATTCTAAAGGTCTGTCTGGAGAAATGTCCGTTCAATGGGCACGTCCAGACCCTCCCAACATATATATTGATCAAATTCCTCCCTCCTGTGGTTCATAAAATTCCTCAACATCATACTCCTGAACCACTGAACTGAACGAACCAACCCTTTACCAACTGTTGGTGGTCTGACAGGACCCTGAGACAGTGACTGGACAATCTGTATGGCTTTAGCTATTTCTGCAGCAGTTGGAGAGAATTTTGACTCAAACCTACTGATTTCTTTTGTCTTTTTCACTGGGACTGGTTCCTCTGAACCAGCCTTCCTTTTCCCGAGGAAGTCTCGCCTTGGTCAGAGGGCACCCTCTGGTCCAGTGGGTGCTGGACCGGCTGGCCATCCGGTCAGCAGACTTTTGGCCTCGCCCCTGAGCCGCCCAATCTCTTTCCAGGGTGGCTGCAGGAAATTTTACACACCTGGCAGTCTGACAGGAGGTGGTCAGCCCCAGACAATAAACACAGTGGTGGTGGGTCATCCTTGGCAAAGGCTTCCCACAGACATCACAGTGTTGAAACCAGTGGCCCGGTTTTTCTTTTGGGTTTCTAGACATAATGCCAGCCTAACCAAAAACTTCCCTTTTGATGGCAGTGCCAGGCAAGACACCCTTTATCGGTTCCTAACCGTGACACAGGTATTTGAAAAATCTAATTTTAAAGCAAGGTTTTTAGAACCGATAAGAACCGGGAACCACACTCTAAAAGCCCAACCAACACTTTAAAACGTTAATTTAGTAAACCGATCGTTCAAAACCGAACCGGATAATTGAATTTCCACACAGACTTTTAATTTTTGTACTTACGGTTTACCAGATAGAGCTTTAACCGAAATGCGGTAAAATAAATATTTTTGCCGTTCAAATGAACGAAAATACTCGCTGAACCGAGAAATGAACCGAGCTGAAGGAGCTGATCTCGGAGCGACTGTTCAGTGAAGCGGAGTAAAGAATCTGACAGTTTCATTTGAAACTGCCCAGATAGAGATTTGGCATAAGCGCTCGCTGTAGAACTCAGACTCCTGGAGTAACTCTTTCCTCCGGGCAGTTCATGCAGTGGCTAACTGCATTAGTCATAATAGCAAGACTTCATGGTGTTTGAATTACAGGTTCTCATGGCAGAGGGAGAGGTGGACATTGCAGCCATCACGAAACATGGGCCACCCAATACAATGACTGGGACCTGTCTGTACCAGGGTACAGGTTATTTCAGAGGGACAGGGTGATTGGGAAAGGGGTGGCACTATATGTGAAGGAAGGACTGAAGTGTGTAAGGGAGGAAGGGGAGGAGGGTAGTACGGAGTCACTTTGGATGCAAATCCAGGATTCCAAGAATAGGATTCTTAGAATGGGAGTGGTGTACAGGCCACCATCTCAGACGGAGGAGTCAGACAGGGAACTAGCGGGACAGATCAGGAGGACCTGCGAGAAGGGTAGTGTGGTGATTGTGGGGGACTTCAACATGCCAGAAGTGAACTGGAGCACCCCAACAACCAGGAACAGAAGGGAGCAGGTACTGCTGGATGCCTTCCAGGACAGCTTCCTGCTGCAAATGGTCAGTGAACCAACCAGGTTAGGGAATACCCTTGACCTCGTGCTGGCAAATGGGGACTTTTAGAGAGAACTTACAGTGGAGGAACTGTCAGGGAGTGACCACCACTCAGTATGGCTCACATTGGATATGGGCAAGGAAGGAGTGGAATCTGGCACAACAGTGCTGGACTTCAGGAGGGCCGACTTTGGGAGGATGAGGAAGGGTAAAGGGTACCTGGCCAGAATTCAATCTAGTATGGACACTAACCAGAGGTGGGAACTCATAAAGCTGGGGATAGTGGAGGCAACCAAAACCTGCTGCAAGCCCAGAGCAAGAAGGTTAGGCTAAGAAACCGATCTGGTTGAGCAAGGAGGTCATGGAAAGGTAAGGAGGAAAAGAGCTGCCTTTAGGGAAGTACAAGAAAACAGGAGGGGAGGACAGGGAGGAGTACTTGACAGAATCGAAGGAGGTGATAAGGGCAGTAAGGGAGCCAAAGCATCTACGGAACTCAGGCTGGCACAAGGCATTAAGAAGGGGAGAAGGACTCTTTAAGTACATCAGGAGAAAAGGAGCTGTAAGACCACATAGTAATGGATTAGAAAGGAGGGGGTTGGGTGAAGCATGGTGCGATAAGGCGAAGCACTAAATGAGTACTTCTGCTCAGTATTTACTAAAGAGAAGAGGGGGTGACACCAAGGTGGGAGAAATGGCAGAAGCAGGATGGGAAGTGGTGACAGATGGGGAAATCATGGAGAGCAGAGTCTCGAGAGGGTTTGAAGGCACTGAGGGTGGACAAGGCGCCAGGCCCAGATGGCATCCACCCCAGGGTACTGAAGGAGCTGGCAGAGATCCTGCAGGACCTTTGGCAGACCTATTTAATGCCTCACTACATTCGGGTGTGTACCTCAGGACTGGAGGATGGCTCATGTGGTGCCCTCCACAAGAGTGGCCCCAAGGATGAACCGGAAACTACAGACCAGTGAGCCTCACATCCATCGTGGGTAAGCTAATGGAGACTATCCTGAAGAGAGGCTGGTGCCCTCCTAGAGGCCAAAGGACTACGGGACAGCAGACAGCATGGCTTCATACATGGCAGATCCTGCCAAACCAACCTGGTCAAGTTCTATGACTGGGTAACTAGGCAACTGGACAGGGCCATGCAGTGGATGTCCTGTATCTGGACTTCAGTAAGGCATTCACCCAGTGCCACATGGAAGGCTGGGAAGGAAGTTAGTAGGCACAGGGGTGGGTGCAAAGCTGGTGAGATGGGTAGGAAACTGACTGCAGGGAAGGCAACAGAGGGTGGTGGTGGTGAGCCTCACACAACAAGGCAGTGACAGCAGTGTTCCACAGGGCTCGTGTTGGGACCAGTGTTGTTTGGGATATTCATTGCAGACATATCATAGGACATCAAGAGCAAGATCAGTCTGTTTGCTGATGATACCAAGGTAGGCGCGGTGGTGGATGACCTAGGGCATGGCAGGGTTGCAGGATGATCTGGCAAAGCTTGAAACCTGGTCAGACACCTGGCAACTGGGCTTTAATGCCAAAAGTGCAAGGTGCTGCATTTTGGGATGAAGAACCCAAGGAGGAGTTACCAGCTGGGGGGAGTGCAGCTAGCCCAGACAGAGGAGGAGAAGGAACTGGGTGTGCTCATTACAGGGTCAATGAACAACTCGGCACAATGTAGGAAGGCAGCTGCAAAATGCTGGGTTGTATTGCAAGGGGTATATCCTCGAGGAGGGAGGAGGTGATTCTGCCACTGTATAGGTCATTAGTTAGATCACACCTGGAGTACTGCGTGCAGTACTGGCATCTGTATCTGAAGAGGAACATTAGTTACTGGAGGGGTGCAGCGAGAGCAACAAAGATGATCAAGGGGCTGGGGACTTATCATACGAGAGGAGGTTGAAGGAGTTGAACATGTACTCAATGGAGGAGAGAGAGACAGGGTGACATGACTGAAACCTTTAAATACATGAAAGGAATAAACAAGACGGGTACAGAGGGGCTGTTCAAAGTAAGGAGGGAGGGCCACCAGGGCCATGATATGAGACTGGAGCTAGGAAGGTTCAGGAGGAGACGAAGACACTTTTTACAGAGGGTGGTGGCTGAGTGGAATGCGTTACCTGCTGAAGTGGTATGCAGTGGGAACAGTGGACTGCTTCAAAGCGAGGATGGGACAGGACAAGGGAGGGTTAATGAAGGGAAGGGTGGAAGGGATGGGCAGCTGCAGAATAAGGGATGCTAGCTGCACATTCGAGCAGACTTGATAGACCTCTAGGCCTTTATCTGCTGGCAAATTTCGTATGTTCGTAAACAGATAAAAGAAGACGTAAGAAGATAGAACACACTACCCTTGCCATTACATGCCAGAATACAAACCACAAAAATGAATATACTCCCACGCCTATTACACCTCTTTCAATGTACCCCAGTTATCTTATCTAACCAATGGTTCAGGGAAACACATACATTTATATATAAATTCCTTTGGGCAAACAAAAGACCTAGAATAAGAGGAGAAGTACTGCAGGTGGCGAAGAGATGGGGAGGTTGGGCAGTCCCAGACTTAGAAAGCTACTGCGTGGCTGCGCAAATGAGATGGGCACTACAATGGGGAAGTCCACTGGTGAAAGCCCACTAGAAAGACATATAAGAAATTAAAATGATAAATGGACAACCTGGAGCGATCATATTAGGGCCTAATATACCAGCAGTGGAACAGTAACAATGGTACATGTCGATGAAAGTAACATTAAAGACCACAGCCAGACTTCAGGAACACCCTAGAATTAAAAGGGATAAATGGCAATATACCTGGTTAATACAGAACTCAGACTTTCAACCAGGGAAAAGGGATGCCTGGTATAAACACCAGACACAAAAGGGTTTCCAATACATTAAGCAGATTATGAAAGGGGACACCCTGCTAACATTTGATGAGTGTAGCAGAAGATATAGCCGGAAAGAAATGGACAGGTTTAGATACCTTCAGATTTGGAACTATGCCATAGCTCAGATGAGGAAAGCACAGACGAAGACGGCGGCAGGAGAAGGAGACATAACTACTGAACAAGTACTGGGGAACACCACCTCAAAGGGGGCAATCTCTAGAATATATTTCTACCTTACATCTAAAAGGTAAGATGCTACAAATCATATTGCAAAGAAGTGGGGGGAAGAAGCTGAGATTCATCTGACCACAAAAGAATGGGAGAAAATATGGCATACAGCTTTCCATACCACCTCGTCACCAGGATGGAAAGAATACACGTGGTGGGTTAGGATACAATTCTTTATTACCCCACATATTACAGCCCAATGGGGAGAGACAGGAGACAATGTGGGGGAAAAAAGGGGACACATACACACATATTCTATATATGCCCAAAGATACAAATCTTTCTGAGAGACGTGGAAGATACCATTCAACAGTCATTTCAACTACAGACTCCATTAGCAATACAACACACTATCCTGGGTCTCCCACCAAGAGAGATTGGGGGGACAATTCTAGATATCTATGGGCAATTTGCGTGAATGCAGTGAGTAAAGCCATAACAAAGAAATGGCTGAACCCCAACCCTCCAGAAACACAAGACTGGGAAAAGACAGTGAATGATCTACAGGAGATGGAAAGATTGACATACTCAGTAGGAGACAGGATTGAGAAATTTTTAGAGAGATGAAGACTACATGGATAGTACAAGTATAGATTGACCTAAACGCAGGAAGGAACCAGGGCTAGTTGACTAATAGATACCAGATGTAAAAATACAAGAGGATAACTATTAGAAAACACTTCTGAGGGAGGAACTCCACGAAAGTGAAGGCCAAAGGACAGCACTTATAAATTAGCACAAGTAGGAGATAAAACAGATGACTCACAATGAAAGGCCTGTGGTATACAGAGAACAATAATGAAGACAAACAACTCTGGTTAGGTTATGGTTTCTTTTTCTTTATTTGATAGTATTAAGAATAAACCAAGATACAAGAGAGAAGAATAATGTACATGAACAGTAACTGTTGAAAGTAAAAGTGCATAATATGTATGTAAGATCTCAAATGACAATGTACAACTGTGATGAATGAACAATAAAGAAAATATTTAAAAAAGGGGGGCCTTATGCATAAAGGCCTGAGGCTCAGAAATCTTCCAAGCAGAAGTAATGGCAACTAAAATAACGCTTATGACAGAAAGCACAGCTCGCAAATCACCACAGGCTCAAAGAGGGACAGAGTGAGCATCTCGAGAACAAAAGTTCTGTTACGTAAGAACTTACCATGACAGAAGATCTTCCAGAAGAGCGCTTGCAACAGGTAACACCATTAGGACTATGCAGCCAGGCACTAGACACCACAGAAAAATTATTGCTAGCAGTCTAAGGCAGGAACTGCTCTGATGTCGGGCCCCATTCCCGACATCACCCATGGTATAAAGAGGCCTCCAGCACCACCTCAGTTCGCCTGGGTCGGAGACCTGGCTAGCGTAGAATGGGGAACCGAGGAGGTTCTCACATCCCCAGAGAGAAAAGTACAGTTATGTAAGAATTTACCGTAATAGTAACATCAGACGCCGGAACTTGCATGACAGGACAGAGGTCCTCATGGAGGAGAAAGAGGAGGTCCCAACCCCTGAGGTGGGCGGTGGCTGCAAGGGTGTGCCTTCACCTGCAGGGTAACCACGACCGGGTGGAAGAACCCGAGTCTCTGCTTTCCACTCCCGACACTGGGGTTTTGGCAGGAGGAGGAGTCCTGCTACCCAGAAGAGTGCCGAGAGTGGCGGAAGGAATGATCTGAACCCCAAGTTCGAACTCAGGAGGCCTTTGTGGTGCAGGGACCAGGAGCGTGAACACCCCTTAGACCTACCCCGGTCCTTCTCGCAGGGCTTACGCTGGTCAAGATCCTTTTCTTTTCTTTGTGCTTTGAGGAATGAGAAGAGGCAGACTTCTCAGCGGTTAAGCTCTGCATGACGGCCAGCTGCTATTTTAAAATGTGTGCCTTTAGTACCTTAACGCGGCAGATGCGAGTACGGCCGGTAAGAAAAAATTACTCACCTTAGTAATGTTGTTTCTTCTAATGGAGTCTTGCTATATTATAGACATTAGCAGTTTGATCCAGCTCTAGAACTGCCCCAGAGTGAAATGGTTAAAACCATTCCAAAATAGAATTTTGGCACGAGAGCAGCTCTATCTGTGTCATTTCAAACTTGAACTGTCAGATCTTTACGAGCCAAACTCACTAAGGTCTGTGTGGAAGCTGTAACCTACACTAGCCAAATGGCTACCTAAATAATAACAACCATTGATGGTCCCAACACCCAAGACTCAAGTCAGGGGACCAGAAATACTAACACCATTCTAATAATATGAAAATGGAACATAAGTATAATAAACACACACACGCTGTACATACACACACCCCCAAAGTCCCAAAGGGACAAAATGCTAACAGGACATAAGTAGTGCCCACACTAGTTGCCCGCACCCCACCAAGTAGAGGTTCTGAGAGGGCAGGTTGGGGAGGTCTATAATATAGCAAGACTCCATTAGAAGAAACAACATTACTAAGGTGAGTAATTTTTTCTTCAAACAACATGAAGTCTTGCTATATTATAGACATTAGCAGAATACACAGCAGTACCTCCATGGAGGAGGGGCAGAACCTACTTAGGAATAGGCTCTGAAGAACAGCTGTGCTAAAGCGAGCATCTCTCCTGGCCTGGACATCCAGGGAGTAATGCTTGGTAAAGTGTGTATCGTTTTCCAAGTAGCAGCCTGGCAAATCTCTAATAAAGGGATATCTCTGCAGCTAGAGACGCAGCTGTACCCCTGGTAGAATGAGCCCTCAAACCGGGGCTCTGCCCACTTTCTGATAACAAATTGGATACAAGAGACAATCCACCTGGCTATTGATCTCTTAGTGGCAGGTTTGCCTTCCCAACTTCACCATAGGTAAGGAAAAGTTGAGGATTCGAACTCAGACCTTTGGTACGCTTCATATAATAACTAAGAGCTCTCTTAACATCCAGGCTGTGCAACCTTCTCTCAGCCAAAGAGGAGTGATCAGTGAAAATACCGAAGGGAGATAGATTGATTAAGATGGAAATCTGAAACCACCTTAGGCAAAACTTCCTATTAGTCCTAAGGACTACCTTATCCCTGTGAAAGAAATAAAGTCAGTCTCCACTGACAAGGCTTGTAATTCACTTATGCGTCTGGCAGAAGTGATAGCCACTAGAAAACAGTTTTCCAAGTTAGGTACTTAAGCTCTGCAGAAGACAGAGGTTCAAAAGAGGTTGCATTAACTGGGCAATGCAAACATTAAGGTCCCAAGCAGGGCCGGTTCCCAAAGGGAGGATTAGTATGGAGTAATCCGTTAAAAACTTGGAAAACACAGGATGAGAGGAAAGAGGGATGACTTTCCTGCTGACACAAAAGCAGACACAGCTGCCAAATGAACTCTCAGGGTAGCTGGTCTGAGACCCAAGGAATTAAGATGTACCATGTAATCTAACAAATGGGCAATTCAGCAGATTCTGGGGAAATATTTTCCCAGCACACCAAATGGAAAACCTTTTCCATTTAGAACTATAAGTAGCTCTAGTGGAAGGCTTTCTGGAAGCCTTTAGGATCTCAAGAACACCCTGAGAGAGGTGTAAATCAGCAAACTCTAACGCCTCAAGAGCCAGGCCCTGAGGTTGAGGGATTTGAGGTCCGGATACCAAACCCTTCCCTGGGCACAAGTCACCAGATTGTGATTCCTGGGGAGGCACAGGGGAAGATGGACTGTCAGAGACAGAAGGAGTGGTACCAGGGCTGCCTGGCCCATCCGGGCAATCAGAATCACCCTGCAAGGCTGAGATCTGATTTTGACTAGTACTTTGAATAGGAGAGGAAAGTGGGGAAGCATAGAGGAACTTCCCTCCCAATCCAGAAGAAGGGCATCCAGGGAACTGAGCCCAGCACTGGAGGCCTGCAACAGAACAGAGGAAGTTTGTGATTGTCTGGGGCTGCAAAAGATCTATCTGAGGAATGCCCCACCTGGCAAAAACTATCCCCAGCACTTGAGGATCCAGGGACTATCGTGATGGCCCTGGGAAATCCTGCTGAGGGCATCCGCTAGGACATTGTCCTTCCCTGGAAGATGAACTGCTATGAGGAAGTGTTCAGGGAATAGGCCAGAGACCACAACTTCATTGCCTCGGTGCACAAGGCCGAAGACCGAGTGCCCCCTGTTTGTTGATGTACCACATTGTTGTGGTGTTGTCTGTTCTGACTTGTATCACCTTGTCATGGACAGATGCAGAAAAGCTTGAAGAGCTAAAAGACAGCTCTGAGTTCCAGCAAATTGTTGTGGAGCAGAGATTCCTGGGGACCAAACTCCCTGAGTGGAAAGGTCGCCCATGTGGGCTCCCAATCCAGAAGGGAAGCATCTGTAGTGAGAGTCAAGTCGTGAGAAGGGAAATGAAGGGACCTTAAATTGCTCTGATCCTGCCACCACTGGAGAGCTAGGATCAAGGTTCGAGTCACTGGGACCAACTTGGAAAGGGGGTCTCTTCTCTGAGACCAAAAGGTTCTCAAGTGAAACTGAATGTCTCTCATCTGAAATCTGGCTCCCTGCACAACAGTTGTGGATGCAGCCATGTGCCCCAGGAGCTGCAGAAAGTGTCTTGCTGGTCGAGAGACCTGCAGAGTGAAGGAAGAGGCCAGAGCCACTAAATTCCTTACCCTTTCTGGGGGAAGAAAGGCTCTGGCTAGCTTTGTGTCCAATTCTGCCCTATAAAGGTGAGTACCTGGACTGGTTCCAGAACCGACTTTGGTAGGTTTAGCAGAAAACCCAGGGAGGTGAGAAGCTGCTGGGTGACCTGCAGGTGAGATTTTACCTGTTCTGGGGACTGGCTACAATGAGCCAGTCATCTAGATAAGGAAAACAGCAATCCTCTGCCTCCTTAAGTGGGCCACTGCCATTGCTAGACACTTTGTGAATACCCTTGGAGCAGAGGTAAGGTCAAGGGCATTGCTCTGAACTGGTAATGACCTGAGGCAGTTCGAATCTGAGGCTTTATGGGATCTTCTGATTAGGACATGGAAATAGGCATCCTTGAGGTCCAGGGAGGCTAGCCAGTCCCCTGGCCTTAGGGAAGGTAAAATCATTGCCAGAGTTACCATTTTGAACTTTGGTTTCAAAAATGCTTGTTCAGATATCTGAGATCTAAAATGGGCCGCCATTCTCCTGTCTTTTTGGGGTAAGGGTATCTGAATACAGACCCCTGCCCTGATGCAGGGAGGAACCTTTCACTGCTCTGAGAGCTAACAGGATGAGACCTCTGTTTCCAGAGCGAGGACTCTGAAGCACTTGCAGGTAGAAAAAGTCTGCTTCTCAACTTGGGAAACTTTTTGAAGCTGAGAACCAGACCCTGGCTTACTACTTCCAGAACCCACTTGTCTGAGGTTAAAGAAGCCCAATTCTGACTGAAGTAAGCCAGCCTGCCCTCCACTGGTACAGGAGAATCGGCCCTGGGCACCCCATCAGGGTGCCTGTTTCGCAGGAGCTTTAGGGCGGGGGGTGGGAGCAGGTCTGCCCACCCCTCGTCTGCCCCTGCTCTGAAGAAGCCCTCTGAGCATAGGCAGAGGAGGCCTGAGTCTGGTAGAAAGGCCTGTGAAAAGGCTCACCTCACCCCTGGGGCATGCCTTTGAGGAGTGGCTTGCCGCCCTTAGCCTGGGCACTCTTGTAAGTAGTCCTATATTCATCCATCTTATTCATGTAATTCTCTGTCTGCTCTCCAAACAGAGAATTTCCCACCACAGGAAAATCCATAGCCTTAGTCTGGGTATCCTGTGACAAACTAGTACACCTGAGCCAGGCCAACCTACTAAAAGCTAGCAGATGTGCCATGACCTCAGAGGAAACATCATTAACATCCACAGCAGCATGAAACTGAACCTAGGAGGCTTCAATGCCATCAGCAGCCACCTGTTCTAGTTCACTAGCCAGCTGGCCATGGGCCTGCTTGGCCAACTGCATAACAGTATCCCATCTAGATTTCTGATACCTAGCTACATAAGCCATATAATTTGCTTGCCTGAGTCCCAGAGAGGCTGCCATATACTGTTTTTTGCCATGGCATCAATCTTCCTGGAATCCTTGTCAGGAGGATGTGAAGCCAAGGAATATTAGCTTTATCACAGGCAGCAGCCTGAACTACCCCAACATGACTGCATTGCTGAGAAAGGAATTCTGTATCAGAGCCTGACAATGTATACTTTCTGTCCATCTTTTATCTACAGGAGGCACAGAATTAGAGCTTTTAAAATTTTAATTGTTTGTTTCCTAAAAGACTTATGTAAAGGAATAGACAATCTCCTAGACTCTGGAATATTCATCATTTCTACAAAATCAGGCTCCTCTTGCTCATCCACAGCCTCTTCTAAAGGAAGCTGGAGGGTTTCAGCAACTTTTTATAAAACATAAAATGAGATGGGGACTCAGACAGCATAGAGGGAGATTCTAAAGGTCTGTCTGGGAGATGTCCGTTCAATGGGCACACCAGACCTTCCCAGCCACATTCATACTGTTCATAATCCTCCTCCCCTCCCTCTGGTTCATAAAATTCCTCAATATCATAATGTTGAACCACTGGGACCGGACGAACCGACCTTTACCAGATAGTGGTGGTTCGGACGGACCCCGAGACAGTGACTGGACAATTTGTATGGCTTTTGTTATCTCTGCAGCAGTTGGAGAAGGAATTTTGGACCCAGACCTGCTGATTTTCTTGTTTTCTTTACTGGAATTGGTTCCTCAGAACCAGCTTTTTTTGCCCAAGAAGTCTGGCCCTGGTCAGAGGGCATCCTCCGCTCGTTGGCAACCGAACCGGCTGGCCATCCGGGTCAGCGGACTTTTGACCTCGCCCTGAGCCTGCTCAATCTTTTTCCAGGGTGGCTGCAGGAAATTTACATACCTGGCAGTCTGACTGGAGGTGGTCAAACCCAGACAATAAACACATGGGTGTTGGGTCAGCCTTGGCAAAGACTTCCCACAACATCACAGTGTTGAAACCCAGTGGGCCTGGTTTTTCTTTGGCTTTCTGACATAATGCCAGCCTAACCAAAACTCTGCCTCTTTAACGGCAGTGCCAGGCAAGACACCTTATCGGTTCCTAACCGTGTCACGGAGTATTGGAAAAACGTAATAAATCCGTTTTTTAGAACCGATAAGAACCGGAACCGACTTAAAATAGCAACTTTTAGTTTTAAATGAGTTTTAAACCCACTGATCGGTTCAAAACCGAATCGATAACTTACAAGTTCCACACAGACAAAGCTTCATTTACTTACGTTACCACAGATAGAGCTTGAGCCGAACGGTTTTATGTTAAAATAAAACTATTCTCGTTAAATCCAACCGAGAAAACACTTTTAAACCGAGAAATGAACCGAGCAGAAGGAGAAATCTCCGGAGCGACTGTTCACTGAGGCGGAGTAAAGAATCTGACAGTTCAAGTTTGAAATGACACAGATAGAGCTGCTCTCGTGCCAAAATTCTATTTTGGAATGGTTTTAACCATTTCACTCCGGGGCAGTTCTAGAGCTGGATCAAACTGCTAATGTCTATAATATAGCAAGACTTCATGTTGTTTGAAAGCCACTGCAGATGGAACAGGCCTTGGTGTCGGGGTCGGGCCCCAGGTAGAAAACACAGGCCTCGTGCTTTTCCATGGCCAGGATCTGATGACCGCAGGCACACTTGGTCCTCCTCCTCTTCTTCTCAGTGGAAGAAATAGACGTGAAGAAGACATGCAGAAAAATTTAATACTAAAGAAAAGCGGACCTTTCTTCAAAAATAAGAAAATATACTCTAAATTCGCTGAAAACACTAGATAAGTTCTAGAAGACAACTGAAGAGCCAAGTAGATGGGTCTGCATGCACGAAAAGAACTGAGGTGGGACTGGGACCGCCCTGTTATACCATTGGCCGGAGTCGGGGGCCGTCCCCGCTGAAGACTGCTAGCTAGAAGGCTCCCTTGGAGTCCAAGTGCCTGGCAGCACAGTCCTTATGGTAACAGCCTGCTGCAAGAGCTCCCACTCGAAGTAAGATCTACAGTTACATGACCCTGGGGGTAGGAGGGAGGGAAAGCATACCTGCTGAAAGAGCTCTTCTCGAAGATCTACTGTTACGGTAAGTTCTTACGTAACTGTACTATCTTACTTCAAGAGACAGATGTTGCAGCAGGTAACACCATTAGGACTGAGTCCCAAGCAGTACAAGGATACAATCCAGGTCAGAAGGGTGATGATTATTAAATTTTGTAAACCACTGGTATTCCTAAGATAGTAGTCCCTGGAGGACTGCTAGGCCAAAGCCTGCTCTCCTCCGTGAAGCAATGTCCAGACTGTAGAGTTTAATGAAAGTATGGACTGAACTCCAAGTAGCAGCTGCACAAAGATCCAATGCTGAGATGTTCCTTAGGGAAGCAAAGGAAGTAGCTACACCCCTAGTGGGGTGACCTTTAACCAGTCCCAGTAAAGGTTTATTGTACTTCTGGTAGCAAAAGGATATGCAATTGACCAACCATTTGGCCAATGTCTGCTTAGTCACTGGTGCCCCTAACATTCGTTGGGCAAAGGAGACAAACAACTGGTCTGTCTTTCTGGAGGATCAAGTACGATCTACACAGTAATAAATAATTCTGTGAACGTCCAGAGTGTGCAATAGGGCCTCTCCTTTGTTTGAATACTCTGGGTAATAAACTGATAGTTTGAACTCGGACACCACCTTTGGAAGAAACTTAGGATTGGTATGCAGGGAGACTCTATCCCTGTGAAAAATCAAGTAAGGCTCTTTGCACATCAGAGCCTGAAGCTTGGAAATCCTCCGAGCAGAAGTAACTGGAAACAAAACCAACGCTTTCCAAGACAGAAGAAAAAATTACTCACCTTAGTAATGTTGTTTCTACTAATGTAGTGTTGCTGTATTCTGACAGTAGCAGTGAGTCCCAACCTTCGAACTGCCCCGGAGATGAAAGAGTTAACCTTCCATGCCAGGCATGGAACGCTGAGCTCGAGCTCAGTTGAGACTCTGTCTGTTGCTGTTTAAACTCAAACCGTCAGATCTTTACTGAGCTAAACTCACTAAGGTCCTGTGTGGAAGCTGTAAACCTACACTAGCCAACTGGCTACTAAACATAAAACACATTTTTTGTCCCAAAACAAAGACTCAAATCAGAAGACCAAAATGAAAACACAACACCCACTCACCCAAGAAAAAGGGGTGAAAACAACAAGGTGGGCACCTACTGAGTGCAACATTGCCACTGCCCACCCACATCCCAAAAAACACAGATTCTGAGAGGGGCGGGAGGTCAGAATACAGAAGACTCATTAGAAGAAACAACATTACTAAGGTGAATAATTTTTTCTTCAAACAACATGAAGTCTTGCTGTATTCTGACAGTAGCAGACTACAATGCAGTACCGCTTATGGAGGAGGACAGAACCTACTTAGGAATAGGCTCTGAAGCACAGCTGTGCCAAACTGAGCATCACTCCTAGCCTGATATCCAGGAGTAGTGCTTGGTAAAAGTGTGAACTGTTTTCCAGGTAGCTGCTTGACATATCTCTAGAATAGGATGTCCCTGGCAGCAGCCAGGAAGCAGCTGTAGGCATACTACTTGTCTAGTGTACTTACCCGTAAACAAAAGCTAAATAAATACCTCTGTAGAGTGAGCCCTCAGGCCTGAGGGTGGAACCTTACCCAGTTTTTCATAACAAAATTGATACAAGAGACAATCCACCTGGCAATGGATCTTTAGTGGCAGGTTTCCTTACCAACCTCACCATAAGTGAGGAACAGTTGGAGGGAGTCAAACCTGTGACCCTCGTCACGCCTATGTAGTAGCTAAGGGCTCTTTTCACATCTAACTGTGCAGCCTCCCTCGCCAGAGGAGGAATGGTCAGTGAAGTACACAGGAAGAGACATAGATTGATTAAGGTGGAAATCTGAAACCACCTTAGGCAAGAACTTCCTGTTAGTCCTGAGGACCACCTTATCTCTATGAAAGGAGATAAAATCAGGCTCCACTGACAAAGCTTGTAATTCACTTATCGTCTGGCAGAAGTGATGGCTACCAGAAACACAGTTTTCCAAGTCAAGTATTTAAGCTCTGCTGAAGACAAAGGCTCAAAAGGGGGTTGCATAAGCTGAGCAATGCAAACATTAAGGTCCCAAGCAAGGGCAGGGTCCCTGAATGGAGGGTTGGTGTGAAGCAATCCCTTGAAAAACTTGGAGAATACAGGGTGAGCTGAAAGAGAAGAGGGCTTACCTGCTGAAATAAAAGCAGAAACAGCTGCCAGATGCACCTTCAGTGTAGCTGGTCTCAGCCCCAAGGTATTTAAATGGACCATATAATCAAGGACTGTGGGCAGATCAGCAGACTCTGGGGAAATATGCTTCCTAGAGCACCATATGGAAAATCTTTTCCATTTGGAATTATAAGTAGCCCTGGTGGAAGGTTTCCTAGAAGCCTTCAGAATATCCATTACACCTTGGGAGAGGTGTAAATCAGCAAACTCTAACTCTTCAAGAGCCAGGCTTGAGATTGAGAGATTTGAGATTAGGGTACCAAACCCTCCCCTGAGCACAGGTTTAACAGGTTGTAATTCCTGGGAAGACACAGGGGAAGATGGACTGCTAAGGACAGTAGGAGTGGATACCAGGGCTGTCTGGCCCAGTCTGGAGCAATCAGGATCATCTTGCATGGTTGAGATCTGATTTTGACTAGCACTTTGAACAGGAGAGGGAAGGGGGAAGCATACAGGAACTTCCCTTCCCAACTGAGAAGTAAGGCATCCAGGGGACTGAGCCCAACACTGGGGCCTGCAGAAAGGGAAGTTGGTGATTGTCTGGGGCAGCAAAAAGATCTATCTGCGGGGTGCCCCATCTGGAAAATATCACCTCCAAGACCAGGGATCCAGTGACCATTCGTGATGGCCCTGGGAAATCCTGCTGAGAGCATCTTCCAGGACATTGTCCTTGCCTGGGAGGTGAACTGCCGTAAGGGAGGTGTTCAGGGAGTAAGCCAGAGACCACAACTTCATTGCTTCTGTGCACAAGGCCGTAGACCGAGTGCCTCCTTGCTTACTGATGTACCACATTGTGGTGGTGTTGTCTGTTCTGACCTGGATAACTTTGTTCTGAACAGATTTGGAAAAAGCTTGAAGTGCTAGAAATACTGCTCTGAGTTCCAACAGATTAATGTGAAGCAGAGATTCCTGAGGGGACCATAACCCCTGGGTGGTCAGGTCGCCCATGTGAGCCCCCCACCCCAAGAGGGAGGCATCTGTAGTAAGGATTAAGGAGTGAGACTGAGTGACAAAGGGAACCCCTTGTCTCAGATTGTTCTGATCCTGCCACCATTGAAGGGCCTGGATCAGGGTTCGAATTACTGGGATCAATTTGGTCAGAGGGTCCTTCCTGAGACCAGAAGGCTCTCAAATGGAACTGAATGTCCCTCATCTGAAATCTTGCTCCCTGCACTACTGCTGTGGAAGCAGCCATGTGCCCTAGGAGCTGTAGAAAATGCCTTGCTGGTCGAGACACCTGCAGGGTGAATGAGAAGGCCAGAGAGACAAGGGTCCTTGCCCTGTCCAGGGGAAGGAAAGCTCTGGTTTTTCTGTGTCCAGCTCTGCACCTATGAAGGTGAGAGCTGGACAGGCTCTAGAACTGACTTTGAAAGATTTAGAAGGAAACCCAAAGAGGTGAGCAGTTGCTGAGTTATCTGTAAGTGTAACTTGACTTGGTCTGGGGACTGCCCACTATGAGCCAGTCGTCCAGGTAAGGAAAATGGCAATCTTTGCCTTCTTAGAGAAGCAACTACCACTGCCAGGCATTTGTGAATACCTTTGAGCAGAGGTCAGACCAAAGGGCATTGCTCTGAATTGGTAATGGCCTGAGGGCAGCTCGAACCTGAGGTACTTTCGATGGGAGCTTCTGATGAGAATATGGAAGTAGGCATCCTTGAGGTCCAGGGACACTAGCCAGTCCCCTGGCCTTACAGAGGGTAGAATAATTCCCAGAGTCACCATTCTGAATTTTGGTTTTAAAAGGTGCTTGTTTAAGTATCTGAGATCCAGGATGGGCCGCCATTCTCCTGTCTTTTTTGGGGTAAGGAACTACCTGGAGTACAACCCTTTGCCCTGGTGTAGGGGTGGAACCCTTTCCACAGCTCTGAGAGCTAGGAGGGAAGAGACCTCTGCCTCTAAGGCAAGTGTCTCTGAGGGATTTGCAGGTGGAAAGGATTTGGTTCTCATCTTTGGAAACTTTTTGAAGCTGAGAACCAGTCCCTGGCTTACTACTCCCAGGACCCATTTGTCTGATGTCAGAGACTCCCAGTCCTGGACAAAGTAAGCCAGCCTGCCCCCTACAGGTAGTTGAGAATCGGCCCTGGCAACCCCATCAGGGTGCCTGTTTGGCAGGGGCTTTGGGCTGAGGGGTGGAAGCAGGCCTGCTTGAACCCCGTCTGCCTCTTCCTCTAAAGAACCCCCTCTGGGCATAAGCAGAAGAGGAGGCCTGGGCTTGGTAGAAAGGCCTATGGAAAGGCCTGCCCATGCCCCTGGGAAGCTGCCTTTGAGGAGTGGCCTGCCTTTCCTTGGCCTGTGCACTCCTATAGGTGATCCTATATTCGTCCATTTTCTTCAAGTAATTCTCTGTCTGCTCCCCAAACAGAGAATTACCCACAGCAGGAAAATCCATGGCCTTAGTCTGGGTATCCTGTGACAGGCTAGTACATCTGAGCCAAGCCATTCTTCGAAGTGCCACAGATGTAGCCATGACTCTAGATGACACATCATTGGAGTCCACCACAGCATGGAATTGCACCTTGGATGCCTCAATACCATCAGCAGCCACCTGCTCCAGCTCCTTGGCAGCTGGTCAGGGACCTGTTATGCTAGAGCCATAACAATGTCCCATCTGGATTTTTGATACCTAGCAGTACAGGCCATATAATTGGCCTGTCTGAGTCCCAAGGATGCTGCCATGTACTGTTTCTTTGCCATGGCATCAATCCTCCTGGAGTCCTTGTCCGGGGGGTGTGAAGCCAAGGGAATGTTTGCCTTATCACAGGCTGCAGCCTGCACTACCCCAACATGGCTGCAATATTGTGTAAGGAACTCCGTATCTGAGCCTGACAATGTATACCTCTTGTCCATTCTCTTATCCACAGGAGGTATAGTGTTAGGAGTCTTTAAAATCTTAAATGTCTGTTTCCCAAAAGATTTGTGCAAGGGAATAGACAGACTCCTAGACTCTAGGATATCCATCATTTCTACGTAGTCAGGCTCCTCCTGGTCATCCACAGCTTCTTCCATAGGAAGCTGGAGGGTTTCAGCCACTTTTTTATAAAACATGAAATGGGAGGGCGACTCAGAAAGCCTAGGAGGAGACACTCCTGAAGGTCTGTCTGGGGAGATGTCCAGGTCAATAGGCACATCCAGACTTTCAAACCACATTCACTTACCTCATACTCCTCTTCCTCCTCCTCCGTTCATAAAATTCCTGTAAATCATACTCTTGAACCGTGGAACCGCCAACCGAGCTTGCCTGATGGTGCAGGGTTCGGTCGGAACTGGGAAAGCGACTGTACAATTTTGATCGCTTGGCTATTTCTTCAGCGGTTGGAGAGGAAAGTTTTGGCCCACACCAGCTGATTTTTCTTTCTAGTTCTTGCCGGAACTGATTCCTCAGAATCGGTTCTCCTTGCCCGAAGAAGTCTCGCCTGGTCAGAGGGCAGTCCTTCTGGTTCGGTTTGAACCGAACTGGCTGGCCATCCGTTCACCGACTTTTGGCCTCCCTTTCCTGGAGCCTACTAACTCTCTTTCTAGGATAGCTGCAGGAAATTTTTACAAATCTGGCAGTCTGCATTGAGGTGGTCAAACCCCAGACACAACACAGGTGGTGGGCAGCCTTAGCAAAGACTTCCACACACACTACAGTGTTGAAACCCAGTGGGCCCAGTTTTCTTTTGGGTTTCTCAGACATTGTGCCAGTCCTAACCAAACTTACCCTTTTAATGGCAATCCGGCAGGCAAGACCCTCTTATCGGTTCCTGACCGTGTCATCGGTCGGAAAAACGAATAAAATCTGTTTTTTAGAACCGATAAGAACCGTAACCACACTATAAAGTACAAATTAAGATTTTTAAAAACTCAATCGGTTCAAACCGAACCGATGAACCGTTTACAAGTTCCACACAGAACAGTATAAAATATATACCTATCTAGTACTCACAAATACCACAGACAGAGACTGAACCGACAGGTTGCGGTTTAAATTCGGTCGAAAACCGAGAAAAGCGGTACTTTAACCGACAAAATGAACCGAGCAGAAGGAGAAATCTCCGGAGCGACTGTTCAGTGAGGCGGAGTAAACAATCTGATGGTTTGAGTTTAAACAGCAACAGACAGAGTCTCAACCGAGCTCGAGCTCAGCGTTCCATGCCTGGCATGAAAAGTTAACTCTTTCATCTCCGGGGCAGTTCGAAGGTTGGGACTCACTGCTACTGTCAGAATACAGCAAGACTTCATGTTGTTTGAAAGGGTAGCTCGCAACTTGCGGCTGGCTCAAAGGGAGGCAATGTAAGTTTTTCTAACATAAACACAAGATCCTGGGAGCAGAGTCCCGCCTGGGAGGACTGATATGCAGTATGCCATGCAAAAAGGTCTTGGACGCTAGGGTCCCGCCTCCATAGACACATTATAAGCTGACAGTGCAGAAAAGTGTACCTTTATGGACGAGTAGCCGAGACCCTTGTCAGACAGGGAAAGAAGGTATTCCAGTACCGAATTTACCGGCAGGTAAAGAATCTAGGAAACGGAGGATGCCCACTGGCAGAAGCTGCTTCCATTTCATGGTGTATGGCCCTAGTTGAGGGTTTCCTCACAGCCACTAGGACCTCCGCTACCCTTAATGACACCCCGAATCTGTCCTTGAATAAGTCTGCAGGAGCCATGCATGCAGGTGCAGAGACTGAAGATTTGGGTGCACCAGAGTTCCCTGTTCCTGGGGGAGCAATCGAGGAGACAGGGGCAAGGGAATCTGAGGTTCCGATGACAACTGCTGGAGCAGTGGAAACCAGATCTGGCGGCATAGTCCTAATGGTGATACCTGCTGCAAGAGCTCTCTCTCGAAGTAAGATCAAAAGATCCCAAGGCAGGACAGAGTCCCAGATAGGGGGTTTCAAATGAAGTATACCCTGCAAAAAGGTGCGGGAAAGGTCCAGCAGGGTGATATTTTGCCAAGCAAGCAAATGGATCCAGACCCTGGCGTTGGTCCAGAGCGAAAACATTTCCACTCATGACATAGGTCACCCTGGTGGAGGGTTTTCTGGCTGCTATCTGCACTTCTTATACCCTCGGGGACACCCCGAATCTGGAAGCAGCAAGGTCTGCAGGAGCCATGCATGAAGATGCAGGGATCTGAGATCCTGATGCAAGAGCGAGCCCTGATCCCGGGATAGTAAGTCCGACCTGATAGACAGGGGGACCGGAGGCTCCACTGCCAGCTGTTGTAACAGCGGAACCAGATCTGACGAGGCAAAAAGGAGCCACCAGGGTCATCTTGGCCCCTCGGACTGCAGTTTGATCAAAACACATTGCAGTAGAGGGAAAAGAGGAATGCATAAAGGAACCTCCTGTCCAGGAGAGGGACAACTAGAAACACCAGGCCCTGGATCTAGAGAGCAAAACTGGGCAGTTGGTTGAACTGCTTGAGTCCTTATCAGGGGTTGGGTGCTGAGGTGACATGGGCATCTGGACCTTTCATGAATCGTGTTTAACACCACTGAATCTGCCATTGGCTGTTCCCCCATAAAAGGGTACATCCTTAGGGACCATGTATAGGTGATCCGCCTTCTTTGGCACCACCGTGGTGGAAACAGGACACTTCCATATGAGCTTATTAGTGTCCTTATAGGACTCGACCATGGGCGAGACCACTTTTGGGAGTGGCTTCAGGGAATCGGAAACTTTCCCAGACCCAGAAGAGCCTGCCTCTATAGAAAAAGAGGTGGAGGGAGGCTTAGTAACCGGTAGCCCACAGGTCAGCCCAGAGGAAGACGATGCTGGTGTCTTTGGCAACTTCTGCTGTACGTCCGACCAGGATCTCTCCTTTTCCTTGTGCTTGCTGGATTTTTTTCTCTTTGTGGGAAGAAGAAGGAGAAGAAGAAGAGCTCTGGCAATGTAACTCTTTCACCATGGAAGAAACCCGCTTTTTCAACAAGAAGGCTTCAAGGGCTTTCTGGCGTCAGAGGTGGATGCGCTGGCTGAAGCTGCGGCAATGCTGGCAAGCCTCGATGTCGAGGTCTGGGCCAAGGCAAAAGAGTGTGGTCGCAGATTCTCTTTACTGTCTATACTTTACTTTAATTTCTATGTACTCAATAACCACACTCAATGGTTATTCCAATAAACTCAGTTTATTGTCTGTACACACATGTATGGGAGCCTCGGCTAAAGGCAAGAGCTCCTCGATTATTGTTTACAGAGGCTTATATACCTTTTTTAGTTTCACAGTCTAATAGTGATTTCATGCTTAAAACAGCTTTTTCTTATTTTTAGCAAAACTTTAGATTCAGCACTTTTCGTATAAGGAGTTGTTTTTTTATACTTATTATGTGTCTCCCTTTATCTTAGTTACAACCAGCTGTATTTTACTTCATTTAATTTTCAAGGTTTTCTTATCTTTGTCAAACAACCTCCTTTGTTTTAGTTAGCACAGAACTGCACATTCATTATGGCTGTTTTACAAAGCAGATAGTTTTAAAGCATATGAAAGGCAACATGGCTATATGGCTATAACAAAACAGATAGTTTTAGAGCATATGAGAAGCAACATATCTATATGGCTATAATCACATATAACAGTTATAAGCTCTGGTACAATAAGCTTTAGAACATAAAGGTATTATACTTTAGGATATATAAAAATTCCACCACACTCCCCCCTTTTGATACTCTGTATTAACTAACTACCCCCCTTTTTATTTATATGATTTAAAACTGGTTTTTAGCATACAGATAGTTAAGGCATGGAGTTACAGATGGAACACAGTGGTGAGTTTATAAAACATAATACAGAATTGAAGGATGTCAACACCACAATTGAAATGCGTGAGAAAAAATGCTAACACATGGCACCACATATAACATAACAATTTTGTTGATGAAAAGAGTTTATGGAATTCACTTTGAGAGTGAATAAGGTAGATGCTACTTTGTGTTGAGGTGTGGCACACCTTGGAGCTTGATTGAAGAATCTATTGATAATGTCTCTTGACAGATAAGTCCTTATAAAACATAACAGTCCATGAAATTAACAGTTTATAAGTTTATATAAGTATTCACAGGTTGATGTAGTTATAGTACAGATGAAATGTCATTTGCAGAATGGTGGTAACCCCACAAGGCATAAGGGCAATGCAGACAGTAATTTAAAACAAAACACCAGCATAGTAGAAAAGTCAGTGTTCATTTTGCTGGCTGGCTGATTAGTAGACACACTGGCCAGGGGTGCATTAAGTCCTTTAATGGAGTAGTCACACACACACACTGGCATGGCATTTGTTTTGTCGTAGTTGATTACACTCCAGCATACAAATTAACAGTCCATAAAAAGGTAACAATTGACAATAAACCATTAAGAACACAGTCCATAACAGAGCAATAGGGTTGTAGAAAGTACCAGCCATGTTTGGAACAAGCGGCAGTGAAGAAAATGGATGTATTGCTTGAAGGTCAATTGAAGCAGAATTTTTTCGCTGGAGTTGGGGAGTGCCCCTTTTCCCAGACTTAACTTTATAGTAAGCAGAAACAATAAGCTTGATTGCAGAGTCTGAACTGACTGGACCTTTTTTAGTTGATTTAAAGTTCTACAAAAGGTGTAATTTCGCTGAAAACATTACACTTGCAGAGGTTACTGCTGTTGAACGTGGAGATTTTGTGTGTGCCACACCGTGGAAACTTGCAAACTTGCAAAGTGTGTTAGACACTGAGTTAAAAACACATAAATAACAATTTTTTAAACCATTTACTTTTTGTTTTGTAAAGAGTGGTGTGACAGAGCCTAAATTCTGGCAATTAGAAAAATAAAAAATTAAAATGGGACATTAACCGCACACCTGGGGGTGCAGGCCGAGGTTTAATTATACCATTTGACCATTTGTAAATCATGACAATGTTATGGTTACCTTTTGCTTTTAAATCACAGCAGTTATGACACTGATGAACATTATTTCCCTGTCTGTTGCAAGCAGGCCTGACGGAGACCTGAGTTATAAAATTCTGTAATGTTACAATACATAGATACATAGACAGTGTCAGTAGATAAGGGCCTATGGCCCACTCAGTCTACCCATTTGAGCTTGTAAGTTTAGTCTGTTTTTTTACAAGTCTGTTTTCCCTTACCCCTGACTTTTAGAATTCCTTTATGTCTATTTTATGTATTTTTAAATTCCGTGATTGTTTTAACTCCCACCACTTTCTCTGGCAGGGTGTTCCACTTGTCCACCACCCGTTCTGTGAAGAAATTTTTTTTTATGTTTTTTTTTAATTGTCCTCCCTTCAACTTTATTTCATGCCCTCTAGTCCTGGAACATCTTTTTTGCTTAAAAATAGTGTTTTTCTGCACTCTGTTTCTCCCTGTAAGATACTTGTATGTCTCTTATGATATTCTCTCTCTCCCTCCTCTCCTCCAGGGAGTGCATGTTTAGTTTCTTTAACTTGTCTTTATAGGACTTGTGATGCAATTCATTTTTGCACCATTCTCACCCCTTGTACTCTCTTTAGACCCATTACCCCCCTCTTTCTCAGTAAAGACTGAGCAGAAATACCTGTTCAATATGTCAGCTTTACTGTTGTCATCCTCCACGCGACTCCCATTCTCCCCCTTTAGTCTTACTATTTTTTTTTGTCTTTTTTTTTTTTTTACTTATGTACCTGTAAAAGGTTTTGTCCCCTTTAATCACTGATTTTGCAATGTGTTTTTTTGTCTGAGCTTTGACTTTCCTGCCTCCCTTTGTTTTTCCTGGTACTTTTTTTTATCCCCTTTTGCCTGTGTCTTTTTGTATTGCCTGAATGCTATTTTTTTGGCTTTTTTTTTTTTTTTTTTTTTTTGTTACCTCTTTGGAAAACCATAATGGTCTTCTCTTTTTTTTTTCCTGCTAACCTGCTTAATGCAGTTACATGCTTTAAACATATTGTTCATAACAATATGCCTTTTACACAATGCAATTAGTGGGACAAATACATATGTTGTTGGCCTATGCCAATTTAATAACAGTGCCTATTGCACCTGTGACAAGTGAAAAGGCTCACCTTTTTAACCCTGTATAGTGAAATACTTTAAAGTACTGAGTGAGGTAAGGCTTGAAGCATAGGTTTGAGTACAATCTAAATTGTGCATATTATAATTATTAAAATTAAAAATGACAAAACCTACATACAGTACACAAATTTTTAGGGTACCTGTGAGTAATAAGACAAACGGAGCATTAATTTTACTTTGGTTTTGCTTTGGAACATATTGTAGGTGGTCAAGCAATGCTGGCCCCAGTATTTAGGTTTGGTTATGAGCATTAAAAACATTATACATGTGGAGCACTTTTTGAATACACACATGATACAGTGTAGCAAGATGTATATTAAAACATTATAACATAAACATAAGCATGTTTGTAATAGAACAATTTTAGTATTGAGCATAATGCATAAAATACATTTTAAACAACACATGTAGGCTGTAAACTTAGCTTAGAGTCCAGAAATGTTAGAGTACTGTGAATTTACTGGTTGAAAAAATGCATTTATTAATTGCTGTAAGGCAATGACAAAAGTTGCTTTGCATTTGTTTTAACAGGATAAGAAAGCTGAAAAGACAATCAAAGAATGAATATGTGTGGACATACATACACAACTTTACTCTCCAGTGTAACTGATTATTTGCTGAGGGCAGAAACCCTTGTACCAATAATAGGTGTGAGATTTAACTGTTTGCACTAGAAAAAACAGAAGGGCTTGGGCTGGGTTATGCTGTTAAAATACCTTGGGTCTTTTTTAAAACCTGTAAATAAGAAACAATTATTGGCAAATACATATTTTTCTTATTTACCCCTCTAGGGGAACAGTGATGTACCTTGCAACCTTTGTGGGTATTACACTGGAAGGGATAGAGGAAGGGTAGCTTACCCCCTCCCCCCAAGCTCCTACTGGTGGAAGAGACAGCTCGAATACTGTAGTAATAAAAAGGTTAGCTGTGGATGGTGACATGATCTCCACCTACTACACTTTAAATTATAACAAGATAATATTACAATTAGTTTAGTAGGTTTCATACCTTACTATAAAGATGGGGAACTTTTTCTCTAGAAGAAAGAGAAGAAACACAGACAAACAACAAAAACAAACACACACCAGTTTAAAAATAAAACAAGATTATTTTCATAGGATAAAAGAAGCCAAGCGTCCCTGGTTCCTTTATCCTAAGCATGACAAAATGTCAGCTGAGTTTATAAAAATTTAGATTGATGGTAATACTAGTACATTACATATCTCTTAGAATGCATTTCAAAAGACAAAAAATGATTACACCATGGTCACACATAAAACCAAAACCATTTTTTTTTAACTGTAGATGGTAGACTCTCAAAACAGCTGTAATAGTCCTTTTTAAAAGCGTATTATATATATATAATAAAAATATGGGAGATGATGAATAATTTTCCCTTCCAGCTGGAGTATTGCCTGTGTTGGCTGCAAGTCAGAAGCCATGAGAGGAGAAGAAAAGTTTGTTCCTCTTTACTTAGAATACTAGTTTTGCAATAAAAGTCAAATTACATGGTTCACTCTTGTGTGCTTTCATGAAAACATACATTTTGTGTGAAAAGTTGTGCTTTAGGCATGGAATACACATCAAGTTTGAACTGGTAGTAACATAAAATGTTGAAACACAAGAAGGTCAAATAACGTGCAAAAGGTCACAGTGTGCATGCAAGGGTCGTTAAACCTAGTTATTTTTGTAGTGTCCTTGAACACTACTGATATTAAATATTTTTACAATAAAACTGCTGGCACAAGACAGTACACACATACACATACAAAAAAGAAATACTTAACACAAAATAAGACTGACATTGTTTTACACCAATTTGCTGAGGTAATGCCCATAGTTTTATTAGAAAACTGTACGTGTTTTAGATATATGTGCTACCTCCCCTGTCTTGTAACACTGACAATTTTTAAACCAACACATTTATACATATTGCCATGCCAAATCTTTTAGAACAAAACACTTTTAAACACATTTTAATAACTCCTTTCAACACCTTTTAAAACACAGCACAACATACTATTTGTAAGTGAACACATCTAGTATAACATGGTTACACCTTCTGGTGCATAGCCAAAATATGGCACTCTGCCATTTTGCAAAAGTTTCTGGTTTTAACTAGAAGTATGATAAAGCTATTTATAGCTGTTAACACATTACATTTTTACCTAGCAGTGGCTTGGCACGCTGCTTGCAAACTACAATTTTTCTGCACATTGCAATCTATGACGTCATATTTCTTTACCTTTAACACCACCTGCTTTAACCAGCAACTACATACAAAAGTTCTTTAATGACCCTGTCTAGGCAGCACAAATGTTTCATTAAAAATAAAGCCAATTAAAACAGTCAGCTATGAGGCAAGGAAGCTTTTTATCTTTTTTTTTTACTGTAACATGTTTTGCACTGAAGGCAGTCAATTCTATCTCGCAACCTTGACAACAGAACATAATTACAGAACACAGATATAAGCTATAAAATATGTACAAGAAAGACTGAGCATTACCTTGTTTAGTATACGTATTACAGAAATAAAACAGACAGACATAAAACAACTTTGAATAAAAATTTAGACTTACCCGATGCCAAGGTATTTTTTTCTTTTTTAGATACACAAGTCTGAGTAAGAAAACTGACTGCAGGACCTTCATGATAATTTCCAAACACTGCAGCTATTAACCTTTCAAATGTTTTCTTTTGGCCATTTTAGTAACCTGCCAAACCAAGTCTTTTTCCAGAGCTCTGGGTTGCAGTTTAAAAACAAAACAAAACAAACAAAAAAAAAAAAATATTTTAACAGTACTAGCTTGAGATCCATCTGGTAGAGGTCCCCCATATTTCCCATTTTGGTCCCGTTTACTGGCGCCTATCTCTTATGCGAAGTGCCCACCTAACACTTTTCTTATTTGGACGTCCCCTGACGTCAAGTGCCAACCTAGCACTTTCGGTGCCACCCTAGCACCTAAGACAGTAAATGATGGCTGTCACCAATCCCTAGGCGTCACACAAGTGATGGGACTAAACACAGGGCACCTTTCTCTGTGCCCGACTAGGTAGTCCGATCACGGCGCAACACGGAGAGGCGGTTTATCCTGCCGACTACGCCAAAAACTGTGGTCAGATTCTCTTTACTGTCTATACTTTACTTTAATTTCTATGTACTCAATAACCACATTCAATGGTTATTCCAATAAACTCAGTTTATTGTCTGTACACATGTGTGGAGCCTCGCAAAGGCAAGAGCTCCTCGATTATTGTTTACAGAGGCTTATATACCTTTTTAGTTTCACAGTCTAACAGTGATCTCATGCTTAACAACAGCTTTTCCTTATTTTTAGCAAAACCTTAGATTCAGCACTTTCGTATAAGGAGTTGTTTTTTTTATACTTACTATGTGTCTCCCTTTATCTTAGTTACAACCAGCTGTATTTTACTTCATTTAATTTTTCAAGGTTTTCTTATCTTTGTCAAACAACCTCCTTTGTTTTAGTTAGCACAGAACTGCACATTCATTATGGCTGTTTTACAAAGCAGATAGTTTTAAAGCATATGAAAGGCAACATGGCTATATGGCTATAACAAAACAGATAGTTTTAGAGCATATGGGAAGCAACATATCTATATGGCTATAATCACATATAACAGTTATAAGCTCTGGTACAATAAGCTTTAGAACATAAAGGTATTATACTTTAGGATATATAAAAATTCCACCACAGGAGGCAGGCTGAATGTCCGTCCTTATGCGAAATTTGTTTGCCAAACGCGCACTTGGAGGGGCGCCTCTCGAGTGACGAGAAAAGTGAAGAAGAAAAGATGCAAGAACTGAAAGTTCAACAAGCAGAAAAAGTTTGATTCCAAAGTCAAAATGGCAGTCGGCTAGAAACAGTCGTCGCAGAGGTCTGACTATTGCAGTAGACGGCAGGAAAAGAACTGGGGTTGGGCCGGGGAACCGCCTCCTCATAATTATGGGTGACGCTGGGGCGGCCAACGAGGGGCCCCACTGGGTATTGCTGGCTAAATGTTTTCCAGAGGGTCCTGGTGCCTGTTGGTTTTGTGCTATAGGTGTTACTCTGCTGCAAGAGCAAACTCAATTGAGATTATTTAAAAAATGTATAATAGTCCTCCACATATGCTTTTCACCAGTCATCTATCTTTCTTCTCATTCAATACACTGTGTGATTGTTTACCACGAAATAGAAGAATTCAAGTTCTAGAATTCAAAGCTCTGCATTATTCCAGTGATAAGAATGCTCCCCTACCCCCAAACACATAATGGAATGGTAACATGGATTACATGAATTCAAATTTTAATTATACCACTGGCATACACACACACACACACACACACAGGTCTCAAGTGGAGCCAGAACTCAATTTTATCTGTTTTCAGGTATGGAGCAGGTGCTTCTGGTAGGAATGGGGATTTTCATGCTAATCAAAGAAACAACAGTAAGGATACTCTGAATAGCGTGTTTTTTTTGCCTTTTGGGGTGGGGATGTGTCATATTTTCTTCAGCTTTTCTTCTTGCTCACCTCCTCTGACTGGCAACTGGAACCAAGAGACCCCACCTGCCAATTTCTCCACTAGAGATGGCAGCGAACACACACACACACACACAGACACACACACAACCACACACCCACAAGCTAAATCACATGCACACACTGTGCTATCCCAGCAGTCTGCCTCCCAGCCACTACTAGGCATCATTTTTACCCACCAGAGAGGAGAAGAGCAGTTCATCAGATGCTCGATACTCAGTCCAGTCACCATGCTGGTTAGTAGTCTCTGCAAAACTTTATACACCTGCATAGGAGACACACACACACCACCGTCCCCCCGCCCCCACATACTCACACCACCGTCACCCTGCACACACACACACACACACCCCACCGTCACCACAAACAGACAGACAGACACACACACACACACACACCAACCTATCAAGGTTACTAGGCTACAATCATATGCAGTCTGAGCCCAATGGTTTACAGACCACTTCTTTTTTCGTCAGTTAAGGAAAATATGGAACAGTTAAGATGCATGAATGACGGCACAAGTGTGGGAGACGAAACGTGCAACTAACATCACTGATGGCTGACAGAATAGATACATAAGGAAAGGGCACTGAAGAACATTACAAAGGCAGTGAATCACTTCAGGCCAATAAGTGTGTGTGTGGGGGGGAGAGTAAGCAGGACACAAGGGGTGGCAAGATGTAGTAGTGGGACACGTGGCTCTTCCACTGAGCATCACTGCACGCCACAACCCCCACAGCCAGGAAAAAGCTAGCAGTAAGATATCAGGACACACTGGCACCACTCACTCATGCCAAACGGACATTCTGACATCACGGTCGAATGGTACCCCCAAAGCCCCTAAATCATGCATGCTGACATCCCAATACACTGCCACCACTCATACACACCACCTGTTAGGCACCCTGATGTAATGCCTCGACCAGCAACACTGATTATCCTCTCATCATTGCCAGTACGCTTACATCACTGAAACAGGATGGAGCTAGTCCCCATGTGCTTGATGATGCTCCCATCCTGCTTCAGTGGTGCAAGCATACTGGCAGGTGATGTGCATGAGTAGTGGCAGTGTGTCGGGATGTCAACATGCATAATTTTGGGGACTGTGGAGGGGTGCCAGACAACCAGGACGTCAGGATGTCAGTTTGGTGTGTGTGAGTGGTACCAGTGCATCTTGATATTCCCATCAAAAAATAACTGTGTGGTGGGGGGGCTTAGAGAGGCATATTCTTGACTGGAAGCTTTTCTCCATCGCTTCGCATCGTACTCAACAAAATAAAAAACTAAGATCTAAAGTGACTTTTAAACAATATTAACGACAGCTTCTGGTAGCTTATTGACTAAGGAGGAGAAGGATACAAAACAAGTATGGGGCGACCGAAGGGAAACATTCAAACATAGAAGTTGACGGCAGATAAGGACGGCAAGGCCCATCCAGTCTGCCCATTTCTTTTTCTACCTTACAAATGTGCCATCGGCCTTTGCTCTGTCAATGGCCTATCTCTATTCATTTCATACCCATCTATATTGCTCCCTTATGCCTATCCCATGCCTGTTTGAAGCCCTACACTGTATTCATATCCACCACTTCCTGAGGTAGGCCGTTCCATGCATCCACCACCCTTTCTGTAAAAAAGAACGTCCTCACATTACCCCTTAATCGGCCTCCTCTAATTTCCATGCTGTGTCCTCTTGTCCTGCTATTTTCTTATATTGAAACATGTTAGACTCTTCACCTTGTTAATGCCCTTAAGGTGTGTGAATGTTTCGACATAACACCTCTCTCTCCTTTGCTCTAGGGTTTACATATTGAGCTCGTTAATCTGTCCTCATATGTTTTCTGATGCAGTCCCTGCACCATTTGGTTGCCATTCTCTGGACTGCCTCTAATTTGTTAATGTCCTAGTGAAAGTGTGGCCTCCAGTAGTACTGCACATGCAGTACTCCAGATGGGGCCTAACCAGTGTCTTGTAAACAGGGATTATTACCTCCCTCTTCCAACTTGTGATACTCCTACTAATACACCCTAACATCCCCCAGCCTTACCTACTGCTTTAGTGGTCTGCTTGGATGATTTCAGGTCTTCGGTGATGATGATGCCCAAGTCTCTTTCTTCCCTTGTGACTGCCAGCAACTCCCCTCCCAGCCTATAGGTGGCTTCCGGGTTTCTCTTCCCTACGTGCAGGATTTTGCACTTCTTTGCATTAAACCTCAGTTGCCACTCTAGTGACCATTTTGCTAGTTTATCCAGATCTCTTCTCCTTCTGTCCACCCCACCTGGATCATCTACTCTGTTGCAGATCTTGGTGTCATCTGCAAACAGACAAACCTTACTCCACTCCATCTGCAATGTCACTGATGAAGATATTGAAGAGGACTGGCCCCAGTACTGATCCCTGAGGTACCCCACTGTGACTTGCATCTCTTCAGACTGTATGCCATTTACCACCACCTTCGTTTTCTGCCCATCAACCAGTTTGCCACCCAGTTGACCAACTTCTGACCCACCCTGAGCCTACCCAGCTTATAAACACCCAGCGGCTCGAGCCAAAAATCTACTATCCCACCAGCACAGACCCCACATGGCGAACAGGAACAATCAGCAGGCCCAAGAGGTGCAGATCCCCTGCCATGGGATACTGTCCTAAGTGCAGTCAGGGAAATGGATCACAAACTGGAGAAAGTATTGGAGAGTATTGGACGTGGTTCTGGCAGATGGGGATCTGGTAAGGGACATGGTTGTACAGGACCCCTGACTGGGAGCGACCACAATACTGTCTGGTTTCAAATAAGCATGGGGAGATCTAGGACACTGGCAGTGGACTTCAGAGGAAGACTTTGTGGGCATGGGAAATATTCTCAAGGATCACTTGAAGGATTACATCAATGACAAGTGTGGAAAGGAGATGGGAGGTCATAAAGCAGGGACTTCATGAGGCAGTCAGGATCTGCACTAAGTTGAAGCGTGAGGAGCAAGGTCACATAAACCATGCTGGTGGTCCAGTGAGGTACAGGTAGCAGTCAGAGAAAAGAAGGCGGCCTACAAAAATATAAAACAACAAGAGGATAGGGATAAGGAAGTGTACCATCTTGCATCTAGAAAAGTCACCCGTATGGTGAGGGGAGCAAAGTCCAGTAAAAGCAGTGGCTAGAGGGATACATGGAGGGGAAAAGGTGTTCTTCCGGCACATTGGGGAGCGGAGAAAAACTAAGGGCCATCTCAGCAGATTGAGATCAGAAGGAGGGTGGGTGGAAGAGGCGAGGGACCAGGCAGAGGTATTTAACGAGTACTTTGCCTCTGTGTTCACGAGGAGGGGATGGGATATCTACAAAGCAAGGCACTAAGGGGACAGAAGGCAGTAAGTGGGATCAGGGGAGCAACAGAAATGGAGCAAGATGGAGGGAGAGGTACCCGGGGTGTCACATCTGGATAAGGATAAAAGGCCAGTAAGGTGGAGGGACAGATGATGCTATCTCCGCCAAAGGGTGTGGTTAGCCTCAAGGCCCCTAAAGAAAGACAAATCTCCTGGGCGGATGGCATTCATCCCGAGTACTATGGGATGGGCGGACATACTGGCTGCACTCCTGGCGGAGCTCTTCAACAGGTCAATGGAGACAGGGAGGGTACCTAGGATTGGCTAGAGGCACATGGTGCCAATCCATAAAGGGGGTCGAGGAAGTACCAGGTAACTATAGACCCATCAGTTTGACCTCGGTGGTGGGAAATTAATGGAGAGTATACTAAAGGAACGATTGGGGTGTACTTGGAGGAGGTGGGAGGTCTGGATAGTCGGCAACATGGGTTTGTGCCAGGTAGGTCATGTCAAACCAACCCTGTGGAGTTCTCACGAATGGGTAACATCAGAACTGGACAGGGGAAAGCCTGTGGATGTATTATTCTTGGACTTCAGCAAGGCGTTTGACTCTGTCCCCCACAATGGTCTGGTGGAGAAACTGATGGGGTTAGGAGTAGGCCCTTTGATGGTCAGATGGATTGAAAACTGGATAGCTGGACACACCCAGAGAGTAGTGGTCTGTGGGGAGCTCTCGAACCCTAGAGAGGTTGGTAGTGGGGTACTGCAGGGCTCGGTCCTGGGTCCGATCCTGTTTAATGCATACATATCAGACATCAGGGAGGGTATAGGGTGTGAAATGAGTCTCTTCGCGGATGACTCCAAGATGGGAGCAGTAGTGGAGGGAGAAGAGGGGAGGTTGGCCTGCAAGGGACCTGGACACCCTGAAAGCTGGGCTCACACATGGAAATTAAATTCAATATCACCAAGTGCAAGGTGTTGCATCTGGTCGGGGAAACCCTAAACACAGGTACACCCTGGGAGGGAGGCACGGAGGCCCTCATTAGGGAAAAGACCTAGGGGTCATGGTGGATCCATGTATGAATAACTCTGAGCAGTGCAAGAGAGCGGTTAGCAAGGCAAACAGGATGTTGGGATGCATCGTAAGGGGGATCACCTCTAGGAGCAAGGAAGTGATTCTGCCGCTGTACAATGGACTGGTTAGACACACCTTAGTACTTGTACAGTACTGGAGACCACACTTGAAGAGGGACATACAGCTCCTGGAGAGGGTACAGAGGAGGGCAACTAAGATGATACGAGGGCTAGGGGATTTGATGTATGAGGACAGACTTGAGGAGCTCTGCCCGTTTTCACTGGAGGAGAGGAGAGACAGGGGGGACATGATTGAGGTCTTCAAGTACCTCAAGGGAATAAATAGGGTAAACATGGAGGGGATCTTTAGACTAAAGCAGGGAGGTATCACCAGAGGGCATGGTTTGAAGTTGGAAGGTGGAAGGGTGAGGGGGGAAAAGAGAAGGAGGTTTTTCACTGAGAGGGTGGTGGACCCTTGGATGCACTGCCTGGCGAGCTGGTTCAGAGATCCACAGTGGAGGGCTTCAAGAGAGGGTGGGACAGACAGAAAGTGGATGTATCAGATGATGGCCTGTCCCAGGGGGTGGGGATGGATGATAGGGGTTTCTGGAGCACAAGGGATGGGAGGGCCTCGGCACCCAACTAAGGATCTAAGGTTCGAGCAGACTCGATAGACAGTAAGGCCTAATCTGCTGGCAAAAAGTATGTTAGTATGTATGTTAGACTTGGAGCACAGGACTCAAAAACCAAGGTAGCAACCCAAGTCGCCACGGAAGCCAACGATAGGTCCCGGAGGACCCAGGCAGCTTTTGCCAAATCCACCACGGAGATCAGTTATCTCCATGCACGCATGAAGATCATGGAAAACACATCGCAAGCAATGAACTTGCGACTGGTTGGGATTCCAGAGGGCTTAGAGGGATAGAATATTCTGACTGATCTAAAACAATGGCTTGTAAACAGCCTCCCCTCAGAGCTGCAGCTGGACCCGAAATCTCTCAAAATGACCTTCCGAATTAACTTTAGAAAGGCCCAAGGCAATCCTCCAACATCCCGCACCATCATGCTGATAACAACTGGGGCAGACATTCGGGATACGATCCTCCAATGGGCGAGAGCCAACTATCCGGCATCCATGAAAAGGCACGAAATAAAGATATTCCCAGACTGGTCCTTCTCTACCCGATCGAGAAGGAAGCTTTTGATCCGATAAGGAGTCAACTCTGAGGCTTGGGTATGGCCAACTCCCTCCTGGCTCCAGCACGTCTCCGACATGATGTGGGAAAACTTTCCAGTTTAATGACCCAGAGGAGGCAAGGAAACAGGTAGATGTCACTGCACTGGAATTTTGACAATGAACACCTGAGACACAGAGGAACCACAGGACTCTGAAGAAGATACCTGAGTATGGTGGCTAAATCGACAAACTTTCAGGAGATGAACAGGAGGGTGGTCATCTTGTGGTTGGGACACCACATAAATAACTATGGTACTTTCTCCTTAAAGAGTAGCTGACATCTTTGGGAGAACTTTAATAAAACATAACATTTAGACATAGTTCAGCTTGTATTTCACATTAGTTTTGTATTCCTCCTCCTCATTATTTATCACTGAGATCATTTGCATGAAAACAGGATCTTTGCTCTGAAGAGTTCATCTATTTCTGTTGCTTTCTCACTACCTGCTTGTGGCATCACAGTTATTTCCATGGCAACAGATTGTGATGTCACAACAGAGCATTATGATTTGAAGTTGGGAGTACGCTATAGAGGCAAATAAAGTCTAAGAGAAAACTAAGGTATAAAAATCATGTACTCATGTAAATTTACTCCGTAATAAATAACAAGGAAGAGAAATACATAGAACACATATGGAATGCAAGCTGAATTGTACCCAATTATTAGGCTTTTCAAAGTTTTCTTTTTGGTGTCAGTAGCTCTTTATTCTCCCTTGGACTTAGAGGAAGTCTTTACCTACTCAGGTGGTTCCCCTCCAAAACTGACACTCTCACGTGAGTCACTGGTTGTCTGTTCTACTGTTATTTTTCCTCATTGTAAAGTAAACCAATTCGTCAAATGTTTTAAATTGCGACGGCCATGCGGTGCACACCAATGTAGGGATAAGAATATTGGAGTTCGAGAGATGGGAAAAAATGCATGAGGTGTGTTCATCGAGCATAGTAGTTAAAAAGGGGCATAACAGATGGCCGCATTAGATATAGTTCAGTACAGTAAAGTGTAAGCTAACAAGCCTATGGCTGATTACAGTGTATACCTTATACAGTATAGGTCACATTTTTAGATAGAAGTTTATGTATGTTTAAATCGATGCAGGTTTGATGCTGAGCCAAGGCAGCTTCAGGGAGAAGAAATTTACCTACAATATAGACGTTAAATAAGTGGGAACAGTGACTACTTATGTCACAGATAACAATGCCTTAACTGTTTAAATAAACATGTCTTTATCCCACTGGTTTAATGTGGCTGGCCATCCTAAATGTCTTTTGACTTTAAATTGTATCCAAGGATAGTGCCCTGTATGTTGAATCACAGCTTGCTGGATAACTAATACTGATGCTAACATACGATAATGCTGTAAATGCAGGAGTGACTGTAAGCTTTTCCAACAAATGTAATTGCCTTTGCATGTTCATATTAAAATGAATGAAATAAAATGAAAATAAAAATAACTGTGTGGACAAGCAGCCAGTTGGCCAGTAACTTTCAAAATCTAGTAGCCAAATACATTTTTCAGTGGCTATTGGCCACCTACCTAAATTTGTCCCACCCTGGTAGATCCAGAGATCAGGTAGGGTCTAATGTGATACAGTATGTTGAGTTAACAAGGGCACATTAAGTGGGTCAAGCGGTCAGCATCTGCCATCAAATTATACGTTTCACCCTGCATCTGGTGACGTTGGCCACCCCGTCCAAATGGATCCTGTCTGCAACAGAGATGGGGAACCCCATTTCAACCAACATAATGAAGAGTAGCAGGGTAAGTTCAGGAGAAGCAGAGTGAAGGTGCTAATGATGCCATAAAGCCACTGTGACGATGTGGTTAATGACATCCCATATACTAAACAGTAGGCACTTTTAAGCAGATTTATCTCACTGCCTCGATGGTCCAGCATCACTACAGTGTGCTGTTGTGCAGATAACCCAAGTTCAGGAGCAAGCTCTGGTCACTGTGTCTGGAGGCAATTCATACCGCTATAGCTGCCAGTTTGAAAAAAAAAAATACAGCTTTGCAGCGATGGTCAGATGGCAAGTCCTGCTCTCAAAAACTTAGCAAGCTGCAAAATGTATACCCATGCACAAAAGAACTCCCCCCTTCCGGCACACACTGTGACCATCTGGATCATTCATCCTCTACACCATCTAATACACAGGATTTCTATCTAACACACACGCACAAAGCGTGTCCATTCATCACCATCAGTGCACACAGTGGGGCCACGAGTGTTCCCAGACTCTCAAACAGTGCTCCCATACCATCAAACATCACAAACACACACATGCACACATACAGCCCCAAACCTTATAAAGCTAAGTACAGAACTGATTCAACTCTACACCCCCCAGCCACCCCAACCCACAGCAATGACTGGCTGATCCTGCAAATCCTCCCACCCGCATACCATATCACTCACAGTGTTCCACACGGCAAGCCCTCTGATGCGACCAACAAGCTAAGCTGCAGTCATCATCCACATGCCAGAACATCAGCTGTACTGCCACAATAAAATGCAAGGCATGTTTTACACTGTACCAGTACCGACTGTGCCAAGCAGCGAAAAGTAGGAAAATGAATTTCATTGCATATTGCTTCATCAGTGTCCCGCACTAGGAGTGCAGACTGGTAGTGAGAGTTAGGAGTGTCTGCAAGAATGCTATCCTTCCCAGGAGGGCTTGGCTTGCGCCGCATTTGACAGGGCTCTCAGGGATGTGGGTACCCATGTCCTTTAGGCACACTGTGTGCATCGGGACACTGTTTTTTTTTTTAAGTCCCCGAGACGCCACCAAGCCCGGGAGTCCATAGAGGCCATTCCCCGTGCCTGCACGGCTTGTAATGTAAAGTCTGTAAAACACAGGGCGCATTACATGCTTTCTATGGGGCCGTATTTTAAACTACAATTTGTAATGTCTCGGGGGTGGCTCAAACAAATATGGTCACCACGTAACTAACATGGGTCTTGTTAGATGAGCGGTACAAAGTTGTTTTGAATTTGGCCTCTAAAACTGTATAAATTCTAGTTTAAGACACAGCCCCATAGAAACCAATGGAGCGTGCCCCACACTATACATATTCTTACATTTACGAGACTTGTGAGCGCAGCGCTCACATGCATTTACATGGGGACCTCCAGAAATTTACCAGGTACTCCCACTTTTAGGCTGTGGAACCCATTTTTTTTTTAAAGAAATTCCCGGACCACCAAATGAAAACTACTACTGAGAGCCCTGCTTGACTGGTTCATGGTGGTTGGCACCAGAAGGCGCACTTGACTTTCCCAGGACGCCATTGCGTGCATCCATCACATGGGAGATGGGAAGGAAATGGCTCATCCTAGACTGCCAGATGAAAGCCCATTGTAGAGTCCTCTATGCTGACATCCACCGAGCATGCTGTCCTTGCCCACAAAGATCATCACACACAATGACCAAGGTGATTATCCCCTGGCAGCAGCAGCAGTGAGCCCGCCCACCAAAACACACACATACACACACACCTGACTCAACCCATGGATAAACTCGAGCTTGTAGCGGCTCAAACAAAGGACCACCTCTGGCACTGTGCTCGAGCCACATCAGGTGAGGGACATTCAAATATACAAATCAGCAAGAAATGACTGTGCCGAGCTATAAGGAGGTTAAAACAAATACTTTAGGAGGCACTCTCTAACTCCTGGGGTGATGGAAAAAAATTTCTGGAATAACCTGAAGGACCTTACAGGCAGGATCCTAAGGCACCACCACCATGCTCAACATCGATGGAATACCTACGCTAGACCTGGGTACCATCTCCAATACGTTCAATAATGCGTTCTCCAACCTGGGCAGTGTCCTTCCACCTGATTTTTTCAACACCCCCACCACCAATTCCCCCTTTGACACTGCGTCCCAAGTACACACAGCTCCACAGTTCTTCTTCAACGTGATCCCAATGCACTTAGCCAGAATCTATATACGCAAGGCCATCAGCAAAACTGGCTACAGTGGTGACTCACTTGACCTGAAGTTGCTTGCACTAGTCCTAGATGATATTCTTGAACCCCTGACAAAGATCTTCAACCTTTTCTAAGATTGGGCCACATCCCTATCACTCTGGAAACAGGCGACTATCACACCTGTACACAAAGGAGACGAAGTCACTGCACACCAACTACAGACCCATCTCCATCCTCCCTCTTATCTAAAGCCCTGGAATGAATAGTCTCGGACCAGCTTGTCAATTCCTGGACAAATATGAAATCCAATGCCGGAACTGCATGGCTTCTGAAAGGGCATAGTACAACCACTGCATTATGGGAATTTAATGGATTCATCCATGACACCCTCGACCAAGGAATCTGTGGAGGGCAGTATCATTGACCTAACAAAGGCCTTTGATACTGTTAACCATCCACTCCTATCAGGCAACTTACCACCTTTGGCTCTCCAAAGACGCACTGCCCTAGTTTGCTAGCTACCTGGCGATAGGCTCCAACGTGTTAGGATTGCTGGAGTCACCGCTGATGAAAAAACAGTCCTCTCAGGTGTCCCTCAGGGTCTATACTGGGGCCATTACTCTTTTCTCTTCCTGAACAGTCTGCCTGGCGCCTGCCAACAGAAAATATTACTCTATGCGGATGATGCAGTACCATTTACTAGCAACCAAGACTCTAAACAACTTGAGAGTCAGTTGCAGTGTGATTTCAGGCATGTTGAAGAATGGATAGCTCACACTCTCGTCCTGAACTATAGCAAAACTAAGGTCATGACATTCTGCAACGCACGAGCAAGTATAAACCTCTGTCCCTCACCATCAAGAACCACACGGGAATTCACTTGAACATGTTCCTGAGTTTAAATATCTTGCCATCACCTTGGACAGTTCCCTCTCACACGTGGCATATTGGTAATGTAGCTAAGGTCACACACGGATCGGCCTGCTCCACAAACACAAACACTGCATGACAACTGATGTCCTTTGACTAGCCAGCTACAGCTCTGTCACCGCAATTATCAACTACGGTCTAGCCATCTATGGCTCGGCTTCCCCTACCGCCCTCCGGAGGATATCAGTGATGCTCAACAAGGCCTGTAGGCCTTCTTACAGGTGCTGCCCGCCTAACACACACCTGTGACCTGTACGACCAGGCCAGATGGCTTCCACTCCTTAGTAGAATACAATACCAGACCTGCCTGTTAACCCAAAAAGTTCTCCTCAGGCTCATGCCATCAGGTGTTGCAAAGCTTCTTACTGCCCACAGCAGTACCTAGCTTACACGTAGTGCTCAACATCAAACCTTCCAGTTCCCAGATGCCAGACCACAATGGGTTTGAGGTCGTTCCATGACAGGCTCCTCAGTGGTACAATACCCTAACAAAGAAATACTTACAGCTGCAACGCTTGGTCCCTTTAAAAGGCAGCTCCGACGCATTCCTCACCTCTACCACTCCAATGTGACTGCCTCTCCTAAGGAACTGCCACTCATCTTTACCGTAGTTGAAGGTGACCTGTAACCCTTAAGCTCCACACTTGGCACCAGCTTCCCACTCTTATCCCTTACCCCCACCCCCTGCTTCATCCACCCCTTCCTGCCTCTAAATTGAACTTTAGTTATGGGGCCCTCCAGCCCCATCCACCTCGCGCACTTTTGCCACCTACCCCTACCCTCTGACAATGGCCCTTTAGCCTGCCTACTCCTTCCTGACTCCATCCTACTCTATACTAACTATATACTGTTCACCCCGAATCTTGTCAGATACTGGCTTATGTTGTCTCTCTCCATTATTGACTGTATATTTAATGCTTAGTCACCTCTGTGTTTTAAGACTGTAACCATTGTTGACCTTTGTATGTATGTTATCCTACATCCTTTGACGTGGAACCTTTGTAAATGAGCAGTTCTTGCTCAAAGGTACTTTTAATCCTAGAGTTTAATAAAACAAAAAAATTAAAAATAAAGAGCCTTGGCTATCTGATTTTGAAAGCTAGTGGCCAAATGGATCACCAACTAACAAATGGATTTGGTTCCCATTGGTCAGCATGCCAGTTTGGTGGTGTGCGTGACTGGGTACCAGTGCATCCTGAAATCACGGTATGTGGGGTCAACACTCATGCACACTACCAATCAGGCATCTGGACATGATAGTCATGTGGAACTCCTCATGCCACCGCCCCCACCCCCTTCCTTACAACAAGGTCCACCGGGTACACTCCTGCCCCCCACCTCAAGTCAAGCAGGCTGACCTCAGGTACACTAGCACTACTAAAGCACACCACCAGCATGCCAGGCTATATCAACACTATCCCATCCCACTAGTACAGCATGCAAACACCTGACACAGTGATGTAAGCTGAGGCACATAGCACCTTACCTTTACCATACCACCAACCCAAGGTTGGGAACGAGCTCAGTTTGCCAGGGATTGGACAATAAAACAGGATCGAGTGTCGGAGGACTGCTTTCCTCTCTGAGGAAGGTGGGTTGTGGTTCACCGGCTTCAGCGGAGCCTGGAGTGTGCAACAGTCAGGGCCACATCGCAAAGGGGTGGATGCCGGAAAATATGGACACAAGAGGTGCTGCAGAACCTCAGTTTTACTTATGAGTATTTAATGTACCCTTTGCTTTCAAAAACCTTTTGCTCAGTACCGCTTTGAACATCATAACCACCACTTTTCACTATGTTCTGAAAGTTCTGCAAAATGAAGCACAGTATGCAGAAAATTATCTTGTATTGTAAGTGCAGTACACACACACACACACACACAGCCCTCACACACACACACACACACACACACACTAAATCAAATGCACACAGCGTCCATCGGATGCCTGCTCCTCCACCAACAACCAAGGCTTGGAGGGCAAACACAGGTCGGCTCTGCTGGGCCAGTCACTCTGTCCTTTTAAAGAAATCCCTGGTAGTCTAGTGCCCCCAGTCAGTCCCTCCAGTCCTTTAACATAAAAATCCATGGTAGTCTAATGGTCCCCTAATCCCCCCAGCAGTTCCTCCAGTACTTAACATAGATCACAGTGGTAGTCTAGTGGTCCCCACATACTCCAAAAGGTCACTCTGGTCTGTGTAAAAAAAAATAAATACCATGCCTCTCAGCACATTCCCATAGTTACCCCCCACCTGACCTGCCTGCTCACATCTCACCTCCCTGAACCCCGCTAAGCCCTGTTACCAACAGCCACTAATGGACATTTCTACAGTAAGCGCATGCAATGACAGCTCATACGGCAGCCACCCAAGTTGGTGAGAGGAGAGCTGCACAGATAGGGGAGAGTGTAGAGAGGTGTGATGTGAATTGGCAGGAATTTAAGACTGTATGGGGGTAGAGACCACTGATCGGGTGAGGGGACCAGTACACTAGACTACCAATGATTTATATGTTGAAGGACCAGAGAGACAGAACAGGGATGGAGGGAGGGGAAGGAGAAACTAGTAGACTACCAGAGATTTATGTTAGGTAAAACTCTTAAACCTCAATACACACTGTGCCACGCCGCCATCCCAACCACCATATTACAGCACAAGGCCCCCACCCCACACAGGGACAGCACGATACACCTCCCCAAAACAACACAACAGCACCCTCTACACCAGTACAGCATGTAAACACCAGTCACATTACAGACTACGAAACCACATACAGACACACACACACACACATATGCTTACACCTCAAACTATTTCATCACTTTGATGCACACAACCAAATTACACATGAAGCACCACACCCACCAGCTTAACATGCATACATCACTCCAGCCACATTACACACTATGCCCCACACACCTGCACATCTGAACATGCACACTAGCCCCCAAAACATTACCAATACAGATAACATGCAAAAAATGTCAGTCATCATTACACACTAAACCCCATACATATGAAGACAGCATGCATACACCCCTTGCACAAGACTACAAATGGCAAACAGTGGACCTAACATATTACAAACCACACATTAACATATAGCTCCAGCACTGTTCTCCAAATTGTACCAGTCAGCCACCCCCCCATAGGATAAGCCCCAGCACTGCCACAAATGGACTGTACAGCCCATAAACTACCAGCCCCCACACCAAATTGGGCTGTATAGCCACAACTAGGCATTAGTAAACCAAAGCCCACCACTTTAACACCACACTACATAAACATCCATAATGGAGGCGCCATTCACCCTCCAGTGGGACACAGAGGCTCATTCACTGCTACATGGACATAACCTAAAGCATGACAGACATACAAACAGATAACATCTGCAATCAGGAGTCCCTTAATCACTGTCCACAGCTTCAGCAATACCCTCCAAAAGTGCAAAGGGTACTAGATGACTGTACTGCCAACCCCATACCACCACCACCTTCTTTCACGCTTACTACCTCCTCAGACACCAAAGGACACAACAACAAACGGTCCCCACTCACCGCATTAGCATCTCACCACCACCATCTTGCTTCATCTCTCCACGAATTTCTTGAAGAGGAGTACAAACAAGTCCATGTTTTTTCTCGGAGGTTGCGCAATCCATGACAGCCTGCTGCAGCATCTTACATCTAGACCGCCACTTGATTACAAGTTGGACATGGACGAGAGTGACAGGGGTGCAAAGAGGCAGCGGGGGGAAATGGGAGTCAGTGGCAGCGGGGGGAAGGGAGTAAATCACAAGATTCGCAACAAGGTCAGTGTTTAAAACAATTAGTTTAGGACACAGGGTACCTACGATGAGCAGTGAAAAAGACAGAGTTGTAACAAGACACTGCAGTGGTCGAGTCAGTGATGCGCATCAGAGGTATGAAGCAGCAGGATAACAGAGGGGTCAGTGAAAGTGGGGGGGTGCTAATCACAGGGTCAGACTCAAAAAAAGAGATGAAGTGTGCTGAGGAATCGGAGTAGCAGGAAACTGGGGAGAGGGTTACAGTATCAACAGTGCTGGGAAAGTCAAGTGATGTAGCGAGTGGCAGTGGAGGTGAGCTCTGTCTGAACAGCACTACCAGTGCATAAGTGGGCATCCCTATAAGCCAGCAAATGGAAGGCTGAGTATATCACAGACACCAAATGAAAAATAGAAAAAACATGTGCTATTTTATTGTAAGACCAAAATAATGTCTTGTAAGAAATATTAAACTCCACCTTTATGTTGATCAGTATAAAGGAACTATGGAGCAGACAGGAGTAAAAGAAACTGAATTTCTCCTCAGCATGCGCAATTTATCACAACGACTTGGGGTTTCAAAGTCTAACAACAGACATGCAGACTCTGCAGCAGTGCTCACCATCCCATTTTAAAAACCATATAATCGGACTTCTGCTGAATGGAAATATACCAAACTTCAGAATTATGAACACAACACTTCATACTTCCTAATCACAGTCCAAAAATCCTTATCTCAGCACTTCTTCATAGTAAAATGGTGGTTGTCAGGATCACGGGCTTATATACTGGCTCACAGTGGCACGAAACATAAGAGACGTGCTGGGGTGTTGTAGAGAGTCAGAAGCTTTGAATGACACCATGCATGATGTGATTTTGTTTCGCACATCATATCTATGGATAAACAATTGGGCATATTCTTATAGTAGTTGAAGGATGTCTTTAAAAAGATTTTCACAAGCAAATTGTAACTGCTGTATCAATATATCCCCAGATACACTGATAGGCTTGATTGAGGAGTCAAATGACTGATGGCTGAGAAACAGATGATAAGGGTGCTCTGAAGGTGTGGGTCATCAGACCTACACAACACAGGACAAGAGCATGAGGAAAAGGAGGGGATGCCACTGGGCACCAGAGAACAGATTAATAAATACTGGGAAAGAAAGGGTGTTCCATCAGATGCAAGGAGCTGATTAACAGGAACAGGAGAAGGAGGAGTGCAACTGTACATCAGGGCATTGAGCAACAGTGTGAGGAGGGAATACTTATGGTCAACAGAAAACTGATAAATGGATATAATTACAGGTAACCCCCTTTATCATCACACTGTTTATAGATATCTGTCAAATGCCGTAATAACTCAAAAAACAGCTAATACGGCATTTATCAAAAATAGTTCTCAGTACCATTGCTCTCGAGCTTAGCAATCTGTTTCACTTTTCTCCATCAGTAAAGCATGACTGAGTGGTGTTCATTTCATCAAAGAATATGGCACATAATGTATAGAAACAGCAATGTTTAGTATAAAATCATGTCACCTGTGGGACTAAAGGTTTCTTTTCTCAGTTTTCAATCACAGAGTCTGCCGAGTATAGATTGAGGAGTGTGAGTGACTCGGTGGCTTCAGAAGAATAGATGTAAGGCTGAGCGAGTGCTCGCTCAGCCTTACGTCTAGTCTTCTTAAGCTGCCAAATCACTCACTGTCCTTGATCTACATTTGGCAGCCTCTGTGATTGAATACTTAGAAAACTAACCTTTAGTCATACAGGTGATATAATTTTATACTAAACATTGCTGTTTCTATACATTATGTGCCATATTCTTTATTCTTTACTGAAATGAATACTGCTTGGTCACGCTTTACTGAAGCACTCTGGGTCACTCATCTCCTCCGCCTACATTCAATGACATCTCATCAGTAATTATATATATAAAAAAGGATAGGCAACTGTGTTTTAATGCTTTTTTTTTTACACACTCTCAGTGGGATGACCTCATAAACCTCTTGAGCTTCGCTCTCAAGGTTTATAGGTCATCACACACCCTCATGTGTAAACAAAATCAATAACACACACTTGCCTATCCATTATTCTGTATATAGTGAATTAATAATCAGGTACAGGAGGGGCAGCCCCAGTTTCCATTCACTGAGAGGAACAATGTTCAATGATAATGACATGTTGATTGGCAGGTAAGACAGTATTAGGGCCCTGCATGTTCAGTAGGGTCATTAACATTTTATGTATAAATATATTGCTGTTTAATGCTTCAGTGCTAAAGAGTTTGTATCTTGCAAAGTGCCCAGCTTGCTCAGTGTGCAAATGTGCTTAGAAAGTTTGACAACTCCTATGGTCTACACTCACACAATAGTTAGGACTTTTGCTTCATGCAGTACTAACAGGGGCTATACTGAAACCAGCAAGTGCTCCCAGACTTGATCACTCAGTTTCCAGTAAATGTCCTTTGTGCTCTTGGGCAAAGTAATGAGAGCATTTGGTTCAAATATGGAGATCAGAGACTTTTAAATGTACTGTATTGTAAAATAATGAATTAAATGTTTGGGGAATAGCAATAGGGTATATTGTGCTTGTGTAACTAGTAGTACTTTTTGTGGCTTAACTCTGTTCCCACTCTTGAGTAGTAGGTATGTAGGTAGTAATCTGTAGGGAACAGAAGGCCCATGAACAAGGGTGAGAAGAATGCCGGGGAAGAGGGAGGAGGGGATGGTGGTGGACAAAAAACACTCCCTAAGCAAGGGGGTGTGGTTAGTAGAAGGCTTAAGCAGAGGTTATGGGAAGAGCTATTCCCCACATTGAACCATGGGCAAAATCCTCCCATTCAATGTTTGGGGAATAGCAATGGGGTATATAGTGCTTGCTGTGACTTGTAGTACTTTTTGAGGCTTAACTCTATTCCTCCTTTGAGTAGTAAGTATGTAGGTAGTAATCTGTAGGGAATAAAAGTCCCAAAAGATACCTCTTCCAACTTACAGAGAGTGTGACCCTGGCACTCAGAAGAGAAAAACCCCAGGTGGAGAGAACCTCTGAGGACCCATAGCCAATGGTCTGCCCATCCTCTGGGCATACTAAAAGAAGGACCTAGGTTCTAGTAACCATGACTAATTTTAGAGAAGGTGATCTGCTTGGAGAGATGAAGGTCCCTCATTGATCCATTGACGATGCCAATTGAATGATGAGCCTGAGGTTGAGTCAATATTTTCTGTAGGAGTGGTGGAATCCTAAGTGTGAAGCAGATCCAGTTTAAGAAGAGTGAATGAAGTCAAAATCACCAAGGTGATGAAGGATGCTTGTCCATAGGGAGTTGCATGAATGTAATGAGCAAAGACAGCAGAAAGTAATTGAAAATTACTATGCAGTGGAGGGTGGATGTGCTATGATATGTGAAGTCATGGGTGACTGATCGAACCTGAGTAAGGATTGACTTTCAAGGTAAGGTTTGGAGGCAAGGAATTCAGTACTGAGTGAGGAGTCACTGAGTCAGATTCCATGAAGTAGAAAATGAGTAGAAGAGAGTCTTTGAGTGCCTTGGAGATGATGGTCCATTCTCAACCCATGGGTGATGTGGTTTGACTGATGATTATGAGGATGAAAGTGTGTCTTTTCTAAAGGAACAGTAGAATCCTAAGTGTGGAAGCAGATCCAGTTGAGGAAGAGCAAATGGAGTCTGGATTTCCAAGAAGATAAAGGATGCATGTCCAAGGGGATTGGAGAGGTGTAAGGAGCTGGGAGAGAGTAAGTTGATCGATATGCTACCAGACAACAAACTGAGGGAATTGAACTGATTTGTGCAGTCATAGGTGAATGATACCACTTGTGTAAGGTTGATTGACGAGGTAAAGTCTGGGGGCAAAGAATGTAACAGTTGAGCAATGAGTAGCTAAGTAGGCAGCCATACAATAGAATGAGTAGAGGAGAGTATATGCATGCCTGATAGGAGGACTGCCTGAAGTGATTAGTAGACAAATAGAGACAGATGTGCAGATGCGGTCCTGATGGCAAATGAATATGTATACTGTATACTTGTATATACTCAGCTGGTACTCTGGCTGAAGTAAATACAGGTATTTCTGCCATGTGATTATCCATGAGATACATTGTGGTGGCTTATGGTGGGTTAGTTTCCCACAGTACAGTACAGTGGCGGATCACCTTTAAAATCAGTTTACTGACTTTCAAAGCCCTACATGGACAGGGCCCGGACTATCTGAAAGAGCTTCTGATCCCCTACTGCTGAGTACAGAAGCAGTGTAAGAGAAACTCTAATGTCAATCTGTGATGGTCGAGGTACAATGATCCTAACTGGATGCAGTGAGCAGAGATAGGACAATGAGAGTACACATGTGAAGCAGTTTGGTACCTAAAAGAAATGACAACCAACATCCAGAACAGGAGGCAGACAGTGGTAACAATCATATATGGACTCAGGTTCCCGTCTATGCCAAGTAGTGAAGGGAATTGTGAAACAAGGCTGCAGACTACGTATGATGGAAAGGCATGTCAGGTGAGTCAAGGTCCTGAAGGAAGCAGCATCTGTGTATGAGGCTCAGAACAGGTAATTTGAAGCAGTAGACTGTAGACTCAGGTACCTGTTCAGGCGACAGAGGTAAGAGGATGATAGCTTGATGCAGCTAGGCATAGGTGGTCTATAGAATGTGAAAGTTCCATTCATGAAGAGAAGCGGCAACTGAAATAAGTTAGAGAAGGTATGGCAAAGTTAATAGATCATAGACATGGCTCCCATCCTGGTAGTTGGGGTGAGCTAACCTTCACTTGATGCTGCCAAGCAGAGTTAGGGATGGAAGATGTTAGCTGGAAGTAGCAGGAGGCAGAGATCATAATGGAATCCCATCCCTGTTAGGCAGGGAAGCCTATCTTCATTCAGCACTTCAGAGACACGCGTTAAGAACAGAGTCTGGAGTACTGCTGGTATGGGCTGGGCAGAAGCAGAACACTGCTGAAGAAAGAGAGGATGCAGAAACAAAGGAATTAGGATGATGAATGGCATAGGGATGGTAAGAGAAATGAAGCTTGATAGGACTGATAGGCACATAAGTATAATATAGCAGATCAGAAAGGTTCATCCTTGAAAACAGCAGCAATACATGGGAAGGAATGCTCCACAGTAAATAAGAACAGGAACAAGGGAAGAATCATGTGCATGAAGGGGGCTGAGGTCACAGGAGGCAGAGAAGCCAGAACAAAGAGGGGCAGGAGAATGCGGGCACCCCCCCTTATACACGTCCAGATGGCCTAAGGTAAGTAGCATAGGGAAAGGAAGGGCTGTCCTCCCCAGGCACCCCCCATCACCACCACCACCAGTACCACATGGGGTGGAACAGTGGAGCCCAAAATGGACCAGGAACAGTGAAAATTAAATCACAGGACATTGGCTGGAAAAACAGAAATGGAACCAGGTGAAAGGCACTGTAAAAAGGTAGAACGCAGTGAAAACTGCCTAGTGACAGTGACTGAACACCAGGAAACATAGATAAATATTGTAATGAACTGCAGAGGTATATACTATGAAAGCAGATCAATGCAGGGCAATATCGTGTCAAGGTATGCATGAGCAGTAAGGGTCTCCATGTGCTGCTATAAAGCAAACAGGCGAGGTGACTCCTGGTTCATCATCCGTAGGGAGATGATGTGCTGCAGGGCAAGGGAAGGCAAGAATGGTGGGGATGCATGATGTAGACAGGCAGGAAGTGGTGAGCATTGGGAAGGGAGAAGGAGGAGACTCAAAGAATGGCACAGGTAGTTGTCCAGTAAAATAGTGAGTAGAAATGCACTGGTGCTAGCCAAGGTCTGAATGCACATGATGTAATCCCAGTCCACCAATCCAAATGATGCCACTGTGCCATATGGCAATCTCACAAGAGTGCTATGTGCTGTAATTAGCTCTTTACATAAGGGAAGGAATCAAAGCAACAGAACAAAAGGGAAAACAGGGAGGAGAAGAAGCACTGTGGGTAAATTTGGAGACTGCAGTGGAACCAAAACCGCACGGGTTAGATATGGACCTTCTCAGGGGAGGAACTGACAAGGAAAATGATAGAAAGTATACTTAGAATGGCAGAAAAGGGAGATATTGCTGATGGGTGATCTGAATATGCCAGATGTTAACTGGAGTGCAGTTGCAGCAGCCACTTGAAGAGTGGGGTTATTCTAGATGCCCTACAGGTGGCATGCCTTAGACAACTAGTATTGGAGCCCACTCGAAAGGGAGCAATCTTAGACCTGGTTCTCTCAAATGGAGATGAAGAGAGGATCACAGATGTAGAAGTGGGTAGCCATCTAAGAACTAGCGACCATCGAACAGTATGGTTCACAATAAACACAGCAATAGAGTCAAGTCATACAAAGGCAAAAGTACTGGACTTTAGGAGGGCTAACTTTGCCAAAATGGGTGCGCGCCTAAGGAATGCACTAGCAAATGGGCAGGAAGGAGGGGTGGAAGAACAATGGGGAATAATAAAAACTGCCATCACAGAGGTAACAAGCCTTTGTGTGAAGCAAATAAACAAAATAAACGATGTAAGAAACCACTATAGTTCTCAAAGGAAGTGGCAGTGAAGGTTCAAGAGAAAAGAAAGCATTCAGGAAGTACAAGGAATCACAGAAGGAGCAGGACAGAGAACTGTATCAGTTAAAGCAAAGGAAGCTGGGAAGGCAGTCAGAACAGCAAAAGGCCCAAACCGAGAAAAGATAAGCCAACTCGGTTAAGAAGGAGGATAAAACCTTTATAGGTACATCAGGAGCAAGGAAGACCAAGGGAGGATGAGTGAGGCTTAATAAAGGGAGGGAGGGTGGGCAGAGGGTGACTGTGAAAAGGCAGAGATACTAAACAAATATTTTGCTCAGTATTTACAAAGGAAGAGGGAGGTACCTAAAACAAACAGTAGAAACACTCTGGATACAAGATTGATACCCGCCCATTTATAGAAGAAAGGTTCTGAAAGAACTCTTAAAACTGAAGGTGGACAAAGCAATGGGGCCTGATGGGATTCATCCCAGAATTCTAAAAGAACTAAGGGTAGAACTAGTGACACCACTGACTACCCTCTTTAACAAATCATGGGAGGATGGGTGGTACCCAAGGACTGGAGGGCAGATGTAATTCCCTCACAAAAGTGGGAGCAAGGCAGAAGCAGGAAACTACAGACCTGTTAGTTTAACCTCAGTGGTAGGGAAAATGATGGAATCACTTCTGAAGGAAAGAATGTCGGTATCTAGAGGCCAGAGGCACTGGGACCCAAGGCAGCATGGATTCACAGCAGGAAGGTCATGCCAGACGAATCTGATAGATTTCTTTGACTGGGTGACCAAAGTAGTAGATCAGGGAGGGACTGTGTACATGGCCTACCTAGACTTTACAAGGCATTTGACACAGTCCCACACAAAAGATTAATATACAAGTTAGCCAGCCTGGGAGTGGGTCCCAAGATGACAGCCTGGGTAAAGAATTGGCTGGAGAATAGGACACAGAGAGTAATAGTAAATGGAGTCCACTCTGAAGAAAGGGGGGTTACTAGTGGGGTACCGCAGGGTTCAGTATTAGGACCAGTCCTCTTCAATGTCTTTATAAGCGACATTGCAGAGGGACTGGAAGGAAAAGTATGTCTCTTTGCAGATGACACAAAGATCTGCAACAGAGTTGATGCACAAGGTGGGTGGAAAGGATGAGAAGGGACTTGGCAAGGTTAGAGGAATGGTCAAATGTATGGCAGCTTAGATTCAATGCTAAGAAGTGCAAGGTAATGCACCTGGGAAACAAAAACCCAGGGGAAGAGTACACAATGGGGGTTGAGATACTAACAACAACAAAAATGGAAAGGGACCTGGGGATAGTCATATCAGATGACCTAAAGGTGGGCAAGCAATGTGAGAGGGCAGCAAGGAGGGCTGGGGGGATACTGGGATGCATTGGGAGAGGCATCACCAGTAGAAAACAGGAAGTTATTATCCCTCTGTACAGACAGCTGGTCAGACCCCATCTGGAGTACTGCGTGCAGTTCTGGAGACCCAATCTCCACAAAGACATAGACAGGATGGAAGCTGTCCAGAGGAGGGCAACTAAAATGGTGCAGGGTCTGCACCGGAAGACATATGAAGAGAGACTTAAGGAGCTTAATATGTATGCCTCGAGGAAAGGAGGAGAGGGGACATGATAGAAACTTTCAAGTACCTCAAAGGAATCAACAAAGTCCAAGAGGTAGCATCTTTCAAAAAAGGTGTGCAAGAACAAGGGGCACAATTTGAAGATGGGGGCAGCTCAGAGGTAATTTAAGAGTATTTTTCACAGAGGGTTGTGGATGCATGGAGCAGCCTTCCGGAGGAGGTTGTGAGTCAAAAACAGTGGTGGAATTCAAGCATGCATGGGACAGTCATAAGGCAATTCTAAGGGGTTGGGGTAGGAAGAAGTAGGCTGCTGGTTAACTAGGATCTGCAGCTTATCCATTAGGTAGGGAAATGGGCAGACTGGGTGGGCCAAGCGGTCCTTATCTGCCATCAAATTCTATGTTTCTCTGGGTCCTTTTTGTAGAGTAGATGATCCAGATGGGGTGGGCAAAATGAGAAGAGATCTGGATAAACTAGCAAAATGGTCAGAAGAGTGGCAACTGGGATTTAATGCAAAGAAGTGCAAGATCATGCACATAGGGAAGAGAAACCATGAAGCCACCTATAGGCTGGAAGGGAGTTGCTGGCAGTCACAAGGAAGAAAGAGACTTGGGCATCATCATCACCTGACCTGAAATCATCCAAGCAGACCTCTAAAGCAGTAGAGTAAGGCTAGGGGATGTTAGGTTGTGATTAGTAGGGTATCACAAGTCGTAAGAGGAGAGTAATAATCCCTCTTTACAAGACACTGGTTAGGCCCCATCTGGAGTACTGCGTGCAGTACTGAAGGCCACACCTTCACAAGGACATCAACCAAATTGAGGCAGTCCAGAGAAGAGCAACCAAAATGGTGCAGGGACTGCATCAGAAGACATATGAGGACAGATTAACGGAGCTCAATATGTATACCCTTGAGCAAAGGAGGGAGAGAGGTGATATGATCGAAACATTCAAACACTTTAAGGGCACTAACAAGGTGAAAGAGTCTAACATGCTTAAATATAAGAAAAATAGCAGGACAAGAGGACACAGCATGAGATTAGAGGGAGGCAGATTAAGGGGGAATGTGAAGAAATTATTTTTCACAGAAAGGGTGGTGGATACATAGCACGGTCTACCTCAGGAAGTGGTGGCTATGAATATAGTGCAAGGCTTCAAACAGGCATTGGATAGGTATAAGGGAGCAATACAGATGAGTATGAATAGATGGGCCACTGACAGAGCAAAGGCCGGTGGCATATTTATAAGGTAGAAAAAGAAATGGGCAGACTGGATGGGCCTTGCGGTCCTTATCTGCCATCAACTTCTATGTTTCTATGTTTCTAATTATGCAAAGAGTAGGGAACAGCGCATAACATTCTCCACCTCTTTTGGGGATGCTCAGAGCAATGGCAGTACAGGGGATAAACATGTGTGAAAAGCCCAAAAAAGAAACAAAAGTGGGGTAAAACTCGGGACCAGTGAGGTAGGGAAACAAACAGAGGAGGGGATTGGGGAGGTGGAATGAGCCCCTGAGAAAATGGCATGGACCAAGGACGAGAGCAGAGAAGAAATGGAAAGGAGAAAGAACAACAGGAAGGGAAGAGGGAGACACAAGGGGAAGGGAAACAGACCAGAGAGCAGCAGGGTGTAAGAATGGCAGCCACACAAGTCACACAGGGAGCTTGAGGAGCAACCAGAAACACTCCCTAAGCAAGGGGGAGTGTTTAATAGAAGGCTTAAGTAGAGGCTGTGAGAGGAGTTTTTCCCTACATTGAACCATGAGAAAAGCCCTCCCATTATCTAAAATATGTGTTATATTCAGATCCACTATAGAATCCTGAAATTTAGTTTCTCCAGACTCCACTAGACTGAGTTCAGGAGACTGCTTTTCGGCATCCTGATAGGGACTTATGTTCAATGCAGGGTGGCTTCACCCCTTCACCCCCCTAACTAAAATACTCTACTCTGATGGGGAGCGGACCTCAGAGTTGGTTAAAAAATGATACATGGGGCAGAACAACTGGGGAGCACAAAATGGTTGCTGTGATCGAGAACAGAACCAGGTTCCAAGTGGCATGTTGGCCAAGGTGCTGGTAACACAGCCCTCAACACCATGGGGGCAGCTTGGCCAGCACCTGCTTCCTCCTCCTACTTATAATATTTGCATCCGGGAGAACCAGGAATTTCACCATGCAAAATCTTTCATCAATAATTTTGTCCGTCGAAATACAATTTTGATGTGCAAAATCTAGTAGGGGTAACAGTATGTCAGGATACTGAAGTAGGTACTGTGAGTGTCAGAATTCCAGGCTTCAGTATCCTGAATGGATACCTTATATTCATACAAGAAAAAAGCAAAAAAATTAGAAAATGCTACATTTAGACAAAACTGTTGTAAATTTACTAGTTTGAAGCCTTTTGTTTTAGTAGCTACAATACTTGCTCCATATTTGCATTGTTTTAAGCCATGCAAGTCTGGTTACATTTGTATTTATGCATGTTCACAATAAAAATGTCTGGTTAAGGGCCTGATACACAATGGGGGCCCAGATGGGCACCACAGGTACTTATCAGGATGCACATCCCGTGTGGCCAGATTTGGCCATACTCTACCAAATCTAGAGCCTCATCCCGTCCACCCTGTGCATGGATTGAAGCATACAGGGGCTTGGAGCAGGGCTAGGGACAGAGGGGGGCAGAGTGGATCCCCTGTCCCATACAGAGCAATGGATTGTAGAATGTAACAACAGTCAGAAGTCCCCCAAAGGCTGCTGTATCCCCATATAAGAAATGACAGTTTAGAAAACAAACTTACAGTTTGTCTATGAGTCCTCCATTCCATTTTATAAGGCTACGGGCCACAGCAGTTGGGGGGCACTGGACCCCAGAAAGGTCCATGGGCCTGACACAGAGGATGCAAATCATTACTACTGTGTACGTACAAGTATTACACTGCCACCCTCTGCACCTCCTAAGTACTGTAACACATATTTTCTTTCAGAATAGCATGGATGTGCACCCCCATGCCCACTCCTAACCAATTGCTTATGTAGTGGCATGGATTGGGTCAGATTAAACCTCTGAAGTCCTATATCATTTAGGGCTTTGTAAACCAACATGTGTATCTTAAAGCTGATGCACCCCCAAATGGGCAGCCAATGCAGGTCCTACTACACCAAGGTACTTACTCAACACAGCAAAGGGGCTGGCCAGGTTTCTTTCAGTAATTTACAGCTGGGACTAGAGTAGGGTTGGGCAAACTGGTCTGTCAAAAGTCACATTGGATCCAGTACTACCCTGCAGACTCAAAAAGATAAGGACCACATATCTATGTGTACTGTGTCCTAGTCCACTGCAGCAAACTGTAGCCAAATTCTAGAGTGAATTAAAAAATACTTTTCCCCTCAACTGTACTCCTGCTCTCCAACTCTTCTGCCTACTCCACAAGCCACAGGTTGCAGCCAGCCACACTGGCCACATTTGCCATGTGTCTGGTCCCACTCCTCCAGGTGCCATTCTGACATCATCCTCTCTCTCTATACCTCCATAACCCATCCCATTCTCCTACTGTTTCCTGCCTGCTCAGTACCCACATGCTACGGCATCTGTCACAAGGTACAGAGTCCACACTCTGCAGCATCACCTGACTGTACCTCGATCCCAGAAACAAGCAAGACTATAAAAGCTAAAAGCAAAGCATATTAATGCACTGTGCCATGGCTATCTGAGAGAGAAACTGGAGTCAGCGGGGGGGGGGTGACTGTTGGTGGGAGAACAGAAGAAGCAGACTAGCAGCACCTTAATTTTCTATAGCAAGTACAGAGCATACAACTATGCATAGAAAAAAAATACCTTTTTACGTGTTTGTGGCTGTTTTGAGCGAGTGTGGGGAGAAGGGACTTTCAGAGTGTTCCAAACAGCACCATAGATGACTGTTGGATGCAGCAGGGGAGGAGAGGGGAGTGGGGACACTCGGGAGAGAGCTAGTTGCTCTGGAATGGATCTCCACTCTCAGGAGAACAAAGAAAGAACACATAAGGCAGCATTAAAAGAACTTCAAAATGATGAAATAACCTATAAGATCAAGCCATCAGATTGCTGATATAAACCAAACCTACAGTACTAACCCGGCGCTTTGCATCTTTAGCATAATGCTTCATGTTTCTGAAAGCTGGGTGGGCACTGGGTAGAGTGACTGAGACCTCCAGCACTGCAGGCAGGCACCAGGCCAGGCACAGTTACAGCATGGTGTGGCATACAAGAACTATGCAATGAGTGCTGACAGCCACAGATGAAGTAATTGCATTGCAGACCGTGAAAATGAAAACAAAATTAAATAAGTGCAGTGGAGTGGTGTGTGGGACTTTAGTACCTTCTGGAGCCAAGAAAGGGGAGGGGAGGAGGGAAGACAAGTGAAATGCCATCAGGCATGTCTTTAAAATATACAGTATCTATTCTGTATCTACTTATACTTGTCCTGTAAAAAAAAAAAAAAAAAACAATGCTGTGACATGGGGCCCAAACAAACAGAAGACAGAAAGAAATAAGTAACTTAGCTGGGCCTTGAACCCAGCCTGTCTGGAATACCATTCCTATTGTACTACCAGCTGTGTCACCAAGGCAACTGGAAACTGGGATGTCCCGAGGCACCTAAATCTTTCTCTAATGCACAACCTGGTGCTGCACAGATAATTAAATTTTTAATCACGTGTGTGGTGTGCACATTTATGGAATCCAAACAAACAAATGAGTAAAAAGTAAGTGCCTTAGCTGAGACTTGAACCCGACCACCTGTAATACCATTCTGGTTCACCTATCAGCTGCACCATCAAAACAACTGGAAACTGTGATGTCCGAAGCACCTTACTCTAATGCACAACCTGGTACAGCACAGATAATTATATTTTCAAACACAAGGGTGTGGTGTGCACATTTAGGGAAGCCAAACAAGAGGGAAAGACATAAGTGCCTTAGCTGGGACTTGAACCATAGCAACCCAGAATACCATTTCAGTTGCACTACCAGCTGCATCAAGGCATTGGAAACTGAGATGTCGAGGCACCTTACTCTTTCTCTTCTGTATGAGTTCCTAGGGCAGAGTTAGGACAATATACAGTGGAATGTCAAATTAAAATAAGACACATTAATTATTGGATTGAAACATACACTATGTTAGAAAATAGACTACCTAAGAAATGCATGGAAGAGCCATTGAATAGCTTAAAAAATGCATAATTTTCCAAAATATAGACACAGTTGAGAAAATAAAGAAACCAAATGTGCAATGCACTGTCTTACAGATATATTTAGATTACCTATAAAAATATTAATAGAAAAAATTAAAACCAGAATCCAGGACACAGCAAAACAGAAGGATTTACAATTCTGTAAACAGAATAACAAAAATGCCTATGGATGGTGAAAAATAAAAGAATTCATAAGCTGAAAAGCTACCTAATACAAATTAAAAACCCCAAGAAAAGGAAATGTATTACTAGATTCTGAATCAAAGTCTATAATAGCAATTGGCTGAATACAAAATATAAAAATAGGATGAAGATAAAAGAATATGCAAGTGTACATTAGGTCTGGATGATCTGGTACATATGCAGGTATTGTGCCCTTTATATAAAATGGAAAGAAAGAAATTCTTGAGCAAAACACTGGGGAACCTGAGCTATGAACCAAAAGATATGGTAACAGACTTACTAAAGACACAGATGCAAAGAGAAGTGGGTTCTTTGGCCTCCTTCCTCTGCTCCTTGGAAAAAAAGAAGCTGCATTTGGTAGATAATAAATAACATAGATCTGGCAACAGGTATTGGCATGAAGGGAAATGGAATGTGAATAAACTTAAATATTCCAGAAATTAACTATTGTTTAGGGGAAACTGTGCAACAATGACTATAGGTAACTTCTTACCTTTAGGAAAGACACAATAATGGGGACTTCAAAAGAAATTTGTAATATCAAAAAAATTTTTTTTTTACTAATGTAGAATATTTTATTTATGTGTTTATATTTTTGGTAACTGGGTATGCAAACTGATCCGAAGGACCATTTTCAGTTGCAACCAGGCCACAGATGGCACAGATAATAGGTACAAGTTATAATACAGTAGCTACATATAATACAGTGAGTACAGTGGTATCAGAAACAGTGATACATAGACATCACATCTTAAATAGGGGTTAAGGACATAAAAGGCAAGTTCATAACAATAAAGTGATGCTTCTCTGATTGCAGAAAAACTAGGACATACTGTACACTTACAGCAAACCAATATAGTATTAAGTCAGTCAAGGGTTTACAATACAGTGCATATGGGATTACATTATAGAAATCATTATTTTCACAATGGGGTCAAACATGTCTATTGCTTATATAGTGGCCAGCACTTGAGAAGTAAGGCAAGTGGTGCACTGGGCCCCTAAGGCGGATTACTGGCGAGGATGTTTCCTAGGAAGCAGTTACAGGTGGCCTGAGACATAAACCAATCTCTTAGCTTTAATTTGAAAGACTGATGAGAGGGTAACATTTGGTGACATGGTGGTAGTCTGTTCCAAAGGGATGGGGCAGAGACAGAGAAAGCCTTGCTCCCCTTGACAGTAGGTACACGGGGGACTACCAGAGGGGAATGGAAGAGACCCTAAGGCACTGAGTTACCACCCTGTCGGTGAGAAGCGAGGAGTAAGGGGACTTCTGTGAATTCCTGAGAGGTGTCAACTAGACAGCCCATGGTGTATTCAAAATGGCCCTGCAGAGAGAGCCAGCCTAAGGACTGAAATGAGAGCAGTGATGAGTGGAGGAAGGGAACCTGAAGAGCAAAGCAACAAATAGAGCTGTATGTGATATTTAGATGAGAAAGAAGTGAGGATGACATGGTGGAGAACACTGGGGAGGAATAGTCAAGTAGGAGTAGCGAATTTCCCTGGGCAATTACAAGGCAAGCCTCTGGGGTCAGGAGATGGTTAACACAGTAGGCTGTCCCCAGCTTCTGGTGGACTCTCTTCATAGTCTTAGAAATTAGGTAATTGTAGGTAAGGGAGGGATCAAGAGTCACTCCTAGGTATTTGAAGGAGAATACAATGTTGAGAGGAAGGCCTGCAGGCATACCTCTCAACTGTCCCACATTATGAGGAACAGTTCCTCATTTTACTTCGCAAAAGCTCCCTGTTCCACATTGTGAGGACTTGTCCCACATTCAGTGTTAACATTTTGAAGCAAAACCTATAGTAAATGATGCAAAAATATATTATTCATTTAATAAAAGACTTTCTGAACATAAATGCAAACATTTTAACAGTGTTCTGAGCTTCTTAGGTAAAGTTTAAGTGTTCCAAATTTTGCCCATTTGTTCAACGTTTTGAGAGGCAATGTTCCACATCTCGGGACAAAAGGTTCAGGTATGCCTGCAGGGGTGATAATGTGTAAGAGATTTCTGATTTGGTGGCCTTTGCAAGATATGGCTTAGAGCCAAAGAACATGGCCTTAATTTTTTCTCATTTACAAGAAGTTTTTAGAGAGGAGCCAATTCTGAGCAGTTCCATAGTTTGTAGTGAGGGTAGAAGATATAAAGCCATGGGACTTAGCGCTATGGTAGATGAAGAGATCATCACCATAGAGGAGTGCATTACAGTTTATGCTTTCAGCGGGGAGATCATTTATGAACAGTGAGAATAAGAAAGGGCCCAGTATGGAGCCCTGGGAGACATCAGTATGGACAGGTAATGCAGCAGATGTATCTTTGCCTATCAGAACAGACTGGGATTGCTGGTTCCAGGGAGCAACCTAGGTTTAGAAGGGTGGATTGGAGAAGGTGGTGGTCAACAAGGTCAAAGGCCTTGATAGGCCTAACACCACACCTGGCTATACCCATGTCCATGTTTCTAAGGACATGGTTGGAGAAAAGGGCCAAGGCCAAAGAAGTGCTATGGTGTTTGCTGCAGCCATGTTGGAGGGGACTCAAGAGGTTTTAATTATCTAGATGCTCGAATAGCTGGTGGTGAATGTTTTTTTATAATAGTTTGCTTAGATGTGAGAGGAGGGAGATGGGACAGTAGTTTTCTGGGCAATGGGATCTCTGGATTTGAAAATTGGCACCATGTGCACATGTTTCCATGAGTCAGGCATACTAGATGATGAGAGGGCAAGGTTAAATATGTGGGTCAGTGGCTTTACAAGGGCAGGGAAGAGGATTTTCAGAAAGCTTGGATACTGACCGTCATTGACTGGGCTGCCCCTGGAGGGTAGCGTCTTAAGGAGTATGGCAGTGATACTATGGCCAATGCCTCTGAAATAAAAGACAGGGCTTGGTGGCTAGGGGCAGCATGGTTGGTTGTTCTGGGCAGATATACTGTATGATATAAGTATATTCGAATAGATTGTCAAAATTTTGCTATCATAAATGTTATCAAAATACAATGTCTATATGGATAAACTGTAAGAAATTGCATTGAACGTCAAATGGTTTTAAATTGTAATGACAATAAGTTGTCAAACAAAAACATTGATCTGAATCTGTCTGAGTTCCATAAATGTGCACACCACACCCCTTGATTGGAAACTTCTGGGGTGAAGGCCTACTTTTCCTACCATGACTGCATGCTCCTGCTAAATAAAATCTGACTTGCCTGGCAGCCCCTCCTCTTCCTATCCTGGCCTCTACTCTTTTGCATCTACATTGCTTTTTTCTTGTCTGGCAGGCATTAACAATAACAACAAACAAATAAAATTCATCATATAGTTACACTACACATGCCCATTCTTTTCTCAGTTGTCTGTGTCTTTATCTACTCTTGTGACTATATCATGGCCTATGCCTCACCATTACTATGTGCTCCCTGCTAAACCTGACTTGATGTGCCCCGACTAATGATAATAAAATAACTGTATGCCTCTCAGTGGAGCTGAGAAGCTGTTAGTGTAACAGTGAACTGATGCGCCCATTGTGTATTAAATGGAAGCCCTTCAGATCAGTTTGCACTGCTACAGTCAGGCAGGATGCAGGGAACCAGGTCATCTGCATGCTGTCATGTATTCAATTGACCAGCACATCTGTACAATAATGAGCTCTCAGTTTGTATTTCATGAAATGCTTTTCAAAATTCTAAGAGTTTGTCATAGACTTTAGTGTTTTATGCAATTATATGGTGGATTTTCAATTCTCTTCACTTTTACAAAAGGTTCTGAATAGAATCAGAACTAATCAGAACTCTTCAGGGCTTTTGCCTGAATCCTGATCCTGATAATAAGGGTCAGGGCCTTTTGCAGTCCTCCAACCCTAGCCCGAGATGGCAAATAGGGCTAAATGAACTAGATTAAACACTTTGGCCCTTCTGATGTTACTTCACTCAAAGCGGATGATGCAGGTTACTTGTAGGAATGTCCATTGTGGGAAACTCTGAGCTCAAGCATTGGTAATCAAACTTTACCGCTAGCGATAAAACTAGATACAGACTACTGAAGTTGCTTTCACAGTTTGCCTCTGGAAGATAAACATTTGGGTACTGGAAAGAAAGTCTGACTGAAATATATCTACTAAGAAGTTTATAGTATGTTGCAAAAACATACTGTATTCACACTTTGTCTCTCATGGAAGTGCACTACCTTATAGTTCCTATAGAGTAAGTCATTCATCACAGTTAATGAAACTCTTTGTTTCCTGAAAGCCCTGTGGTACAATAACCTCTCTCCCAGGCACAATCTAAATATCTGAGGTTTCTTCTCAACAGATTGGCATGCCCATAGAAGCAAAGATATTCCTGACACAGTCAATTCCTGATGCTCAAGACTGTGAAATTAAATGAAAGATAACGTGAAAATATAGACAGTGATAGTAGAAAAGACCAGGGGTCCATCTAGTCTGCTTAGAATCCTACCTTCTTTCCTTTAATCCTGCTGTCAAACAGCATCTATGGAGCTGAATGACTCTTATATCACTGATTGTCCCTCTTCAGTACCTCCCTGTTTTTCCCTGATTAGTATCTAATCTTTTGTATCTGTCTCCTGACTTTATTTAATTATTTCCAATGTTTTAGCAGGAAAGACATACTGAGTTGGTAGCAGCTCCCTGGGGGAGATGATGTAGAGAGCGACAGTGCAGAAAAGCAATACATATCCATTCACAGTCCCTGCTTTAAGCACTTATATAACAACAAAGTCCACTGGTCTAGCACCCTCTCAGTGAAGAAAAACTTCCTTGCAGAAAGACACTCACTAAGTTAAGCCTATGCACCATATATATCAGTGCCTTACCTACATGAAATGCTGCCTATATATATATATATATATATATTATTTATATATATATATATATATATATATATATATGTAAAAAACAAAAACAAGGTGCAGTCAGCATGTGGTCTAAAAGCAAAAAAATGGTTATATTAAATGCACGCTGAAAATAGAAAAGACAGTTAAAATCTACGTTTCGACCTTAGGTCTTCTTCAGGAAATATCTAAAAGAAAAAAAACAAGTTAGTGTAGAGGAGAGTAAAATGAGAGCGATATATGTGGAGAAAGAAGAAGGGGGAGGCTCAGGGAGAAGAAGTGATAAATGGTAAGATTAAGAGAGAATCTGTGAAACAAAAAGGTGATGATGGGAAAGATAAAGCATAATGGGAGAGAAAGAGCCGGGGAAGTTCCCAGGTGAAGACTAAGGGTCTAGTAAGAAGGCTAAAAGGTGACAAATGTGTGGGAAGGAGACAGAAATGGAGACACATGGTGAAAATTAAAAAATAAATGAGTACAAAAACAAATTGACTTTAGAGAAAAAAAGGGATGGCTGAAAGATGTTAGTGGAAAATAAGTCTATCAGTCTATGCAGTGAAAGATGTTAGTGGAAAATAAGTCTATCAGTCTATGCAGTGAAGAGGATGATTTTGCTGAGCAGACCCAAATAATGCATAGTTTTTTTATCAACAGGGGATACCCTAAAAGCATAGTGGACAGAGCACTCTCTCGGGTCAGTAACATGCCCCGTAACCTTGACCCCCGCAGGAGGGATACTGTCACACAAGAACAACGGCGAATTCCACTAGTTCTTCCTTTCCATCAGAGCACCTTCTCTTCACAGGATCATCACTAGTAACTTTCCCATTTGCAAACTGACTCTAACATTGGTGCTTCCTTTACAGAACCACCTATTGCCTCCTACCACGGCCACCTAACCTCAGAATCTCCTGGTTAAAAGCAGCCTACCCACTCTAACAGTTCCTCCCCAGGTACCAAACCTTGCAACAGGACTCGCTGCTACACCTGCAAATTTATTTCAGTGTGACTGAGATTCGGGGGCCTACAGGTGTTTTTCACATCACCAAGGAGTTCTCATGCACCTCCACTAATGTGGTGTATTGTATTCTTTGCAGGAAGTGTTCAGCTATTTACATCAGAGAAATTAGTAGGCATCTTGCTGACCATTTCAGGGAACATTACAGAGCAGTCAGGAATGGTGAAACTACTAAACCCATTGTACCCACTTTATCTCCAGGGACCACAATGTCAATGACCTTTCTGTTTGTGTCCTTCAGCAGGGCTTCGGGATCCTGACCATAGAAAAATATGGAAGCCAAGCTGATCATCATGTGGCTCCCAGCAGCCCTCTGGTTTAAATGATAGACTTATTTTCCACTAACATCTTTCAGCCATCCTTTTTTCCCTAAAGTCAATTTGTTTTGTACTCATTTATTTTCATTTCTACCATATGTCTCCATTTCTGTCTCCTTCCACACATTTGTCACCTTTTAGCCTTCTTACTAGGCCCTGTTAATTAGTCTCCACCTGGGAACTTCCCAGCTCTTTCTCTCCCATTATGCTTTATCTTTCCATCATCACCTTTTTGTTTCACAGATTCTCTCTTAATCTTACCATTTATCCTTCTTCTCCTGACCCTCCCCTTCTTCTTTCCCCACATATATATCTTTCATTTTACCTCTCCTCTACACTAACTTGTTTTTTCTCTTTTAGATATTTCCTGAAGAAGACCTAAGATTAAACGTAGATTTTAACTCTATTTTCTATTTTCAGCATGCATTTAATATAACCATTTTGTTTTGCTATATATATATATATATATATATATATATATATAAAAATTTCCATTAGTTTAGATGTAATATCACTCATAACGTTTCATCCACCAGGTTACTTTGACTTCCAGTCTTTAGATCACATCAATCTGCTCTCGCTAAATCAGATTATGACATGAACCAGGGACAGTACAGAGACAAGCTCCATTACAGTCTATGAGGGCAACTTTAACAGCATTTTTTAACTAAGATTTTATTCAGTTTTCAGAGTACACGTTATCATGGAATACTATGAAGTACAGGTCATCAGTATTAACAATTCAGTATATATTCTCTCCAACAGTAGTTCTGTAAATTATTTTAAGGCATTGTCCTAATTGTCAACCATGCTTGTATTTTGTCCCTTTAGAGCTGTATTCCTCCATCTTGTAGAGCTTCATCTCCTGAAATAGTCCAGTTTAGGAAGATTGTCTGTACATTTAATATAACATAAATTGTGCCTTTTCAAAACCTGTACTTAACTTATCACTTTATAAAGTTTTTATGCAAAGTTAAAAATATTTTAACATTTTAATTTTAGAGACAATTAAGAAAGTATAAAAAAAGAGTAGATAAAAAAGGGTATTTCAAAAAAAAAAAAAATCAAGACGAAAAAATGCTGGTTATCTGTGCTCATTTCCCTCCCTCCCTTCTAGTTAATAGTGCTGTGACCAAAGTAGATTGTATATACAAAAAATAAAAAGATTCACACAGTTATCTGCATTTTATTCATTCATTCATTCATTCATTCATTCATTTATTTATTTATTCTTTCATTCAGGGCTGGGTTGAGTGTGGCATTCCACGCATTTTATATAAGAAATTGGTCTAATATTGCACATCCCTCTTGTTCCTCTCTAAACTGATAATATGGCAACCATCTCGAGTTATACCAATCTATATGGAAGAAGTCTGGCTGTTTTGGTCTCTAGGTTCTTAATGGCAGTTATATTGTTTCTCCACTGGGCTTCAGAGAGGATCTCTGAGGATCATCAGTGCTGGATTATTGTTTTCAATTCTTCCACTCCCAGGATTTGAAATAGGTACTTTTCATTTCCCAAGAATACATTTTCAGATGGGACACCCAACATCATATTGGAGAAGATGGAGACCACTAGGAGCTAAATATAGATTTAAGAGTATTGGTTATCATATTCCAGAAAGAATATAGTTTGGGACATTCCCAGAAAATATGGTAGTGGGTGCCACATGGCCACACCACACCAGGACCTACTGAGAGGTTGGATTCATAATGCTGGGAGATTACCTGAGTAATGAAGAAATCAGTGCATACTTTGCAATGGAATTCTCTACAGTTAGCCAAAGAGGTTACCTTATGTACTTTAAGCCATATTAACTGCCATTGATCTTCCTCTAGAACATTACCCATTTAATTCTCCCAACTGTCGTGATACCAGTTATATTCCGAATAATCCACCTCCTCCTGTAGCAACTTGTAGATCCTTGAGGTCAATTTACTGACCTCCCCAAGAATGGCCCTGGTATGGATGGGGAAACTGCAGGGCCAGGCTGACCAAGTACCCAGGCCTAGTTAATATAATACCTGCACTGCATGTATCAATAAAAATCAGGCTTTGGGATTCTGAAGTCCTTTTATAGGGTGGTAAAATATATAACAGCATCTCCTTCAAGAGATGCATCAGGGTAGACACCTCCACCCTTTCCCATCTCTAAAAACATGAACCCAATCCTTTCATCCGGAAAGTCTGGGAGGTATTTTGTCAGTGGCTCAGTAGGTAGCACACTTGCCTCTGGGGCCAGGAGATCAGAGGGCTGTGGGTTCAGTTCCCACATCTGGCACTTGGGTTAATGTCCCAGTACTGACACTGTAGTGCAGCATGAGAGGGATGCTGCTCTTCTGAGGTGCCGTCTTTCAGATGAGACATTAAAGCGAGGTCCCATCTGCCTGGATTGGTGGTAGTTCAGGTGGATGTTAAAGATCCCATAGCACTTATCAAAAAGAGTAGGGGAATTTTATTGATAAATTGGACGTCATTACAGAAGAAAAACAAAACACAAGTCAACAATTAGAAAAACAAGTCAAAGTCATGTAACAGAAAATAAAGCATCACAATTTTTCCACAACAGTGCAGCTTGAAAACCAGGGTGAACTAAAAATCATTTTTTAACAGAACATAAAGCTGTGCGAATATTACAAAGGACTTCACTTTTAAAATAGTTTTTTGTAAAACTAATAAACATCTTGCTTGCCATATTTGATATCGAACAATGGCAAAATTATATACAAAGGTATCTTCGTGATATCTGTCGTTGAGCAGATCATTAGTGCAAAACATGATATGTTCATAAGAAATCAGAGAGCAGAGGTTCAGACCAATCAACAGCTAATGTAGACCAAACTTCTAAAGAAAACGGACATTCACAAAACAAATGTTGTTGGTTTCAAGAACCTGGAGACAAGAAGTTCTAGGGCAATACCTCAAATTCAAAGCTTTGTGCTTATGATTATTATTAACCCTAGTCTGTCATAGTTACCTAACCAAACCATGTCCCATAAATAGGTGGTAATCGTAGATTTTGGAGTTGATGGAGTACCCAAGGGAGACGCTTAGGAGGGCAGAATGGAAAACAACCTCTTCCTGGGCCTCCATCCTCCAAAGTTTATTATATATCATTAATCTAGATAAGATACAGAAATCCTGAGGAGAAGGCTCCAGGTTAAGGCCATCTTGAAACTCTCTTTCCCATAAGCAAGGACTACTGAGGTTAGTAATAACACCTTATAATGGCGTTCAATTGTCCTAAAACAAAGGAGAACCACGCCAAAAATAGGGTTTCAAAAGACATCCCCAGGTTTCAAAGCCTTCCCAAAATTGTAATTGAAAAAAGGCTATAGAAAACAACAGGGTGGATCATATTGATGCTCACCTTCTTTATTGTACTGTATGTAAACCTCTTTAATGGGATTCAATCTAGATCCCCAAAACCCTAAAAAATACCATTTAATTTAGTAAACAAAGAAATAGGTATGGAAACACATAGCTAAGATATAAAAAATTGGGGTAACAAAGTTTTAAGTAACACAATTCTTTTCTTTTTACCAATCAAATGACGTTTCCAACTATTAATCAAATTATCAGCTTTCTGTAAAGCAAGGTTCCAATTGTACACTTGCATGTTATCACGGCCAAAAAAAATACCTAAATATGGGAAAGCTTCTAATGAAACAGAAACTCCGGCAAAAAGGCCTGTGCTGGGAAGAGAGTCATGCCCTAATGGCACACATATACTTTTATTTAGGTTTATTTTTGAACCAGAAACTGAAGAGAAAGTTTGGAGGACCTGAACAATAGCCTCCTGCTGTGTCGAAGAATCAACAGCCAAAATTAAATCATCAGCATAGGCTAATGTTTTAATTGGTGGAGAGGAAGGGGTACAAAGTAATCCAACAATCTGTGGACAAAGAAAAATAGTCCTCAGAAAGTATCTATATAAAAACTATACAACAGGGGACTGAGCGGACATCCCTGTCGGACACCACAGGCTAGAGAAATAGGACGACCTATCCAACCATTGACATTAGGCCGTATCACAACATCTTTGTATAACAGGCGGATCCAGGCGGATCCAGGAAAGGAAACTTACTGGAAACCCAAAAGCTGTCAGCACCTGGAATAAGAAGTCATGAGAAACTTTATCAAAAGCTTTTTCCTGGTCCAAGCTTAAAATCCACCCAGAGACAGCTTTTTTATCTCCTAAAGCGAAAATTTCGCGCAATAAAATGAGATTGTCATAAGGATATCGTCCTGGGATACCACAGGTTTGTGTAGAACTTATCATATGGGATGCTAAAGTAAGCATTCTAGACAGTAAAACTTTGGCAAGAATCTTATAATCAACGTTTAACAGACTAATGGGTCTCCAGTTATTAATATCGTGGGATCCCTTTCTTTTGAAAAGTAGAATCAGTAAGGCTTCTTTCATCGAGGCGGTCAAAGTATCACAGCGTAACATTTCATTATAAACTATCGTTAACACAGGGACAAGATCGGTGGAAAAGGTTTTGTAAAATGTGAGGTCAGTCCGTCTGACCCTGGGGCGAATGTGGATTCAAACTATTAATAGCGGATAATACTTCCTGTTCACTAAGATCAGAAGACAACTTGGCTTGATCGAATCTGAAAGCTGGGGTAATGTCAATGATTTAAGAAAGGGTTCGCCATTAGCCAGGTCAGCTTTGGTACCAAACATATTAAAGACATGATTCTCTACATGTTGAAGCAGTCCTTCAGGTGCCGTAATAAATTCCCCGGACTGGGATAGAAAAGAGGAAACCAATTTAGTGTCAATCCTATCTTTGCAGGCTCTAAAAGAATCCAGACAACCTTTAGTGACTCGAAAAGCAAAGCGAGCTTCCTGGCCTAAAGAGTCAGCTCGATTATACTGAACGACCTCATTTGAGTACTGATCTCACCAATTTGTGAGCTAAAATCATGATCAGTGGAGCTAGCCAAAGAAATTAAATGCTGTAGTTGATGCCTTAAAGTTAAATAAGTCAAATATCTAGTATTTTGTTTGTCAGCCGCTTTTTTTTGGAAAAGCTGTTTCCAGCTCTGTTTAGAAGCCTCCCACCAGTCCATCCCAGTATCATAAAATTCGGTCACAGATAAACGAGCTAGAAACTCCCTACGCCAAAGTTTGAGAAAAAGGGATCATTCAGTAAAGAGTCATTGAGGCGCCAACCAGCTTTCCTACACCTTGGGGCCAAGCCCTAAAAGAGCGATAAAGCAACATGGTCTGAAAATTCAATTCCACAGTTTTACAGAAAGTAAAATCAAAACTTTAGATAGAAAGATGAAATCTATCCTAGTGTGTAAAGACCCTTGAAAATGTAAACCCTCCAGACTTGTGGAAATGCCTATATGCATCCACAAGCCTAGCCTGGAAACTATAGTATTTAAAGCCATAGAGTCACAAAAAGCTTGGAAGTCTGAAGGCCTCGATCTGATTGATGTAAGCCACAATTGAAGTCACCAACCCATAAAAGTAGTCTAGATGTGAAAAGGTAGGGCTTAATCAGATGAAAAGAAACCCGCTGAGCTTTAGTTTGGGGGCATAAGTCCCTATCAACCGAAACCTCTCAGATTTGTAGGAAAAGTCTAACAACAAGGCTCTGCCAGAGGAAATATCTACTAGTCTGGATACCCGAAATTCAGAACTGGAAAATAATATCCCAATTCCGTCACAAGTGTCCGATCCGATAGACCAAAAAGAGGGTCCCGCAGTCCATGCCTTTGAGGCCTGGAATAGTTCCCCATGGGTTTTTAATCTGGTATCAACTAAGCAAAAAATATCACAGTTTAGGTCTGAAAGGGTCAAGAAAATCCCACCCAGCTTTCTTTTCCCCTTAATACTATTTACATTCAAAGAACATATATTCAGGGAAGACATAGTTAAAAAGTGGATGGAGATTTACCTCTCCGCCGCTGCCTAGTACGCTTAGCTGGATCAGTGTCAGCCCTGTCAGCCCCTTCAGGAAAGGAAAGAAGAGAGGAGGTATCAGTATCCTCTCCCAGAGTCTCTATCGGAAATGTCAGTGGCTAAAACCGCAAATTTGTTAGGTGTGCCAGTTACGAGAAGTGGTATCCTTACTACGACTGGCAACAGCAAGGCCCTTCCTAGTTCGTTTGTGAGTGACAGTAGTAAAACTAGGAACTTCTGTTTCCAAACTTATATGAGGGGGGGGAGGCATAGCATCCTCTGTTACCGTGGGAGTGGTAACAGGGGGAGGGACAGTAGAAGCAGTAAGAGATACTTCGTGTAAAGGAGTTTGGGAATCTAAAGCAGGGACTGCAGGAGGATCATCAGAAGTAACTACCGGTAAAGGGGGGGAGACAATGTCTAAGGTAGAAGAGGCTAAGTTATGGGCATGTAATTGCTGAGCAACTGTAATAAGGCCGTCATGGGAAGGGCAATTGTCCCTAATAGATGAGGCCCAAGGCATCGCCATAAGCATGGCCAGTTCCCTGCACACAAGTTACATTTAAAAGAATTGGAACATTTAGCAGAAGTGTGACCATATTCAAAACAGTGACTGCATTTAAGAGTGTCACACGAGAGCTCAAAATGAGTGCATGCACCACACTTAAAACAGGACTTTGGCTGCCCAGCGTAAAAAATGAAACCCTTGTCCTTACCCAAAAAAAAAAAATTAGGCAAATGTTTTGGGCCAGTATTAGTAGGAAAGAGCTTAACCCTCACCCGCCAACTACCATCCCAAATTTGTTCAGAATCAAGGTTAGGGACAGGCCTATTTAAAACCTCACACCGCTTGTTCAACCAAAATAAAATGTCTTCAATATGGACCCCTTCATTTTTAAACACAACAGTAATATTACGTATAGCTGGCTTAGTAAGGGGAACGGCTTGAAAAGGGGACCAGACAGGTGTAGATTGAAGTTTGTCATATTGGGCCCAAAACCTATCAAGCCCAGACATATGCTTGAAACTAATATCAAAATTAGAATTACCAATATTAATCAACGCAAAAATATCTGATGAAAAAAACTTCATTGACCCTTTAAGAAGGGTTTTGGCAATATGTAAACGGTCAGGGGGAAGTTCTAAACCACCCTTATAAAGTAACTCTAACTGCATTTCTTCTTGGTGCAGGTTCACCTTGGAAGAAAACAAATCAGCAAGTTTAAAAGTAGCATCATGAGATAAATTAGCAGTAGCTTGCAAAGTAGGTCCTGAAAAAACAGTTTTAGTCCCTTCCAGAGCAGGAGCAACTTTAGAAACAGTGGGTTTATCACAAAGACTGGACGAGCCAGCAGTAGTTTGAGGACAAGACACACCTCGAGGTTCGTTGGAGCTCATACAGTCCTTAACAGTAGATTTTTGAAGCATCTTTAAATATATGGGATCTTGGGAATCAGGGGTCCAAACCCCTTCAACTCCCTTCTCCCACCCTGCATTTTGCAGCGTTTTGTCCAGTGACCAGTCCGTGTGGGTATCCTGGCTGGGCTTGGTTTTGTGGAAAAAGGAACTCCCACTTTTAGACCAGCCAGGATCTCGATTGGCAGAGAAAAAAAATACTGATGGTTGTTTGGAGGCAGAAACAGATGCAGCAGGTATACAGGAATCACTTACTCGTGTGGAGACTGCACTAGTCGAAGCAGTAGCAGGAGGTCCATGGATTTGTTGCGGCAAGTCAGCTGCAGGAACGGGCTGGAGGCTGTCAGCACTAGGCATCGTCGGTTTCTCCAACGCGGAAGAGACTGAGGCGAAATCCGCCTGTAGGACGTCGACTGGGGGCTTTCCAGAGTCGGCGTCGCAGGAAAGAGGGCTACGAATAGGCGGCCGAGGCGTTGCCTGCGCAGAAGACGCTATTGCTGTATCAAGAAGTTGCAATTGCAGGACCAACGCCAGTCGCTTCTCCTGGAGGCTGGAAACAGGAGAAGGAACTCCAACCTGAACAGGTACAACAGAAAGTTCCTCAGTAGGCATAGTAGGCAAAACGGAATCCGTTTCCAATACAGTCATGCTGCTAGTAGCAGCAACATCCAGACGTTCTTCTAAGGCCTCTAGGGAAGGTAGCACAGAGGAGGAGGCCCACTCCCCTGAGCTAGTAGCATCCATCTCTTCCAGGGGATCATGCGAACTGGCCATCTCACAGCCAGCGCAAAGGCTCCACCTACACAGAGTAGGGGAATTTCCCAGGTGTCCTGGCCAGATTTCCCTCATTGACTAAAATTACCACCAACAGCTTAATCTTGCTCAAGATCTGTTGGTATTCATCTGTATCCCCCTCCCCCGGGTCGTGCCTGAAAATAGGCAGGATTTGTCTAGTGAACTTACCCGGTCAACAAAAACGAACTAAACTAAACTATTTTAAAGATATTTATTGCCAGACTGGCTTCACTTTCTCCCAGTGTTGTCTTGTCCTCAGTCATGTTTTTAGCGTATGTTTTGTCCACCTATTCCTAATTTCTTTAAGGGTTTGGGGTATCACAATCCAGGGGAGGCATTTTAATGGAATAAAGTGATGTGCCTCCTCCTCTAATGCCATCCAGCCAGTTCCTTGCACCCTGACAGGATTTTGACTATAGGGACCACTTGTGCTACTAGATAATATTGAAACATGTCAGGAAGACCCCATCCTCCCTCTTGTTTATTTGCTACTAGGATAGACCATTTTATTCTAGTTCTACGCCCAGCCCATATGAATTTAGAGAGCTTGCTTTTTAATGTTTTTCAGTCTTTAAGTGGAATTGGTACTAGATGTAAGCCAAACAGAAAAAGTAGTCTGGGCAGCAGATTTTGTTATGTAATATCCATCCTATTTGAGAATGACAATGATAGGAGACTCCACCTACTCATATCTGAAAATATTTGAGTAAATAATGGTGTACAGTTTGGTATAAAGCTTTTAAATCAGTGGAAATCCATACCCCCATGTACTTTAGCTTTCCTTTTACTCATTTAAAGGGTAACTGGGAGATCAATGATTGAGAGGATTACCAGCTAAGTAACATTGCTTCCATTTTCTCCGGATTAACTCTGAACCCTGCTATTTGCTCACATTTTTACAAAAGATGAAGGAAATGTGGTAGGGAGTTTTCTGGATTGAACATGAAGATCAGAGTATCATCTGCATAGAATGATACCTTACAGAGTTGCCTACCCACTTGGATTCCCTCTATCACCTGTGACTCCCTAAGTGAAGCTGCCAAAGGTGCCAGACTGAAGGCCAAGAACAGCAGAGACAATGGACATCCCTGTCTGGTCCCTCTTTTCATGTCAATGGGGTCAGAGATGGAGTAGTGCACCCTTACCTGGGCTGTTGGATTTGAATAACAGAAGAAGACCTACTGGACAAAGTTGCCACCCATGCCAAAGTGTTTAAGAACTAGTTTCATGGAATCTCAATTGAGGAGGTCAAATGCCTTTTTGGCATCTAAGAAAATTTCTATCTGGGTTGTTTTACTTTCATAGCAATGGCTAATGATGTTCAATATTTTCCTAATTATATCCTATAGGTGTCGATGGGGTATGAAGCCCATTTGATCCACATGAATCAATTGTTCTATATGCTTTTGCAGTCTGGTAGATAGGCTTTTCATCAGGATTTTAAGATCTTGGTTTAGAAGGGAGATCTGTTGAAAAGATTCACATAAGTTATTTGGCTTATTTGGCTTGGGCAGCACCATCACCATTACGTCACTCCAGGAGGCAGGCATCCTCTCTTCCCTAAGGCACTCATTGAACACCATAGCCAGGATTTCTGAGGTTGGGTTAATTAATGTCTTGTAAAATTGTGGGCCAATCCATCAGGGCCAGGTGATTTTCCAGCTACGAGTGACCTTATGGCCTCTTGTTCCAAAACATATGCATCCAACTTCTGTTTAGCAGCCATTGACAGTTTAGGGAGCTTAAGTTGTTTTAAGAAAGATTCTGTTTGGGGAATTACTTTCTCCTTATCTTTATTCTCAGTGTACAGACCCTGATAAAAACTACAGAACTGTTTAGCTAGGTCTTTAGGCCTTGCCCATGGTGTACTATGATCATGCTTATTTGCTATGTGTGGGACCCACCTAGAGGCCTGTTCCTTCCTCAGCCTAAATGCCAAAAGTCGAGAGGACTTCCCGTCCAATATCTATATACTTATGTCACATAAACCTAAGAAGACCTTCTGCCCTGGCTGTTTGCAGTTGGTGAAGTGTATCCTTTGTTTGATATATCTGTTTTATTATGTGTTTGGAGTCAAGCATTTGCTTATGCAGATTTTCCAACTGACTCAGCTCTTTCAGCAATTTTTCATGAGTAAGATTTCTCTGGGCTGATGTATAGCTTATTATATCACCCTGAACTACTGCTTTTATTGCATCCCATATGGTGAGGCTAAAGCACCCTTGAGCTATATTTATGTCGTAAGTTTCCCATCCTTTAGCTTTTAGTTTTTCAATGAAGGCTTTGTCATTGAGTAGTGCCACATTTAGTCTCCATAGTTGGGTGCGATCAGAAAGGCCTAGTTGAACTTTGATAACAGTGGTGTATGGCCTGATAGAGTGAAGTTATACAGTTTACTTTGCACAGTTTGGTGCATAAATTGGACTTGGGTAAATTGAGGTCAGTTCATGAGAAGGCCTTTTTAGAGGCAGAATAATATGAAAAATCCTTATCCCCGGGGCGCTGTTTACGCCATATTTCAGTAAGCCCCATTTCTGCTGTTAACTCTTGCAGCACTTTGGTGGCCTATTTGTTAGTTTTTACCTTGTCTGAAGATCTGTCCCAGCCAGGATCAAGTATTGTATTGAACCCATGCTCCAAAGAGTCTGTGACTTGGTGATAGCTATGCCATCTTTTGAAATATGTCAGCATTGGAATTGGGGACATAAATGTTAATGAGTGAAGTGTCTCTCCTCTAAGCTCCCCTGTAACCCTGAGATAGCACCCCCCCATCCCACTTTCCACAGTCCCAAACTGGAAAGGGAGGTTTCTTTTAACTAAAATAGCAACTCCCACACATTTGGAATTAGGTGCTGGGACAGCTTCTACATTGGCCACCCAGCCCCTTCTAAGTTTCAGATGCTCTGCCACACTAAGATGTGTTTCCTAGAGGTAAACTATATTTCCCCCCAGCCGTTTCGGCTCCCCCAACAAATGCGTTCTCTTTATGGGAGAGTTTATACCTTTTACATTATAGGTAATTAAACTGATTGTAGCCATGTTATATAACAGTTAGTTGCCTTGAACCCCCTGGCCAATAGGCCCTGCTTTCTTCTACTACATAGCACTTGTACCAGTATATTTCTACAACACAAGAGCTGTGGTTACATTTAAACTTCACAAACATTCAAACCAGCATTGTAAAACTTTAAAACTTCATAAAGATTAGGAAAACAAGAAAAAATGGAAGAAAAAAAAGAGAAAACCCAGGTAACCAGGAAAAGGAGATAGTTAACTATGGAACAAATCAAAACAAACCTCCCCCCTCTTAACTTCCTAGGTTAGTAACCCCCTCTGCTTCTATTGCAAGGGAGAAAAAAGTTACAAAATCTCCACCAATTCAGAGATTAAGGTCCAGTTTGTCTATAGCTAGCCACAGACAAAGCAGAAACCTAGCCACTAAAGTGGCAAAATATGTCACCATTAGCCAGTACAAATTCACTGGATAATATGTGAGGAAACAGAAAATTCAAAGTAGTCCTCCAATCCCATGGACCCCCAAGTTACACCATATACTTTGAAGTTGGAAGAGAAACAAACCCCCTCCCCACCAATGTGAGCTTAGGTGATAGTCTGGACCTCCGGGACTGTCAGTGATAGGCTGAAAGAAAAATAAAAGCCCCAGAGCATTACTGAAGACAGTAATAACATCCTAATACCCTAGTCTATATACCAGCTCATAATGTATCTCTGGTAATCTTTAAGGTTCTTCTCATATCTAGTAAAGTTATAGCCTCCTTAGTAGCCAGCTGCCACTCAGGTCCCCAGAGGCAGTAAGTGACTGCAACAGTCAGAGTAAAAGTCAGCCCAGTTTAAGTACTTGCCACTTGCAGCAGATCAGACAGGATCTTGAAAAGAAGCTCTGGTATTTCTTGGGGTTTGCTGTTCTGCATTTGATTTGGCTTTTGCTTGCTCATCCTGTGGTGCATGGTGCAGAATTTTATTCAGGTCTGTCACCAGCAGCTTTGGGAGCATTCCTTGAAATGATCTCCAGTTGTTAGCAGGTACCACAGACCAGACTTCTCAGGTTAACTTTCTCTCCAGGGCTTCCATGGACAGTTCAGGTACCAAGAGCTTAAGCTCTCTTTGCACAGGAGCAGCATCCAAAAGGGTTGCAGAAACCTTCAAGCCTTCCTCCAGAAACAGCTAGCCAGAAAATGAATCTCTGCAGGAATTCCCTTCTTCTCCTTGAGCTCTTTAACAATAGCTCGAAGGTGGAATCTTTCCACCTGCAGCACTGAAGAATAATAATGGTCGAAGAAAATTGAGGTTGACTGGTACTTTAGGTCTTGATGCTTCCATGCCTCCTGAAGAATAGCATCCTTTGCCTGAAAGTATACTATGTGTACTATCAGTGACCGAGGGCAAGCTGTTGAACTGGAAAGCTGAGGGCCAAGGAGCAGTGGGCATGGTTCATTTCTAGATGCAGATCAGATGGTAAGGATAGTGTGGTTTTAGTAAATGCAGCACGAAGTCTATAGCTGAAGGGAGCCTCCTCTGCCCTTACTGGCACTCCATAAATTCTGAAATTGTTTCTTCAATTTCTATCATCTAAGTCTTCCTTCCTAGCCATTAATAGGCGTTCTTGTTTTAATAAGTATACCACAAGACAATCGGTCATTTCTTGCACCTCCGCTATTTCGGAAAATGTAGTTGTATTATTGGTGACCTTCTTATCAAGGCTTTCATTTCTTGCCTTAGGCCTGCCACTGAGGAGTCAATCCGTTGCACATAAGCCAGGATTTTATTTAGCATTCTGCCTATTTTCCTAGGTGGCAGGTATTCCCCCTCTGAAGGGGCTTGTTAGTCACCCAGTGCCCTTTATTAATTACCAAATGGTCACTGTGATATATAAGAAAAAATTACTCACCTTAGTAATTGCTTTTCTTCTCATGGAGTCTTGCTGTATTAGGACTATAGTAGTCAGCCTCAGCCTCTGAACTGCCCCGGAGGAAAGGGTTAACTCCAGAGAAGTCTGAGTTCCACAGCGAGAGGCGCTGTTCAAAGCTCTATCTGTGCAGTTTGAAGTCAAACTGCCAGATTCTTCTGAAGCTAAACTAATATAGCAAGTCTGTGTGAAAAACCCTACACTAGCCATTGGCTACCTACCAGTAGTAGAACTACAAAAACACACAACAATCACAGAATAGCAACAAAATTATTAAATATTGTTAGCATCACTGAAAAAACATTAACAGACCCCTCTCTCCAAAGACTCAAGTCCAGGAGGGGCCACCTACCACTCAACGAACAACAGAATTACCTAGTTCCTAAACCCAGTAAGCAAGAAAAAGGCATGACACAGTGCTTGCACTAATTTGCCAACCCCATACCCAAGGAGGAGTTCTGAGCAGGGTAGGAGGGAGGGTTGTCCTAATACAGCAAGACTCCATGAGAAGAAAAGCAATTACTAAGGTGAGTAATTTTTTCTTCAAACACCATGAAGTCTTGCTGTAATTAGGACTATAGCAGATTACACAGCAGTACCTCCATGGAGGAGGGTCAGAACCTACTTGGGAAATAGGCTCTGAAGCACAGCTGTGCCAAAAGTGGCATCCCTCCTGGATTGAACATCCAAGGAGTAATGTTTGGTAAAGGTGTGAACTGTTTTCCAGGTAGCAGCTTGACAGATCTCCAAAATGGAATATCTCTAGCAGCCGCTAGAGATGCAGCTACACCTCTGGTAGAATGAGCCCTCAATCCTGAGGGGCTCTTTACCCAGTTTTGGTAACAGAATTGGATACAAGAGACAATCCACCTTGCAATTGTCCTCTTAGTGGCAGGTCTCCTTTGCCGACTTCCCATAGGTAAGGAAGAGCTGGAGGGATTCAAACCTATGACCCTTGGTGCGTTCCAAATAGTAGCTTAGAGCTCTTTTGACGTCCAGACTGTGCAATCTCCTCTCTCCTGAAGAGGAATGCTCAGTGAAAATACTGGGAGAGAGATGGATTGGTTGAGATGAAAATCTGAGACCACCTTTGGTAAAAACCTTCTATTAGTCCTAAGGACTACCTTGTCCCTATGAAAGAAATGAAATCTTCTTCCCTGACAAGGCTTGCATCCCTTATACGTCTAGCAAGTGATGGCCACTAGAAAAACAGTCTTCCAAGTCAAAAACTTGAGGTCTGCGAAGACAGGGGCTCAAGGGGTTGCATTAGCTGAGCAATGCAAACATTCAGGTCCCAAGCAGGAGCTGGTTCCCGAAAAGGAGGTTAGTGTGAAGTAACCCCTTAAAAACTTGGAAATTACAGGGTGAGAAGAGATGGAAGCAGGTTTACCTGCTGACACATAAGGGAGACTGCTGCCAGATGAACCCTTAAGGTAGCTGGCTTAAGGCCTAGAAAATTTAAGTGGACGGATAGTCCAATAAAACAGTCAAATCAGCAGATTCTGGGAGATTTGCTTCCCAGAGCACCAAATGGAAAACCTCTTCCACTTAGAATTATAGGTGGCCCTAGTAGAAGGTCTCTGGCCACCTTCAAAATATCCAAGACACCTTGAGAGAGGTGTAGATCAGCAATTCTAGCTCCTCAAGAACCAAGCCTTGAGGTGGAGGGAACTGAGGTTCGGATACCACACTCTCCCCTGTGCACAGGTCAACAGGTCGTGGGTCCTGGACAAGCTCAGGGGAGGGTGGACAATCAGGGACAGAAGGAGAGGGTACCAGGGCTGTCTGACCCAATCTGGAGCAATCAGAATCACCTTGCAGGACTGAGTTCTGATCCTCACTAGTACCCTGAAAAGGAGAGTGAAGGGAAGGAAGGCATATAGATATTTCCCCTCCCAATCCAACTGGAAGGCGTCCAGTGGGACTGATCCCAACACTGGAGGTCTGCAACAAAACAGAGGAAGTTGATGGTTGTCTGGGGCTGTGAAAAGATCTATCTGAGGGGTGCCCCATCTGGCAAAGACTGACCCCAGCACTAGAGGGTTCAGGGTCCATTCGTGGTGGCCCTGAGAAATCCTGCTGAGGGCATCCGCTAGGACATTGTCCTTCCCTGAAGGTGAACTGCTATCAGGAGGTATTCAGGGAGTAAGCCAGAGACCACAGCTTCATTGCTCGTGCACAAGGCAGAAGACCGAAAGTGCCCCTTGCTTGTTGATGTACCACATTGTTGTGGTATTGTCTGTCCTGACTTGAACTACCTTGTTCTGGACAGAAGCTGAAAAGGCCTGGAGAGCTAAGAGGACAGCCCTGAGCTCCAGAAGGTTGATGTGGAGCAGAGATTCCTGAGAAGACCACACCCCTGAGTGGAAAGGTCGCCAAGTGAGCCCCCATCCCAGGAGGGAGGCATCTGTGGTAAGTGTGAGGGAGTGAGGAATGGGTAAGAAGGGACCCCTTGAGTTAGATTGCTCTGGTCCTGCCACCACTGAAGGGCCAGGATCAGAGATCTTGTCACTGGGACTAATTTGGTGAGGGGTCCTTCTTTTGGAACAAAAGATCTCAGGTGGAATTGGATGTCTCTCATCTGGAATCTTGCTCCCTGCACGACAGCTGTGGATGCAGCCATGTGTCCTAGGAGTTGCAGAAAGTGCCTTTCTGGCCGAGAGACCCGCATGGTGAAGGAAGATGCCAGGGCAATGAGTCTGTCCATCTCTCGGAGGGAGATATGCCCTGGCAGACTTTGTGTTCAACTCTGCACCTATGAAAGTTAGTACCTGAACTGGTTCGAGAACTGACTTTGGAAGATTCAACAGGAATCCCAGAGAGGTGATAAGCTGCTGGGTGACCAACAAGTGAGATTTACGTGATCTGGAGACTGACCCACATGAGCCAGTCGTCCAGGTAGGGAAAAACAGCCACCTTGCCTTCTCAGATGAGCCACTACCACAGCCAGTCATTTTGTGAAACCCTTGGGGCAGAGGTAAGGCCGAAGGGCATTGCTCTGAACTGATAGTGGCCAGAAGGTAGTTCCAACCTGAGGTACTTTCTGTGAGAAGGCCTGATCAAGAAATGAAAATAGGCGTCCTTGAGGTCCAAGGAAGCTAGCCAGTCTCTGGTCTCAGGGAGGGCAAAATCATTGCCAGAGTTAACATTTTGAACTTTGGTTTCAGAAGATGCTTGTTCAGGAACCTTAAATCTAAGATGGGCCGCCATTCTCCTGTCTTTTTGGGGTAAGGAAATACCTTGAATAAAGACCCTTGCCCTGATGTGAAGGGAACCCTCTCTACTGCTTTGCATCCCAGCAGAGAAGAAACCTCTGTTTCCAAAGCAAGGGCTTCCAAAGGATTCGTGAGGTGGAAATGTCTGGCCTCATCTTTGGGAACTGTTTGAAACTGAGGACCAGACCTTGCCTACCACCTCCAGAACCCACTTGTCCGAAGTTAGGGACAACCAGTTCTGGCTGAAATAAGCCAACCTGCCCCCCACCGGTACAGGAGATTCGGCCCTGGGCACCCCATCAGGGTGCCTGCTTGGCAGCTGTTTTTGGCTGAGAAGAAGGGGACGGTCTGCCTGAGCCCCGTCTGCCCCTGCCTCTGAAGAAACCCCTCTGAACAAAGGCTGAAGAGGCTTGAGCTTGATAAAAAGGCCTGTGGTAAGGCCTACCCCTACCCCTGGGGGCATGCCTTTGGGGGCATGCCTCTCTTTAGCTTGGGCACTTTTGTAGGTAGTTCTGTATTCATCCATTTTTTTCATGTAATTTTCTGTCTGATCACCAAACAGAGAGTTACCTACTACAGGGAAATCCATAGCCTTTGCCTGAGTGTCTTGGGACAAATTAGTGCATCTGAGCCATGCCAACCACGGAGAGCTACAGAAGTGGCCATGACCCTAGAAGAAACATCATTAACATCAACAGCAGTATGAAATTGAACTTTAGAGGCCTCAATGCCATCAGCAGCCACCTGTTCCAACTCACCAGCCAGCTGACCCTGGGCCTGCTTGGCTAATTGCAAAATAGTGTCCCATCTAGACTTCTGATATCTAGCCACATAAGCCATGTAATTAGCCTGCCTGAGTCCCAAAGAAGCTGCCATATATTGCTTTTTTGTCATGGTATCAATCTTCCTGGAATCTTTGTCAGGGGGATGTGATGCCAAGGGAATATTAGCCTTGTCACAGGCTGCAGCTTGAACAACACCTACATGACTACACTGCTCAATGAGGAAGTCTGTATCTGGGCCTGATAAAGTATACCTTCTGTCCATTTTTTTGTCTACAGGAGGGACAGAATGAGGATTTTTTAAAATCTTTGTTGTTTGCTTCCTAAATGATTTATGCAAAGGAATAGACAACCTTCTAGACTCTGGAATATCCATCATTTCAACAAAATCAGGCTCCTCTTGCTCATCCACAGCCTCCTCTAAAGGGAGCTGGAGGGTTTCTGCCACCTTTTTATAAAACACAAAATGAGAAGGGGACTCAGACAACAGAGGGGGAGACTCTAAGGGTCTGTCTGGAGAAATGTCCGGTTCAATGGGCACGTCCAGACCTTCCCAGTCACAAATGCACTGATCAAATTCCTCCTCCCCCTCCTGTGGTTCATAAAACTCCTCAATAACATAATCTTGAACCCTGGACCTGGACGAGCCACCCCTCTGCCACTTGTGGAGGGCTCTCCAAGTCCCTGAGACAAAGACTGAACAATCTGTATGGCTTTTGCTATTTCTGCAACAGTTGGAGAAACTATCTTAGACTCCAAACCTGCTGATTTCTTTGTCTTTTTTGCTGGTGCTGGTTCCTCTGAACCAGCCTTTCTCTTGCCCGAGGAAGTAACGCCCTGGTCAGAGGGCACTCCCTCTGGTCCAGTGGGTACTGGACCGGGCTGGCCATCCGGGTCAGCGGACTTTTTGGCCTCTCGTTCCCTGAGCCGGCCCAATCTCTTCTCCAGGGTGGCTGCAGGGAAATTTTTACATATCTGGCAGTCTGAAAGGAGGTGGTCAGCCCCCAGACAATAAACACAAGTGGTGTGTGGGTCAGCCTTGGCAAAGGCTTCCCCACAAACATCACAGTGTTGAAACCCCGTGGGCCCGGTTTTTCTTTTGGGTTTCTCAGACATAGTGCCAGCCTAACCAAAACTTGCCCTTTTCTTCAGGCCGTGCCAGAGCAAGACACCCTTATCGGTTCCTAACCGTGTCACGGGTATTGGAAAAAACCCGATTAAAAACGAGGGTTTTTTTAGAACCGATAAGAACCGGGTACCTCACGTCTAAAAATTCACCAAAATACAAGAAACGATCGGTTCAGACTGAACCGATAATTATTTCCACACAGACTAAATTTTCATTTTACTTACGGTTACCAGATAGAGCTTAAGCCGAAACCGCGGTAATTTTGAGACTTTTGCCGGTTTTCTGAACCGAAGGAACCGACCGAAAACCACGTAGTGAACCGAGCTGAAGGAGCTGATCTCCGGAGCGACTGTTCAGTGAAGCGGAGTAAAGAATCTGGCAGTTTGACTTCAAACTGCACAGATAGAGCTTTGAACAGTGCCCTCGCACTGTGGAACTCCAGACTTCTCTGGAGTTAACCCTTTCCTCTCCGGGGCAGTTCAGAGGCTGAGGCTGACTGCTATAGTCCTAATTACAGCAAGACTTCATGGTGTTTGAAAAATGCTGCTAAAGTTGCCCACTTAGACTATAGTGAAGCTTGTCCCCATGCTCTCCCTGGGTTCACGTTATAATCTGGCTGAGCACACGGACTGATCGAGGCAGATCTAATGACCAGGAAGTCAAAGTAACTCGGTGGATGAAACTTTACGAATGATATCACACCTAAACTACTGGATATATTTGGGGCAAATATACATGGGCAGCATTTCATGGAGGTAAGGAAACAATATATGTGGTGCATAGCTCCTTTTTTTTTTAACTTAGTGATTCTCTTTAAATGCCCCACAATCATCAACCATGCCCCCCCATCTCCACACTATCTCTTTTCCTAATAGAACAGGTCCAAGAACTTCTATTTCACAATTGTTTACCATCAGCTCCCTCCTTGTCTGTTGAGATCTGTATTGTACACCTATGCAAACAAATGCACAGAGTGCACAGTGGTATATTCAATGGGTTTTGGAAACACTGACAGGCTTCTTGTGCAATAATGTTTAATGCTTAAAGAACCCTATAGTAGTCTACAAATGTGCACAGTGGTGCCTGAAAATCCCAGCCACAATGGTGGTGTTGTCTGTGTGTGCATCAAAGTAAATAAAGACCTAGTGTCCCTTTCCTCACTCAGTTCTAGTTGGTAGCATGTGAGGTGGGTGCCTGATTGAAGGCACCCTCTGAAATGGCGATGCGATGCTGGCGAAAGCCTGAATGATGATGGGGGTAGGGTGACCAGATATGGTGGGGTGGGCGACTGCAGTGACAGGATGTCACTATATGTGCACGGCCGCATGGGGGGAGCTAGCACGGTGAGCGTGGGCTGAGAGAGGGTGGAGGGGATGCAGGGGGTGGCACTTTGGTTGGCTGCCGAGCTGCGCCATGGCATCGGGGGTTGGCGTCCGCTTGCTGTGCGTGGGGTTCCGGGTTTGGGTCTGGGTCCGGGCGCTACTACGTTTTTGTTGCGCCCAGCCCAAAACTTGTCTTTTTTTTGCTTTTGCCCCCCGACATGCACCCCCCTGGAGTTGAGAATCCTTTAGTAGGGGGGTGCGGGGTGTGAAGCCTCCTGTGTGGGGGGGCAAGGGGCACAGCCCCCCCAACAGAAAGCAATAGATCTAAGTCCCCAGTGCTGTTCTTCTGTGCGCTGAGGATGTCAGGGTGGCAAAATTGTTTTTGGCCACCTGACGTCACGATAACGTGGGTTGCCATTCGCTACTCTCCGTTATCACATAGAACCTTCTAGTTATATAATACAATAATAATATTAGCTTTCCCTACTAGACTGTTGTCCCCCTCCTGCCCCAACCTACATGTTTAATCTTAAGGAATTTCCTGGTAGTCTAATGGCCCCCTCTCTGGGAGACATCTATTAAAAATTGTTATTTAACTGTGCTATAGATGTCATGTATGAAACAAACTTTAGATAGACTTTTTAGAAGAAATACGCTCCCCCCCCCATATTATAGTAGCATGGTAGTGCTACTACAGTTAGGGTTGAGTACATAGAAACATAGAAACATATAATTTGATGGGAGATAAGGACCGCTTGGCCCAACCAGTAAGCCCATTTCCCTACCTAATGGATAAGATGCAGATCCTAATTAACCAACAGCCTACTTCCTTCTTCCTCCACTCCCTAGAATTGTCTTATGACTGTCCCATGCATTCTTGAATTCCACCAGTTTTTGACTCCACAACCTCCTTAGGAAGACTGTTCCATGCATCCACAACCCTCTCCATGAAAAAATATATCCCCACATTACCTGTGAGCCATCCCCCTCCATCTTCAAATTGTGCCCCCTTGTTCTTGTACACCTCTTTTTCTGAAAGATGCTACTCTCTTGGACTTTGTTGATTCCACTGAGGTACTTGAAAGTGTCTATCATGTCCCCCCTCTCCCTCCTTTCCTCAAGACTATACATATTAAGCTCCTTATGACTCTCTGCATATGTCTTCTAGTGCAGACCCTGCACCATTTTAGTTGCCATCCTCTGGACTGCCTCCATCCTGTCAATGTCTTTGCAGATGTAACCTCCCTGTCACCCGGGGTTACAAGAATCCCACTTAGATCTAGTGGCAGGCAGGGAAAGGCAGTTTGTGAGACACCAGCTAAGTGGGTTTCATACTGTCTCACTCTGTCCTCAGTCTCAGCTGAGCTGGAGGGATGACATCATATAGAATTCTCGCAGCAGCATAAGCCACATTGGAATGTTGCAGCAGGGAGTTAGGTTAGGACGTTGGAAGGTTCTGGATCAGTCAGTGGCAGTCTGTAGGGAGACTCAGTGGAAGCAGGAGGTGTGCTGCAGTGGCAGCCCCTCAGAGCTAAGCTCTGCTATAGAGCTGTACAGAAGAGTGGGTGTGTGTTCTTGCCCCTAGAGAAGAACACAGAAGAAAAGTAGTCTGGTGGTAGAGTTCATTCCCAGTTTGCTCCAGTGCCCCATCCCAGGAGGGATGGGGAAGAGAGCCAGAATTTCAGGGGCAATCCCCTGGCCCTGCTGAAGAGAGAAAGCTGCCTGTCATTTTGTTGTTCAAGTGCTGAGGCACAAGTAGTAGTTTGCTTTGCCAGAAACGTTGGGGCACCAGCAAACCACTGGTGAGTCTGCTCTGAAAGACAGCCTATGTTTTCACCAAACAGTGTGTAGAGTATCTGTTACTGTGGGGTCAGGGAAGGACAACTAAGTACAGTACTACAGCTGTGCGTGACTTAAACTGTATCTAAACAGTGGGGGGTCTACAGGGATGGACATAGCCACTCAGAGATCATTATAAGCCAGGATTTCAGATTACAAAGAGTAGAGTGTTAAATGTGACATACATTTCGAGACAGCATTCTATAACAGTGTGTTTCAAGAAAGGTGTTGATTCCAAATGAATGACCGGGTATAGATTTGGGAGCAAGAGGTGGGAGACCCCCCCCCCATCTGGAGTAACCAGATTTACCTCCACGGGTTCACTTTGGGCACCTATAGCTTTCTCCCGGGCACTTGTCCAGTGTTCGCAGAAAGTACCCAGATGTGGGATTAGTGATGAAGATTTTCCCTTTATGGAGCCAGGATGTGCTCACGGGTGGTAGAGGGAGCCACCAATAACTAACCATGCCATATTTTTATTTATTTATTTAGTTGTTTGACCAGGAGTAGCACACTAAGCTGAAAGCTTTTTTACAGGTGCGACCTGTGAGCACAGGGAAGTTAAGTAACTTGCTCAGGGTCACACAGTATGCAAGTGGAAGCTGTGGGATTCAAATCCAGGTCTGGTCTGCTGGATGTCACCAGATTTGCAGCTCAGAGCCTTAAACCACTGCGCTATACTGCCTCCCTATGAAATGTAGTCCAAGTGCTGGCTGGATGTGCCATGCCAGGGAAACCAGAGAAGTGTAAAAGTTTGGGCTGAGGCCCAGTATGTTGCAGACCCTGAGGGTAACAGTGTGTATGAAGAAGTGTTCTAGTCTTCATATATCTGCATTACCAGAAAATGTAGCCCTGTGGGGGTCCATCTTTATTATTCTGATGTTGTGAATAAGAGCCACACTCTAGAATCTCACTCCTATGCTTTATTATTCTAATGTTGTGAATAAAAGCCACACTCTTGAATCCCACTCCTGGTTTGGACATTTCAGTTATTGCTTCCTGTGTCCGGATTACTTGGGTGCCCCTGTGCAGAGGTTTCAAACCTAGCCAAAATGCCGAGCAACAGTTTTTTCCCCGAACCCAGGCAGCCAGGTAGTGGGTTACAACATGGAGACACCACACAGTGCTAATAAAACAAAAAACAACATCAACCCAACCCCTGGCTGGTTACACAGAGATTGGGTCTCCAGAACTGCACGCAGTACTCCAGATGGGGTCTCACCAGCTCTCTGTACAGAGGGATAACAACTTCCAGTTTTCTACTGGTGATGCCTTTCCCTATGCATCCCAGTATCCCCCTAGCCTTCCTTACTGCCCTTTCACATTGCTTGCCCACCTTTAGGTTATCTGATATGACTACCCCCAGGTCCCTTTCCATTTTTGTGGTTAGTATCTCACCCCACATTGTGTACTCTTCCCCTGGGTTTTTGTTTCCCAGCTGCCTTACTTTGCACTTCTTAGCATTGAATCTAAGCTGCCATACATTTGACCATTCCTCCAGCCTTGCCAAGTCCCTTCTCATCCTTTCCACCCCACCTTGTGTATCAACTCTGTTGCAGATCTTTGTGTCGTCTGCAAAGAGGTATACTTTTCCTTCCAGTTCCTCTGCAATGTCACTTATAAAGACATTGAAGAGGACCAGTCCTGGAGCTGAACCCTGCAGTACCCCACTAGTAACCCCCCTTTCTTCATTTACTATTATCCTCTGTGTCCTGTTTTCCAGCCAATTCTTTACCCAGGCTACCATCTTGGGACCCACTCCAAGCTGGCTAACTTGTATATTAATCTTTCATGTGGGACTGTGTTAAATGCCTTGCTAAAGTCTAGGTAGGCCATGTATACAGCCCCTCCCTGATCTACTACTTTTGTCATCCAGTCAAAGAAATCTATTAGATTCATCTGATATGACCTTTCCACTGTGAATCCATGCTGCCTTAGGTCCTGTGCCCCTCTGGCCTCTAGGTACTCAATAACTCTTTCCTTCAGAAGTGATTCCATTATTTTCCCTATCACTGAGGTTAAACCAACAGGTCTATAGTTTCCTGCTTCTGCCCTGCTCCCACTTTTGTGAAGTGGAATAACATCTGCCCTCTCCAGTCCTCAGGTACCATCCCATCCTCCCATGATTTGTTAAAGAGTGTAGTCAGTGGTGTCACTAGTTCTACCCTTAGTAGGGTGTTCAATGTTAATCCCCTAACTTTGCACATTAATATCTTTGGCACTATGTGATGAAATAAGTTTAAATTTTGCATGTGTTCCCTAGTAGGCAAGGGCTTGATATGTGAACATTTTTGATACAGCCACTTCTGCAGTTTCTGAGATCTATATATCTGTATGGAATTTTCCAGTAGTGGGCTAGCTTTTTTCCGATACTTAAAATGTTTTTTTTTTATTTTGCTTCCACCTACAGTCTACATGGAATGGAATTTTTCCCCCAAACTTGCAGGGAACATGTGTCACATCCAAAGGTAGTGCATTTGATAGGTCTGGTGAAACCATGTTAAATGATTGCTGAGCTACAAAGCTTTAATGTTTTGTGTTTTCTGTTCAAGCATGCACAGTATAGTTTTTGAGTTAATGTTCTCACTGCATGAAGCATGTTTTTGCACTGTGAGACTGCCGTCGTCTTTTTCCACCTCAAAGTAAAAAAAAAATGCAGAATATGTAAAACATTTCTTCATTTTATAAAACAAACAGCTGAATCTAGCTTAACAAGTTCCAGTTAGCTACATTCTGGAGTTTGTTTTTAAAAAAAGAATGCCAGAAATATATTTTCTGGGCAACCCAAAACCCAGGCTGCTCAGCTTAGTGAGTGGAGCCTTTCACCCACGTTCTCTGTGTGAGAACAATGGGACTTTCTTGACTTCTGCAGCTGCAGCTATAACTCGTGCTGTGGGCTGCAGTGACAACAGTGAGCCACCATTTTCCTCATGTCTGGTAGCATTCCCCCTTCCATTGCAGTCCTTGTAGTCCTGTAATTTTGCCCTAGTGGCACCCCACACCCTCTGAAGCTGTCCTTGTAGATTAATCATCTTTTCCTGGTGTCTTGTGGTACCTCCCCATCCACCAAAGTCATTCCCGTAGTTTAATCATCTTTTCCTGGTGTCTAGTACTATCCAACCCTCTGATGCTGTTCCCATAGTCTAGTCATCTCTTTCTGGTGTCTAGTGGCACCACCCCACCCTTTCATGCTGTTCTCATAGTTTAATCATCTTTCCCTAGTGTCTAGTGGCACCTCCCACCCTCCAGTGCCATCTCCATAGTTTAATTATCTTTCATTGGTGTCTGATCGCTCCCTCTAGTGGCACCTCCAATACTGTCCCCATAGTTTAATCATCTTTTCCTAGTGTCTAGTCACCCCCACATTGTCTGATTGATCCTTACTTTTTGTTGTGTTTCCCTGGTGTCTAGTGGCGCCCCCCCACTCTCCTATTGCTGGGCCAATCTGAAATAAAGAAAATGGCCCCTCACTGTTTTTTTTTTTTAAATGCAAAAAAGAAAATGGACCCTTGCTGATCAGGCCAACCCCTATCACCACCTCCTTTCAGTCAGCACCCACCATCCCAGCCCCCCCAGTACACCACCACCACATACCCTCACTCACTGGAACAGGTCACAGAGTGGAAATCCATTCCCCAATCAGAGACAAATCTTGCTACTGGAGCCACTGACTGCAATATGAGAAACCAAGGTGAGTGCTGCTCAATGTATTTCAAAGGGGTTTTCATCTTTGATGCATAACTCAATCATTTTTGCATATTTTGACACCAAATTTTCAACAAGGCCTTTTGGGGATCCCATCTCTGGAATGACATCAGTGGAATTGCACAAATATGTCCCTAAATGTTTGGTCGCTTGGTCGCTTGGTGAAATCTTCCTTTGGGTGGGATTTGTTGCAAATATGGGATCAAAATATATTGTAACCCCTAGGCAGCGCTATCTCTAGGGTTACAATCCCTGCCGGTACTTCTGACAGCAGGTTGAGGGGCCTGGGTTCAATATTTTCATGCCTTCACCCAGAGTAAAGTATATTGGGGTGTCTACCTAACCTGGTATAGCCCTCTGGGAAGCTACTACCACCCACAAACCAACCCAGTGACCAACTATTTTGTCCTAGAAAACAACTCTTCACAGCAGTTAACAGAAAGTTAGAAATATGCATTAATTATATGCACACATTCCTTGCACCTACCACCAAGGTCTGGTCTTCAGCAACCCTGTTTTACTATAAACCCAGACTTTTGCATTTCCATGCCAACCTTTTATCTTTCATTTTCATACTATTTCAGCTAATTATTATATGCATTACACTTGTCTTTACCACTCTGTACACACACTCTTTGTACAGGAACCTACATGGCTGGTAACCTGAATTTGTCAGCTGGCTCTGGGATTTCTCTAAAATGACTCTGGGCATATTGATTGGAGGGTTTTATCATTTAGAAACTGCAGTGAATCCTATCTTATTTTATTAATTTTATTTTAGTCTTTGGTAACCGGGTAAGGCCCACTAGGCACAAGTGCCTGTTTTCAGGGACAACCTGGGAGCACTGGGTGGTTAAGTGACTTGCTCAGAGTCACACAGTATGCAAGTGGAGGTTGTGAGAATCAAACTCAGGTCTGGTCTGCTGGATGTACCAAGCTCGTTCACACCTCGTTCCTCTAACCTCTAGGCTATACTGCCAGCCATTTTAGGAAGGGAGTTAGCTGTAATGTACACACCGTTATGATCCACATTCATAGTAAGGTCTATTGGGTTTCTTAGAGTACCCTACATAAGGTGTGCAACTGGCTTGATATCTCTTTCAGATCTTCTAAGTGGAGGGTGCACAGGCACAGTCCTTTCAACATTTGCATTCCTGTTGTGGATGCATGGAACGGCCTTCCGGAGGAGGTTGTGGAGTCAAAAACAGTGGTGGAATTCAAGCATGCATGGGACAGTCATAAGGCAATTCTAGGGGGTTGGGGTAGGAAGAAGTAGGCTGCTGGTTAACTAGGATCTGCAGCTTATCCAATAGGTACGGAAATGGGCAGACTGGGTGGGCCAAGCGGTCCTTATCTGCCGTCAAAATCTATGTTTCTAAGTTTCTATGTTCGCGACTCCCGGCTTATTGTCTGCCAACAAAGAAGCTTCTGAAGGAAGGAGCACCTCTGTACTTTCTGTTTGTTCAGAGTGGGAAGTATTACTTGTATTGGTAGTAGCTCTTACATTTGTTTGTTCTGTAGTCTCTGTTTCATCAGTAATGGGTATTTCAATTAAATTTAAGTCATGTAGCACACTGCAAGCACTTTCAGAATTAGCAATACTTTCTGAGTTGAGATCAGGTTCACTAGGCCAAGATATTTCAGCTTCAACTAAAGACTCACCAGTGTGGTCCTCACTTTCTTGGTAAGGACTATCTAGTTTAATTTCAGACAGTTCCACCAGACATAAAGAGTCTACTACTTCTGAAGTTATACTTTGTACCTGATTATCAAGCAGTATTGGAGTTGAGAGTGCAGGATTATCCGATATTTCATGATTGTCAGCGTTGTCTCCCATATTACACAAAGGGTTACCTTGGAACAGCTGAGCAAGTTTGAAAGAAGGATAATACGCTGCCCCATATTCACTGTTATCAGACTCAGAATGATTGACATCATCAACTGCAGCAGGATGCAATGGAGGCTCAAGTTGTGGAACAGCAGGAGGCTGACTTGATTGTTTTTTTCTGGGCAACAGATCTGGTAACAGGCCCAGTAGGAACATCAGCTTGAAGTGCAGTCTGTAATGATTTGTCCAATGGGAAAAAAGGTGATTCCAGTGTGTTGTTTGTATAGCTCATGGGTCATTTTCTGGATGCACTTTGTAGACTGGCAGATCATCCAACCTGCTGATGACAATCTATGGGGTGTGACTAAACCGGTCAGCTATTTTATGCTTCCCTTGCAGGTCTAGGTTTCACATCAGACATGGTCTCCAGGTTGTAGCTCTTGGGCTTTCACTCTTTTATTGTCTCACCTTGTTTGCTAGGTTTCTCTTGGCAGCCATGGTGTGAGCCAGTTGGTAAGCATGACAGAGCTAAGCCTTGAGTTTTTGCACATATTGAAGGTAGATATCAGCCTGAATCCCATCTGGGGACACTCCAAAACAAATGTCTATGGGCAATCGGGCTTCCCAGCCAAACATCAGTTTATACGGTGAGAAACTAATGGCCTCATTACAAGTACAATTGTAAGCATGTGCTAAAGCACTTATCTGCTAACTCTACCTTGGCTTGTATTTCAGGTAAAGGGCGCCCAACATGTCCAACAATGTTCAATTAAACCATTCAGGTTGGGAGTCACCTTGTGGGTGATAAGGAGTGGTTCTTGACTTTCATAAACCCCAAAGTGAGAGCATTTCTTTGATTAAATGGCTTTCAAAGTCCCTTCCCTGGTCATTATGGATCTAGTATGGGGCACCATAGTGGGCAACACTTTTTTCAACAAGGACCTTGGCTACAGTGGCTGCATTCTGGTCCTTTTTTGGATAGGCTTGCGCATAATGAGTGAAGTGGTCTGTTGCAATAAGTACATTGCCAATATTTTTTGCATTGGGCTCCAAACTTAAAAAGTCAATACATACAAGCTCCATGGGTGCACTAGTGATGATGTTAACCATTGGGGATGCTCTCTGTAGCTGGGCCTTTCTCTGGAGGCATCTGCTGCAAGTTTTGATGTACTGGTTCACATCCACATTCAGTTTGGACCAGTAGAAACAGGCTTTAGCCAAGTTGGCTGTCCCTTCACTGTCCAAATGTCCCATCTGGTCATGAAGTGCCCTTAGGACCATAAGTTTAAACTTGGACAGCAACACCAGTTGCTATTTAATAACTTGGCTTTGTTCACCTGTGATCCCTCAGGGATGTATGATGCCAGAGCAATGACAAATACATCGACATCCTTGACTGTGCCAGAAACCCATTGACACCCCTGACCAAGATGCAACCCCAAATGGACCAGCAACACTGCGATGCATAATGTGGGGAGGGGCCGTGCCCCCCTGCAGCCCACTACTATAGATATCTAACTTAATGCTGCACAGACAGTGGAGTTAGATATTTACCCACTGTTGCCCTAAAGTGTCTAAACGCAAACCACCCACTGCTGCCAATATAGGAGCACTGGGGGTTTCGCTGTGGGGGGTTTGGTGTACTGGTGTCAATGTAGTGACAGTATACCATCTCTCTGTAGAGTAGTTTATCTCACAGCTTAAGTCTAGGCCACTCTTTGAACAGTAAGGCAGTTCTCTGATCTTTGGACCGTAGCATAAAAACATCGTGTCCCTTGCTTATGGCACTGAGCACAAGCTTGATCATAGGATCATGATACTGCTCCCTTTGAATGTCTGATGTGGTGAGTTTTGGCAGAGTACCCAGATCCAGTGCCACAAAGTTGCAGTAGGCTACAGGCACACAGGTATCTGGAGGTCCCAGACAATCAACTAGGCAGTTCCCAGTGGCAGCAGATGGGTGTTCATCCTGGTCAAGCATTTGGAACAGAGCCCTTATGGATTGTTCTGACATTCTCACCCATTCAGAATTGGAAGCAGGCCTTCTAAATAGACCATCAGCATCAATGTGATTGAGGCCCAGATGATACTACACCAAATATTCATATGTTGAGAGAGCTGACAACCACCTGTGCCTGGTGGTATCCAACTTCACCAGAGTTTGGACATATGTGAGGGGGTTATTGTCTGTTTTTACCAGTATTTTGGCACCATATAGACATTCATGAAACTGGTCAACTACGTCCCATTTCAAAGCAAGTAATTCAAGTTTATTTACAGAATAGTTTTTCTCAGATGGAACTAAACTTCAACTTGCAGATTCCACTGGGTGTAATCCTTCCTGATATTCCTGATAAAGTACAGCTCCAAGCCACTCAGACTGGCATCTGTGTGAAGCACATACGGTTTAGCTGGAGGTGAGTATTGGAGCATGTGTAAGCTGGTAAATGATGTTGTAAAATGCTATATCACAATCAGGGATCTGTCTGGCTTTAAATGGTTCACTGGGCTTAAAGTAGACTTCATCACCTTCTTTTACAGCACTCCTTTTGTACCTGTGATTAGTAGGTGGATAGCCATGGGTCATATTTAGCAGTAGGTGAACTACTTTTGTATAACCTTTAACAAAGCACCGATAATACCCACATAAACCTAAGAATCTTTGGTGTTCTTTAAGGTTATAATGCCCTGGCAGGTAGTTAAGGCTTCTGCTTTGCTCAGGTCTGTCTGGATGCCTTTAGAAGATACAATGTAGCCCACACACTTTACAGATTGTTGAAAAAAAATGCACTTATTAATGGACAATTTTAATCTGAATTCTTCTAACCGGTCCAGGATCTTAAACAGACGAGCCTCATGCACTTCAAGCATCTTGCCACATATGCCACATATGTTGACATTGTCCAAATACACTAGGCATTCAAGGAGGTTCATTTCTCCTACAACTCACTCCATAAATTTCTGGAAGGTTGCTGACACTCCAGATATGCCTTGGCACATGCGCAAGAATTCATAAAAACCCAATGGACAAAAGCAGTTTTTTTGCACTCTTCTGATGCCATCAGGATTTGGTAGTATCTGATTCTGAGATCTAAGACAGAGAACCACTGGCTCCCATTAAGACAGTCAAGGGCATACTAGACATCGTATACTCTTCCAGTATGGTCCTTTGGTTAAGTGTTGTGTAATCCACGTACATTCTTACTGAGCCATTTTTCTTTCAAACCATCACAATGGGGGATGCATAAGGGCTGCAGGATACCTGGATGACTCCAGCTGCTAATGTCTCTTGGAGGTGGCATCGAACATCATCAATCAATGTCCATTGGTGCCAATCTGCAGGATCTTTCCTGAAATAGCCTCTTGTCATGGAGCCTCATATGGTGCTCAATGCCTGTGACACATCCAAAGTGCTAGTCCTTAATTGATAATAGTTTACTGCACTGTGCTATGTTACAGATTACTTTATCATTCCTCTCATTGAGAATGGGAGATTCTCCAATACCAAACAGGTCTGAAATCACTTCATCATCCACCTCTGTATGGCACTTGCTTGGTAATACAGCGGTATCTGCACAATATGCCTTAGCCAGGGTACAGTCCTGAGTGACTTCAGTGTCTCTGTTGGTCACATTGCAGGGTTGCACTACTTTCCAGTGTATGCTTGGGCTCTGACATGTAACACACTGGGTTTAACTAGGAGTCCATTAGGCAGTTTCCCCTCCTCTGGGGCATCCGGCATAAAAATCTTGTTTGTTATGTCTTTTTTGATGTGCGCCTCCCCACTGACGTGACACTGTGCATTAGGCAGCAGGGCATTTTTTCAATGAAAATACTCTGCTGTGCTGTGCCATCTTGCAGCTGATTCTGTCCTTCCACTCACTGGGGATGGGGGACTCCACTCCCTAAAGTCGAACATATCCAAGGTCACATCATCATCTTCCTCTCTGCTGCACTTGTTTGGCAACACTGCAGTATTGGCACAATATACTTTGGCCAGAGTACAACCCCATGTAACTTCAATGTTTCTGTTGGTTACATTGAAGAGCTGTACCACCACTCTTTTGACACAGGCATGAGCACGTATTGACATCGCACTTGGTTTAACCAGGAGCCCATCAGGCACCCTCCCCTCTTCTGGAGCATCCAGCATGAGAATCTTATTTGTTACGTCTCTTTTGATATGCACCTCTACACTGACACTACATTGTGCATTAGGTGGCAAGACACGAGGTTATGGGTCCTTCTTCCAGACATACCCCACTGGCTTATTCTTATCATTCTCTTTGCTCTGTACTTGCATCTCGTAATCTTTTCGCACCGTTGAGTGAATAGGTCAAGCTCGTCCGGTTTTCTGAGCTTGCTTCTCTTGACACATCTGTGCTAGGCAGTGAAACATGTGTGCATTAGTGCCAATCAATATGGGAATTCCATCATATAGTCCAATTGAGAGGCAAACCAAAGCCAATGTTTCCACAGGTTCATCCACACCTGCTGCAGTGGATGGGAAAGAGAGCCATACTCGTAAGAAACCAAGGTATGGGTAAGATTCATCACTCAAGCCACACACATACAGTCCATATAGGGATTATAGAGGGTGACCTGACAAATGCTGTTCATACAGTCTTTAAATATTATAGTGACCGGAGGTCTGGTGTCTAATATGGCTCAGGCCAGGACACTGTCAATATGCACCATGGTCTATATCGAAGGACCTACTATTTTGGACCAGTCAGGAGGAGAATCAGCAGGAACTTGGACAGATGACCTGACCACAAAGAAATTGGATTTGGGGCTGCCCGAACCTCCACTGTAGCCATTTCCTGCATACCTCTGGCATTGCTTTAGTCTTTGGGGCTCTTCCTGTAGTTTGTCAGCCACTTTCTGTGCATCTTCATAGAAACTGTCAGCAGATAAGGACCGCTAGGCCCATCCAGTCTGCCCATAAGTCCTGTACTTAATTATAGCTTTTGACCCTCCCCCAGCTTAACCTCTATGGTTCCCCTATGCCTGCCCCATGCATGTTTAAATCCAACTACAGTACTCACTCCCTCCACCTCCTGTGGGAGACTATTCCATGTGACAACCAACCCCTATGTGAAGAAAAACTTCCTCACATTCCCTCTTAATCTGCCACCTTCCAATTTCATGTCAAGCCCCCTAGTTCTTGTACTCCACCTGTATTGGAAGATCCCCCCCCACACCCTGTTTATGCCCCTGAGATACTTGAATGTTTCTATTATGTCCCTTCTCTCCCTCCTCTCCTCCAGTGAGTATATATTGAGGTGCCTTAATCTCTCCTCATAAGTCTTGTGGTGCAAGTCCTGTACCATCTTAGTCATCCTTCTCTGGACTGTCTCCAGCCTGTTAATGTCCTTTCAAAGGTGTGGCATTCAGAACTGCACACATTACTCCATATGAGGTCTGACCAGGGTTTTGTATAACAGCATCACTACCTTACAACTTCTGCTGGTGAGATCCCTTGCTATTCACCCCAGCATGCCATTGGCCCTCCCTGCTGCCTTTGTGCTCTGCTTTGACATTTCCAGGTCATCTGACATAGTAACTCCAGGTCTCTTTCCTCTTTGATGACTGTCAGTAACTCCCTACCCCAATCCTGTAGCTCTCCCCAGGCTTACTATGTCCCAGGTGCATAATTTTGCACTTTTTTGAATTAAATCTCAGTTGCCACTTTGCAGACCATTTCTCAAGCTTCCCCAGGTCCCTCCACATTTTTCCACCCCTACAGGAGTATTCATCCGGTTACAGATCTTTGTGTCATCCACAAATAGGCAGACCTTTTCTTCTATGCCTTCTGCAATATCACTGATGAAGACACTGAACAGAACTGGTTCAAGGACTGATCCCTGATGTACTCCACTGGTCACCCTCCTCTCCCCAGATTGTATTTCATTTACCACCACCCTCTGTCTCCTGTCCATTAACCAGTTCCTAACCCAGTTTACCACCTTGTCTCCCATACCTAGACAACCCATCTTGTTAACCAGCCTCCTATGTGGAATGGTGTCAAAGGCTTTGCTGAAATTGAGGTAGGCTCCATCCATCAAGCCCCCCTGATTTACTTCCTACATCACCCAGTCAAAGAAGTCTATGAGATTTGTCTGACATGACCTACCTGCTGTGAACCCATGTTGCCTAGGGTTCTGGGCACTGATGGCTTCTAGATGCCCCACTATCCTTTCTTTAAGTAGTGCCTCAATGATCTTCCCCACTACTGAAGTGAGGTTGACCAGCCTATAGCTGCCCATCTCCTCCCTACTGCCTGATTTGTGCAGAGGGGCATGTGCCCTCCTCCAATCCTCTGGCCCATCTCCTGAGTTGAGTGACTCAGTGAACAATGCTGCCAGAGGTTCTGCTTGGGGGATCGACACTCTCTCTTCATATGACCATCCTTACCACAGCTGTAGCAAAATATACCTTCTTTGGTCTGCTTTGACAATAACATTACATTAGAGGTGGGTCTCCATTCATGGCTAAGGGGTGGGGATGAATACATATTTGGTGCTTGAGCAACAGCACTGACAGCAGAGGGTTCTAGTTAGGTTTATGGCCAATATCCTCCAAGATAACCCAAGCCCCAGTGCATTTGCTCTGGGGTTCTTCTGCAGTTTTCTTCTCTGTCTACTTTGGACTGCCATAACCCAAACAAATGAGATTCCCTGTAGGGTGGCTGTCTAATTCTCCCAGGGCTGAGATACAGATACGGCAAGCTGATGAGTCCAAATAAGGATGAAACATGCACCTGTGTCTGCTGTTTTCAGCCTTTGCTGATTGTATTATGAGGCCTTTCAATAACATGCAATTCTACCTAAAGTGTGGAGCCTGTCCAAATTAATTCATGAGCATTTGCATATGTTTCTCATGATGCTTTGCATTATTGGGGTATATGCAATTTGTGTTTTCTTTAACATTTGGCTATATGGCCAATATCCTCTGGGATAACCCATGCCCCAGTTCATCTGCTCTGAGGTTCTTTTGCATTTCTCATTTCTCTCTACTTTGGGCTGCCCATGACCCAAACAAACAAGATCCCCTATAGGGTGGCTGGCTAACTCTCCCTGGGCTGAGATACAGATATGGCACACTGATGAGTCCAGATGAGGATGAAACATGTGTCTGTGTCTGCTGTTCTCAGCATTTGCTGATTTTATTGTGAGGCCTTTCGGCACCATGCTATTCTGCTTAAAGTTGAGCCAGTCCAAATTAATTAATTTGCATTTGCATATTTTTCCAATGATACTTTGCATTATTTGGGTATCTGCAATTTCTGTTTTCTTTAAAATGTGGTTCTGTGGCCAATATCCTCTGGAATAACCCATGCCCTAGTACGTTTGCTCTGAGGTTCTTTTGTAGTTCTCCTCTCTATATACTTTAAGCTGCCCATGACCCAAACAAATTATATCCCCTATAGGGTGGCTGGCTAACTCTCTCTGGGCTGAGATACAGATATGGCACATTCATAAGTTCAAATGAGGATGAAACATGTGTATGTGTCTGTTCTCTGCCTTTGCTGATTGTAATGTGAGGCCTTTTGGTACTATACAATTCTGCTTAAAGTTAAGCCAGTCCAAATTAATTCATGGGCATTTGCTTATGTTCCCCATGATGTTTTGCATTATTGGGGTATATGCAATTTGTGTTTTCTTTAAAATTTGGATGTATGGCCAATATCCTCTGGGATAACCATGCCCCAGTTCATTTGCTCTGGGATTCTTTTGTAATTCTGTTCTCTCTCTACTTTGGGCTGCACATGACCCAAACAAATAAGATCCTCTATAGAGTGGCTGGCTAGCTCATCCTGGGCTGAGATACAAATATGGCACACTAATGAGTCCAGATGAGGATGAAACACATGTCTGTATCTGCTGTTCTCAGCATTTGCTGATTTTATGGTGAGGCCCTTCAGCACCATGCGATTCTTCTTAAAGTTGATCCAGTTCACATTAATTCATGGGCAAGTGCATATGTTTGCAATGATGCTTTGCATTATTGGGCTATATGCAATTTATGTTTTCTTTAAAATTTGGCTTTATAGCCAATATCCTCCAAGATAACCCATGCACCAGTACATTTGCTCTGGGGTTCTTTTGTAGTTCTCTTCTCGCTCTCTCTATACTTTAAACTGCCCCTGATGCAAACAAATTATATCCCCTAGAGGGTGGCTGGCTAACTCTTCCTGGGCTGAGATACAGATAAGGCACACTGATAGGTCCAAATGAGGGTGAAACACATGTCTGTGTCTGCTGTTCTCAGCCTTTGCTGATTGTATTGTGAAGCCTTTTGGTATCGTGCAATTCTGCTTAAAGTTGAGCCAGTCAAAATTAATTCATGGGCATTTGGATATGTTTCCCATGATGCTTTGCTCTATTGGGGTATATGCAATTTGCATTTTGTTTTTATTTGACTGTATGGCCAATATCCTCTAGGATAATCCATTCCCCAGTGCATTTGCTCGGGGGTTGTTTTGATGGTTGGTTTTGCACCATGCATCCCATCAATTCTCTCTCCATGGCAGACAATTCACTTAGTTCGACCTCAATGCTGCCATCTACAAGGGACCACGCCTCTTGAGAAAGGGTTTGGAAACCTGAAGCACCGATGCTAAGTGGTGCTGTCTAATCTGTCAGCAATAAAGCTGTTTAAATTTGAACTTTATTGATTGGGCTTCATTTTCTGGAGTGCAAGTTCTTTGGATGTCCATCTATAGGGGGTGCCTGAGCATGCACTCCACTCCCACAGCAAACACATTCTGAGGGGTGTCTTGGTCTTTATCAGTGATAGCCTTAGTAAGGGCACATGTTTTTAGTTGTCTGATCTCTTTCAGTATCTCTGTCCATAGTGGAGTGTCCCTAATGGTCTCTTTCTCGCTGGGCCTTCCCAGCAATGAAGTTACTCTAGCAACACCTGAACAAGGATCCCAAACTTCTTCCTCACCTTCAGCCTCTCTGAGTTTTTTTATTAGTGGACAAAAAGTAGGGGGATCATCTCTCCTATCCGGAACTTTAGCTGGAGGATTAGCAATCTAGAGTATTTGGCAGATTTAAGTATATAATCTAGTCTCACACCATTCAAGTCATTAACCAATACCCCACCTTTTCTGTAAGCTCTCTGTAGGGCCCTCTCCAGCTGAGTGATGTAATTAGACAAGCATTCATCTTTCCACTGCTTGGTGGATTTCAGTTCCACATCAAATCTTGCCTAACTTCAGTACTACCAAAAACACCCTCTAGTGCAGACAAATATTCTTGAGCTGAAGCGTTTGTGGACCTCAAAAATGTAATGGCTTCAAGAGCAGGACCTCTTTAACTTTCCATGAGCCTTTTCCACTTTTCAGCTTCTGCACACCACCACTCTTGGACCAGGGGGGTTCCATAGTCCATCCAAGTGTCTAAATCATCTTTCCCCTGTGATGTGGGAATAGCACTAGAGAACACCCTTAACTTGCGGTAATAATCATGACTGACTGAGGGCACAGGCACTGGTGCTGGTACTGGTGTAGACACAGTAATTGATACAGGTGCTGAAATGGGAGCAGGCACCAGGACTGGTGCAGGTGCTGGAGGGAGGTACCCCCAAGAGGCTTTGTTAAGTTATTTAAGTCCTCAAGGGTTTGGCCCTCATCCTGTAACAATTTGGCAAGCTTCTTCTTAAAACTCTCAGATAGGGGTGGAGGTTCTGGCTCTGAGGGACCATCATCGTTCTTGGTTACCACCCTCCAGGCAGCCGGGGACCCATCAATGGTAATAACCTTAAGTACCTTAGTACTGTCCACTGGGTTGCTACACTCCACTAAAGGCATTAAAGTTTGGGCAGCTGTGTCAGCCAGTTGGCTTGCTATCACAGCCTCACCAAGACAGTCAATTTTCACTAGTGCTCCCTCGATAGTACCTTTGTCAGTGCCCAGGGGTATATCTAGCAACAAGATGGCATTATGAAGGTCAATATCACTCTCCATACACCAATTAATTAATGTCTGTTCAACCATGTCACTAAAGCGGGGGTCAGAATTGGTGTTAGCAAGACTGTCTATACAGCTAGCAGGCCTCAAGTAGTTGCCCATAAAAACAGGAGGTTCCAGGTGAAGCATAATTAAAATTTTGTGATCTGGCCACTAGGGGGGTGCTAATTCCAGCAGTGCCTCCATGATGTAACCCATAGGTGGCACTATCTCTATGGTTACTACCCTTGACTGTACTTCTGACAGCAGGTTGAGGGGCTTGGGCTCAATATGTTGGTGCCTCCACCCAGAGTAAAGTATGTAGGAGTGTCTACCTATCTTGGTGTAGCCCTCTGGGAAGCTAATACCACCCACAAACCCACCTAATGACCAAGTACCTTGTACTAGGGAATAACCCATCACAACAGTTAATACACAGTTAAAAATAAGTATTAACAATATGCACACACCCCTCACACTTACCATCAGGGTCTGGTCTTCAGCAAGTCCCCCGGAACCCCATGTAAAACAGCGTTCAATACAGAAATGCACTTTTAAATGTGTTTTCCCCAAGCACATTAGCCTTCACCAGACAAAGAGATATTCATGAGGCAACATAACAATGAAACAAACCAATCGATTTATTAAGGGGGATTTGAGCAAGGGAAGGGGCAGATTTAGATGAATGATTATTATACTGGATTTAAACTAGGGCACTTTACAGGCATGCATTTAGTCCCATTATATAGTGTTGCAGCCATTGGGTACCCAGACTGTTGGTGGCTAGCCAGATAATTGCTTGGGGTTGCAGCTGTTGTTGGGGCCCATGGTGGAAATGAAGGCAGTTAAACATGCAATAACAAAACCCTTGGCCATTTGTATCCTTGGCCGGTTGGAGAAGTCTAATGTAACCCTATAACACACAGATGAAATCTATGGTACCACAAAATGATTTAAAGAAATGTTGCAGGCTGCTACCCTGAGTTTACTCACGACACTAGTTGGAAAAAGATGGCCTGGCGATAAGAAGACCTGTGGCTGAGCACTGAAAAGAATGTGGAAACTGGGCCTTCACAACCCACCTACACTTCATGGCCTTTCCCCTCCAGGTGGTCGCAACCTACGATTTCTTGCTGTGCAGGAACTGGATCCCGAAGCTGGTCTCTCACTGAGAAAACAATAACTGCTGCAAGGATAGTCAGCCTGGTCTGAGTTTGGCATGAGCCCAAGGCTGGATAAAAACTCTTGGCAAAGTTCAGTTTGTTTGCTTGTGACAACCTCCAGCTGGCAAGCAGTTATGTCACACGTGAAGATAGGGTCCTTTCTGGCAATCAGGAGTCCCTGGGCAGAAGGCCTTGACCCATGATAAACATTCAGCTCATTTAATGGAAACAACTTTCACATATGGGGGCATGATAGAAATGTTTATGTACCTCAGTGGAATTAACAAAGTCCAATAGGGTAGCATCTTTCAGAAAAAGAAATGTGCAAGAACAAGGGGACACAATTTGAAGATAGAGGTGGGATGGCTCAGGGGCAATGTGAGGAAGTATTTTTTCACAGAGAGGGTGGTGGACGCATGGAACAGCCCTCCTGAGGAGGTTGTGGAGTCTAAAACTGTGGAAGAATTCAAGAATGTATGGGACAGACATAAGGCAATTTTTGTGGGGGGTAGGAAGTAATAGGCTGTTGGTTAAATAGGATCTGCAGCTTATCCTCTAGGTAGGGAAATGGGCAGACTAGGTGGGCCAAGCAGTCCTTATCTGCCATCAAAGTCTATGTTTCTAAGTTTCTATATCTACCTCTCAGATCAGTTTCAGACTGGTTCGCAATTGTAGTCAATTCACTGAGCAAACCTCTTAGTCTGTGGAAAACGTCTCTGACCACAATTCGTAGGCTGAACGCTCCACAGAAGCTCCTCTTGGTCCTATATCTTGAACTGCACTCTTCAGAGTCTTGGGACTAACTGCCACAGCTTAAAGTTAGTTTTCAGATTAGTCCGCTTTACTACTATCTGGCAGTCCAATGCTGGAAACAACTGCAGGAAGGCAAGTTGGGTCATTCCCTACCAATTCTCCTCAGCTCCTTTCCTGGAGCTGTCTCTTAACGACTTGAGCTGTTCACTCTCCCAGCTGTAACAGCAACTGCCCACTTTCTCTTAACAGTTCTTGAACTAGTGCAGTTTCCTTGGATTTTGGTTGGCTAGGGGAGCTGTCAATCACAGTTCTGGCACTCCCATTTGTATGCATAAGCTGCAATGAAGGCAGGTTAAACAGGCACTCTGATTTAAATATAAAAACAAGTTAGAAATAAATATTTACAGTACTAGTCAGATTGCCCTTTGCTTTGTTATCAGCCACAGAGTGGAGCAAATCAGGATGGTGACTGCCTAGCCATGAGCTCTGAAGCACTCAGACCCAGCCCAGACCATTTACTGCATACACACTGCTATGGCCTTAAAGGGACAGGCGTGGAGGCACATCATGGCACTCTCACACAGATCAATAGGATTAAACAAGTAACCATGAATTTACCACCTCTGCAGAACATCTGCCTAGCAGTGGGTATTACTGGAGCCCTGAGAGATACTTAAGGTAAGCCCTCATGGAGGAAGTTACAATATAAAAATGGCTAAGTTATGCACATAGGTTGAAATTTTACTGTGCTTTCACGTAACTTCGCTTATTTTAAACATTTTGACTCCAAATTTTCAACCTGCCCATTTTTTTACACCACCTCATGAATGTGACAGCTGCCATCGGGAAGAGAGTGCTCCCCATAGTCATTCTTGTGTCCTCCTTATGTCCTTCCTCATAGTCATCCAAGAGCCCTCCCCTCTTGAGTCACCCCTCATCCCTTTACCCTTCCTCATGACTTCTCGAGACTCCTTCCACCACTACCCTTCCCTTGCATAACCTCCTTATACCATACCACTTATGCTTAGTATCCTCTGTAGTAAATAATATGTAATATCTTGTAATCATTTATTTATTGTATCTGCTGCATTTACTGTCATTCATTTTGTAATTATCTCCAATGTTTCTTTTCTACAAGAAGATTTTGAGGCTTACTGTACAGTCTTCCTGCGAATTGCTTTGTATTATCCATACTTACTTGCTTTGTAGTACTCTACTTGTTGCATTATTGTCTGCATAACTTCAATTTGTGAATCTGTTCTGACCTACCCAGGTCCACCTTGTAAATGAGCATGTCTCAGCGGTGTTCTGCCTTGTAAAATAAAGATGATGGATTGATTGATTTTTCAAATCCTGGCGAAAATATGTTTTTGCACCTGTGGTGCAGAATGACATTGCAGTGGCATGGAATAACATTTCAGCAGGGATTGGAACATTCTCAGCATGGCATTCATGAGTAGGGTTGCCAACAGTCCCGTATTTTATGGGATGTCCCGTATTTGGCATTATTTTCCACTGTGCCATTTGAAATTCATACAGGACACCAATTGTCCCATATTTTTAGGTGGCCTGAAAAACTCTGTCTCCCAAGATCCATAGGGGCAGTAGGGAGCTTGTGCGCATGTGCAACTTACTCGGCTCCATGGGGGGGGGACGTCACGTGACCGTCATGTCATTGGAAGAGCGGGAAGAAAGCCACCTTGCTGCTGGACCTGCTGCCAGCTCATTGTGAGACAAAACTCGTCATTGTCTCTTCCACCTTGTCTCTAACACAGCCAAAGAGCTACTGCTTATTCTGCAGAGACTGAGAGTAGTGCAGTGCATGCTGTTTGACTTGCAATGGGAGTCCTCAGTCCAGTAACCTGGGTCGGGGGAGAGGAGAGCAACTTACTTGGGGACTGGGAGGGGCCTTGCACACACTGCATTTTCTTCTTTGTGGACGTGCTGGGAAGTAGTAGAGTCCAGGGTAGGACGTACAGCCCTGGGGACCTGCTGTGTGTGGCAGCGGCAGCTGTGTGGTGCACGTGCCTGACAGATAGTGTGTGTGTCTGCCTGATGGTGGAGAGCAGACTTTGGTACCTGACCCATACCTCAGACCATCGGATCATGGATGAGGATCTGTCAGGATCATCAGGACAGGAAGACAAGCCTTCAACTCCTACCTGGCCTAGCTACTACTGTCAAGTGAAAAAGGAAGTGCTTCCCTGACTCTACTGCTCAGCCTTAGACTTGTTGCAAATACAATGCATTAATAATTATTTGGATGGATCTGATTATGATGATGTTGATGTCTGACTCTGAATGGTGCTAGGGATGGGGTGGGGACTGGAAATTTAATTGGAATGGACACATCCTCAAGTTCATGCCTGTGCCACACTGCTACACATTATACGAAGCAAATGGGAGGTAGAGTACTGCTGCTCAGCGAGTCTCAAAGACTTGTTGCAATTGCATTATGATTTGGATTATGATGATGTTGGACTCTGAATGGTGCTAGGGATGGGGATTGGAAATTTAATTGGAATGGACACATCTTCTTGCTAGTGCCACACACTGCCACACCTTTCTCTGCAATATCAGCCTCAGAAGTGGCAGTGGTAGTGAGAGGGCAGTGGGTGGTGAAGGGACGTGGGTCTGTCCCTTATTTTTGAAATCCAGAGCTGGCAACCCTATTCATGAGGTGGAGTAATAACAAGGCTATTCTGACAATTGGATCACTGTTTTGCCTGAAATATAAGTGCAGGGCTAACACATCTGCATCTTTGAAGAGATAGAAGTGCAGAGCCTGCAAATGAGAATTCTATTATACTACCTAAAAAAGTAAGACAATTCCTTGCAAAAGAAACTGCATAAATGCACCAGTTAGGATAACTAATACTACAAAATTATGAAAATGTGGTATTAGAGTTTCCCACTCTAACCCCCTTGCCCCCCAGAAGCAAATGGAAAAAAATTAGGGTTTTGGGTCTCTGGAGTCTTGGCGAACCAGAGGTGGGGGTTTCCATAGTAGTTGTCAACTCTATTGCTCTCTCCTACCCCTGTGGCCTCTGGATGAAGAAAGGAGATCATGTGTGATATTGTTTGCTTATGGAATGGGGTGGGCATTAGGTTTGACAACCACCAAGGAAGACCCCACCACTATTTTGCTCAGACTACAGAGACCCATAACCCTAAAGTTTTTTTCTTTTGTTCTTCTTGGGGGTGGGAAACCCTAATGCCACATTTTCTTACTTTTGTGGCATTAAGTTACCCTAACTGTACATTGACACGGTGTCTTTTTTTTGCTTCCAAAACATCTCTCTCTCTCTCTTTCCATATATATATATATATATATATATATATATATAGTATATATTGTATATGTGTGTATATATATATATATATATATATATACACATATACACACACACACACACACACACACACACACACACACAGATGCCAGAAGAAATCATTACAGTAAATGAAAATTATACTGTGGTGTATACTGTGGTGACAGGATAGGTGAAGGCAGTTATTGCCCATTATTGCTATACCCACTTCTCAGTGGTTGTACCTACACAGGTTACTCTAATTTAGGAATGCATCTAGTTTGGATTTAAACCCCATAAATGTGTTTGGACTAATTATGTCTTGTGGTAGTTGGTTCTACAATTTGCTAGTTCTTGGTAAAAAATGTATATTCCCTCAAGTTAGTCTTAGACATATATCCTTTGATTTGCTTGTTGTGTACTCTCAGGTTGTGCACGTTGTTAATGAATGTGATTCCTAGTTCTGATGTCAACTCTCTATCCTGTATTATTTTATATAATGCCAGTAAGTTACCTCTTTGTCTTCTCATGCTTAGTAGCCATAACTTCATCTTGGTTAGTCTTTCTTTGTAGGGCATGTTTTTTAGGTTGATAATCTGTCATGTATATCGTTGTTGCGATTTTTCTAAGATATCAATATCTCTTTTAAGTCCTGGGCTCCACACTTGGAAAGAGTAGTCCAGATGTGGTCTCACAAATGCCTTATATAATGGAAGCATTACAGATTCTGATTTATTTGCAAAGGATCTATTTATACAAGTGGTCAGATGGTTTACCTTCCTGTCCACCTGTTTACACTACATAGTATTTTTCATGTCCCTTGATATTATTACTCCTAGATCCCTAAATTCCTCCACGTTCCTTAAATCTTCATTATAAATATTATAATTTTGCTTTGTGTTGTTTTTCCCGCGTACATTAGCGCACATTTTTCGATGCTGAATCTCACGTCATTTTAATCTGCCCATTTGACTATATGCCCTAGGTCCCTAACCATGTTCCTACACCCCTCTTCAGTGATAACCTTACCACCTAGGGTTACCACCTGTCCTGATTTTCGCAGGACAATCCTGATTTGGGCAGCTTTGTCCTGCAAAAAAACATGAAAAATACTAAATGTCCTGATTTTATAGTAGAAAAAATATTTTCTAACTTTGCACTAAATGTTCTAGAAAACTACAATACCTTAACTAAAATACCTTACAATGATAAGAAACCATAGAAGCAACTAAGAAACTACAATTCTTAGCCTTAATTCTGATTATATAGAGAAAACAAGTCTGTTGCACTGGTCGAGGTTACGTACTGTCCTGCGAAAAATCATGTTTCAGTAAGAAATGTCCCACTTTGGGCTTCTTAAAAGGTGGTAACCCTATTACCACCTAATTTAAGGTCATCTGCAAATTTAACAAGTGTATTTTCTCACTGAATTTGTAAGTCATAAACAAATAGATTTAACAGGAGTGGTCCAAGGACCGAACCTTGGGGAACTCTGCTGGTCACTTCCCTGCCTGGAGAGAAAAAGCCATGTACTCTTCCTGATTGTGTTCTGTCTTCCAGCCATGCTGATATCCAGTTTATCAGGTAACTATTTATTCCCAGCTTATTGGGTTTATCTATAATTGCTCCATGTAGTAGGGTGTCAAAGGCTTTTTGAAAATCAAAGATTATATCAATTGTGTCCTTCTGATCTAGATTCTTTGTGACCATGTTATAGAAACTTAGTAGATTGGTATTACAGCTACTATTCTTATTAGAGCCATGTTGAGTTTTATCCCATTGTCCCCGCTCCTGTAGTCTGCATGTTATCTCCTCTTTTATTAGCCCCTCAATTATTTTGCTGACAATCGAAGTTAAACTGACAGGTTGAGAATTTGAGAGTGTTTTTATTCCCTTTTTATGTTGTCTTGTGCATGCAGTGCAAGCAACATTTTGTGGCAGCTTGCTGGAGTAGCAAGTTGTGGAGGTGCAGCAGTGTTGTGGCCAATGGCGCTGCTGCTTTTTTGGGGCTGGTCTCTGTGGCACCAATGAATAAGCACACTATCTACGACAGCAGTTGAGAAACCTGCCACCAACTTGGAGAGAATTTCACCGCCACAATGAGGGAGTGCCCTGTCATTGCAGGGCATGCCTTGCCTGCTGAAACATTTCAATAAACATGGTGATGGCTGCTGCCATCTGCCTCTCACAACCCCTAGAAAGCTGACATCAGGGGTGCACAATCCCCCTGTTGGCATGCCCCCTCCCCAGTTCGTTTGCCCACAGGGTAGCCCAAACTCCATCAGCATAATGTTCCCTCTTGTTTTATTTGTCTGCTGAGGGGGGTGCCCAATCCCCCTCAGCATCATGCCCCCCCAACACACAGACACACTTTCTTTGCTAATGGGAGGGCCAATCCCCATCACCTTCAGTCCCCTGTCCCCAAAAAACACAGGTGGCACTCTGGAAGCCCACCCCAATGTCTCCAAAGCAAACATGTAAAAAAAAAACTTCCCACAATGTCCTTTTTTTCCCTGTAACACAGAAAATGGTCCCTCGTGGTCATGATGCCCCCAACCCACGTTTACCCTTAGTGCACCCCACTTCCCTACACCCCCAACCCCATACTTCCCTCTGGAGCCAGTCGTGATGATCTTCCGTGGAATGGAAGATGTCTGAACTTTTCAAAAGTCAACCGCAAACTGAAGAAAATCACAGTAAGCTATATAATGGCATCTTTGGGGGGAGCAACTTAGGTGGATATCTCAGCTATTTTTGAGACATTTGGCTCCAAAGTTTCAACATGAGGTTCTTAGGACCCCACCTCAGGAACTCAGTCACTGACATTTTGTCATTCAGTCCCGAAAGGTGATTTTGTGGTCACTGCATGGAATCACCTTTTGGGACTGATTAACGAAACATCAGTGTCACTGTTCTCCCAAAAAGCCTATGTTACAAATTTGGTGAAAAAATTCCCAAAAATGACTGTGTTATGAGCATGCATTGCGCAGTTTCCATGCACGCTCATAAGTTTGAGCAGTTTTAATATTTTCACTCCAGATTTTCAACATTGCCAATTCTTCACACTTCCTTATGAATGGTACACCTGTCATTTTTCACATCTTGCCCAAAATGTGTTTTCGCACATCTGGCGCAGAATGACGTGGCCGCTGTGGGAAATCAACATTCAGGACAGATTATCAAAATCACAGTGCCACTGTTTATGAGCGGAGGTCCCACAATGCCTATGTCGAAAATGTGGTGAAAAAATTCCACAAAATGACTACGTTATGAGCGTGTATTGAGCAGTTTCACGCATGCTCACAACTTTGAGAATTTTTATTTTCACTCCAGATTTTCAACATTGTCATTTCTTCACACTTCCTTATGAATGGTACAGCTGTCATTTTTCACATCCTGTCTGAAATGTGTTTTCCCACATCTGGCACAGAATGGCATGGTCGCTGTGGGAAATCAACATTCAGGACAGATTAACAAAGTCACAGTGCGGTCACGTGATGGCAGCTTGAGAAGCAGCAGCAGCCCTCCATTGCTCTGCACCTCCACTACTTATTTCAGTCTTCCCATACAGTATTTGCATTTATTAGAGAGCCACAAACTACACTATCCTAGCTGTTGAGAAACTGGGACTTCAGTGAGCTCATTCAGTTTTGGAGGTTTACATGAAAAAAGCACGGCCAAGGCATTCACCGCTGGCAACTCCAGAGAAGGACAAGGCCATAAAATGCCCCAAGCACCAGCCTTTGGGCTCGAGCAAATCCACTACCACAGCAGGTGTACTCTTGGAGGAGAGATTTCTAGAGATAATGCAACCCTTACAAGACAAAATATCTGAACTCTCTGATGACTTACTGCAAACCAAGACCTCAGTTCACTCCTTAAACATCTGTGTGGGAGATTCGGAAGCCAAATTGGTCTCTTTGGAGAAAAAGCAAGATAGAACTGAGTTGACTGTGACATAGTTTGGTCGGAGACTTAAAAGGCTTGAAGAGAAAATTGAGGACTTGGAGAGTAGACGTCGAAGAAACAATCTCCTTGTTATTGGGATACCTGAAAGGGAAGAGGGAGCAACACCTATTCTTTTCCTTCAGAAATTGCAGGACCCTCCCCGAATGGAGCCACCTATATAATTGAAAGACCCCATCGTGCCCTCCTCCACTGCCTAATTCTCCATCCAGGCCTCTGATTTTTAAGTTGCTAAACTTCCTCGACAAGCAGCATATACTCACAAAGGTGCAGGATTTACAGGATGTCTTATGGGAAGGGCGCAGAATCAGGATCACCCAAGATCTTCCACAATCAGTACAAGTGAAAAGGCAAGAAATGTATCCGATTGTATCGAAGTTTATTGCCACAGGAACACCATTTCGAATGAGATACCCAGCGGTGCTTCAGGAGAAGTCTGGTGATCAGTGGGTCTCCTTTGAATCTCATGAGCGGGCTGTGGATGAGCTTAAAGGCCTCTTCCCTGATCTCTTTAAATGAGGACACATCCGAGGGTATGTAGAAATATCCCTGTTTTTTGCAAAGTATATTTGTGTGCTACTTTTGCTGGACTTGTTCTGAGTTCTAAGATGGTGGCCTATATTTCCAATGTTGGATACCTTACTTATCTGGCAGCATTTGGGAAACTTAGCTCGATAGAAGCCGAGCGGATCCTGCTGAAATGTTTTTTGACTTGATGTTAGAGCCCACCTTCATTTGAGCTCATCTACTTTCTATAAGCATATGCGCAGAGACTAGAACAACGTTCTCTGACTGAGGGGGGCCATTCTGGTATCGCTTTAACAGATTGCTGATACTTAATGTGGTGTTTAGACATTGGCTGTAACTTTGTATTTACTTCTGACTGATTAAAGAATGTAGATTGCCAAAATTTCGAGGTCGGCGATCCAAGCCACATAATCCTCTGTTTCTAATTTTGAAGAACTGCTGCTGGACTTTCCTGTTGGCTCTATGCACTATCTATAAGTGGTAGAACTTTTGAACATCTACGGGACTTTTTTCTGGGTCCTTGTCTCAAGCCCCTCCAGGGATAGTTTGGGGCCACATGTTTGTTTTGGAACTTTTTATACAGTTTCAAGCTTACTATGATGCTTTGAAAGAAAAGGTTCATTGTTAAATATTGTTTTCATTAGCTACTACTTAACCTTGCAGAGCTCTATAGATTTCTTGTGGTATCTGCTTAATGTTAGATTCTTCTAACACCTTGATAGTTACTATGTAGCGGGGGAAGGTGGGAGCGGGGGGGGCTTTTAACTGATGCAACTCATTCGCTGAGCTAAGACATCACTCGCCAGGGTTTAGACAGTGGTGCAGTTAATTTGAACTGGGGTTAGGGGAACTCTATGTATAATAAGATCTTTGATTTGATTAATATAAGGGTAAGATTGTAGGATATAAGGGAGAATAAGTTTTCTTTTATATAATTTTTTTTTATGGGTACTGAGGGGAACAAGTCAGGTGTGCTAATTCAATCTTCTTATATACAACTTTTCTCAGTCCTCAGTTTGGTAAGACTTAAGAGTTATTTCAATCTGGGTATTTCAGGCCTATCCACCACCACCTCTGTAAATTACGATAATGAGTGGCTCATATGAGGTAATAAGTTGGAATGTTAAAGGTGCACAGGATAGGTGCAAGAGACAAGTTATTCTTTGACATCTCTATCAGTTAAAAACTGAGATGGCTTGTCTCCAGGAGACACATATTCAGCGAGAAGATATCAGTTTACTCTCCAAAACCTGGGCAGGACAAGCATATGGAGCAGGGAAGTCTACATGTAGTGGGGCAGTTGTAATACTAATCAGTAAAAAAAATTCCTTTTAAGGTTAGTAGGGAAATTTGGGACCCTAATGGTAGATATATTATTCTTCATGGAATTTTAGAAATGCAGCAAATTATGTTAGGGGCTGTATATAGCCCTAATTGTGAGTCTCTTCATTTTTCATACATCTGCTGGGCTTACTGGCTGCTAACTCGCCTGTCCTGACCATACTGGGAGGTGACTGGAACATTGTTCTGTACTCACACATAGATAAATCTGACTCCTGAAAGCAAGGTCAATCCCCTTCACAAAGGGGATTGACCATGACCTCCTGACAGGAGCTGATCTTTTGAATGTGTGGAGGATACTAAACCCTGGAGAACGCCAATATACCTTTTTTCACCCCCAAATGAATCCTTTTCCCGTATTGATTTCCTTCTTTTGAGCTCCTTCTCTCTCCTTGGTGTAATAAATGCAGATATACAAATGAGGGTCATATCGGACCACTCTCCCATTTCTCTTACATATCTCCTTGGGCCAGGCATTAGAAGGGATACTCTCTGGAGATTGAACAATCAGTTGCTCCAAAAACCCGAGTCCCTGCAGCATATCAAAAATGTCCTTTCTAATTTCCTACTTAACAGAAACTCAGTCCCTAGAATAGACATGAGCTGGGCAGCCCTAAAATGCTCCCTTAGAGGGGAGTGTCTCCGGTTGTCTGGTACAAAATCTTGACAATTCCAGTCTCAGCAGGAAACTTTGCTTCATGCTATTCTCCTATTGGAACATACTCTTAACCGGCTATCCCCAGATGCCGATTGGGTAGACTTACATAACTTGCAAGCCCAATACTCGGCCCTTATATATCAAAAATCAGAACTCGCATTGAGGCATACCAAAATGAAGTATCTCGATAAGGGGAGAAAGCAGGTAAATTACTGGCCATTCAGCTTCGCAATCTATGGCTTCCTGTGTTATCCCATGTATTAAATCTGGTACAGATGACCACCTGGTTACTGCACATAGAGAGATTGTTGAGGTTTTAAGATCATATTACCAGAAACTCTATTCTGAAGATCAAACTGATAGTCCTGCAACTGCAGCTATTTCTAGTTATCTTAATTCTATTGATCTCCCTGAACTATCACTTCAACAAGCGGCTTCACATGGTAACCTGATCAGCACAAATGGAGTCGTTACTGCAGTTGAAGAGCCTTCCCTAGATAAATCCCCTGGACCAGATGAGCTTTCTAATAACATATTTAAAGCATGTATACAGGAGCTTGCTCCCCTTCTTGTAGATGTATATAACTATTGGTTTTCTGAGGGTATGTCAGAATCAAATTTCCTTAATGCATTAATCACCCTTATTCCCAAACCTGGTAAGGACCCTACACATCCGGAAAGCTACCAACCCATTTCATTGATTAATACTGATGTTAAGATTCTAGCCAAGATTCTGGCCACTAGGTAGGGACCTGTACTACCCAATTTTATTGGAAGGGAGCAAATTGGTTTTATAACAGGTAGGTCATCAGTGGATCATATGCATAAATTAATGTATATTCTCTCAGCATCCAGGGATTCCAATCTCCCTGCAGTACTGATATCCCTGGACTCTGACAAAGCTTTCGATATGGTCTCTTGGGATTTCCTTTTTGCAACTCTGACCCATGTTGGTCTCCCTTCAAGCTTCCTCAGATGGGTTAGATTACTATATTCCTCCCCAGTGGCCCAGATCTGGTGCAATAGCATATTATCTGACCTCCTTTCACTTCAAAGAGGAACCAGACAGGGTTGCCCCCTTTCCCCATTATTGTTTAACCTCTACCTAGAACCCCTGATCCAAAGATTGATGGCCTCCCCAAAACTTAAGGGAATTAGGTTAGGGGACCAACATTTCACCTTATCTGCATATGCACATGTCCTTCTCTTACATCTTCAAAACCCCTTAAGAGGTATTACTGCTCTTATTGATGAGATTGTCCATTTTTCTGCATTCTCTCACTATAAACTTAACAAGTCTAAAACTAAAGTTTTTCCTCTGAATAATAAAACCCCTCGGTCAGTGCTGAATAATACTAATTTTCTGTGGGAACCCAAGTCTCTCACTTATCTTGGAATACAAGTTACCAGAGAGATGCCTACTATGCTTAAATTGAATCTTACAGATTTAGTGATTACTATCAAAGCTGATTTAGACAGATGGGGAGACCTTCCTCTTTCTTTATGGGGACAAATAAATACTGTAAAAATGAATGTTTTGCCCCATGTACTGTACCACCTTGGGAAGTTGGGTTTGTTTCTCCCTAAAAAAATGTTTTCTAAGCTGCAAACCATACTAATGGCCTTCCTCTGGAAGGGCAAGCATCTTATACGCTCTTACTTGAAACTCTCTGTGCCAAAACTGCAGGGGAGTTTATCTATACCCTCTTTTTTCTCTTATTAGTGTGCCCACCATCTCAGTAGATTGTCATACTCGGTCAAAGGAGATGTCAGATAATGATTTGCTGGCTCCCTCCCCCCCGTGACTAGATATTGAAAGATTCCTAGCTGCTCAGCATCATTGTACCCTGCTTGCCCTCCTATTTGTTATTCCTAGAGTGCTTCCTAAGACTCTTCAGAATACTCCATTGGGCTGGTCAATTAGGGCCTTACAGCAATTGCAAACACATCTTTCACATAACTGGTACCTTTCTCTGGATCATCCCATCATGGGTAATCCACATATTAAAATTTGGCATAAACCCATCCCTTCGACCTTTTGTCCTCCTTTGATCAATAAGAGGGTCTCGGACCTAAATACTGAAGGTAAAATACTCCCCTTTTCCCTCTTCAGACTAAGATTTAAAGTGCCTGTAACAGCTTTTTTCAAATATAAACAGCTTAGAGAAACCATTATAGCCCATAAGGGTAGTGGAGAGATACACTTAGAGTCCTCTGATATTTTTAACAGACTCCTGCAGGTCACATTGCTGATGCAGGGGGGGAAGAGAGTAAAGGTCGGAGTGGTATACAGACCACCAGCACTGGTGGAGGTCCTGGAAGAAAGTTTGGTGGCAAATCTTGAGGGACACTGTAGACTGGGAAAGGGAAGGGTAGTGGTAATAGGGGACCTCAACATGCCAGGAACAGACTGGGGGACTATGACTTCACCAGTGGCCAGAGAGCAGAGGCTGCTGGATGTCTTCCAGGATATTTTCTGACACAACAGGTGGGTGAGCCAACTAGGGAGGCCTGGACATTGGATATGGTCCTGGCAGCCAGTGATCAGATTAGGAACCTAGACATGAGGAACCCGTTGGCTGGGAGTGATCACACCACAGTCTGGTTCTTCCTGGACCTAGAGGGGGAGGAAAGCTGAACAAGGATGGTAGTAACCAATTTTAGAGGTGAAGACTGCAGGAAGATGGGAAGGATCCTTAAAGATCATTTGGGCAGGATAAGGCCAGATATGGATGGTGACAGCAGGTGGTGGATCATTAGGAGGGGAATACAGGAAGTTACCAGATCCTGCACAAGGGAAAGGCGTAAGTTCGGTAAGGCCAGAAAACCCTGCTGGTGGACCCGGGAGGTACAAGAGGTGGTGAGGGAAAAGAAGACGGCCTATAGGCACTTCAAGTGCTCAAGGAGTGAAAGAGATCAGGAGGAATATGAGCAGACAGCCAAGCGAGTCACCAGGGTGGTGAGAGCAACTAAGGCAAAAAAGGAGCAGTCCTTGGCCAGTGGGTTCCAGAGGGGGAATAAGGGGTTCTTTAGATACATAGGGGAAAAAAGGAAAGTAAGGGGGAAGATCAGCAAGATAAGGATAGGGGATGGTTGGGCACAGGAGACAGGGGAACAGGCAGAAGCCCTAAATGAGTACTTTGCCTTAGTTTTTACCAGGGGAGATGGAGGGGCTTGGTCTTGCAAGGGGAACGGGGGTAAACAGGAGCAAGGGGTGGGACCGGTAGAGACCAGGGACCCTGAAGGATCTGGGGAAATGGAGTGGCCACCACAGACAGATAGGAGCCCAGTAGTGCAGGACGACAAGGGGAGGATGTGGAGGCTGAAATCCCAGGAGAGAGAGTAAGGGAAGCCCTTGGGTCCCTTCGGATGGAGAAAGCACCTGGGCCAGATGAGATACATCCCAGGGTGCTGAGGGAACTGGTGGATGTCCTGGCAGTCCCTCTAGTGGAGCTTTTCAACATCTCTCTGAGGACTGGGTGGGTGCTCCAAGACTGGAGGGTGGGCCATGTCATGCCTATCCACAAGGGGGGGGGATCAAGAGAGGAGGCGGGAAATTACGGGCTTGTTAGCCTGACGTCGGTGGTCGGCAAGGTAATGGAGGGTATTGTCAAGGAATGGCTAGGGGGTTACTGGAGCAAACTGGGTACTTGGATGATAGGCAGCATGGCTGTGTCATGGGAAGGTCATGCCAGATAAATCTTGTTGAGTTCTATGACTGGGTGACAAGAGCCCTGGACCAGGGTAGGCCAGTAGACGCCCTCTTTCTGGACTTTAGCAAGGCATTTGATTCGGTACCCCATTGTGGCTTGCTGGCTAAGCTAAAGGAAATGGTGGTAGGGAGACAGTTATTAAGATGGATAGGAAATTGGCTTTCTGAGTGTACACACAAGGTGGTGGTTGGAAGGGTAGCCTCATCCCCAAGGTGGTTTACTAGTGGGCTTCCCCAGGGGTCAGTGCTGGGACCACTCCTGTTCAATGTCTATATCTCAGACATCTGGAGGGGGATCAGGAGTGAGATGAGTGGGTGCAGTGGTGGATGGGGAGGAGGGGAGAGTGGCCTTGCAGGAGGACCTGGAGGCTCTGGAAAGGTGGCCAGAAAAATGGAAACTAAAATTTAATGCAGGGAAATGCAAGATTCTGCACCTGGGAGTCAGAAATCCAGGCCAGGGGTATACCCTGGGAGGAGACATGATTCAAGTCACAGAGGGTGAGAGGGACCTGGGGGTAGTGGCAGACATAAAAATGAACAACTCAGAGACCTGTAGGAGGGCAGCAGCAAGGGCAAATAGGATGCTGGGATGCATCACCAGGGGGATTATCTCCAGAAAGGCAGAAGTGATCATTCCACTGTACAACTGCTTGGTTAGACCACCCCTCGAGTATTGTGTACAGTTTTGGGCTCCACATTTAAAGAGGGACAGAACACTCCTAGAGAGGGTCCAAAGGAGGGCAACCAAAATGATCTGGGGCCTGGGGGAGAGGACCTATAAGGAGAGGCTCAAGGAGCTCAACATGTACACCATGGAGGAGAGGAAGGTCGGGGGGACATGATAGAGGTCTTTAAGTACATGAAAGGGATCAATAAAGGAGGCCCAGTCAGGGTGCTCCAAAGGAAGGAGGGAGGGTGGGGCAACAAGGGGGCACGGGTGTAAGCTGGAAGAGGACAGGCTCAGAGGGGAGAGGAGGAGATGTTATTTCACTGAAAGGGTGGTGGAGCCATGAAATGCACTGCCAGAGAGCTGGTAGAGGTGGAGACTGTGGACAGGTTTAAGAGGGGATGGGACAGGTATAGGGGGAGGGTAAATCTAACCAGGCCCAATACAGGTAGAACGACTGGGGATGGTAGAACCCAAGGGGGGGGGACACCAAAATCGGCCCTCAGTGTGGGTGCTGAAAATCGAACAGACTCAAGAGATTGCTAGGCTTATTCTGCTGGCTTTTTAGTAGTTAGTATGTTAGGTGACTAGGAAACCCCACGCAGTATCTGCAATTTATAAAGAATTCCAATCAGTGGATCCTAGCCTACCTCAGTGGGTTTGTTACTATTGGTCTCAAGTGCTCTCTCATAATACCGAACCTGAACTCTGGAAGGAGTTGTGGCAATCACTATTCATATTTGTAAAACAAGACAGATTGCATATGGTACACTTTAATATTATGCACAATTTATATTTTACGCCACTTAAACTTTTCAGATTGGGTCATCTGTATTCCCCTGATTGTGCTCGATATGTCAATTCCACTGGAACTTTATATCATATGTTATGGGCCTGTTCGGTGGTCCAGACCTTTTGGTAATCCATTAGACAAATACTAGACCCTTTTTTGAGTCTTGACTCCTTTTTCACTCCAGAGGTCTGTTTATTATATCTCTTCCCAAAGGGTACTCTCAACCTTAGAAAAGCACACTTGGCGCTGATTTCTGCCACAGCCAAGTTAATTATCTTGAGACACTGGACAGATAATGCAGTTTTGTCAGTTATGGAATGGCATAAGGAATTGTTATTTGCCTTCCAATTAGAGAGGCACATCCTAACTATGAATAACCGGTCGCATGTTAATCATCTTAGATGGGGTCCACTAGATGCCCTACTTACTGCTTGGAAACCATAACCGATCAACTCATAATAAGTTCTGCATATGTATATTTAGTTGATTGAGGATGTACACACTTGATTAGGGGTGGGTTAGGGAGGTTTTAGAGGGTTAAAGTGGGTGGTGTGGGAGGGAGGGGGTGAGGTTTACCTCGGATCTGTATATTATTTCATTATTGTAATTCTTGATTGATATTTACATTGTATTAGGGGGTACTCCTCCTGAGTGTCCAACTGCTACCCACATCTTTGTCAATGATTGTTATAATGATCATGAGGAAAAAAAGATAAGTAAAGCTTATTGAATTATAACAAAGTCACAGTGCCACTGTTCATGAGTGGAAGTCCCAAATGCTTTCATGAGGTGAGGTCACAAAAAGCCCATGCTGAAAATTTGGACTGCAAATACCAACAAATGCCCGGGGCATTAGGGTTTCTAACTGTAACGTCCCACCCTGTAGATACTGAGAGGTGTCAGGGGTGTGACTTTGGATTGTCGGCTGTAATGCTCATGCCATTCCACCCCCAACCCCACACTGCAGCCAGTGACAGGCATCAAGGTGTGCCTTAAACTCTTCGGCCCCAAAGTTCACCCCATTCTCCTATACTGCACCTGTCTCAGTGTATTTCCTTATCTAATGGGGTGAGCATAAGGCCCGATGACCCCAAGGCACAACACAACACTTGTCCGAGTCTGCAGGGTAGGGTGAGGTGAAATGACATGAGTGTTATGGTCAATGACTAGAGATGCAGCAAAATTTGATTTCGCTGGTGGAATTATGGCAAACTCGCCAATTTCACCTAGCAAAACATTTCTCAAAATTATGGTCTTTTGGCAAAATTTCACTGGTACATCTGAGGTGAAATTAGGTGAAATTGGGCATTTCTCTCTGCTGGTGGTCACATGGTTGAGTCTAAACAGGCAGTAATTGACAGGTTCATTTCCTGTGCTATGTATTTTGAGGAAGTAGGCAGCATTTATACTTCCTGCGACTGCAGAGTGCACTTTTACACCTAAATTGCTTAATTTGTGCTATTTTTTTTCTGTCTTTTTGTTTGTCTTTGACATAGTTCATATTGTAGTACCTGGTGATTGTGTTTGTGTGTCTGTGTGTGTTTGTGTGTGTGTGTGTGTGTGTGTGTGTGTGTGTGTGTGTGATCCCCCCCACCGGCTCTGAGTCTCTATCTCTGTTTCTTTTTTTTGTTTATTTATTTGAATTGGTGGCATTTATGAATTGTGCACATAATGGAGAAAGGTAAAGACAGTGAGGCACCTGTAAGCATGTTTCAGCTAACCATCACAAATGAAATGCCACAGCAGGAGGCTTCTTGCTCCAGTACCAGCACCCAGCAGCAATCTGGGCCCCCTCACCAGCAGCAGTTGAAGACAATGCCCTCTCCTCAGCACCAGGAAGATACTGTTCCTCCATCCAGACAGCAGGAGACTGTGCTCCCTCCCAAGCAGCCGGATGAGTCAGTGTCCAGGGCATTATCTGTCGCACCCCCCCCCCATGGCTCTGTCATCCCCAAAGTTCTCCTGTCTGGGATTTTTTCTACTTAATATCAGTTGGTGACCCAGTGATCACCTACAATCTATGTGGGCAGAAAGTACATTGAGGAAAGTATGGATCCCACTTTGGGACAACTGGCCAGCATAGCCATATGGTCCACCACCACCTGCCGCAATGGTACCTCAAATTGCAGGAGACGGTGGCATCATCAAGTGCAGCTATGAGGAGCAGTGCTGGTGTAAGCACTGAAGGGGGTGAACAGGAGAGAGGCATGGCTAGACCAGTTAAATGTCCTCATCATGCTAGCCACACCAGAAAACAGCAGCAGTCAGTAACATCAAGACCCCTCCACGGCTCTCACTTTCCAAAGCCAACAGCACAGGCAGCCCCCACCTTGCCAGCAGTGCCAGTGACACATGTGGACTTATCTGCTGTCCTGTCTAAAGTCCAGCATGTCCAACAGGAGTTAAACAATTTCAGACAGTAGTTTAGTGATGACTGGGGGAGATTTCTAAACTACAGTGTGATGGTGACAAAATCATGTGCATCCTGTCAGAACTCTATGGTGGCCCCACTGGCACTTAATGTGGCAGCACAAATTAATTTATCTATTTTATTTTCATTTTTCTATCTTCCATTCTGTTGTTTGTATGTTCCCCTCCATAAAAAAAAGCTATTCTATCATCTTTAATGTACATTCATTCCTTAAGTCTTCTTGATTCTTTATTTTGTATGTAAAATAATTTTATTGACCATTTCTGTTGTTTGTTTCTGACTTATGTTCCCTATAGAATTCAATCACTTTTCTTGTTCTCTCTATATTAGTTCTCCCTGCTCATTGTTGCACCACCCTTGTCCTGATCCTGTGTATCATTTGTTATGCTTATTCTGTACCATGTCAGTGTACTCCTCTGTGGAGGGGTTGTGGGATAACAGATGGACCAGACACCAAAGTTCAAGTTCAACACATAATCTCTGTGTGATGTTTATTCAAAACACAAGAAATAACCTTCGGCAATGGTATATTTCTTCTTCAGTATATCAGTTTGCAGCAATACACTATGAATGTCCAATCTCTGCACTTAGCCAGCACCTATTGGCACTGATCTCTGATTCAATCCACTAGCTAACATGTACCCATGACCCTTATGCAAGCCCTCATTTGCTTACGTAGTAGGGGCCCAAAAAGAAGAAAAACAATACAAGCTATAAACAAAGAACCTCAATGCAGAATCACTGAAAGAATAGTTACCCCAAAAGGCATTGGCAAGAAATCAAGTTTCAAAGAAATACAACATTATACATACTTTCATAATGCAATACATCATGGGATATGTGCAAATCACCATGACATTTCTGACTTGTTAAGTTTACAATTTACATGCATTTTAAATACCACAACTAGATTAATTTCTATAATAGACACCTAGTACTTTTTACCATTATCAAAAACACCTAGTGCCATGGTATTTAACATTTACAAGTTTCATAAGCATAAGGTATATACATTAAGGTATTTTATAACATAGTGCCATTACATACTAAATCCAACAACAATAAACACAACCTATTTTACACACATCTGGAGGTCACCACAATAACCTTCCTGTACGAGGACCTAAGAGGGAAAAATGAAAATTGAGAGGACACTGTAGCATAGTCAAGGGAGGGAGGAAGGGGTGCCCACAGGTGGCTAACCTTATGGACTAGAAATAGCAAAGGATAGATTAGGCTTAGAAACAGAAGAACTGTTGCAACAGATTTAAGAAAAGGTTGGACCTCAAGAGTGGCAGGAGCTCCCGGTCACACCGTCCCCTAATCCTTATTATTTGTGGTGTTTATTACTTCTTAGAGCTGGTCACACCGACACTATTCCTTTTAACAGCATAATGATGTGTAATGCAGTTGCATTCCCTATTAATTGAGTTTGCAAATGAAATGCCGGGTCCTACCGAAGGTTGTTGGCCATTTGGGCCTTGTGTACAGACTAGTGCCTATTTTTTGGAATTCAAATACTTTGTGCGAGTTGCTTCAACTCAAAGTTAGATATGCTCACCACAGCACATGTCCATAAGGTGCTCATTCTTTATCGATTCTCTAGTGTGGCAAGTAAACAAAGTAAAAAATGCTTCCATATAACCAAGTTAAAAATGTCTGCTACTTCAAGGCACCATCATTTCTTATATGTATCATGAAGTACGGTACCTTGAGGGAATGGACATTTTTTGTCTTAGTTACATGTGAGGATTTTTTTTACATTGTTTGCATGTCTCACTGTAATAAAGAAAGAGCGCTTTATGGATATGTGCTTGTGGTGATTGCTTCTTACTTTGAGTCAAAGCAACTCACATGAGGTATCTGAATTAGAAAAATATAGACTGTGTGCACAGGGCCCTAATGGCCCACAGCCTTCGACTGGTGCCGGCCTTTCCTTTGCAAACTCCATATATGGGGAATGCACTGAATTGTGAGTCAGTGTTACATTTTGTTAAAGTTATGTTGAAGGCATTACCTGCTCTTTAACATGTTTCCTCCTCCTGTCCACAGATATCAAGTACTGTTTCACAATGCTGTGTGATGTTGCATCACATATTATTGTGACAACATTAGGAAGACGCAACACATTTGGTGCCAGCACTGACAACATGCCCCAGAAGGCCAGAATTCCTGAAATGTTTCCCAGAAAATGTTACAGTACATTCAGACAGAAATCAGGTGTCACACATGCAATTACATGGTTCACATCCACCATCAGGAGGACCCAAATCTGTTATTTTCTGCACCATTTCTAATGACTTTCAGGCCTCACCGTGGTGTTGCCACTGCCTAACATGCCCCACAAGTCCAGAAATCCTTCCCAAAAAATGTTACAGTACATTCAGATAAAATCAGGTGTCACACTTGCAGTTACATGGTTCACATCCACCATCAGGAGGACACAAATCTGTGGTTTTCTGCACCATTTCTAATGATTTTCAGGCCTCACCACAGTGATGCCACTGCCTAACATACCCCAAAAGTCTGGAAATGCTTCTCAAAAAATGTTACAGTACATTCAGACAGAAATCAGATATCAGACATGCTGTTATGTGTTGCACGCCTTCCACCTGGACCAAACATGTTTGGCCCACTGTTTACCAACGGCTTATGGCCTAATCATGGTGCTGCCACTGCCTAACATGGTCCAGAATTCCAGAAATGTTTCCCCAAAAATTTTACAGTACATTCAGACAGAAATAAGGTGCCACACATGCAGCTGCATGGATCACATCCACCGTCAGGATAAAAATCTGCTGTTTCCTGCACTAGTTCTAATGATTTTCAGGTCTCACCGTGGTGCTTCCACTGCCTAACGTGCCTTACAAGTCCAGAAATGTTTCCCATAATATTTTACTGTAAATTCAGGCCTAAATCAGGTGTTAGAGATGCAGTTATAGGCTGCATGCATTCCACTGGACTAAAACATGTTGTTTGGCCCACTGTTCACCAATGGTTTAAGGCCTAATCATGGTGTTGCCACTGCCTAACATGGTCCAGATGTCCAGAAATGTTTCCAAAAACATGTTACAGTACATTCAGAGAGAAAACAGGTGTCAGACATGCAGTTACATGGTTCACATCCACCATCAGGACACAAATCTGCTGTTTTCTGCACTGTTTCAAATGGTTTTCAGGTCTAACCATGGTGGTGCCACTGCCTAACATGCCCCCATATATAGTAGGGTCAGGTAGTAAACACTAGTTGTGTAACAGGGATGAATGGGTTAATATGGTAAGCAAATTACATAGAAAAACAGGAACACTGCAATGCAGAGGCTAGACCACATTTCAATTTCTGTGAGCAATTCAACAATGTAGTACACCTGGATATGGACAAGTCAAGTAGTCAATGTACATGAATACTTTCAATAAAAAAACTAAATCACAAAAGTGATGAAGCAAAGGGAAACAGGAACAGCGCTACTCAGAATGAGTAACTGTTCAGATAAAGTTACTCCAAAAAGGGTCAATATGTAAGAAAAATATAACAAATAAGCAGCACAGCAACAGAAATATTAAAACTTAAAAGAAATTACCGAAACTCAGTTACAACTTGTGAGAAATCTGTCAAATATTAGGAACTAGTCTACTCTGCTTTCACTCACACACACACAGACACGCAGACACACTACACGGTTGACTTTCCTCCAACCACACGGTTAACCCTCCCCCACTCAGCTCCCTCACAGACGCAGAGAAAACTGAAAACACTAAGTTTAACCAAGTATTATCCAAAGATACCAAAACAAAAAAAAAAGGTTCACTAATGGCACTAGGAAATAAACTAAGATTCTGGGAGCAATTAATTCTCAAAAATCACAAATAAAGAGGTTTTTGAAGGGTTTATTGGCTGTGATGCACCACACAGAACTGCTCTTCAACTCAACAGACAATATACTGCGCAGCAAACAGCCTGCACATGATATTTCAGCTATCTACCCAGAATGCATTGCGGTTTCACTGGCAAAATTGAAAAACATTGCCAAAATTAAGGATAATGGTGAAATTTGACCTTATGTAAAAGGAAAATTGGGTGAATTTTGCATTATGCAAAAGCAAAATCAGAGGCTAAAATTACGTTTTGCTTAGCTGAAAAATTTTGCATAATGCGGGAATTATGCATAATATTTCGCTAGGTGAAATTTTCCAATTTTGCACATCTCTACCGACAACCCAAAGGCACACTTCAATGCCTGTCAGTCTCTACAGGGTGGGGTGGAGTTGGCGTCAGTTGCATACTTCACTGCCATTCTTACTATGCATCTCTCTAATTCCTGCAACACCAATGCCAGCAAGACAACATTCCTCATTGACAAATGCTTGTTTATAAATGGGGGACCACAATTGCCTTCTTCCAGTCTTTGGGCACCATCCCTTCTCTGATGGATTTGTTCTCTATTATTGATATTGGTATTGCTAATTCATCAGCCAGTTCCCTAAGGATGTGCAGATGTACTATACTTCATCTGGCCCCTGTGTCTTGTTATAATCCATTTTAACTAGTCTATTCTTCATATAATCTAGTTGGCATATGTCAATATGGTTTGGTCCATTATGAACATGGTTACCCCATGTTTGTTCATAGTTGTGTCCTTCTGGTTAAAAACAGAGCAGAAATATTAATTGAATATACCAGCCATCTCCTCAGGTTTACTATATTTATTTCCATTTTTGATTAATGGCCCTAATACGCTAGCTGTTCCCCTTTTACTACTGATGTATGAGTAGAAACCTTTCATATGTCTCTTGGTAATTTTAGGATGAAGTTGATACAATACTTACTTCAGACCTCTGCATGTAATTGTTATGGGTAGAGTATCTGTTATGTTTATTGTATGTATCTGGTGATTTTTTTCTTGTACTTGTTACAGTTTTTGTCCTGGACAAACCTGAAACGGGACTTTTGGTCAAGTGTCTTAACCCAGTAAGCAAAGAATAAATGAATTGTCCTTAGAATTTGCCAATCTGAATTCAGTGTCCTTACATGATTTTTTTGATGGTGAGTTTTAGATGTTTCAAGGCCAGCTTATATTTGTTATACTTAATGTTGTTTGTGTTAATTCTGCCTGGTTTTGAACAGCCATTTATTAATTTATTAATCGTTGTATCTTATTATCAAACCACAAGGGTTTCTTTCTCCTTTTGTTGTGTATTTTCTTTTATGGTACATTCTTTCCTTCTAACTTATTTATTTATTTTATTTATTCAAATCTTGGATTACAACCTTTGAGCTAGAAGCTCATTTGCAAAGGTTCCACATCGTGATGGATGAAACACATAAAGGATACATACAGTCAAAGAGGTGATACATAGGTAAATCATATCTAGATACATTAAAATCATACAGTCTGGTAGACAGGCATTAGGGCTGTCAAATCGAGATATAGACATGGATAGCTATAGATTTCATATATTGCAATGGTAGGTTATACTCAGAAAGGCTGTTATGTATAAGGCTAATGCCCCCAAAAAGTGCTATTTAAAAGAGAGCAGTGAGGAAAGAGAGTGGCAAGATTGAAGGCAGAGACCTGGAGGAACCAAGCTTCCCTTTGTCAGCTGAAAAGAAGGGCCCAGGCAGGAAGCCAGAGGAACCAAGGTTCCTTTGTCAGCAATGAGGGTGTAGTGAGTGGGGGGGTGGGAGATCAGAAGATATAGCTGATGAAGGGAGGGTCTACGGGGTGGGAAGGGGTAGTGTGGAAGAACAGAACTAGGTGAGAGCGGTTGGAGAGGGAAAGTATGGGGTAGGGAGATTAGCAGAGACAGTAGATGTAGGGTGGGGTCTATGAGGGGGAGGAAGAGGAGTGAGGAAGAACAGAGGGGGAGCAGAGGGGGAGATAATGTAGACAGAAGGGTGGGGACCAAGGTGATGAAACCAGTGGTAGGGGAGGGAGGTAGAGGGTGGGAGGTAAGGAGCAAGCTGGGTAAAGAGGGAAGTGGTAGAAGGAGGTCAGCAGACAGGCAAGGGTTGTGCTGGTGAGGTAGGTTTAGTGTCCTAGACCAGAGGCTTATTAATATTGGGAGCATGAGCAAACCATGCGGCTCGAGAGGTAGGAACAGAGTTTTTACTTGAAAGGCCCTAATTTGGGTTCAGTGAGGTCAGCCGGGAGTGAGTTAAGTCACTTTGGCACATGGTAGACAAAGGACCGTTGCCCCGTGTCTACGAATAATGACCATGAGGCCTCACAGTTGATGTGATGTACCCCTTTCTTGTGCTCCACTGAAGAAATGATTATTTACAGAGTGTTGGAATGGAAGCTACCTCTCTAAACACAACTGTTTATATTTTGACTTTAGAACTTAGACTCCTCCACCAAAAAATAATTAGACTTTTTTTCTATTCTAGCTAAATACTGTTATTTCAAGAACCATTATGGACATCAACACTATGGGCCCAATACTCAAAAAAGCACAATGTGGAGTGCTAAGGTTTGTGCTGCACTTCGGAATTGCCCAGGAGTCTGAGGATGTAATATTCAATCAGATAACGCCAGTGTGCTAAGATGTAATAGTCAGTCGGATAGCACACTAGCACTATGTGGTTGAATATAAGGCCATGTCAGCACAGTGCAGCACTAAGTAAGATGCGGTGCCCTGACATGAATCCCTGAGCCACCAGGGTGGATAGTGCTGGAATGCTATTTGCAGTTTTCAGAGGGACCCATGCAAATTAGCCCATTGGGCATGCAAGGTGCTAAAGGGCCATTTCCATGCTTATTATGGGCCCATTTGCATGGGTAGTGGTGTCAGGTTTGAATGGCACCACCCCGCTATTGCTCTTTCCCATGGAGTGAAGGATGTCCCTAGTGCCAATGGTCCCCCCCCTCATCCTTCTAATCGCCAGCCTGTATAATAAAGAAATAATCCCTGGTACCCTGTGGTCCCCCACCCCCCGACCATTAGCTCATATTAAATGATACCTAATGGTACCCTCTCTCTCCAGTTGCCAGCCTGTGTAAGACAAAATGAATCCCTTATAATTAGTGGTCCCCTCAGATAGCTGGCCCAAAAAATAAAAAAAGGAATCCCTGGCATCTAGTGGGCCCCCCATTGGAGCCCGTATGGTGACCAGCACAGATCTTCTCATACCACCTCGGTTGGCTGCAATATGCAATGCCAGAGAGAATGTGCCCTATGTACTGTACAGAATGCATGTCCTCTACTGTACAGGGCACACACTCTCTCACACATTGCATATGGCAGCCAGCCAAGGAGGTATGAGGAGGCCTGTCCCGGTCGCCATATGGGCTCCCATGGCACCGACAGTGCAGGTAAGGAGGGGTGACAGGGTGGGTGGTCAGTGCTGTGGGATGGGGTACTACTAGATGCAAAGAATTCCTTTAGTATTCTATGGGCAGGTGATTGGAGGGAGGGGAACCACTAGGCATAAGCGAGTATGCTGTTATTATATGGGCTGGCGACTGGAGGGAGTGGGTACAACTAGGTAACGGGGAGTATTTGGTATGATAAGGGCAGTTCATTGGATGGAGAGGGGACCACTAGGCACAAGGGATTAGGGTTATATTAAATGGGCTGGTGATGAGAAGGAGATTGGACTACTAGGCATTGGGGGTTCCCTACATGAGTACCAGGATGGCAATCGGACAGGGGGCCAAGGACCACTGGGAGGTAGAGGGAAAAGGACAGGGATGACAACTAGGCAGCAGAAACAATGGGGGGGGGAGGTAAACACCAGTCCTTTTACAGAAGAGAGAGTCCTGGAGGAACTCACAAAACTGAAGGTGGGCAAAGCGATGGGACCAGATGATATACACCCAAGTATTTTAAAGGAATTATGGACAGTGCTGACAGCACCACTGGTGGCCCTGTTTAGTGAGTACCTCAGTACAGGGGTGCTACCAGAGGACTGGAAGAGGGCAAATGTAGTACCTCTTCACAAGAGTGGTAGCATGGAGGAGGCAGGAAACTATGGGCTGGTCAGCCTCACCTCAACAGTGCATAAGATTATGGAGGTGCTGAAAAAGGAAAAGACTGTGGAACATTTAGAAATCATGGGAGCACAGGATTCAAGGAAACATGGATTCACTGCAGGAAGGTTATGTCAAACAAATCTAATTGGCTTTTTTGGCTGGGTAATTGAGGAGGTGGATCAGCGAGGAGCGATGGATATCCCCAACCTCAGTTTCAGCATGGCCTTCAACTCTGTACAGCACAGAGAACTGGTGAACAAGCTAGGAAGCCTGGGGGTGGGCCACAAAATGAAAAACTGGGTAAGAAACTCAAGGGATAGCAGGCAGAGAATGGTAGTGAATGGGATCAAATCTGAGGAAGGGGTGACAAGTGGAGTGCCTTAGGGATCTGTGCTGGGGCAAGTACTTTTTAATAATCATTGACATTGCTGAGGGGCTAGAGGGGAAGGTTTGTCTATTTGCAAATGATACCAAGATCTGCAACAGACTAACAACTCCAGAGGGGGTTGAAAGAATGAGGAGGGATCTAGGAAAGCTAGAAAAAATGGTCCAAAGTGTGGCAATTAAAATTTAATACAAAGAAGTGCAAAATAATGCACCTGGGGTGAAGAAACCCTACAAGGAGCTTCAGGATGGGGTGGAGTATTGACAATCACCAGGGAAGAAAGGGATTTAGTGATATTCATATCAGATACCTAAAGCTGGCCAAACAGTGTAACAAGGCTGTGGGGAAGGCTAGTGAGATGTTGGAATGCATAGGAAGGAAGGAATATCACTGGCAGAAAAAGGGAGGTGGTGATGCTATTGTGCAAAATGCTGGTGAGGCCTCACCTAGAACACAGTGTCCAGGGTTTCATGTCATCTCTGCAAAGACAAAACGGCGAACATGAAAATAGCCCACCGCCTCATCGCTATCAGAAAGACAGCGACAGTTGTATTTGAGGCGGGCTATGCTCACCCCCCACATGTCACATTGCGGGGGGACACTCCCTTTTCTAAATAAACTAACACCAAGGTCATAGCACATCGGGGAGGGAAGGGGAATATGACCGTTGCCATCTTTCTAGTCACGATGAAGACATGGCTGTCTTCACAGTAGCCAAATTATGGGCTACCACAATGAAGATGGTGCAGGGCTTGCATCAGAAAACATATCAGGACAGATAAAAGGTCATCAATATATATACACTGGAAGATAGGAGGGAACAAGGGATATAATAGAGACCTTCAAGTATCTCACAGGTTTGAACAAAGTGCAGGTGGGTGACGTCATTCAGTATAACAGTTGCACAAGAACAAGGGGACACGATATGAGATTGGATAGGGCAGGATAAGGGGGAATGTAAGGAAATTGTTCTTCACAGAAAGGGTAGTAGATGTGCAGAATAGCCTACACCAGGAAGTGGTGGGAGCTGGCATAGTGGGGGATTCAAACATGCATGGGATAGACATAAGGGAACCCTAGATGTGGGGAAGAGAGGTGTAAGCCAGTGGCCTCTGATGCAGGCATGGAATACGGACAGACTTGGAGGGACTAGTAACATAGAAACATAGAAACAGAGACTTTGACGGCAGGTAAGGACCACTTGGTCCACCCAGTCTGCCCATTTCCCTACCTACTGGATAAGCTGCAGATTCTAGTTAACCAACAGCCTACTTCCTGCAACCCCCCAATATAATTGCATTGTGTCTGTCCCATGCATGTTTGAATTCCCCAACTGTTTTAGACCCAACGACCTCCTCAGGAAGGCTGTTCCATGTATCCACCACTCTCTCTGTGAAAAAAAATTTCCTCACATTACCCCTGAGCCGTCCCCCCATTATCTTTAAATTGTGCCCCCTTGTTCTTACACATCTCTTTTTCTGAAAGATGCTACCCTCCTGGACTTTGTTGATTCCCTTGAGGTACTTGAACATTTCTATCATGTCCCCCTGTCCCTCCTTTTATCAAGAGTATACATATTAAGCTCTCTCAGTCTCTCTTTATATGGTTTCTGCTGCAGACCCTGCAACATTTTAGTTGCCCTCCTCTGGACTGCTTCCATCCTGTCTATGTCCTTGCATAGATGAGGTCTCCAAACTGCACACAGTACTCCAGATGGGGTCTCACCAACTGTCTGCACAGGGGATAACCACTTCCCTTTTCTACTTCTGATGCCCTTCCTATGCATCCCAGTATCCCCTGGCTCTCCTTACCAACTTTTCACATTGCTTACCCACCTTTAGGTCATCTGATATGACTACCCCAGGTCCCTTTCCATTTTTGTTGTTGTTAGTACCTCCCCTGCTATTGTGTACTCTTCTGCTGGGTTTTTGTTTCCCAGGTGCATTACTTTGCACTTCTTTGTATTGAATCTAAGTTGCCATATGTCTGACCATTCCTCCAACCTTGCCAAGTCCCTTCTCATCTTTTCTACCCCCCCTTGTGTATCAACTCTGTTACAGATCTTTGTGTCATCTGCTAAGAGGCATACCTTTCCCTTCAGACCCTCTGCAATGTCACCTATAAAGATGTTAAAGAGGACTGGACCCAGTACTGAGCCCTCAGGTACTCTACTAGTAACCCCTCTAGTAACCCGCTTTTCTTTGGAATGTGTTCCATTCACTATTACCTTCTGTGTCCTGTTGTGCAGCCAGTTTGCTACCCAGGCTACCACTCTGGGACCCACTCCCAGGCTGGCTAAATTGATTATTAATCTTTTGTGCGGGACTGTGTCGTAGTCCTTATCTGCTATCAACTACTATGTTACAATGTTACTAATTAGATATAGGTTTTGCAGCAGAGAAAATAGAACAAAATCTGATGTTTCATAACTTGTAAAACATAGTTTATATCATGTTTTAATAGCAAACACATTTGTCAGTCCAAAATTGACCAAGGAGGGCCTTACAATAATAAGGGCTAACTAGCAAATTCGCAAATTCAATTTAAGTGATTCCTGTAGGGCATTCCAAGGTGTGGGGGTGGCCCAGATAAAGGCCATCATACCATATTTTGAAAAGTGCCTAGGGACATTAAGCAGGATAACATTGTGCTTCCCCAGGTTGTACAACCCATAGATCTGTGAAGAGGACTACAGATACCTGTATGTATGTTGGTAAGCAATTCTGCATTGCTTTAAAGGTCCAGCAATGTACATTCCTGAGCCTTCTCATTTCAAGCGAAGACCATCCCACATCCTTGTATAAAAGACAATAATGGATTTTGGCCTGTAAACCAGTAATGAATCGAAATGTTCCATGGTAGACCATATGTAGTTTAATAAAATTAAGAAACAGCGGTCCTTCTAAATCTGTCAGGGAAGCAGTTAGGGCCAAAAAGAAGGCCTTCTATAAATACAAGGAAAAGCAGGGGAAGGGAAAAAAAGGGAGGATTATATATAAAAAATAAGTAGTAGTAGTAAAAAGTTTATTTCTGATATCAGAAATAGGATAAACCCAATTTAGCAACAGCTAATTTACAATGGGATCCTACTGTACAAAAATATCAGTTTCATTCTAAAATACTATGCATACATACATACAACAAAATACATACATAAACAGAAAATACAACAATTAACAATATGTGCAAATCTCTCAAGTACAACAACTTTTTGGAGACCTTGCCTCCTTTACAGGTCAAGATCTTAATACATTCCAAGATGTTTTGTTGGTACATAACCTCAAATGCCCTGGCAATGAGTTCCACAATTTTGGGCCCTCATATTCATAGCAGTGTTGGGCCCTCGCTGTTCTCATAAATGGTACCCTAAATTTTATTTCCCCTACATATCTCAATCCTTCCTTAACATTCCACTCCTACAAGAACTCTAGTAGATATCCTGGTGCTTTTTTAAAATAGCAGCGATGAATCAAACACTGCACATGCATATTTCGACGATCTAGCAAGGATATCCAATTTAAGTCCCTATAGAGAGTGCAATGGTGTATGTTCCAGGTGCATCCAAGACAAAGCGCACATATCTGTTATAAATAACATCAAGCCTTCCCAAAATGCCTCTAGCAGCCCCATTGTATGCAACATCACCATGGTCAATATGAGGAATTATCATCGAATTTACAGTCTTTAACCTAGCGTCAAATGGAAGGCAATCTCTATGTTTGAACAATACCCCCAACTTCGTATTCAGTTTTTGTATCAAGTTATCTATATGGAAATTCCAATTACAATGGGAGTCCACCCAGACTCCCAAGTATCTGTAACAATCCACAAGGGCCAGACTGCACCCATCCAATGTTTTTATATCTAGATCCAAAGATACTTTTTTTATTTGAAAACAACATTACCTGTGACTTTAGAGGACTTAGGACTAATCCATGTTCTGAAAAATATGTTTGTAATATATTAAATTGTTTTTGTATTTTTTCCTGTATATGCCCCACAGATTTTCCTTCAAGATACAATATTGTATCATCTGCATACAAATGGTGCCAGACATCATTCATCAGATGTCCGACACCATTTGTATACATGTTAAATAGAACGGGTCCTAACACTGACCCCTGTGGTACACCAGATTTAATATTTAAGTAACTGGATACAAAATTACTGCCCAATCTAACTCTTTGTTGTCTGCCATCCAGGTAGCCATGGAACCAATCCAGGGCCCTCTGGCTGAGGCCAACAGATCTTAATCTTTCCATCAACACCAAGTGACCCAAGGTGTCCAAAGCCTTCGACAAATCTATAAATATGGAGGCAAAGATGGTCATTAGGGAGACAAAAGCAGGGCCACTGTCAGCACTCAAGTGACTCAGGAAACTGCCCGGGGCCGCGACACTAGAGAGGGGCCATGACTCACTGGTGACTCATTTTTTCTCTTTTTAAAACTTATTTTATTGTCACATAGCACATGTAAAACATGCTACCTTCCATGTCTGTATTGTTTCTGATCCTTATGACATAGTATAGTGACTTAACAGGTATATTAATATATGATTTATTGTCCATTTAGTATTTTTCCTTTGGTTTTGTATATCCCTTAGGTCGAATATTCCAGCTGGAATGTATCTTCCTTCAACACACCAAATGTACATGTGCCTCTTGGCAATTGCCAGAAGAAAAAATGATAATGCATAAAAAGTTTAACTTTAAAAATAAAGAACATTTGGATCGTAATTAATTGTGGTTGTCTTTTTCTTTCATTTTCTGAACTATTCAGCAATTTTTGAATAATTTTCCTTCTCCCTTGACAGGCTAGGACCAGTGGTCTGTTATTCCAACCCTATATAGAGGCCTGCTGAGACAGAACAGAGATCCCCTCCCTCTCCTCTAGAAGAGTCATAAAAGGAAGCCATATCCCATTAAATTAATCTATCTGATGGCAAAATGTTGCCGTTAATTTTTCTTCTCTTTGTGTGTTTTTAAGGATATCAATCCAGTCTTGAACTCTGGGCAGCTCTGCTGAGAGTCACCTTCTGGTAAGTGCTTTACCTGCTGCTGCCAAAAGTATCCCTTGAAATGATTTTTGACCATTGGTACTTTTTCTTCTGAGGGGGATGCCTAAGATCATATGTTCAACAGAAGCTGGGGTATCCACTCGCATCATCTTAAAATGCAACTTCTTTATTTCTTCCCAAAAAGGTCTGACCATGGGACAGGCCCCAAAACTATGGTAATATGAACCTACCTGTCCACCCTCCAACAAAGGTCTGACCCCGCCAGGCTGAAATATTAAGCTCTTTATGGGGTGTTAAAAACTTACTAGCGTCCATCTAAACTCCCTCCAGTTGGGGGAGGCAGATGTCCAAAAACTCCCTTCCACACCTTTTCCACAGCTGATCTCCCAACTCCTGGCCAATCTTTTTCTCCCATGTCTGTTGGCATTTTGGGGCTTCTCCCCTTTTACTGTCCATGTAGACTTTAACCAACTGGGAAATCAGGTGTCCCTCCTCTGGATTTTTAACCACTCTCTCAAGTAAATTTTCCAAAGGGTGAGGATTTTGCTGAATTTTCTGCTTATTATTGTCTATACGTATAAAGGACACTATCTGGAGGTAGCGATAAAAGTGTGATGGGGATAATCCATACTCTTTTCAAATTTGATCAAAGGTTTTGATCTGGTTCTGGTCATAAATTGGCTTAAAAAAAAAAAGAATGTATCTGCACCAAGTGTGAAATATCTGATCCTGTCTTGGAGGGACAAAATCATAGTATTCTGGGATTTTTGTCTGACTAGAGATTGATTGTGTTATATCTAATTCCCTTTTTACCGTTCCCCAGATTTTATAACGATGTTCTTGCCAAGGATTTGATAGTTTTGCCCTTGCTAGTATAGATGGTGGGGCTGTAAAATCCACTCTGGATCCGCCATTGGTGGTAGCAGTATTCTCCATGTGAACCTAAATATTGCCTGGGTCTTTTTTAAATGTGATAACCACGGCGTTATCTGGGCCATTTTGTAATAAAGTTTCAAATTAGGTAGTCCTAGTCCAAGCTGTGATTTAGGCCTCTGGAGTGTACTCCATTTTATTCTCTTTTTTTGTGGTTCCATACAAATTTGTGTAGATCTTTTTCAAATTTTTGCCAATCTGCTGTGGGTATACTAAGGGGCAAAGAACTAAACAAGGACTGAAACCTTGGCAAACTGTACATCCTGACAGAATCTATCCTGCCCATTAATGACAAAGGTAAGAGGTTCCATCTCTGCAGGTCTTCGCAAACGTCTTGTATCAGCCTAGTATAATTAGTTTTATATAGGCATGTTAACTTTACCAGTATAAGTATACCTAAGTATCTAATACTGTTGGATGTCCATTTAAAGGGTAGGGTTTGTTCTAATTCTGTCGTGAGGGGGCCACTCACCAGTAACACTTCGGTTTTGTCATAATTGATTTTAAAACCTGATATTTCACTGTACCTTTCTAGTATGTTTGCCAATATGGGATAGGTTACTACTGGGTTCCGAAGATACAACATGGTATCATCTGCATACAGCGAGATATGATTTTATTTCCCCCATAGTAATTCCTTCCAACCCTGGATTTATCCTGATGTGTTCCGCTAATGGCTCCATGCTTAGGGCAAACAGCAGGGGTGATAAGGGACAACCCTATCGTGTGCCTCTCTAAATCTCTATCTTATCCGAAACTGTACTGTTCACCTTTACTTGGGCCGTTGGAGTCTGGTATATTGCTTGTATCCAATTCAAAAATTTCTCCCCAAAACCAAATTTAATTAGTGTTTTTTGAAGGTATTCCCATTGAAGGCAGTCAAATGCTTTTTCAGCATCAGTTGTAATGGCTACAGTATCTCTTTTGGGGTATATACCTCTGATTACCGCCCTCCTTCTGATTTCTTAAGTTTTTTAACATATCTTTCTGCCTGAAGTTTCCAAAGTCTAAATGATAAAAGTCTTCCTGCTTTGTTGCCCTGTTCATAGTATTTCTGGCTTGCGTAGCGCAGCTTCCCCAACACCTGTCTGTCTACTATGTTTTGTAGGTCTTTCCTAACTTTTTGTAGTTTTTCTTCTAAGTTCCTCTGGCTTGTGGTTTTATGTTCTTTCTCTAACTTTGCTAACCTTTTCTCTAATGTGTCTTGTCTTTCCCAGCATTGCCTTTTTAATTTGGAAGAATAAAACATCATCTTCCCCCTTAATATGGCTTTCAGGCTGTCCCAATACCACTTCCATCCAGTTTCCTTTGGTTGATTGTGGTAGTGATAGCCCTTAATGGCAGCTCTAATCTGTTCCCTAAATTCTTCCCTTTCTAGTAGTGAAGCATTAAAGCGCCATGTAGTAACTCTGTCCCAGTCTCCCAATTTAAGCTGCAGGAAGACAGCTGCATGATCTGAGATCCATCGAGGTTGTATTGCACAGTCTTGTACTTTAGATCTGTCTGTTTGACTACATAAAAATAGTCTATTCTGGAATATGTCTGATTGGGATTTGAAAAAAGTAAAGTCTTTGGTGTTTGGGTTCAAGTCCCACCAGACATCCAGCAGTGCCAGTTCTTTTATTCCCTCTCTAAGCGTCTTGCTCATTTTCTTGTTTATTTTTAGGTTTTGGGAGGATCGATCTACTCCCGGGTTGAGGTCACAGATGAAGTCTCCTCCCACTAGGATCATTTCCTCCCCCCAGTTCAGCTATTTTTCCAAACAATTTAGTGTAAAAGGAGGGGTCATCCTCGTTCGGGGCATATATATTAATGAGATGCATCTTATGTGAGAATAATTTCCCCCAAATTAATACTCCCCTGCTATTTTCCCATGAGACTTCTTAAGTTATCTCTAAGGGGAGACCTTTTTTGATAATTATTGCTGTTCCTGCTTTCTTATCCTTAGGGTGCAAGGAGCAGACCACATGTCCCACCCATGATCTTTTTAACTTTTGGTGTTCTAATGGGGTTAATCCTGTTTCTTGCAAAAAGCCGATATCTATATTGGCCTTCTGTAAATAATGCAGGATTTTCGCCCTCTTTATTGGGGAATTGATACCCTGAACATTTAGGGTTGTCATTTTAAGAGATCCCATTTATATTTGCCATGTTTGTGCCCCTTGCACCACAAGTCTGCCCTAATCTCTTGTTTTGTTGGTCACTAGCCATCATTATATCCCTCCATCTGCATCTTTCTGTGTTGGTCTCAGGCATTTTAAGAGTGTTATCTGTAGTTAAATCAGCCATAGATTCAACATTTATCACACAACCGATGCATAACATCAACACAAAGCCCTCTGCTTTTAAACTTCTTAAACATGGCGCTGTCTGTTTAACATCTACAAACTTTTTAAACTTTTTAACATTCATGGTATGCTTCCAAGGTGTAAAAAGAAGATGCAGTGATAGCTGCTATGCTTGTTGAATCACAAGCTATGCCCATGATTCTATGGGTCAGTAATATGGTAAGTCACCCAGAGACCTTCGCAATTGTGAACTGTGAGACATTATAAAGAAATCCCCTGTTGTGGTGCCTCTGTTAATTTGGCCAGATCTAAAAGGCCTGAGGAACCTGGGGAGCCACCACAAAACTACCATCAGCCCTCCTCCCTTCTTTCCATTTCATTTGGCTGAGTAAACTCAGAGAGGTTTCCCTTCTCCTCCTCCTCCTCCTCCTTCCCCCTCTTAAGGTTAAACTAAGCATGTGCAAAACCCAAAGTCTTTTTGTGACATCCATATTTAAACTATAATGCAATTCCTCCAATCATAAGTTTATGACTTTTCCCCATATGTCTTCTGTGGGGTTTTCCGATCGGAAAGCATCTTTTCTCCAGTCTTAAATTGTTAAGAGGGGTCCCTCTGCCATGGCAGAAGAGTCGTGAGGCAGGAGAGAAAGACAAACTAAAAGAAACCCCATACCAGTAAAAGAAGCTTGGTGAGGTCTATTTTGTTGAATAACTTACAGTTTTTCACCAAAAAGTTTCAGGTTGAAACTCTCCTGTTGCCTCCTTCTTCAGATCTGAAATATAGCTGAATGGATCTCTCCTTCCTCCATAGCTGTGGTGGTCTCTCTGGCAACTAGGGAGTCAGGTTAGGGAGGCAGTATAGCGCAATGGTTTAAGGCTCTGAGCTGCAAATCGGGAGTCCTGGGTTTGAATCCCACAGCCCTCACTTGCATACTGTGTGACCCTGAGCAAGTCACTTAACTTCCCTGTGCTTCCAGGTTGCACCTGTAAAAAAGCTTTCAGCTTAGTGTGTCTCACCTGGTTAAACAATTGGGAAAAAAAAATTAAAAAAATAACTATCAGAGGTTGGCACCAAGATGCGCAGACCATGAGAGAACTTTGGGGGAAGCGTGTTGTGGCCTTCCTGCTCTGCTCCACGCTGTTTTGGAGATCTCTTGTTCCAAGGTTGTTGTTAAGAATTCTAGGACTCTGATCCCTATCCTGTGCAGGGTCGGGGCTGCTTCAAATAGTGACTGATAAGTGTGAGGGCCCATTTCCGTAAAGAGGCTCAGTCTGACCGGGTACAGCAGCTGTATTTTAAGGTGTTTCTCTTTTGCTAGTTTACTAATTTCTTTTACTAGTTTTCTTTTTGTGTTAAGTGTGTCTGAGACATTTTGATTGAATGACAAGCATTGCCCATCTAGTATAACATCTTTCGATTTCCACACCATTTGCAAGATCAGTTGCTAATCATGGTAATCAAGCATCCAGACAATTATGGAATGGGGCCGAGCATTTTATTCCTTTGCTTTCTGCTCAAGTGACCGATGAGCTCTTTCAATGACAAAGGAGCGGTCTACTGTGAGTTTCAATACAGATTCCAGTATATGTAAAATAAATGTCTCCATGTTGGTAAATGATTCCTTCAGCCCCTCTGGCACTCCAAAGATCCGAACCTTAATTTTACAACGTGATCTATTATCTAAGTCACCCAGCTTTAGTTGTAATTCTCTTTCCCTTGTCATTAGATAGGGTATGGCATGATCATGTTGTTCACTTGAGTCTGCCAGCAATCCTACCGCCTGCTCAGTCGCTGTAGTACATTTGTCTATGCTGCGAAGTTCAGCTTAAACATCCACCACTGAGGATTCTACCCTGTGGAGAGTCCGGATTATGCCATCTAGTTTTGCCATTATTGCACACTGGTCTAAGGGTTCTGGACATTCTTCAGAGTCTGCAATGCTGGAGCCTGGGGATACTGGGTGGGAGTCTACTGGTAGGCTATGTTTGCTGTCTCCAGTCATTAGCGCTTTGAGCTTTGCTGATTGTGTGCCTTTGCCCTTAATTTTGCTGGTTGCCATTTCTCTCTGATGAATCCTTATCATCAGGAAACTGAATGGCTGTATTAAACTGCTTTTTATTGTTATTTTTGATGTGGTGGCTCCCGGAGCTCCGAAATCAGGTGGGCATGCACTAGGTGACATCACCGGAAGTCCGACTCATTTTTTTCTAAGCTGCTATGCTGCTCAGGCTCTGCTCCACCTCAGTCCACAGCCTGGTATAATTTAAATCAGTACAGACCGAACTTGCTGATGTCAAGTGGAAATTACATCCCAAGATTCCCCTGGGCCTCCCAAAAAATAAAGGCTGCCAGCCCTGCTTGACCAGTAGGGCCCTGATCCAACAAAGGAGAATTTTGTGGCCCTAGGACAGGGTGTGGATGTGAAGGCAGCCAATGGCTGGAGAGTGTGGTAGAGGGAGGGAAGGATCTGATCCACTCAGCCAGTTAACTGTTGAGAAGGTGGGATTCGGGGTGGTAGCATGGTGGACTACATTAGTCTAGTCTGGGGCTGAGCAGCATAGCAAGTGAGTCACTGAATCCATTGTGAGTTGGGGGGAGGAGAGAGCTCAAAAATGTTCGTGGGTCAGCACCGAGAGCAACGCAGTGGACCATGGATGAAGCTCTGTCCAGGTGTGATGATGATGATCCTTGTGGAACTTTGCCAGCTCACAGGCAGCAGCAGTTGTTCAGTGAGGATGGTCAGAGGACTGGAGCATCTGGTGTTGTGGCAGCAGGTCAGACTCAGCATTCATACTGACTTCTGGCTTGTTAATTTTTAATGGATAAGACAAGCAAGAGGTCATGGTTTGTATCACAAAATCCCGATCCTAACCTGCAGAGTAAAACAGAATCCACAGCAGGGGAACCATCTGGGCTGGGTTGGGCAAACCACACTGGCTGTTGGAGGGAGGGCAGTAATGTCATGTTCACTGCTGATGAGCACCTGTAAATTGGTGGGAAATTGGACCCTTCAAGTAAAACTGTGCATGCCACCTGCTGAATTGCTCTGGAGGGAGCCTAAGCTGCGGTCCAAGCATGAGACAGTAACAACGGCTCGGGGTTGGGGGGGCTGCCTGCATCTCTCTATCAAGTACTGGGGCTGGTTTGAGTGTAGTTTGCTTTTTTTTTTTTTTACATGGATGGATGGGTCTGAGGGGGGGTCCACTGGAAGTGCATTGCCCTGGGCCCGCAAAAATCTGGTGCTGGCCCTGGGCAAAATCAGACATGGAGCTCCGTATGGCAGAGGGGGATCAAGATAAGAGAAAACAATTTTTTTTAGATATGTCTGTATAAAAAGGAAAAAGGGGGGGCAGCACATGGCTAGTTGAGGATGGTAGGGTGCTAGAGGAGGATAAGCAAAAGGCCACAGTCCTGAATGACTACTTTTGCTCAGTATTCACTAAGGAGGACTGCATGCCAATGCCAGAAAAGGTAATTAAAGCAGCTGCTAACGGAGTCCCAAAAATGAGGCAACTAATACTTACTAGCAAGAGGGTACTAAATGGCTGGCCACCCTTCAGATAGATAAGACCCCAGGACCAGTTGGATTGCATCTAAGGATACTTAGGGAATTAACAGCAGAACTGAGTGAACTACTGGCTGGACTGTTCAACTGCTCACTTAGCTCTGGAGAAGTTCCAAGAGATTGGGGAATGGCAGACATTGTACTGCTTTATAAGGGGGGAATGGGGAGCAACCAGAGAACTACAGGCCTGTCAGTCTGACCTCCATCATGGGGAAGCTGATGGAATCACTAATTAAAGAGGACCCCATGGACTGCTTAGAAAGCAATGGGCTCCAGGATAGTAAATAACATAGTTTCATGGCAGGAGGTCTTGTTAGACTAACTTTATTTTTTTTACCCTGACTGGGTGACCAAGGAAGTAGACAAAGGCCATGCTGTGGATCTGCTGTACTTTGACTTCAGCAAGGCTTTTGATTCTGTACCTCATAAAAGGTTGCTCAAAAAGATGGAAGACCTGGGTGTGGCTAAAGCAACAGTGAGTTAGGTGGGTAGTTGGCTAGAAGGGAGGCAGCAGAGGGTGGTTATAAATCAGAGGTAAGGGAGATTATGAGCGGGGTTCCACTGGGACCTGTCCTGGGTCAGATCTTCTTTATTATGTTCATTAGTGACATTGGTGAAGGAATCCAGGGCAGACTGTGTCTCTTAGCAGATGACACAAAACTATGTGAGAGGGTGGACAGTGATCACCCTTAAATAAATGAGTCAGTGCAGCAAGGCCTATAACAAGGCAAACAGGATGCTGAGATGTATTGGGCGGGGGAGTGAAAGTAAAAGAAAAGATGTAATATTTCCCCTATACAGATCCCTGGTGAGGCCTCACCTGGAGTACTGTGTCTGGTTCTGGAGCCCTCACCTCAGCAAGGCCAGGGATAGGTTGGAAAAAGTGCAGCGCAGAGCAATAAAATGATTCAGAGCCAGCAGGGCATATCCGATGAGGAGCACTTCAAGGCACCAAACATGTATTCACTAGAAACCTGAAGGGAGAGGGGAGATATGACAGAGACCTTCAAAGTTCCTTAAAGGAAATAACAAGGTAAACTGTGGGAAATTATTTAGCCTGAATACCAAACTGAGGTCACGTGGTCACGAATGGAAATTAACAGGTGGGAGATTCAGGAGGGACAAGAGGAAGTACTTCTTTATAGAAAGGGTGGTGAAGCCTTGGAACAGTCTTTTGGTCAGTTCAATGTGAGAATGGTGCACCTGAAGGGTGACTGTAATGTGGACCCAGGAACAATGCCGAATGGCAAAGCGGCACATGGGAGGAAACAGCGATCCACAACTGGGCGCACCACACAACTGCACACATGAAAGATCAGTGAGTGGCAAAGGCAACCCTTGCAGAAGGTCACACAGTAGATGTGGTGAACATCAGAAGAGTGAATGGCAGCAATAGAAAAAAAAATGCGACCAACACCACCACCACGATAACAGAAAGGCCTGGACACAAATGGGCCATGGGTGGGGCAAGGAGTCACACCAGGGAGTGCAGACAGATGGCCCATGGGTGCACAGGGCCCATGTGGCTTGTGATTGGACAGACAGGGGGTGCGAGCAAAGGGGCGATGCAGCAGAGCGTGAGGGGCACTACACTGAAGACACACAGGTGGCAGGCAGGTATGGTGTGCAATGCACCTGGAGGCAGGAGCCAGCAATACATGGTGCCAGTGCAGGTGGTGACGCTGTAGGCAGACAGCACAGTGGTGGGCACAGGTACTTTCATGGGTAGCTGCAGCAGAATGAGATGGTGTCTTCTGGGATGGGTGTGCACAGAGTGCAGTAGGGGGCATGCAGGCCAACAGTGGTAGCTAGCTGTTGGCAGCAACTGCAGGGCAAGGAACCTGCATGTTGTGAGATGAAGCCAGTGGTGTTCAGTGTCTTCATTAAGGGCCAAATGTGCCTATTCGTGGATGACACCAAGCTCAGTGGGAGAGTGGACACAGATGAAGGGCTACAGGACCCACAGGAAGATCTGGCAAAGCTATGGATGTGGTCCAGGATCTGGTAGCTTGGCTTCAATGACAAGAAATGCAAAGTTATGCATATTGGAGTTAAGAATCCTAGGACAGAGTTCTACCTGGGTGGAGTCCAAGCATCTGCATCAGAGGAGGAGAAGAACCTGGGAGTGATAATCACTAGAGACCTGAAGCACTCCATGCAGTGCAAGAAAGCATCAGTAAAGGCAAACAAGATGCTGGGATGCATATCTAGGGGGATCAGTAGTAGGAAAGAGGAGGTTATACTGCCCTTGTACAGGTCACTGGTAAGGCTGCATCTAGAGTATGGAGCTCAGTACTGGTGCCCACACCTCTAAAAGGACATTAACCTGGTGGAGAAGGGCCAGAGGAGGGCTACAAAAATTATAGCTGATCAGCAGGGTAAGACATATGAGGAGAGATTGAGGGCACTGAACATGTACTCCCAGGAAGACAGGACAGAGAGAGAGAGAGAGGACCTTCAAGTACTTGAAAGGGATGAATAAGGTTGCTAAGGAGAGTCTCTTTAAGCTGAGTAGCAACCATAACACAAGGGGGTGAAATCTTAAGCTGGAGGGTGGGAGGTTTAGGAGGGAGGTTAGGAAGCACTTCTTCACAGAGAGGATGGTAGATACTTGGACTGCGCTGCCAGAAGAGGTAATCTCATTGAAGACAGTGGACAGTTTTAAGACAGGCTGGGACAGGTATGGGGGAGGGTAAGGGTCGTAGGTAGGGAGGATGGGAGAAGTGGAGAGAGAGGGCAGGGACAGTAGCTCACGCTGTGAATCCTGCAACACGAGCAGACTTAATACAGCATATGGTCTTCTTCTGCTGGCTTCTTCATAGGTTTGTATGAAGTAGGCAATGTGGGCACAGGACACAGCAGGAGGCACTGGAACAGGCGGGCAGTTAGGAACGGAGGTCATGGGTGACAGCTCTGCAGCACCCATTGACGGACGGCTATACCTAGAGTTGGAAGTTATATGCCAGGCCCCTCAGGTAGTCATGGTGCACTGGCTGTAGTCCTCCACAATGCTCTCAATCCACCGTGTCAGGTCCCTGTACTTTCTGCGCTTTGATGTGGTGCCACACCTGGAAACGAGCTGCTCAATGGGGATTTCATTCAGGCACTGTTCCTCACAGAGCAAATCAAGGAAGCACCAGATCCCAGGATGGGGGGGGAACCAAGACGGGTGTTAAAACCCTGCACCAGCCCTTGACAGCATTGTTCATACATGCCAGCCCTGCATATTTGGCATAGTACATGTTCTACACCTCCAGTAGGAACAGAGGCCTGCGCCTGGCCGTGCGTCCAAAAGGACGGCCAAGCCATGTCTCAACATAATCAAGGATGGATCTCAGCAGGTCCTCATTCACCCGATAGTAAGCAGAGTCACACAGGGTGGCAAATGCATCCAGCATGTTGTCAAAGGGCACAAAGGCAAGTGCTAGCACTATCCTGATCTGCATGGCAAACTCCTCACCCATGGAATAACATTGGAGGGGCCATGGGTGACTGCTGTATGCATTGCCACAGGGTCTGGCCAAAGTGAAAGAGGCAGCCCAGCAGTGCAACCCCTGGGAACACTGCAGTGAACCCATACCAGGTCACCCTCTCAAAGTCCATGAGTGCCGTACGTAGTGTACTCTCTCTCCCACCAGCCTACTCGCCTCTATGAATACCCTGAGGTACACCTGTTCCCAACGGTTGCACATCAGGATGTAGACTGTGGGCACTATGATGTCTGCGTGCATGCCATGAATGGTGTAAAGTTGTCAGAAGAGGGGTGGTGTGGCATGAAAGGTTTCATCAAGGAACCAGTCCTCGCTCTTACCCAGGAAGCGTAGTGTGTGCTGTGTTGCAAAGAGCAGCACCCTGTCATCAGTCTGGCCACTGTCATACAGGAGGAAGATCTCCCCTGTGCAGGTGAAATGGTACTCTGGGGGTACATCCAGGTCCTTGACAGTGGCTGGACAGCCATGTGCAGCTTGCTGGACATGCTGTACTGTCCTCTTCAAGAAAGGCAGGGTGGACAGTCTGCCTACCATAGCATCCTTCACCCCCGAGCTGCACGGGACTATCACCTGTCCAGTGCTGTCCATGCTTGTACGTGCCCTGTCATGAACATCAGCCACAACCCTGAGCACACCTACCTGACCAGCATCAGGGATATGACTCTGGTTCTGCCCCTAGTGCACCTCATGGTCAGCAACTGTGTGTAGCCATGCAGGGCATCTGAAGCAGCTGTACTGGGCACACTGCCAGTACACCTTCCCTCTCACCTCCTTATCTCAGTGATATACATATCCCAACAGGGACAGTAAGGGTCTCCCCTTCTGGCTTTTCAGGAATGTAGGAATCTCCATCCAACGAATGCCAAATGTTCTAAGACACACTCCCTTTGCAGGCAGTTGCCTTTTCCAGCCCTACACGGTCACGTGGCTGGTGATGTCATGGAGAGGGGAACATCAGGTGCACGCCCACATCCTGCAGGCAGTGTGTAGAAAAGGGGAGAACCTCCCATAGAGCAGGATTTGCTGGGCAAAAGGATGCTATTCTGAGCTATAGTAGCATGTGTTCAGCATCATGATGCAGTGTTGTGCTCCCACAGATGGATCCAATGTACCGCTGCAGTCCCAGGACCCTGTGCTGAGTTCCTGATGGGTGAGTGCACTACCATCACAAGCACACTCCTGTCAACAATCTGGGTCTCACTGTTCACTTTGTTGAGTCTCTGTTCATTCTCAAACCTACGACTATTGTCTTGCCAGTGCCACACTGTACTGTCTGCCTTCCTAAGCACTACCTAATGCCGTATGCCACGAGGGAGTGACGGCTACAGTTGTGCTAGGCATTTCAGTCTCCTGCTGGACTGTTGATGCTGTGTTCTGGCTGGCTACACCCACTGCATGTAGCATTGTGGCACGCAGTCTGCCACTTGCAGGGGAGGCATCCACACTGTACACCACATGGGGGGGTGGGCGAGCCTCCACAGCAATGGCTTGAGGGGTTTTGGGTGAGATGTGGTCAGTGTCTGTCCCGCTTGTGTCAGGTGTGCCTGCACTAGTGTGTCACCTCCAGTGGGCAGGGGTTTTGGCAGCACTGTGTGCTATGTGCAGCAGTGTTATTTGGTGGGGGCAGGCATTGCCATGCCATAACTACAGGGGGTGAGCATTGTGTGGCTAGCACCTGGTTCGTGGGAAAAGGGCTGGGACAGGGACTGCTGGTCTGTTGCTCCATGGGCGGGTGTTGTGCCGGGGGGGGAGACACATGGCTCACTGGGGCCCTATCCGTCTTACATGTGTGCGTGTGTCCCTTCAGGGTATGGGCACTGCTTGTGGGTAGGCTGTGTATGTTGTGTGCATGTGATTTTGGGGTTTGCCCTCATTGTTACTCATTCTTTTTGTAGCCGCCCTAATGCCCCATTGCACTTACTGGCAGTCACACTATTGTTGGTCTCCCTTCCTGCTAATTGCTCTTAGTGCCAGTCACCCTTCTGGTGTTCAGTACACTTGACATGTGCCCTCATGCACCATGGCTATCATGTACCAGTAGTCATTCTTGGTGTGTCAGCATTATGCCACTTTGTCCTGCTGACAAAATATATTTGCAGGTGCTCACATTCAGGTGCTGTCATCACTGGTCACCTTTTGAGTGAGGTGGTAGGTGCAAACACAGTCAGGGGATTCAAGCAGGCAATGGATAGAATGAAGGGAATAACGGTTGCCTGGGGCAACAAGACCAGTGAGGAGAAGAGAGTGTGCATAGGACGGTGAGGGTTAGTACTCTGGAGAAACAATAGGTTCCGGGAATTATAGAGTATATGGGCAGACTGGAAGGACCTCTGCTCTTTTTCTGCAATCATGGTCTATGTTTCTATGTTTCCCAGTTTCTATATATATTGCCATAGTCTAATAGAGGTAGAAATGTTGCCTGGACAAATCTTTTCTTTACTTCAAGGTTAAAACAGAATTTGTCTTTATAATAAAACCCGTGTCTCTGATGTAGCTTTTACGTAGCTTTTCAATGCAAATGGACGATGCTAAGGCCTTTTGCTCTGCACAACATATGAGGTTATGTGGATATTTCTGTCCCTGCACCACCTTTTGCCCACCCACATACATTACCCTTTGCACAGGCACTAACCCTGTTTGCCCATGCAACTGTTCCTTTCGAATATCATGCTCTGGGACAAAACCCAGTTTGCGTGGGCAAACACTAGTTGTACCTGCACAAACCTCTGAACATCAGGCCTCCCACGATGTATTAATGAATGAACTGCCACTGTTTAAGCTCCCAAACCTTGCACAATTTAAAAGAATACTTCAGAAATTACTCTCTGCACAAGACTGCAGTAAATGTAATTAATATTCTTATAAGTATCACTGGCTACTCTAGCTGTACCTGTTTTTTTTTTTCTAACATTGTGTTGTTTTGTTTTATACTGTGTTGTACTGACTTTGACATGGAACCTTTGAAAATGGGCACTTGTACTCAAAGGTATTTTCTAATAAATATGCTGAGTTAACATCTTTTACAAACAGCCACTGCAGCTAGCTTAAAGAACTTGTGTTGTGTGTAAACTGTGCTAAAGCTCCATCCTGTAACAGCCCTGCTAGTTGTTCCAGCAAGAGCCCGGCTACCGGAGACACTGAGATTGCCATCAGCTGTGTTTGAAGCGGGACTTGTAAAGTTCATCAGCGCAGGAGATGGGGAAGTAACACTACCAAAGGCTTGCGTTGCCAGAAATGAACCAGGTACGCTGTGTTAACATCTTTTACAAACAGCCACTGCATCTAGCTTAAAGAAATTGTGTTGTGTGTAAACTGTGCCAAAGCTCCATCCTGCAGCAGCCCTGCTAGTTGTTCCAGCAAGAGCTCGGCTACCGGAGACACGGAGATTGCCATCAGCTGTGTTTGAAGCAGGACTTGTAAATTTCATCCACGCAGGAGGAAGGACAATAACACTACAAAAGGCTTGTGTTGCCACTGTGTGAGCATGGTGGTGCGAGCATGAGTGGCGTGAGCGCCACTCGGAAGAGAAACATGAACAGAAATAACTTGAAACATTCTAAGAAGTATTAACCTGGAACTTTATAATAGGGGTAATAGAACTAAAATAATGATGTCTAGAGCATTTAAGATCATAAGTAAATATTAGAGGGTACTAGAGTGAATGTTTAGTAATACTGAATGAGATTTTATTTATTCAACAGAATTTGCTGTCCTTTGCTCTGCCTTCGATAGTAAGAATAGTGATGGAGGCACTGCTCTTCAAAGTGAATTATTAGTTAAGTTTACTATAAATGTGAAATATCATGCTAATTAAGGGAACATTTGTTCTAAAATATATACTGTTTAAGAAATTTAAAGTTCTAGGTAATCTTAAACAGGTGGTTTACTGTTGAAATAAGTCTCCAGTATTTTAGATTAGGGTTTGGACACTGGTGACACTGATTTTTGTAGGGCACTGTCACCTTAAATAATCTTTAATGTTTTTATGGGTTATTTGTGTTAGATTTTTATTTTTGTTTTTAGAGTCTTTTGTTAAAATTTTTATATGTCAGGTTTTTTGTGGAGTATCTTTTTGCTCTTGGATATAATTATGAAAATGACAACAGAGTTGACACTTAAGATAATGGGGATGGTAGTGGGCTTGGTCTGCATGGTTCAGCTATTTACTGTCATGGGGACTGATACTTTAACAAAAAGATCATGTACCTATGTAAATTGTTCTTACAGTTTTAAGCTACAACAAACATCTAAGCTGACCATGCGGCGAAACCCTTTCAACATCATCAAAGAAGAACTTTGTGTTAAATACTTGGTGATTCAAACAGGGTATACCTGTTCATGTGACTGGGCATTACTGTTGTCCTTGGCTCTTTGTGGGGATATCGAGTTGAACCCAGGTCCCTCCATTAAAATGGTCTTAGACAATGCTCGAAGCATGATTAAAAAAATGGAGCATCTTAGAACTTGGGTAGAACATGAAGAGCCGGACATAATAATGTTGACGGAAACTTGGTTAAAAAAGGGAATTGAATATTATGAGATAGAATTAAGGGATTTCTATCACTTTAGGAAGGATCAGAGAACACGGGGGGGGGGGGGAGATGTTTTGATGTATATTAGTCATTCAATTGGTCACTCTAAAATCTTAGTCTCTGGATCAATTGAAGGTATTGAATGTTTGTTAATTGAGATACATGCATTAAAATTGGCTATAGGAGTGGTCTATTCTCCGCCTAAAATGAACACTATCCATTTTGACAAATTTTCACATGTTCTAATGGGTCACCTGGGTCAATTACAAGAAATCCTGGCTGGTGATTTTAATGCAGCTTGGGGTTGTCCTAGGGGCCAAAAGTTGGAAAATTCAATGAGTTGCTTAAATTTAATTCAAATCATAGATATTTCCACAAGGAAAGGTTCCTTATCCAGTAAAGGCAATATTTTAGATCTGATGTTTGTCTCACCCAAATTGACTATTCTGGAGAAAAGTGTATGAGCACCTAGCTTAGGAGACCATAATGTAGTTAAGTGTGCATTTTCTACGACTAAAAATTTTACCCCCGTAAAACTGGTACCAAAAATATCCAAAAGATGTTATTAAAAATTTAATAGTTTATCATTAGAAAGTATCTTCAGGGACTTCCATGGTATAGGATTTTTCTTATTTTTCATAAATTTGGCTGTACAAGAATTTACAACAATGTTTGGGAATGCTTGTGATAAATTTTCCCCATATAAAAAAGTAAATCAGTGATAAAACATTTGCCATGGTTAACCATAAAAATAAAAAAAATGACTAGAACAAGAAACCAACTTTGGAGAAAAGCAAACAACGTTAAACAGTGAAATTTGGGAACAATATAAAAGTATAAGGAATAAAGTAGTACAGGAAATTAGGAAATCAAACGCTTATTATTATAAACAGCGGATTAAAGAATCAACAAATCCTGGTGCCTATTGGTCTGTAATAAAACATCTTATGAATCCCACCTGTAAACAGAGTGAGATAAAATTGGGTCAAGATGGGAAAGTGTTTGAAACACATAAAGCTGCTGACATTTTGAATGATTGTTTCATAAACCTCCCCGACTTGAAATTGAAATCTACATCTAAAATTAATACAGTGAATGAAGTAAAGGAAAGGGGTTTCCTAGATGAAAAAAATACCTAAATTTAGATTCAAGAGAGTGACAAACAAAGAAGTTCTAAAAAGTATAAATAGGCTAAAAATAAATAAAGGAAGTGGTCCGGATAGAATAGACAATAAATTATTGAAAGAAGCTGCCATGGAATTATCATCTATATTACGGGATATTTTTAACTGGAGTCTAAGGGAGGGACAGTTTCCCTCCAGTTGGAAATTAGCCAAAGTGATACCAATAGATAAGGGAGAAGACCCCATGGACGTTTCAAATTATCATCCAATAGCCTTGTTGTCTACAGTATCTAAGCTATTTGAAAAAATTGTTCACGAACAGTTGATGGAATATCTAGAAAAGTATAACAAATTAACTCAACAACAATATGGCTTTAGGCAGGGTAAGTCCACAGCTACCGCACTCACAGACTTTTTGGATCTTATAGCCACTCCACTTTGGGAGGCAAAGTCCATGGGTGTGGTATATGTGGACCTATCCAAAGCATTTGATTTAGTAAATCATAGTATTTTGATAAATTCACTGATGAAAATAGGAGTGGACGAAGAAACCTGTAGTTGGTTTGCATCATATCTTCATAATAGGTCACAATTTGTTGTCTTAAATGATCAACAGTCAAGAATAGAATATGTGACAAGAGGGGTCCCCCAGGGATCTAGCCTGGGCCCCCTCCTGTTCATAGTGTCTCTGAATGACTTACCAAAAAACATCAGATACTCACAAATTTGTCTCTATGCAGACAATATGGCTTTAGTAGCAGTAGGAAAAACTACAAGTGAAGTAGAACTAAAGTTACAGAGTGACTTTTGCACAATGCAAGGTTATTTTTCATCTTTGGGTCTATTAGTAAATAATAAAAAGACACAGGTTATGTCCTTTGCATTGGATAAGAAGGGTGTTTCAAAGCTAAAAATAATGACTCAAGAAGGTAAGCTCTTAGAACAAACCGAAACATATAAGTATTTAGGGATACGAATAGACCAATGCCTTACTTTTCAACAGCATATAACAAATTTAATAAAGAAAACAAATGCTAAGATTGGAGCTATGAGATGAATATCAAACTGCATAACAAGAGAAAGAAGACTGACCATGATAAACCAATTTGTATTGCCAGTTATTGATTACGGAAGTCACATTTATAGGCATACAGTAAAAAAAAAAAACATTTAAATAACTTAGATACACTTTACAACAAGCTCACAAGATTTGTGTTAAGGTGTGATCCCAAAACCCATCATTGTATTATGTATATAGAATTAGGATGGATCCCATTAAAATCACAGGCAAAAGGAATATGGCTAAACCAGGTCCGGAATAGACTTAAAGATAAATCTTTAAATAACTTAAAAAACAAATTACAAAAACCCAAACATGGTTTAAATTTAAGAAAAACAGGTGCCAGGGACTTAATTGTACCAAAATTAAATAATCGGTTTAGTGAAATGACTTTTCAGTATCAGGCAGCCTCTAGCTGGAAGTGTCTCCCCCTTTTCTATGTGAATGAACTATCACTGATAATGTTTTTAAAAATGGTCTGAATCATGAACTCAGTTTGCACTGTTATTGTAACAGGTGAAAATAATGTAGAGCTCAAATGATTATTTGCCTGTTTTTGACGTTATTGTAAAAACTGTAACGTATTTGTATTTTTGTATGTTCTGTATTTTTGTATTGTAACAAACATTTGTAAAGTTGTAACTGTTTTTTGTATTATGTAAACAGGTAAGCCTTGTGAACAGGGATTTTCGGAACCCTAATGGCTTTATCACTGTATAAATAAAAATTTACCATACCATTTTACCAAATAAAAATAAAAAACAAAATAAAAAAGTGTATTTCTTTACGTATACTATTGCACTTATCTATATTGTATCAAATAAGCTTGCCTTTTAATTTAGCATGACATGTGCCGTATTATGTATTATACTTATTGTAAAAATGCAAAAAAATGAAAAAAATAAAAATAAAGATCTCACTTAAATAATGTACCACTATATAGAGTTGCATAGCAATACAGAACTAGTACTTGTAAGAGGCAGATGATAGCTGGCTGAGGAGGTGAGAGGTGGATCTGTGCCGGTGACTATTGCTGGGCAGGGGAGGGTCAGATGCAAGAACCAGGATGGGAACTACTAGCCTACAGTACAATTCACATTAAACTTATCGTGCAGCCAGTTTGGAACACATTAAAGTATGTGACTGTAATAAGTTGCTGTCTTGTTGTTTTTTTTTGTTTTTCCCTTCAGCTGTAGAATGTGACTTCAAAGAGCTAGTGTACTGCCTACAATTCATAGAAACACAGAACCTGATAGCAGATAAGTACTGCCTGGACCACCTAGTCTGCCTATTTCCCTACATACTGTATAATCTCCAGATCCTATTTGCTCTGCGGCCTACCTCTTCCTACCTACCACTAGTTTTGCCTTTGCCTGTTTCGAGTATTCTTGAATTTGACTATGGAAGGGCTTTAAGCCCGAGGTTCAATGGCAGAGCAACAACGTCACTACCCCATCAGGCTTAAAAGGTCACTCAACCTGGGCCCCTCCAGGATTTGTTTTTTCATTGCAGCCGGAGGTGCCACCCTCGCTCGCTCATTTCGATCCTTGTCCGATTTGTTTCGCAGTCACCTCCAGCCGCCTTCCCCTTCCTTCAGTCTTCCAGCTCCACTGTGCAAGATTGCGTCTGCCCACTGTTAGCTCAGTGACCCGCCGACTTGGCCCTCTGCCTTTCCCTGCCCGTTGGACATTTTTCTTCCTGCTGCTCTAGCGCCTGCCTCTCCTTTCTTATGTCCCGTCTCCTGCACTTGTGTCTGGGTTGCCACCCCCTTCCTCATCGCACTTTTGGGCACTCCTCTCCCCCGACTTGTCTCGCTTTTCTCTCCCTCCCTTCACTCATACCTCTGCCTTGAGTCGGTGCTCCTATGGCACTCATTTCCTCTCATTCTTCCCCCCCTTTCATTTTGCTGCACTTTCCTTGGGTTGGAGGCTTCTCCTTTCACCCTTGTCTCTTGGCTGCTGCTTCTGCTTCACCTCCCAGCTCGTGAGGCACTTATTGTGCACCATCACCCTCCATGCCTGGCTCTTCCTTGCTGCTTTCTGCATGGCAATTCCTGATCCTGAAGACTCTAATCATTCCCATCACCTAATGTGATTTTATGGACCCCACTCACTGTATCTCCATTGGCAATTTTCTCTCTGCTATCTGCTGGCGGGGTTGTGGAGAGCTGAAGGCAGCTTGTGCCCATTTTTTCCAACCATCAGGTTGACTGCAGTCCTTTTCTTGCCAGCTTATCTCATTCTCTCACCTTTCAATCTTGGCACTTGCCTTCACCGTCTTTGTGGCTTCCTATCACTGTCCCCACATGGCTGAACAACCAAGTTAGTTGCTCTTTGTTGGAATCACGTCATCTAACAGTACAACTTATCTGACTCCACTAGCCTAGCAGTACTTTTACCTCACTGACTATCCAATTTCAGAGCTGTTAATTCTCCTGCCTTCTTATTACTGTGCCAGTACCACGTTTTCATCTCAGTCCCTTTCAGTTACTCATACAGTCTGATACAGATGTTTTTATTCCTTTACATGGCTTCTCATCCTGGACCTGCAGTGCCTGTAGATCCTTCACTTCCATGGTGGAGACTCCCTCCAGCACTGAGTTGGTGTCATCTTCAAGTGAGATATTCCAATTTCAAGTTCAATGTTTATTTTGCAGTACAGCTCCTTTTGTGCAAGCTCATTTGCATGGTGGTCTTTGTCCTTGTTTGCTTGAGTGTCATCCTGGGGTGGTTAGTTGCATTCCTCTCCACTGCTCTGCCTTCATCATTGCAGTATGATTCTTGGGCTCCCATTTCCCCTTCTCTGCTTTGGTCTCCTGTTGCTCCTCATCATGCTACAGCTATATCTGGACTCCCACTCTCTTCCACCTTCAACCTCCATTGCTCCTGTTCTCTCTGCCCTCTGTTCCTCTCCTACTCCTCTGATCTTTGCTTTCTTTTGGGCATCCCTATCATTAGCTCTCTCAGGTCCCCATTACCTCACGTCGACCTGCTCTTCTCTTTCATTCGCTCACTCAGTAAGTCTCAGCTGCCTCCATCTGGTCTGCATTCATTACTTTTTTGGGGGAGCATACCTATCTTTAAACATATGCTGCCTCATCGACCCGTGGTCCCCTTGCCACATGTATCATGTTCATGACTCTGGTCATCTTTCCCTCATCCTTCCCTTATCTTACTTTATCGCTTTCGAGCATCTAGTTCCAGATGAAGAGCTCATCATTCACATGCCTAACTTTGTACCGGCCATTGGGATTTACCTCCTCCAACTCACCCCCTTATATGACTCGCCTTACTGCAGTTCTCATCCCATAATGGCTGGATCCTATGCTACCCCATTGACCTCCCTACCGTCATTCATCCTTTCATATCTCACTTCCCTGTACCAGCCTCCATAGCTTCAATCCATTATCGTACCTCATCTGTTTCGTATTTTATCTTTCTCATCCTGGTGCCTTTTCTCATCCCAGCCATCATGGATTCACTCCATTAATGGCTTCATTCTCACTCCTGGCTTCACTCCTCATCATACATCATTCGATTTTGCTCCTCTCGATCGCTCGACCTGAGCGTACCCTCTGCTTCCTGACCTGCCTTCTTGGCCTCAGAGTCTACCTCCTTTCGAGGAGCATACTTACTCACATCACTCTATCGAGCAGACCACCTTTGTACAAGTTCATTTTTAAGTTCATTCCTGTCTCCTCTTATTCGTGTTCCATACTGGCCATCAAGGATTCACTCCAATCATGGCCTGCAACCGATATTTCTTTGGGGTGAACCTATCATCACTCCTATGCTCAACCCTATCATGACTCCTATGCCACCTCATCGACCTGCGGCTATCCAGCCGCGTGTATCAGGTTCATGACTCCCATCATTATTCACTCATCCTTACCTCAAGGTTTCTCTATTTACATCACTTACTCGAGCATTCCTATCATTGAATCCTATGCTACCTCATCGACTTCGACCTTAGGGTCTAATTGTTCATGTTGCATATTCAAGCATGCCTTAGAGTCTGGTGGCAGATGTTGGGAGACACTGCAGACTGGGCAGAGGAACGGTGGTGGTGTTGGGGGACTTAAACATGCCAGGAACAGACTGAGAGATTATGACATCCTCTGTGACCAGGGAACAGAGGTTGTTGGATGTCTTTCAAGACGCGTTCCTAACTCAGCAGGTGGGGGAACCGACCAGGGAGGCACGGGTACTGGATGTGGTCCTGGCAGATAGTGACCAGATTGGGGGCCTGGAGGTAAGGGACCCATTGGCGGGGAGTGACCATGCCACGGTCTGGTTCTGCCTGGACCTAGGAGGGCTAGAAGGCTGCACAAAGACGGAGGTAACTGACTTCAGGGAGATGGATTTTAAGGAAATTGGAAGGATCCTTAAGGAGCATTTGGATGTGATTGGGTCAGACATGGATGCTGATAGTAGATGGGAAATCATCAGGAGGGGGTGCAGGATGCTACCAGCACCTGTGCAAGAGTAAGACGAAAATGCGGTAGGGCCCGAAAACCCTGCTGGTGGACCAGGGAGGTCCAGGAGGTGGTGCGGGGAAAGAAGGCATCCTATAAGCAATTCAAGTGCTCAAGGAGTGAAAGGGATCGAGGGGAGTATGAGCTGATGGCTAGAAGGGCCACTAGGGTGGTGAGGGTGGCTAAGGCAAGGAAGAAGCAGAACCTGGCCAGGGAAATTAGGAGAGGGAACAAGGGGTTCTTTAGATACATTGGGGAAAAACGAAGGGTGAAGGGGCAGATTAGCAGGATTAAATCAGGGGAGAGATGGGCACAAGACCCGGGGGAGCAGGCTGAGGTACTAAATGAGTACTTCACCTCAGTTTTCACCAAGGAAAATGGGGGTGCTGCATCATACATGGGAGGAGACAGAGATACTGAGGAGGGGGACCCTTACCGATCGGCAGGTCTGGGGAGAGGGGGAGGCATCACTGGTAGGAGGGGGGAAGGCTAAGCAGGAAGAAGAGGTAGCAGAAGTGGAAATCACAGCAGAGAGAGAGTGAGGGAAGCCCTCAGCTCCCTTAAGATGGAGAAAGCACCGAGGCTGGATAAATTACATCCCAGAGTGCTGAAGGAACTTGCGGATGTCCTGGCGAAACCCCTGGCGGAGCTTTTCACCATCTCTCTCTGAGGACAGGGTGGGTCCCCCAGTAATGGAAGGTGGCGCATATAGTGCCTATCCACAAGGGGGGATCAAGGGAGGTGGCAGAGAACTACAGGCCTGTCGGCCTGACATCGGTGGTGGGCAAGGTGATGGACAGCATTGTCAAGGAGAGGCTAGGGGGACCTGGAAAAGTCAGGGGTGCTGGATGATAGACAGCATGGATTCGTCTCGGGGAAATCATGTCAGACAAACCTTGTGAAGTTCTATGACTGGGTGATGAGTGTCTTGGACCTGGGTAGACAAGTGGACATCCTCTTTCTAGACTTCAGCAAGGCATTTGACTCTGTTCCTCATGTGGGCCTGTTGAATAAGCTGGGAGAAATGGGGGTGGGGAACCAGATGATCAGATGGATAGGCAATTGGCTCCAGGACTGGACCCAGAGGGTCGTAGTTGGTGGGATAGTCTCATCCTCAAGGAGGTACATTAGTGGGGTCCCACAGGGATCAGTCCTTGGGCCCCTCCTGTTCAACGCCTACGTCTCTGACATAAGGACAGGAATCAGAAGTGAGATAAGTCTCTTTGTGGATGACTCAAAACTGGGAGCAGTGGTGGATGGGGAGGAGAGGAGGGTTGCCCTACAGGGGGACCTGGAGGCTCTGGAAAGATGGTCTAGAAAGTGGAAGCTGAGGTTCAATGCAGAAAAATGCAAGGTACTCCACCTGGGGGCCAGAAACCTGGGCCAAGTGTACACCCTGGGGGGGGGAATGCTACAAGTCTTGATGGCTGAGAGGGACCTGGGGGTGGTGGTGGATGTCAAGATGAACAACACTGAGACTTGTAGGAGGGCAGCAGCCAAGGCCAACAGGATGCTGGGATGCATCGCTAGGGGGATCACCTCCAGAAGGAGGGAAGTGATACTCCCTCTGTATAACTGCTTGGTGAGGCCGCACCTTGAGTACAGCATGCAGTTTTGGAGGCTCACTTAAAGAGGGACATTAAACTCCTGTAGAGGGTCCAGAGGAGGGCAACCAAAATGATTTGGGGCTTGGGGGACAGGACCTATGAGGAGAGGCTCGAAGAGCTAAATATACACATTGGAAGAGAGAAGGGACCAGGGGAGGACATGATGAGAGGTCTTCAGGTACATGAAGGTGGTAAATAGGGGAGGAACAGTCAGGGTGCTTCGAAGGAAGGAGGAGAGGGCCACTTGAGGGCATGGGTGGAAGCTGGAGGGGGGAATATTCAGGGGTGAAAAGAGGAGGTGCTACTTCACTGAGAGGGTGGTGGAGCCATGGAATGCGCTGCCTAGGGGGCTGGTGGAGGCAGAGACGGTGGAGGGGTTCAAGAAGGGGTGGGACAGGTACAGGGGAAGGGTTCTGGAAGCAAAATCCAATGCAGCAAGAATATCCAGAACTGGGAAGGGAGAAGCAAGAGAAGGAGGTGGGGGCTGACCAAACGAGCAGACACGAAAGACTATTAGGCCTATTCTGATGGCATTTTAGTATGTTAGTATTTTATCGGTCCACTCCCTTGCATCGCTCAGTCAAGCCAGTTTGCATTATCCTCAGTCTCCTCGTGAGCACATCCAGATATCCCTTGCTCCTCTGACTTCTACATGGCTCTACTCCTTCCCATCGCCTACTCGAGCATACCCCTCTCGGGTCCCTGCTGCCTCACATTCCCTCTTCGATCTGTGTTTCCTTTTTGGAGGGTTTTCCCCATCCTGTCATCATCTTCCCTACTTGTATCCCTCTCGTTAATGAATCCTTCTCTTTAACTACATACGTCCTCAAATCAAATGTTGTCAGCCTGGAGGGAAGGCGACCTAGGCCTTGAATCCTCAGAGGTTTCTCCTCAAAGGGAGTTTTTCCTCTCCTCCATGCCAATGGTCATAATATTAGTTAGAGTTAATGCTCTCTTTGGTTAGTTAGGTTCTGTTGTTGGATGGAGGCGGATGGTGGCCCCAGGATTCCCCCTTTCTCCTTAGGAAGTCAGCCTTTATCTTCTCAGAATTCATTCATTCATTATCCTCGCCTCTTCGATGCTTGACACCTTTGGGTATTCTTTTTGGGCTTCTTCCTAACCCACCTTTAGCCAACACCATTATTCCCATGGCACCTGTAGGTAGGGAGGGAGGGGAAACCCCTCCTCTAGGGTTTCTTGCATCGTACCCCTACAGGGTGGTATATCCCACGGATAGAGAGGTGGAAACCTACAAACCAAATCAAGTTACACAAGCATCATCTCACCTCATCTAGTTGTGTAAGCACATTGAATGTGAGGGCTTTAAGCCCAAGGTTCAATGGACAGAGCAGCAACATCACTCCTCCATCGGGCTTAAAAGGTCACTCATCCTGGTCCCCTCCAGGATTAGTTTTTTCACTGCCCACCGTCCACCTCTCCTCCTCCAGCAGCTTGTATCTCTTACCTATGGGCTTCTTCCTGACCTACCTTTAGCTGACGCAATCATTCCCATGGCACCTGTAAGGGGGGGGAACCCTCCTCTAGAGTTCCTTGCATCATACCCCTACAGGGTGGTATATCCCATGGATAAAGAGGAGGAAAGCCACAAACCAAATCAAGTTAAAGAACCATCATCTCACCTCATCTAGTTGAGTAAGCACATTGAACTATTTTTGCCCCAACTTCCTTTGGGAGGCTGTTCCATGCATCCACCACCCTTTCTGTGAAAAAATACTACCTCGTGTTGCCTCGGAGTCCCCCCCCCCTCCAGCCTCATATTGTGACCCCTTGTTCTTGCACATCTCATTTCTTAAAGATACTGCCTTCTTGAACTCTATTGATTCTCTTGAGATATTTGACTGTCTCTATCATATTCCCCCCATGTCCTCCAAAGTATACATATTGAGTTCTCTCAGTCTCTCCTTATATGGTTTCTGGTGCAGCCCCTGCACCATTTTCATCACCCTTCTCTGGACTGCTTCCACCGTGCTGATGTTCTTTTGGAGATCAGGCCTCCAGAAGTGCAGCCAGTACTCTAGATGAGGCCTAACCAACTGCCTGTAGAGTGGCATCACCACCTAGTACTTTCTACTGGTGATACTGTTGCTAGCCTTGCTTGTAGAGCAGAAAGCAGCTAACTAAAAGAAGCTACATTTTCTTATTAATTTAAAACTTATATCTCAGCAGGAGTCATTGTCTGTTAAGATAAAGTAGACAGATAACTTTATTAGAAGTAGAAAGGGTCTTATTTAGGGTTAAAAAAAAGAAAGAAAGTCAGTGTGTGTTCTGTGCAGGGAAGGGTACTGAATCAGCTGACTTTGCTAAACCAGTAGGAGGAAAGAGAGCTTACCTGGGGGTGTGGTTTAGACACTATAAAAGCAGGTCAGTCAAATTACAACTTCCTGTTGCTAGCCTTGCTTGTAGAGCAGAAAGCAGCTAACTAAAAGAAGCTAGCATTTTCTTATTAATTTAAAACTTATATTTCAACAGGAGTCATTGTCTGTTAAGATAAAGTAGACATATAACTTTATTAGAAGTAGAAGGGGTCTTATTTAGGGTTAAAAAAAGAAAGAAAAGAAAGAAATTCAGTGTGTGTTCTGTGCAGGGAAGGGTACTAATCAGCTGACTTTGCTAAACCAGTATGAGGAAAGAGAGCTTACATGGGGGTGTGGTTTAGACACTATAAAAGCAGGTGAGTCAAATTACAACTTCCTGTTGCTAGCCTTTTTTCTTATTAATTGCCCTCCATCCCACCCAAAGCCAGTTCTACTTTTATAGCCACTGGATTTGACTGTCAACAGGAACTTCCTGTTTGGCAGTAGAAAGGAAAGGATCATAGAGAAACATTGGTTTTGTCAACCCTAAAGGACAAAAGTAGCTCACTCTCCCCCCCCTAGTTGCTGGTGGTCTGATATTGAGCAAGGAAGAAGGAGGCTACTGAAGAAGATAGGAAGTTGCTGTCCCAGAACAAGAAGGGTGAGATTTGTAAGGAGAGGAGAGAGTAAGCATCCAGAGAAACAGTAGAGGGGACACAAAATAAGACATGATAGGAGTGGTGCAGTGCAATGGCTGTGGGGGCGGCAGTGTTCGGGAGACATTCTGGAGGCTGCCGTGCTGCCCTATTTGCAGGCACCTCTCTGGTCTGAGAGAGGTTGCCCGTCTCCAGGCTGACCTGGCTAGGATTGATGAAACCTCCTCCCCCACCCAGGGACCACCAGGGCCAATGTCACTACCTCAGAGGTTGCCAAGAAAGAGGAGAGGCTGGACCAGGGTGGACTCAAGGAGGGAGAGGGTGGTGGAACAGAGTTGCATCCCTCCAGCTGTACCTCTCCACAATTCATTTGCTCTTCTGGTGGATAGTGGTTCCTCTATGGAGGCACCTGCAGTGGAGACCAAGGAGGATGCTGGGAACCTTCACAAAGGAGACCCACAGGAGGGTGGCATGGGACCCCACAGGGGAAGGAAACAACTCCTAGTGGGGACTCAATCATTAGGGGGTAGAACTGGGGAGGAAGGGCAGAGGGAGGTAGGTGCCTTCCTGGCACCACGGCTTGAGGGACAGGGCCTAATCCTCCTCTGATCATGGGAGGAGCTGCACGAGGGAGGGAGCTGGATGTCATTGTCCACCTAGGGACAAATGACCTGGCTAGGAATGGGATCAGAGCAGTGCAAGAGGAGTTTGAAGAGTTGGGAAGGGGCCTTAGACAAGTAGCGCATACGGTAACCTTCTTGGAGGTGCTGCCTGTCTATGGCAAGGGAGATGCTAGGGCACTTCTCACCAGGGAATTCAATGAGTGGTTGAAAAACTGGTGTGGAGCTCAGGGTTTTGGCTTCATTGGGGACTGGGGAGCCACCTGGAGGGATGTAGACCTATACTGGTGCGATGGTCTGCATCTGTCCAGGGAACCAGGATCCTAGGTGAGAGGTTTAAATGCTTCATTGGCAAGCATTTAAACTAGCCAAGGGGGGAGGCACTGAAAAGAAGCAGGAATCTGAGCTTCCCCACAAAACATGGTGATTAGTGAGGTAAACACCAAGGTACAGAAGTTATTAGGGAGCAGAACAGATTTAAATGTAAAAAAAGGCAAAGGCAGTAAGGACAGAAATGGGGCTAAAAGGGGTAAGGCTATCAAAAAGTGGAGGGTGATGAGTACCAATGCCCGTAGTCTGTGTAACAAGCTCCCTGAACTAGTGGCCTTGATAGAAGAGGGTTGCCTGGATATTGTGGCAGTCACAGAAACATGGTACACAGAGAACCATGACTGGGATGTCAACATACCAGGATACACAATCTATAGGAGGGACAGGGAGGGTAAAAGAGGAGGAGGAGGAGGAGTAGCTCTCTATGTAAAGGAAGGGATCAAAGCAACAGAACTAAAGAGTAAACAGGGAGCAGATGAGGCACTTTGGGTCACCCTGAAGACAGGAAATGGCACCACAATCCGCATGGGGTTGTATACAGACCCCATCTCAGGGGGAGAATGGACAGACATGAAATGATAGAAGGCTTTCTTAGAATGGCAGAAAAAGGGAGATATTGTTGATGGGGGACCTGAATATGCCAGATGCTAACTGGAGCACCTTTGCTGCAGGCACATCCAAGAGCAGGGTCATTCTTGATGCCTCACAGGAGCATGCCTCAGACAGCTAGTATTGGAACCCACTCATGAGGGAGCAATCTTAGACCTGGTACTCTCAAATGGGGATGGAGAAAGAATCTCAGATTTAGAAGTGGGTAGCCATCTGGGAACAAGCGTCCACCAAACAGTGTGGTTCACGATAAACACAGCCATACAATCAAGCCATACAAAAGCAAGAGTACTGGACTTTAGGAGGGCTGACTTTGGGAAAATGAGAGAGTGCCTCAGAAAAGCACTAGCAAACAGGCAAGAAGGAGGGGTGGAGGAACAATGGGGAGTGATCAAAACAGCCATCACAGAGGCAACAAGCCTTTGTGTAAAGCAAATCAATAAAACACAACAAAGGAGAAAACTGCTATGGTTCTCAAAAGAGGTGGCAGGGAAGGTTAAGGAGAAAAGGACAGCATTCAGGAAATATAAGGAAACACAGAAGGAGCAGGACAGAGAACTTTATCAGTTAAAGCAGAAAGAGGCTGGGAAGGCAGTCAGAATAGCAAAGGCCCAAACTGAGAAAGGATAGCCAATTCTGTTAAGAAGGGGGATAAGACCTTTTATAGGTACATTAGGGAGCTAAGAAAGACCAAAGGAGGGATACTGAAGCTTAATAAAGGGGAGGGAATGTGGGTAGAGGGTGACAGTGAAAAAGCTGGGATACTGAACGAATATTTCTGCTCAGTATTCACAAAGGAAGAGGAGGGGGAGTTACCTAAACCAAACAAGAGAAACACTCTGAAGACAGGGGTCGATACCAGTCCATTTACAGAAGAAAGGGTTCTGAAAGAACTAATAAATTGAAGGTGGACAAAGCAATGGGGCCTGATGGGATTCACCCAAGAATTCTAAAAGAACTAAGGGTAGAAACTAGTGACACCGCTTGACTAATCTCTTTAACAAATCATGGGAGGATGGGGTGGTACCCGAGGACTGGAGGAGGGCAGATGATTCCTCTTCACAAAAGTGGGAGCAGGACAGAGGCAGGAAACTACAGATCAGTTAGTTTGACCTCAGTGGTAGGAAAATGATGGAATCACTTCTGAAGGAAAGAATTGTTGAGTATCTAGAGGCCAGGGCACAGGACCCAAGGCAGCATGGATTCACGATGGGAAGGTCATGTCAGATGAATCTAATAGATTTCTTTGACTGGTGATCAAAGTAGTAGACAAGGAGGGGCTGTGGACATGGCCTACCTAGATTTTAGCAAGGCATTTGATACAGTCCCACACAAAAGATTATTTCACAAGATAGCCAGCCTTGGAGTGGTTCCCCAGATGGTAGCCTGGATAAAAAATTGGCTAGACAACAGGACGCAAAGGGTAGTAGTAAATGGAGTACACAGTGAAGAAAGGAGGGTTACTAGTGGGGTACCGCAGGGTTCAGTACTCGGATCGGTTGTGGCAGGATGAGAATGTCAACATAAAATTAAAATAAAACATTTATTCTTTTCACTCTGTCCTATTCTCTTAAACTTTTCTGTCTATCCTTAATTTTTGTCAGGGTGGCCAACCTGACAATTCTGTTCTATCTGTGCTGTACCTTTAATCTGTTGTCATTCTAACTATCAAAACTGTCACATGAAGTTAAAAGCAGATCCCTTTAAAGCCTCCAGCTATGTAGATTCTGTGGAAGATTTTGAACCCCCAAGAATCAAGAGTGTTTCCAACACCAGAGCAGATTACCAGACAGCCCCATTTTAAAGCAAGTCTCTGCAAGGTTGAAGATGAGCAAGCAGGCTGCTGATGGGAGAAAGAAAACCCTCCTGCAGCTGCTTGCTGTAGATCTCACTTGCTGCCTAAAAAAACAAAGAGAGTAAATAAAATTAAAATAAGGACTGCAGCATTAGTGCAGACTGTTCCTGTGTATAAAGTCATGATAAGGGGTGTTTGACTTGTTATTGTGTTGTTCAAAGCTATCAAGAAGTGAAGTACAGTATGGGAGTGAAATAGTGCAATGTTTGCTGACTGCTGAAATGGCAGAGCTGCCATGGGGTGGGGGTGGAGAAATAAACATAAAATGTGTTTAAATACAGTCCTCTATAAACAAGTTTGCTTTTCTTGGTTACTTTACCTGAAATGGTGGCAGGTAGCAAAGATGGCTTCTATAGAGCTGGTAGCCCAGAAATGGCTGCTAATATAGAAGTGGTGTGGTGATGTCATTAAAAGGGAGGGCTAAAAGGTCCTTGATGATGCTTTCACCACCAATTAAGGTTCCTCTAAGTTAAAATGAGTACCTATAGAGTATTGCTAATATTATGTTGAAAGAAAGACACCATAAGTTTTAGATTTAGAGAAATTGAAGCCTAATCTTAAATTCCAGAGTAGAGGAGTAAGGTTTTTGGTATAATTGATAGTCACATGTCAATGATGTCATGATATTTGTGCTATATTAACCTCCCCACCAGGAGGCTAATTCAGGTGTGCTGGTCAGTTTCTTCTGACCAAGCAAGGGAAGAGGTGTGAGTGCTACACACCAGAGTGGGAAGAAATACTGAATATACTAGAAACCAGGCAGGAGTCTGAGGAAAGACTAGCTTGATTATTTTGTTTTGTTTTATTTGTTGTTGTTTTGGTGTGAAAGTTAAACATCCATTTATTTACTGTAAATATTTTTTGAACAGTTAATTTTATCATTTTTGAAAATAAAATGATAAATGCTACCCAAGCATTTTTATGCACTTGATTTAAGGACTGGTGTCTGTTATTGAACCCACACGCTTACACTGGTGTCAGAAGTGGGATTCAACCTGGTGCTGCCGAGGCTGCTTTTGGAGGCGTACCAGGGGTGTTGCAGCATAAACACCCTAGCAGATGCAAGAGAGTGAACAGTCAGATCAGTGTACTGCATCTCACAAGGTCAGTGAGAAGGAAGACTGGAGAGACCTTGTTACCAGGATTGAACCCTGAGACACGACCCAAAATGAAGAAAGCTGAGGATGAAGAAGAGGTGCTGGCTGCAACACCAAAGCCACAAGCCAGACAGGTATCTCCAACACCTGATGACCCTAATGAACTGTTAAAGTGGCTATGTATGCGCCAGCTTGAGATGGAGAACCAGAGGGAGGAGGACCGAAGAATACAGGCGGAGGAAAGAAGAAGACAGGACCAGAAATGGAATGACACCTTGAAGGCCATCCAAGAGATGTCACAAGCACAGGCAGAACGAACTGTGCCCAAAGACATTAAGCTAACCAAATTAATGGAAAGTGATGACATCGAAGCGTATCTCACTACCTTCGAGAGGGTGGCTCAGACTTGCAACTGGCCCTCAGGACCAGTGGGTAATAAGATTGGTACCCTACTTGTCTGGAGGGCACAGTTGGTATACAGCCAATTGAGGTGACAGATGCTGCCACCTATGCCAAAGTGAAAGAAGAAATATTGTGGAGATATAACATCAGCACAGAAACATATCGTCAGCGGTTCCGTCTCACATAAGATGTTCAATTATGACACTTCCAGGAGACCTATGCAAGTTTAAGGGATTATTAGTGCTAAATGGTTGCAACCAACTATCAAAACTGTTGACCAGATCATGGAACTCATCACCATTGAGCAGTTTATCCAGGTTTTGGCTTTTGATGTTCAAGTCTGGGTGAAAGAGCACAAGCCTGAAACAGCAGAGGAGACCATAAATTGGCTGAGGATTACCTAGCTGCCAGGACTTCCCGACCCAGAGGACAGCAAGGTAACCAAGGAACTCTGCAACACCGGTAAGACTCTTTATTCTCAAAATATAGCAGACCCAGAATCAGAGACAATATGCAAGAAGGGTAGAAGGGGTAGAACTCTGACTCAGAACTGATTTGCCAACTGCTGCCTTGGGAAAGGTCATATTGTAAGAAACTGTCCCAATAAAAGACAGGAGCCGATACATCTGGCTCTAGCAAACATTGGCTGTGTTGAGACAGTGGGTATTGGTGATCAACAGACCTTGGGATTACTAGACTGTGGAGCAGACAAACCCTGATAAGAGCTGACCTAGCCCCTGATTGTAACAAAACCAACAGGACACCACTGTTCGATGTGTCCATGGTAATATCCACCAGTATCACACTGCCCATATTGACTTAAAATAACTAATACTTGTTGTAAGGTGTCGCTTGTCTGGTACCTAGGATTACCAGTCCCTGTCATCATTGGGCAAGATTTTCCATTTTGCTACCTTGATGAGTAACCATCAGACATTTACAGAGCTAGTTACTGTGGTTACTAGAGCTCAAGCAAAGCCCAACTGACTCTGTGTTTCCTTTTGAAGATGACTATTTTGAGATCTAGGGCAGAAGGAAAAGTCTCGAAGGAAAGAAGAAAAGAGAAAAGATGTGGAGAGAACAGCATACTGCTGGAATATTAAACAGGTTGTCAGGATTATCTAGTAAACTCTATGAGGAGCAATTAGCAGATGAGTCATTGCAACCTTTATTTTTACAGGTGTCTACAGGAAAACAAGGACAATCATATTTTTATACAGAAAATAAAATGTTGTATAGAATTGCTGTAGATGTAAAAAATGGTTCTTGAGACTGAACAACTGATGGTGCTCCAAGTCAATAGAAAGAGCAGGATGTTCTTACTCATGATATTCCCATGGCTGGCCATGAGGGAAGGGACAAGACTGTTCAAAGAATCCTGTCTAGGTTTTCTTTGCGTATCCACCAAGATGTAGCTTTACTGTAGAACTTGTGCACAATGTCAGCTGGTAGCACAAGGTAAAAGATCTGGTACCTTTGCAGCCCATTCCATATGTTACGACACCTTTCGATCGAAAGTAGCAATGGATGTGGTAGGGCCTTTGCTTAAAAGCTCAAAGGGCAATCAGTATATCCTGGTTATTCAGATTATGCTACCCGTACCTCTGAGGTTATCCCTTAGAGGACTGTAATAGCTCCTCGAGTGGGTCAAGAACTGGCAAAGATATTCAGCAGGATGGGGATTCCCAGGAAGATATTGACAGATCGTGGCAGTAATTTTACCTCGGTCATGTTAACTGAATTATACAGATTGTTGGGGTGACAGCACTCAGAACCTACCTTTTACCATCCACAAACGGATGGATTAGTGGAACGCTTTTAATAAAACTCTGAAGAAAATGCTCCAGAAGTATGTAAATGAGGAGGGTAGAGACTGGGACAAATTTCTCCCTACCTTTTGTTTGCATATAGGAGGTGCCTGCCACCACGGATTTTCTATCTCTTCTCCTTGTTATATGGGCGTAATCAAGAGGACCATTAGATGTGGTCAGGAACATTGGGATGTTGGAAAAACTGTTGGGCATACCAATGTTATTGATTACATGTTGTCACTCAGAAAACGGTTAATAAAATATGTAACTCTGGCTCACGAGAATGTGGACTCAGAAACAGCAGGACCAAAAAAGCCCGGTATGATATGGGACTTAAGAATAAACAGTTTGTTACCTGGGAAGAAAGTACTATTGTTGTTGCCCACCACCGAGAATAAGTTGTTGATGCGGTGGCAAGGTCCCTATGTCATTGTCCGACAAACTGTGTAGTAAAATTATGAGATAGAGATGCCAGGACATAGACCACAAAACGTAGTGTACCATGTTAATTTGTTAAGGAAATGGAGGAGAATCAAAAACTGATGTAATTTGCTACATACAGCCAGAACAAGAACAACAGTAGCTGGATATAGCATATGAGTCGCCTAGATCCATTGTATAAAAGAAACACTCATTCAGATCAACCCAGACTTAACACCGCACAGCGCCAAGAGATTGATGGTCTCTTAACTTATTACAAAAGTACATTTACTAAAGCCCCGGAAGAGCAAAGGGGTAGTCCATGAAATCAAACTATCACAGACCAGGCCCATACACCAGAAACCATATAGGCTTCCTGAAAGGTTAGACAGGAGGTAGTGGAGAAGTAAAAAGGATGGAGCAAGCCAAGGTTATTGTACCATCACGAAGTCCATGGTCATCACCCTGTAGTAGTTAATAAGAAAGAAGGTGGAGTGAGGTTATGCCTGGATTTTAGACGCATAATGTTGTTTCAGAGTTTGATGGGTACCTCTATGCCATTGGATAGATGATTTGTTGGACCAAATCGGATCTGCTTCAGTACATCAGCTACCTTGATTTAACAAAGGGTACTGGCAGATCCTTGGCACCTCAGGCACAAGAAATAACAGCTTTCTGCACACCACTTGGTTTATACCACTTTTATAACAATGCCATTTGGATTGCATGGGGCTCCTGCTACCTTTCAAAGATACATGGATCATGTATTGAGGCCCCATAAACCATATAGTGCAGCATATCTGGATGATGTGGTGATCTACAGTCCAGATTGGGAAAACCCATTTGGTATGCACTTGAGTGCAGTCATCCAAAGCCTTAAAGATGCTGGTTTGACTAGTAGCCAAGTGTGCCATTACAGCTTGAAACCGTTATCTTGGTTTCATTATTGGAAATGGAACCATAAAACCTGAAATCACCAGGTAGAAGCTGTGGCAAGTACAGTCCCGTGCCTAATACAAAAAACATGTACGCTCATTCTTAGGCCTGGCCAGTTACTATCGCCTGTTTATTCCGGATTTCTAACATTGCCACCCCTTACAAAACCTCACTAAGAATTGTTTTCCCACCAAGGTTAAATGGACAGCTGACTGTGACAAGGCTTTTAGACAAATAAAGGCAATTTTATGCTTGCACCAGTTGTTCTTCACAGTCCAGATTTCTCCAGACCTTTGAGGTTCAGACAGATGCCTCTGACACAGGCATTGGAGCAGTTCTTACACAGCAGGACAAACATGGAGAGCATCCCATCCTTTTTCTAAGTAGGAAGCTCCATGAAAGGGAAAGGAGGTACTCAACGGTAAAAAGAGTGCCTGGCCATGAAATGGGCCATCGAGGTTTTAAAAATACTATCTTTGGGGAATGAGTTCACAATCAGTGACAGATCACAATCCACTGTGTTGGCTGAACCCCTGACTAGATACAAACAAGAGAATCATGAGGTGGTATCTGTCTCACAACCCTATAAATTTATGGTGACACATAGGGCAGGGCCCATATAAATGTGGATTTCTTGTCCAGGTTTGGTGCAGACAACACTGTTTCAGGAAATGTTTGATGTTCTGTATAATGTTGTCTGATTGTTACAAACTGTAAAATGTATGCTTCAGTTTGTATTTGTACACACCTCAGGGAATAGTAGTTAATTGAAACAATATTGTTTGGATATATAATTACTAAATTACCTTTTGGTATTTGTTCCATTTGTTTAAGGTCCTTGAGGGAACTTCTGGAGGGTGGCTGAAGTTCAAACCCTTGGGGTTATAGGACTGGGCATCATAATAATGTTGCCCCTTGAATGGAGGATGTGAATGCAGGATGAGAATGTCAACATAAAATTAAAATAAAACATTTATTCTTTTCACCTGTCCTATTCTCTTAAACTTTTCTGTCTATCCTTAATTTCTTGTCAGGGTGGCCAACCTGACAATTCTGTTCTATCTGTGCTGTACCTTTAATCTGTTGTCATTCTAACTATCAAAACTGTCACATGAAGTTAAAAGTAGATCCCCTTTAAAGCTCTCCAGCTATGTAGATTCTGTGGAAGATTTTGAATCCCCAAGAATCAAGAGTGTTTTCAACACCAGAGCAGATTACCAGACAGCCCCATTTTAAAGCAAGTCTCTGCAAGGTTGGATGATGAGTAAGCAGGCTGTTGCAAGGGAGAAAGAAAACTCTCCTGCAGCTGCTTGCTGTAGATCTCACTTTAGCTGCCTAAAAAACAAAGAGAGTAAATAAAAAGTTAAATAAGGACTGCAGCATTAGTGCATACTGTTCATGTATAAAGTCATGATAAGGGTGTTTGATTTGTTATGTGTTGTTCAAAGTTATCAAGAAGTGAAGTACAGAATGGGGAGTGAATAGTGCAATGTTTGTTGACTGCTGAAATGGCAGAGCTGCCATGGGGTGGGGGTGGAGAAACAAACATAAAATGTGTTTAAATACAGTCCTCTATAAACAAGTTTGCTTTTTCTTGGTTACTTTACCTGAAATGGTGCAGGTAGTAAAAGATGGCTTCTATAGAGCTGGTAGCCCAGAAAATGGCTGCTAATATAGAAGTGGTGTGGTGATGTCATTAAAAAGGAGAGGGCTAAAAAGGTCCTTGATGATGCTTTCACCACCAATTAAGGTTCCTCTAAGTTAAAATGAGTACCTTATAGAGTATTGCTAATATTATGTTGATTGATTATTCATAAGTTTTAGATTTAGAGAAATTGCAGCTCAATCTTAAATTCTAGTAGAGGAGTAAGGTTTTGGTATAATTGATAGTCATGTCAATGATGTCATGATATTTGTGCTATATTAACCTCCCCACCAGGAGGCTAATTCTAGGTGTGCTGGTCAGTTTCTTCTGACCAAGCAAGGGAGAGGAGGTGTGAGTGCCTAAGGAACAGAGTGGATGCAGAAACACGGAATCTACAAAGACTAGCCTGATTATTTTGTTTTGTTTTATTTGTTGTTGTTTTGGTGTGAAAGTTTAAACACCCATTTATTTACTGTAAATATTTTTTGAACAGTTAATTTTATCATTTTTGAAAATAAAATGATAAATGCTACCAAGCATTTTTTATGCACTTGATTTAAGGACTGGTGTCTGTTATTGAACCCACACGCTTACACCGGTCCTTTTTAATGTCTTTATAAGTGACATTGCAGATGAACTGGAAGGAAAAGTATGTCTCTTTGCAGATGACACAAAGATCTGCAACAGGGTTGATACACAAGATGGAGTGGAAAGGATGAGAAGGGACTTGGCAAGGTTGGAGGAATGGTCAAATGTATGGCAGCTCAGATTCAATGCAAAGAAGTGCAAGGTAATGCACATGGGAAACAAAAACTCAGGGGAAGCATACACAATGGGGGGTGAGATACTGACAACAGTAAAAATAGAAAGGGACCTGGGGGTAATTATATCAGATGACCTAAAGGTGGGCAAGCAATGTGAGAAGGCAGTAAGGAAGGCTGGGGGGATACTGGGGTGCATAGGAAAAGGCATCAATAGTAGAAAACAGGAAGTTGTTATCCCTCTGTACAGACAGTTGGTGAGACCCCATCTGGAGTACTGTGTGCAGTTCTGGAGACCCCATCTCCACAAAGACATAGAGTGGAGGCTGTCCAGAGGAGGGCAACCAAAATAGTGCAGGGTCTGCACCAGAAGACATACGAAGAAAGACTAAAGGAGCTTAATATGTATACCCTTGAGGAAAGAAGGGAGAGAGGGGACATGATAGAAACTTTCAAGTACCTCAAGGGAATTAACAAAGTCCAAGAGGGTAGCATCTTCCAGAAAAAGAGATGTGCAAGAGCAAGGGGGCACAATTTGAAGATAGAAGGGGACGGCTCAGAGGTAATGTGAGGAAGTATTTTTTCACTGAGAGGGTTGTGGATGCATGGAACAACCTCCCTGAGGAGGTCGTGGAGTCAAGAACAGTGGGGGACTTCAAGAATGCATGGGACAGACATAAGGCAGTCCTAGTGGGGGGTAGGAGGAAGTAAGCTGCTAGTTAACTAGGATCTGCAGCTTATCTGTTAGGTAGGATAATGGGCAGACTAGGTGGGCCAAGCAGTCCTTATCTGCCATCAAATTCTATGTTTCTATGTTTCTATACCTCTCCCAGTGCACCCCAGCATTCCGCTGGCTTTCCTCACTGCCTTCTCACATTTTTTGACTACTTTTAGATAATCTGTTACAACTATTCCCAGGTCCCTTTCCATTTTAGTTGTTGTTAGTACCTCTCCCCCATTGTGTATTCCTCCCCTTGGTTTTTGTTCCCCAAGTGCATGACTTTGCACTTCTTGGCATTGAATTTGAGCTGTCACACTCTTGAACACTCCTCCAACTTGCCTAAGTCTCTCCACATTTGTTCCATCCCTCCTGGAGTGTGAACCCTACTGCAGATCTCGGTGTCATCTGCAAAGAGATATATTTTTCCTTCAAGTCCATCTGCAATGTTGCATATAAAGACATTAAAAAGGTTCAGACCCAGCACTGAACCCTGTGGCATCTTGCTGGTTGCCCCCCTTTCTTCAGATTGAACTCCATTTATCACCACCCTCTGAGTCCTGTGCTAAGCCAGTTTCTGACCCAGTTTACCACCTTGGGACCTACTCCCAGATTGCCCAACATATTTACTAACCTCTTGTGTGGGACTGTGGCAAATGTCTTGCTAAAATCTAGATAGGCTGTGTGCACCACCTCTCCCTGATCTACTACCCTTGTCACCCAGTCAAGAAATCTATCAGATTCATTTGACACAGTCGTCCTGTTATGAATCCATGTTGCCTTGGGTCCTGTGCCCTGCTGGGTTCTAGATATGTTACAATGCCTTCCTTTAGTAGTTACTCCATCATCTTTACCACCACTGAGTTCATACTTACTGGTCTATAGTTACCTGCTTCTACCTTGCTCCTACTCTTGTGAAGGGGTGTAACGTTCATCCTCCTCCAGTCCTCCAGTACCACTCCCTCCTCCAATAATTTGTTGCATAGGGCTATCAGTGGTGACAGTATCATATCTCTGAGCTCTTTCAGTATTCTGTGATGTATCCCATCTGCCCCATTACCTTATCCACCTACAGTTTCAATAGTTCCTTTAGGACTCCCTCCTCTGTGAATGGACTGGTGTCCATCGTTCTTTCCTGTGTATGTCTACTTGCTAATATTAGTCCATCCCCTTCCCCTTCTTTTGTGAATGCTGAGTAAAAGTATTCATTCAGCATCTCAGTCTTCTCCAGGTTCAACCATCCACCCCCCCATTACTAACCCTCACTGTCCCTCCCTTGACCTTTCATCTTTCCCTTATGCATCTCAATCAATCAATCAATCAATCAATCAAGTCTTTATTTAACCAGGCGTTCATCATTGAGCAGAAGCTCATTTGCAAGATGGACCTGGGTGGAGCATGAACAATTGTATATACAGGTCAACACAGGTATTTACAAGGCAATACAGATAATACTCTTTACAGAGAGGAAGAAAAAGAAGTTCATATGTACATAGAATTATACAGATATTGTACAGATTACACGGTATTTACATACATAGAAGTGTCTATAGGAAGATAAAGCAGGTTATCTAAGGTTGCAGGAGGAAGTAACGGAAGAAAAAAATAAAAATAAAAATATACATCTGCATATGCATCTGAAGAAGGTTTTGTCCCCCTGCTTCACTGTCTGGGTTATCCTTTCCTTTGCTGTTGCCTTTGCACTTCTGACTGCTTTATCCCTCTCCATCTGCTTTGCCCAATACAGTTCCTTGTGTGTCCCCCCCTTTGCATTTCCTGGTATTTCCTGAATGCCAGTTTTTTCTCTCTAACTTTCCCTGCCACTTCTCTTGAAAACCATAATGGTTTTCTTTTTCTTCTGGCTTTGTCCACCAACTTCACACAAAGGCTTGTTGCATCTATTATGGCTCTCTTGAGGTTCTCCCAGCGTACCTGTACTCCCCCTTCTTCAACCTGTGCCAGTGTTTTCTTGAGGCATTCACTCATTTTAGTAAAGTCTGCCCTCTTGAAGTCAAGGACTCTGGCTTTAGTGTGGCTTGATTCTTCTACTTTTACCCTGAACCATACTGTATGGTGGTCACTGGACCCCAGATGGCTGCCCACCAATACATTCATAATTCTGTCACCATTTGTGAGTACCAGGTCCAATATCACCCCCTCTCGGGTGGGTTCCCCCACAAATTGCATGAGACATGCCCCTTGCAGGGCATCACTTTGCTCCTGTATGTGGCTGCAGCATATGTGCTCCAGTTAACATCGGGCATAATATTAGGTTTTAAAAGCAGTCAGCAATTACCTTTTATATTTGCACTGCTTTTTATTTTCCATTTGGTTAATTAGAAGATTTTTTACCAGATGTTAGAAGGCAAGATCTGTGGAGCAGCATTCAGCCTGGCAGATGATATATCTAGTTCCCCCCCACTACCTCATCAGCATTGTAACCTCACTGACTGTGACATCATAGCTACTCAGGTAGAGACACTCAGTATTTTCTAGGAAATCACCTGTGATGTTACAGTCTGTCCGGTTACAGTTCTGATCATGTAGTTGAAGAATAGAACTATACCTGTCAGCTGACAGGCAGCGTGCTATGTCACACATCTAGATTAATAATGTCACAGAAAACTTTCCAACGAGCAAATATATAAAAAAAAAAGAAATTCAGAAATAAAAAAAATTACAACTGAATACTTCTCAAAATGTGCAACATTTTTCTGTCTATTTTTGGTTCTACCAGTTGTTTAAAATGTACCGATAAGTATATTTAAGTAACTCATTCACAGCATAGCAGAACCTAGTTCACAACTATATGTCAAAGATGATTAGATATTCTCTGCAGAGCTTTAACAGCTCAAATATTAACTGGTTATTAAATGGTTTCACAAAAAGCTTAATGTGAACATCCAATTACTCTTCCCAACCATCCTCTCACAAACTCCACCAACCCCCCCTCTGGTTACTTCTCTCCCCAGAGCCTTGCTGGGCATTCAACCCCCTCCTCCTACTACCCTAATATCTGACCAATCTGTTTGTTCCCACTTTTCAGCCATACCTATCACTTTCATTATTGTCCTCCCAAACTCTTTCTCACTATTACTTACAAAGCTGAAAACTCCACCAATCATAATCCACCACCTTATCCCCTACTCACTCACCCCCAATGATGGTATAAGACAGATAAACTTCACTATCTCATCTTAACATACTTACTTCAGTTTAGTAGGGACATAAACCCTAATCCCAGCCCTCACCCTACTATCCCCACTGCACGTGCTGACATTAACATTGACCCTTCCCCTATTACCTTCCTCCCACGTGGCCTCAAACTACTCCATGTAAACATTCATAGCTTGCTACCTAAACCAGTCCTGCTACAACCACTGGCTGTCTCTCTTGCCCCTGACATCCTTATACTCTCCGAATCCAAGCTAAACAACAAAATTACAAAAAATTAATAGCCATTCAGGGCTTCTCCATTTTCCGGCAAGACCAGGCATGCCATGGAGGTGGAGTGACAATGTATGTCACCTCCATCACTCTACGTTGACATTATTCTATCTGCATATGCACCAGCTTCCCACAAGGTCCTCTTCATTAGACTTTCCCTTCCATTCTCTGCCTCAATATATGTAGCTGGTGTCTACTGCAAACCTGGTCTAAACCCCATCATCTGTTTCAGACCCCATTACCACCATTTCCTCTCACACATCAGCAGGTGAGCTATACATAATGAGTGATTTCAATCAAAACTGAGCTACTCCTCATCCTGTCACCAACTCCGGAATGACATTACAACCCTATACCTCTCACAACAAATCCTCGAGCCTACTCAAATAAAATACAAATCACAAAACCACTCACTGATTGACTGGGCCCTTACCTCCCACACTCACAGAGTCATAACATCTGGTATTATGCTGGACTCACTAAGTGATCACCATATGATTTTTATGGTCCAAAAAATACATAGCCCCAAGATACACCACAAATTAATACATTCAATGTCTTTTTAGTCACTTGAACTAGACCCCTTACTTCGAAGTCTTGCACAAACAGACTGGTCTTCCATCTCCTCTGCCATCTCTGCTGATGATGCCCTGAACAACTTCAAAAAAAAATTTATTGCCACTTGGGACATTTACATCCCCATTAGGTAGTCCAGGGTTTGAGGAAACCACCTCCCATGGATCAACCCGGAGCTCCTAGCCTGCCAGCGGGGTCGTGATCAAGCCTGGAAAAAACACAACACCTCAAAAAATCTAAATGACCACATGATCTACCACACCCTCCATAACCAATGTACAAAGGCTATTAGATTAGCAAAGGCTGAATATTTTAGAAACTCCTTTCAATCCAACATTGACAACCCCTCCAAATTCTGGAAGGTTGTCCACACTCTATTCCTACCCATCTAAATCACCTCCCCTCTCCTTAGGGTTAACAATGCCTTGCTCTCGGACCACCTTGTAGTCCCTACCAAATTTCTTACTTTACCTTCTGCACATCCGCACTCCTTGCCTTACTCCCTCCACCCCCACCCTCCCAAGCAAATACTACACCACAAAATGAAGCCCTATTCAAAGGAGCCTTCTCTTTCTCAAAAGTCTCCCCTACTGACACTCTGAATGCCCTTCTTGCTCTAAACCCTACTAAAGGAGGCTCTCTTGATGGCCTGGACCATTGGACCCTAAGCTCCTTTTGCTCTCTACCCCAGCTATAGCCACCCCACTGGCCGACATCCTAAACCTTTCCTTCAACACAGCCACAGTACCCAAAATCTAGAAGCATGCAGTAGTGCTACCACTTCCCAAGTTTGGTGATCCATCCTTCCTGGATAACTACCTCCCAGTTCCCTGCTCCCTATCCTGGACAAACTTCAGGAACATTTGGTTACAGGCAAGATTCAGGGAGCTTGCCAGGATCTGTCATGACATAGGATGCATAGTTTCCTTCTCAGAAATCCTGCCGGTGCCAAGGGCTAGTGGGGAACACAAAAGGAAGATTAGGGAGATAAACCAGTGGCTCAGGGAGTGGTGGAGGCCAGAGGGTATGGGTTGATGGGGATTGGGGAGACCTGGGAGGATAAGGAGCTGTATGCTAGAGATAGGCTCCATCTCAATTTGGAGGGGAGGGGAATCCTTAAGTTGAAAATAGAGGGGTTCATTGGTGAAAAGTGGGGTTTAAACTTGTGAAGGGGGAGGATGGGAGAAAAGGCTGTTGAGAGGGTGCCGATAAAGAAGGGACTCTGTCTCCATCCCCCTGGGGAGCCGGAGGAATGTGGGAAAAGGTCGACTGGTAAAGTGCAGACCAGGGGAAAACAGAATCCCCATGGGAACATGAGCTGGGAAATGGAAGTATAGGGAAAGGGTGGAAGGTAGTCCTGCTAAATGCCAGGAGCTTGGGCAATAAAATGCCTGAGCTCCAGGTGATGCTAACTGAGGGAGCGGTTGATGTGGCAGCCGTCACTGAGACCTGGGCCACCGCAGGACACGACTGGGACCTGAACCTGGAGGGTTACACTATGTTCAGGAAGGACAGGGGGAGGAAAGGGAGGAGGTGTAGCAATGATAGTCAAAAATTACATTGGCATAGGGGGAGTAGAAGAGGTGGAGGGAACCGTGGAGGTGATTTGGGTCACCTTGATAACAAGGGGGGGGCAAGGGAGTAAAAATAGAAGTGGTGTATAGACTCCCTGCACTGGTGGAGGAGCTGGAGGAGAGTCTGGTGGCAGATGTTGGGAGACACTACAGACTGGGCAGGGGAAGGGTGGTGGTTCTGGGGGACTTAAACATGCCAGGAACAGACTGAGAGATTATGACATCCTCGGTGGCCAGGGAACAGAGGTTGTTAGATGTCTTTCAAGACGCATTCCTAACTCAGCAGGTGGGGGAACCGACCAGGGAGGCGAAGATACTGGATGTGGTCCTGGCAGACAGTGCCCAGATTGGGGGCCTGGAGGTAAGGGACCTGTTGGTGGGGAGTGACCATGCCATGGTCTGGTTCTGCCTGGACCTAGGAGGGGTAGAAGGCTGCACAAAGACGGAGGTAACTGACTTCAGGGGGGCAGATTTTGAGGAAATGGGAAGGATCCTTAAGGAACATTTGGATGGGATTGGGTCAGACATGGACGCTGATAGTAGGTGGGAAATCATGAGGAGAGGGGTGCAGGATGCTACTAGCACCTGTGCAAGAGTAAGACAAAAATGCGGTAGGGCCCAAAAACCCTGCTGGTGGACCAGGGAGGTCCAGGAGGTGGTGCGGGGAAAGAAGGCAGCCTATAGACAATTCAAGTGCTCAAGGAGTGAAAGGGATCGAGGGAGTACGAGCTGATGGCTTGAAGGGCCACTAGGGTGGTGAGGGTGGCTAAGGTAAGGAAGGAGCAGAACCTGGCCAGGGAATTAGGAGAGGAACAAGGGTTCTTTAGATACATTGGGGAAAAACGAAGGGTGAAGGGCAGATTAGCAGGATTAAAACAGGGGAGAGATGGGCACAAGATCCAGGGGAGCAGGCTGAGGTACTAAATGAGTACTTCACCAGTTTTCACCAAGGAAAATGGGGGTGCTGCATCATACATGGGAGGAGACAGTGATAATGAGGAAGGGGGGACCCTTACCGATCGGCGGGTCTGGGGAGAGGGGGAGGCATCACTGGCAGGAGAGGGGAAGGCTAAGCAAGGAGAAGAGGTAGTGGAAGTGGAAATCACAGCAGAGAGAGTGAGGGAAGCCCTCAGGTCCCTTAAGACAGAGAAAGCACTGGGGCCAGATAAATTACATCCCAGAGTGCTGAAGAAACTTGCGGATGTCTTGGCGAAACCTCTGGTGGAGATTTTCACCATCTCTCTGAGGACAGGGTGGGTGCCCCAGGACTGGAAGGTGGCGCATATAGTGCCTATCCACAAGGGGGATCAAGGGAGGTGGCAGGGAACTACAAGCCTGTCAGCCTGACATCGGTGGTGGGCAAGGTGATGGAAGGCATTGTCAAGGAGAGGCTAGGGGGGACCTGGAAAAGTCAGGGTGCCTGGACGATAGACAGCATGGATTTGTCCTGGGGAAATCGTGTCAGACAAACCTTGTGGAGTTCTATGACTGGGTGACAAGTGCCTTGGACCTGGGTAGACCAGTGGAAGTCCTCTTTCTAGACTTCAGGAAGGCATTTGACTCTGTTCCTCATGTGGGCCTGTTGGATAAGCTGGAAGAAATGGGGGTGGGGAATCAGATGATCAGATGGATAGGCAATTGGCTCCAGGACCGGACCCAGAGGGTCGTAGTTGGTGGGATAGTCTCATCCCCAAGGAGGGTCATTAGTGGGGTCCCACATGGATCAGTCCTTGGGCCCCTCCTGTTCAACACCTACATCTCTGACATAAGGACAGGTATCAGGAGTGAGATGAGTTTCTTTGTGGATAACTCAAAACTGGGGGTGGTGGTGGATGGGGAGGAGGGGTGGCCCTACAGGGGGACCTGGAGGCTCTGGAAAGATGGTCTAGAAAGTGGAAGCTGAGGTTCAATGCAGGGAAATGCAAGGTACTGCACCTAGGGCCAGAAACCCGGCCAAGTGTACACCCTGGGGGCAAATGCTACAAGTCTTGATGGCTGAGAGGGACCTGGGGGTGGGGTGGATGTCAAGATGAACAACTCGGAGACTTGTAGGAGGACAGCAGCCAAGGCCAACAAGATGCTGGGATGCATCGCTAGGGGATTACCTCCAGAAGGAGAGAAGTGATACTCCCTGTATAACTGCTTGTGAGACCGCACCTTGAGTACTGTGTGCAGTTTTGGAGGCCACACTTAAAGAGGGACATTAAACTCCTGGAGAGGGTCCAGAGGAGGGCAACCAAAATGATTAGGGGCTTGGGGGACAGGACCTATGAGGAGAGGCTCGAAGATCTAAATATGTACATATTGGAAGAGAGAAGGGACAGGGGGAACATGATAGAAGTCTTCAGGTACATGAAGGTGGTAAATAGGGGAGGAACAGTCAGGGTGCTTTGAAGGAAGGAGGAGGGGCCACTAAACAGCATGGGTGGAAGCTGGAGGGGGGAAGATTCAGGGGAGAAAGGAGGAGGTGCTACTTCACTGAGAGGGTGGTGGAGCTATGGAATGTGCTGCCTAGGGGGCTGGTGGATGAAGAGACGGTGGAGGGGTTCAAGAGGGGGTGGGACAGGTACAGGGGAAGGGTTCTGGAAGCAAAATCCAATGCAGCGAGAATATCCGGAACTGGGAAGGGAGAAGCCAGAGAAGGCGAGGGGCTCAGCAAGGTCAGCTCCCAGAGTGGGGGCTGACCAAACAAGCAGACACGAAAGACCATTAGGCCTATTCTGCTGGCATTTTAGTATGTTACTATGTTTTGCAACTATCCTCCTATCTCTCGGACTCTGACTTTTTCACACCTTACCAATCTGGTTTCAGGAAACATCATTCTACTGCTATATCCCCACCTAGGTTAACCAACTCCATCCTCACAGGGATGGATAGTGGCCTATTCACATCTGCCATTTTTGTCAACCTTGCTAAGGTTTTCAACATGGTCTCCCATCTCCTCCTCCTAAATTACCTATCTTCTGCTGGACTGTCTGACTTTGCCACTAATTGGTTCGGGGCCGACCCTGCAGGTAGTAAACAATCAGTCAGGACTGCTGACTCACTGTCCTCTCCCCTGCCAATCAACACTGGTATCCCACAAGGATTGGTGTTTGGCCCTATTCTCATCTCAATATTCCTAAATGACATCCCGTCAGTCTGTACAACAACATCTACTCATATGTACTCTGATGACACAGTTCTTTTCATCTCTGGCCACACCCTCTCTGATGTTGCAACCAGACTCCAACTAGACTTCAGCAAGCTCCAACACTGGCTCATCACTCATCAGCTTTCCCTAAATGCCAAAAAGATTGTCTCCATGACCTTTGGCATGAGGCAGAGACTCTCTAGGCTCACCGCCCTTCCTTTATTCCATACCCTAGATGGGACTTCCCTGGAGGAGACATCCTCTTTCAGATACCTGAGGGTCTGGCTAGACCAACAGCTCAACATTTCTGGACATGTGGATGCTATTATGAAAAAACGTCACCCCAAGCTTGGCACACTTTTCAGGAAATGGAAATGTCTACCTCTACCGGCTAGGCATGAACTAGTTCAGAAAATAATTTTCCCCATCTTCGACTACTGTGGTATAGTTCATAGCGCTGCCCTAAAGTCAATTTTAACCAGATGGAACTCTCTTTTTGACTCTGTCTGTTGATTTGCACTTGATGCTCCACCTTGCACACACAACTGTGACCTTGACCACTCCCTCATGTTCCCTTCACTTTCTGACCATTGCCTCTCCCACACTGCTAAGTTCACCTCCAAATTCTGGTTCAACTCTCTCTCCTATTACCTCTCTTCTGCTCTGTCCATCCCTTCACCCCCCATACACTTACTCAGATCCACTGACACCAGGATCTTGGCTATCCCCCGCAGACTCACCTCTGTTGGCCAATCCACTTTCTTCCACTACTTCCCCAAACTCTGGAACTTGCTACCACCACAAATCAGACACTCATCATCTCCTCCCTCTATCTCAACTGCCCTCACTAATTTCTACTCCTCAAATTGCTTGTGCACCTTATGTGTGCTAAATTTCCCTGCTCTGTTCTGCTCCACCGCCCAACCTGGGCTGCACTGTGCCTCATGTTTATTGCTGCCTGTAGCACTTGAATTTCCAACCTGACACTTAACTACCATTATAATTCTTATTACAGTGCTCCTATTTACTGCCAGTTTTGACTGTATTCTTGCATACTTTATCTTAACTTGTACGTACAACTTAACTTGCATGTAAAAGACACTGTATGTTTTGATTTGTTCAGTCTCTAAATGTAATTGTAATAATTGTTTTAGATGCATTGTATTACGTATATGTGATCTGTACCCTGTATATATATATCTCCCCTTACCAATTCCCCCAGAATGCACCAGGTGACTAGCAAACTGTTGTTCAGTGTGCCTTCCTGGTGAAACTTTTCAGTAAATAAATACAATAAATAAAACTGTACTGTACTTGGGAATTCCCTGGGACTAAGCATGTGGGTTCCATGTCATTTCGGTGAAGATAAAATAGTGATGGCAAAAAGAGCGACAGAAAAACAGCAATGCTGAAAACAGCAAACTGACTTAGTAGCACCTAGACAAAACAACAAACTAGGTACCAGGAAAAAACATGACAAACCAAGCACAAATCAGTATAATGAAGGGACAGCACTAAGGAAGGGGAAGAAAACTGTGAAGGGGCATCCCAACTCTTGTTTCTGGCACAATATTCTATTGGGGGCTTTGCCCCCTGTAACCCACCCCCTAAACAAAATATAATCAGCACTGAGGGGACTGAACTCGGATGGGAAAAAACTCAAGATGGAGTGGATAAACTATTCTCACTTGGGGGGGCCGGGACACAACTCTGGGAGGGGACATGAACCTTAAATGCCTGCAAAACAGAATATCCTGAAACATCTAACAAGGGGTGATTGTTTCATTTTGGACAAATGGTGTGGCGAAGGACACAGGGGCTGGGTTTAGGAACACTGTAATATAGCAGTGAAAAGTATTATGGCAGACAATAGTACTCCACTGTTGGCATGGTTAGAAGAAAATTACATTTTAGGCAGAGTGAGGAGATAAGTGAGGCACAAAACTGTTATTAGAAGTCCACCACTTTTCCCACCTGAATTCTGGTCTGTCGATGACCAGGTCGATAATGGAATTCCATGCACAGAAAATAACATAGAAGCCTGGCACCCCAGATGGGTACATTAATAGGTTCTTCACATGTAGGCACCAACTGATTCATAGCTCAGCTGCAAAAGGAGGCAATGCTTGCTACATAGATACATAGACATCGTTGGCAGATAAGGGCCTATGGCCCACCCAGTCTGCCCATCTGAGCTTGTAAGTTCCTTTTACATTTTTCTAGAAGTCTGCAGCTCCTTACCCCTGACCTTCAGAATTCTTATGTCTATCCCATGCATTCTTAAATCCCATGATTGTTTCAGCCCCCACCACTTCCTCTGGCAGAGTGTTCCACTTGTCCACCACCCTTTCTGTGAAAAAAGATCTTCCTCACATTTCCTCTGAAGCGCCCTCCTTCCAACTTCATCTCATGTCCTCTAGTCCTGGGACATCTTTTTTCACTGGAAAATAATGTATTCCTGCACCCTGTTCCTCCCTGTACTGTACTTGTATGTCTCTGTTATATTTCCTCTCTCCCTCCTCTCCTCCAGGGAGTACATATTCAAGTCCTTCAGCCTGTCCTCATAGGACTTGTGATGCAATCCCTGCACCACCTTTGTTGCCCTCATCTGAACCTTCTCTACCCTGTTTATGTCCTTACATAGGTAAGATCTCCAGAACTGTACACTGTACTCCAGGTGGGGCCTCACTAGTGTCTTGTATAGTGGAATTATGTCCTCTCTTTTCCTACTGGTGATTTTACTGCCTATACATCCCAACATTCTATTTGCTTTACCTGCTGCCTTGTCACACTGTTTCCTACCTTGAGGTCATCAGAGATGATAACCCCAAGATCCCTTTCCTGCTTGGTGTATAGTATATCCTCCCCACCCAACTGATATCTCGTTCCAAGGTTTTGTCCCCCATATGCATTGTATTGCACTTCTTTGCATTGAATTTCAACTGCCAAACCCTTGACCATTCTTCAAGGTTCTGCAGGTCCCTCCTCATTCTGTTTACACCCTCTGCATATCCACTCTGATACAGAGTGTTGTGTCATTCAATGAACAAGAAATTCTGCCTTCTAGGTCCTGCACAATGTCACTGATGAAGACGCTGAAAAGGACCAGTCCCAGCATTGATCCCAGTGGTACCCCACTGGTCACGCTTCCCTCTGTGGAGTAGCAGATATTTACCACCACCCTCTGTGTCCTGCCACCCAGCCAATTACCCACCTCACTACTGTCCTGCCCACTCCCATATCCCCAAGTGTGTTTACTAGCCTTCTGTGTGGCACAGTGTCAAAGGTCTTGCTGAAGTCCAGATAGGCCATATCCACTGCCCTTCCCTGACCCACCTCCCTCATCACCCAGTCGAAAAAATTCAAAGAGGTTGATCTGGCATGACCTTCCACCGGTGAAGCCACTCTGCCTTGGGACCTGTAGTCCATTGGTAACCAGATGTTCCACCAATCTCTCTTTCAGTAGAGCTTCCATGATCTTCCCCAGTACTGAGGTCAGGCTGACTAGTCTGTAGTTCCCTGATTCCTCTTTGTTCCCACTTTTGTATAAGGGAACTACATCTGCTGTCCTCCAGTCTTTGGGTACCTCCCATCACCAGTGATTGGCTAAACAGGAGTGCCAGAGGTTTAGCCACCACTTCTTTTAGTTCCTTTAGGACCCTGGAGTGCACCCCAACTGGCCCCATTGCTTTACTCTTATTCCTACCAGTTCCTTTAAGACTCTTTCCTGTGTAAAGAGACTTGTGTCCATTTCTGCACTGTTCCCTCCCCTTGTACTCCATTCAGGCCCATTACCCTCCTCTTTCTCAGCAAAGACTGAGCAGAAATATCTGTTCAGTATGTCAGCTTTACTGTTATCATCCTCCACGCAGCCCTTGTCTCCCCCCTCTTCAGTTTCACTATCCTATCCCTCCCTCTGCCCTTCTTTTTTCACTTATGTACCTGTAAATGATTTTGTCCGTCTATCCACTGATTTTGTGATGCACTCTTCTGTCTGAGCTTTGACTTCCCTTACTGGCCTCCCTGCCTCCCTTTGCTTCTCCTGGTATGTCTCCCTATCCCTTTCTGCCTGTGTCTTTTTGAATTGCTGGAATGCAACCTTTTTGGCTTTCATTTTGTCCGCATCCTCTTGAGAAAACCATAATGTCTTTCTCTTCCTTTTTCTCTTGCTAACTTGCTTAATGCATAATTATGTTGCTCTTGTAATCCATGTTTTAAATACTGCCCATTGTTTTTCCACCCCCTGATTCTCTCCCCATTCCCATTAGTGCCTCTTTCAAGGATGTCCCCATTTTCCCAACATCTGCCCTCCTAAAATCCAGGATACATGTTTTTGTGTTACTTGGTTCTGTTCCTCCTATGATTTCAAACCACAGTGACTGGTGGTCACTGTTCCCCAGGTGCTCCTGCACTGTTATCCCTATCACACTGTCCCCATTTGTGAGCACAAGATCCAGTAATGCCTTCTGCCGAGTTGGTTCCATAACCAGTTGCTTAAGGAAGGCACCTTGAAGGAAGTGCAGGATAAATCTGCTCCTTGCTGCTGCTGCTGCTGGGAGACTCCAGTCCACATCTGGAATACTAAAGTCTCCAACCAGCACCACCTCCTCCTTGTCTGCCATCCTTTGAATGGCTAGCATCAACTCCCTATCTGTTTCTTCCTCCTGGCTGGTGGTTTGTAGATCACCACTGTGCGGATGGCTGATCCCATTTCCTTTCCAGCTTAACCCACAGTATCTCTCCCCCATTTTGTTTCTCCTGGATCTCTGTGGCCTTTATGTCATCTTTCACATAAAGAGCCACTCCTCCTCCCTTCCTACCTGCCCTGTCTCTTCTGAATATGTTGTAGCTGGGTATGGCAATATCCCAGTCATGGTTATCATTACACCAAGTCTCTGTGATGGCCATAATGTCCAGATCCATCTGCACCATGGCAGCCTCCAGATCCTCCATCTTATTGCTAAGGCTCCTGGCATTGGCACACATGGCTTTCCATGATAACAACTCCCTGAACTGTTTAGCTGTTCTACTCCAGCACCCTCCCTGGCTGTCCTTTATCCCTGGTTCTCCCTGCTGTTTGCCCTTCTGTTGAATTTTGCCCCCTTTCTGCCTATCCCCTTGGTTGCTTATCTCAATATTTTGCTGAGACAATTGAGAAGATCTTATCACCTGCAAAGGCTTGCCTAGATCATCTCTGGGGGATTGAGTGTATTTTAACGCTATAAATACTTTAAATAAAGCATTTTAAATTTTAAGTTAACTTTTAACTATTAATATAATTAAAGATATACATTTTAATGGTGTTGTTAATTGGATTACTTAATTTCTAAATCAGACTGGATAACTGGATTACTGCAGAGTGAAATGAACATCAGTGATGGTAAATTACAATTTACTGTTTGTTATACATGTCAGGATTATGTAAATACAGGCAGTTGTAATGTCAGGATTTTTCAAGATGGAATTTTGGTATGTCAGTATTTGATGTGGTTAGGATTTTGATATTAGGATTTTTCATGTCAGGATTTATTACTTAACCCGTTTTCCAGTATGTGTGGTTCACTGCTTTCCAGGTAAAGTTTGTGAATCTTGGGGGAAGGGACAGTGCTTGGTTTCCACGCTGTCTGCATTTAGTCCTGGTGAATGCTGAGGGACTGTCAGAACTGGGGTCTAAAGCTTTTTGTTTGTCTAAAGAGGCAGGCACAGTGTGTGTGACTGGTAAAAAGTAAGGGACTGGCACCACTGGCGACTGAAGCCCTCTGTAAATCCACAGGGCAGATGCAGTGTAGAACAGACAGTCCAGGGTTCCTGCACTATGATAGATATAATGCTGATGAAAGATGGTAGACGGACAGTACTAGAGGCTGAAGCCCTCTGTTTATCCACATGGGCAGGGACAGTGCAGGGTCCTCACATTGATGGTTTCAGTGCTGGCAAAACCTAAGGGATGGGCAAAACTGGGGGCCACTCAACTGTCTTCATATCCACATTTTCTATTGGCAGGTCATTTTAGAAGGCCACCACCTTCTGGGACAAAATATGTTTCCTAATGTTACCCCCAGACTTGTCATTTGTGATCTTTACAGCATGTCCCAGTGTCCTGCTGGAAAACATATCCATGTATTCAATCCTGTCAATACCCCTGAGAATGGGAAGACTGAGATCATGTCCCATCTCAGCATGCTGTCCCAGAAGGACAAGCAAAAGGATGAGGAGCACTCACATAGGCAGAAAGCACAAGGACCGCAAAACTATTATTCAAAGTCCTTTATTTAACTACAGTGCATAGTGCACCCACACATAGTGAGCATAAAAAAGTGGTTGTGGAGCCTCTCTGCAACTAACATTTCTCCTGACCCCTGCCAGGCATTATCAGAATGATTCATGGTAATGATGCCAGGAAGGAGCCATGAGAAATGTTAGTTTCAGAGCGGCTCAGCCACAACTTTCTTGTGATCACTATGAGTGGATGCACTATGATCTTTAGTTAAAGAACTTTGAATAATATTTTTGCAGTCCTGGTGCTTTCTGCATATATGGGTGCTCCTCATTCTTTTGCTTGTTTCAGTTTTTTCATTGTTGAGCACCATATTACTTGTCCCACCATTCTGAATCCATTTTGCTTTGTTCCACAGGGAGAAGACGGTAATTACTTTTAGTAAACATAAATGCAGATATTATCAGTTAGATCCTTCCAGGTATTCCTGTTTTAAAAATGCAGCTTCCTCTTAACAGTGGTATCTAAACAGAAAGCCCACCAGCAAATTTATTTTTGCTTGCACGCATGTGCAAGAAACATAGTGCCACCATACAAGTTTTCATAGGTGTGCCTCCCCCACTTCCTTCTGCAGGTGCAGCTGCACCATGCCAATAAATGTCTGAGCTGTCTATGACAGCCATTTAGATGCAGTGGCATACAGTTCTAAGGAAAATACTGCCGCAGGCAATTTGCATACTGCCATCCAGCAGTATGCAAATTGCCTACGTCGGCACTGCATCTGATGTATCATAGACAGCTTCCCCCCCACGAACACATACATGCATGCTGGGAGCTCACCCCAGCGTGCTCATGCCCCCCGGATACCGTATGAACAATGGGGGTGACCAATCTCTTGTCGGCTCCGCTGCCCCCCAAACACACTTCCTGGTGCCATGCTGGGAGCCAACCCCAGTGTGGCAAATGTCCATCTGCTGCCCCCCCAAAGACACTTCCAGGTACCACACTGGGAGCCCACCCCAGCATGGCAAATGTCCGTATGGCGACGGGGGTGCCCAATCCCCCATCCGCTCCACTGTCCTCACCCCACCACAAAAGAAAACACAACTCCCAGTTGCCACGCTGAGAGCCCACCCCAGCATGGCAAGTGTCTGTATGGCCAATGGGGGTGCACAATACCCCGCTGGCCCCACTGACCTCCCCAAAACAACTTTCAGCTGTCACACTGGGAGTCCACCCCAGCAAGGCACAAGTCCAGTGTCGTCTTCCTAAAAAGAAAAAAACACCTGAAGACAAAAGACAGTCTCTCGTTGATTGTCTTGCCCCCTTCCCCAATCTGCACCCTCCTCTGCACATCCACTTCCCCACCCCCGACCCCATGCCTCCGGTCTGGCATGTGACCTTGATGGACCGGGAACATGTCTTCACTCTTCAAAGTTGAACGTGAACTGAAGCAAAGCTGGTAAGCTGTATAATGGCATAAATGGTCTTTTTTTTCAACTTTGGTGCATATCTTGGCCATTCTGGGGAATTTTTTCACCAAATTTTCAACATGTTTTTTTTTGGGAACCCACCTCATGAACTCAGACACTGTCATTTTGTTATTCAGTCCCAAAAGATGATTTCGTGGTCACTGTGCGGAACCACCTTTTGGGACTGAGTAACAAAATGACAATGTCACAGTTCATGAGGTAGCGTCCCCCCCAAAACCCTATGTTGAAAATTTGGTGAAACAATTCCCCAAAATGACTGTTTTGTGAGTGAGTGTGGCACAGTTCCTGTGCACGCTCGTAACTTCCTGAATTTTTACTATTTTCACTCCAGATTTTCAACATTGCCATTTCACCACACCTCCTTTTGAGCATTACAGCTGTCATTTTTCACATCTCTCCTAAAATGTATTTTCATGCATGTAGTGTACAATGGCACAGTCGGTGTGCGAAATCAATGTTTGGGACAGATTAAGAAAATCACAGTGACACTGTTCATGAGCAGAGGTCTTAAAATGGCTATGTTAAAAAATTTGGTGACAAAAGTCCATAAAATAACTGTGTTATGAGCATTCATTGCTCAGTTTCCACGCACCCTCGTAAGTTCACGAATTTGCAATATTTTCAGTCCAAATTTTCAACACTGGCGGTTTTTCACACCTCCTTATGAACAGAACAGCTTTTATTTTTCACACCCTGTCTGAAATGTGTTTTCACACTTCCGGCACAGAAATGCATGGTCACTGTGGGAAATCAGTGTTTAGGACAGAGTAAGAAAATCACAGTGACACTGTTCATGAGCAGAGGTCCCAAAACCCTGTATTGACAATCTGCTGTAAAAAATCCCCAAACTAATTACATAACGGGTGTGCATTGCACAGTTCTATGCACGCTCGTGACTTCACCATTTTTTTTTATATTTTCACTCCAGATTTTCAACATTGACATATTTTATACCTCCCCATGAACAGTACAGCTGTCATTTTTCACATCTTGTTTGAAATGTTTTTTCACACCAGTGGTGCCAAATGGCATAGTCGTTGTGCAAAATCAGCTTTCCACTAACAAACTGATAATGCCACTGTTCATGAGGTGGGCATCACAAAAAACACATGTTTAAAATTTGGAGTGAAAATACCAACGAACGCCTGGGATGTTAGGGTTTCTGACCATAACGCCCCACCCTGTAGAGACTGACAAGCATCAGGGGTGTGACTTGGGACTGTCGCCTGTAATACTCCTGCCATTCCACCCACACCCTGCACCTAGTGACAGGCATTGAGGTGTGCCTTGGACTGTTTGGCCCCAAAGTTCACCCCATTCTCCTATACTGCACCCATCTCACCATATTTCTTATGGAATGGGGTGAGCATAAGGCCCAGAGACTCCAAGGCACACTGTGACATTTGTCGGTGTCTGCGGGGTAGGGAGTGGTGAAATGGCATGGCCGTTATGCCTGATGACTCAAAGGCACACCCCAATGCCTGTCAGTCTCTGCAGGGTGGTGATGGGGTTGGCTTCAGTTCAATTCTTCACTGACATTCCTATTATGCATCTCTCTAACTCCTACACTATCAATGCCAATGACAGCAAGCAAACATTAGGCATTGACAAATGCTTGTTTGTAGTACTGAACACAATTTTTTTTACTGCTACAGTAAATGTAAACACTGGAAGAAATATGAAGATAGAGGGAAGTTTACAAAGAGATGTCAAGTCCTGCTATTAAGCAAGTGGTAAATGAAGGGGGGTTGTCAACACAAAAAGGGAGCTTAGTTTGCATTTAGAGAGGGCTGAGAAGATCAGTTTTCCTACTGTATGTGAGTCAATGACCCACAGTGTGTAAAAAGTTGGGGTTACTGAAAATATAATGGATCATAATTTTCTACATAGCCCATTTTCTTAAAGCAGCAGTTGTGTCATTAAAGAAGAAAAAAGGTGGGTCGGAATTGACAACCATCTGATATTTTTCACAATCCCCCACTCAAAAATGAATACCAACACAATTAAACTTGCCGCAGTATAAAACCACACCAAATATTTCAGCATCCATGCCAAGCTGGTGTTTCTCTGCTTGACATACAGTATGTGTTGCATTCTTTCGGCAGGGTATTATAGAGTACAGTACCACAATAAATGTTTTTGACCTTATCCTCACTTCCATCTGAATGCACCCTAAACCCTTTCTGCCCTGATATCATGATATTTAGGGCTTGATGAAGTAAATCTGTATCCAGATTTCCTCCCCATGTATCAAGTGAAACTTTTTCAATGTCAGAAAAAAAAAGACTAGCAATGCATTCCCTGGTCTTGAATAAATGTAATATGGGGTGGTATTATACTTTACACATTTTTGTGTTCTATGATTCTAAAATGTTTACCTATTAAGTTATGAGGCTATGCTGAATTTTCCAAATGTGGCCTCATAACTTTGGTAATATTCAGTATTTTTACCTCAAATTTTCAACATACGAATATAGCCATTTCATTACAGCAATTCATGAATGTGACTGCTGTCATTTTTCAACTCCTGCCCAAAATTTGTGTTTATAGTCCAAAAGTTGATTTTGCAGTCCCTGCACAATATCACCTTGTGACCTTTATGCCAGGAGCTGAATATTTTCTCTGCCCTTCTTTATGAAGCAGGGTCAACACAAGGCTGTGTTGAACATTTGGTGTAAAAACATTTAAAAAAATTATTTTCAATATTTTTAACCCAGATTCCTCTCCTGCAGTCCTACTGGCTCTGGCCACAGTTTGTTCTCTCTGGCCAGCAAGGGGGTGTGCTTATTGCCAAGTACGCCTTTTAGTGCCTTTGCTAGGGATTTACTCTTGGGTGCTTTTTTAAAGCATGTCAAAGGCATGCGCAGTGTGCTCCAAACCTGTATGAATATAACAAATTTAGGGCACTGCACTAATTTGTGCTCAAAATAGGGAGTATGCAAAGCGCAGACTAAAACCTTTTAATATGGGTACCTTGGGGACTTAATTTCAACAAACACTGGCTGTAATGTGCAAAATGTCAAATTGTTCCAAGTTGTTCTGCAAGTGAAAATGCTGTTGTTTAATAAAAAGTCCAGATCTGTGCTTCCTAAAGGGAGGCAACACAACTGTAAACTCAGTTTGCAAAGCAAAAAATCATAATAATCTGCAGTGTGCTATGAAAATTAACCTTTGTCCAAACAGAAGTGCTGGTGCACAACAACTTGCATCTCCACATCTGATGACATGTCTCATGTCTGCCCTACCTTTAAAATGTAACAGACAAGGAACAGAAGAAGACTCTTGTTTTATCAATCTGTTTATTATTGAAACAAGTCTCGTTATCACTGAAATAACTGGCAGCTGGCTGGTTATTTCAGTAATAAATGGATCAGTACGTTGAGATAAAATCTGGTCCAGTTTTTTCATCTATTTCACTAAGGCTGAAAGACCTGAAGACTCTCCCTACAAGAAATACTTTTTGTTTGTTTCTCTAAGAAATGGGGCAAAGCTGGATTTGCTGTAGATGTGTCTAAACTGTCCCATGTTACTAGTCCCTCCTTTTACCTTCAGAATTATTCCATCCCATATGGAAAAGGGCTTGCCCATTAAGGTGCTTTTGATAAAATGGCAGAAGTGTCCCTGGAAATTCTAACTGGGGAAACCTCATCTTCAATGCCCATGGCTGTGTGGTGTTGAAATTAGGGCTGTGCAATACAAATACTATTCTGGATAAATATACACAAATACTGCATTTTATTACAAATACAAATATCACTCTTAAAATGCATATTTATATTAGATCACATGCTGTACTGCAAAGTAGCATTAAACCCTGAAATGCGGTGCCTGACACAAAACTACTGCTGGTTATTACATGAATGCATATGTATAGTATTTGCTAAATCTACATATGTTATTGGTAAGTCTCAAACCCTTGGTCTTGCACCATTATTTACAACAGAAACAAATCTGGGATAGAGGAAAAGTAAATCAGTCAGCACCAGAGAGTATGCCATGGTGTGAAATGAAAGTACAAAACAAAACAAAAAAAACATAAGCTCATAAATGAGGAGTTCACAGCACCCATTGAAGTAATCCACACACAAAAGGACCTTGAACAGTTTACCCTTTATTTAATATAAAAAAGCACAGTTAACATCCAGTATCCAACTGTGAGCAGTTTAAGACTGCTAACACATAATGATGTCACGCACACCCCTGCAAACAACTGACATTTGTCTTGATGTAACCCGAGCCTGGGGTCAGAGTAACCTATAGTACAACATCTAAAGAGGCACCTCATATACCCAAGAATATGTAAATTAAAATGCCCATGTCCACGCAACCCAGTGGCGCGGAGGGTTGAGGTGCTGGACACCACACCTCGAACCTCACCGATAACCTGGGTTCGTGAACAGACTCGGGTTGCCGGGGGTCAGAGGACTGAGCATCCAACAGATGTTCTCCTCCTCCTCCAGGGGTGGGATACTGGGGTGTCTTACACACCCGACACACCAGTGCCGGTGGAAGCACAGGACCTCGCCAGAAGTGCTCTTCATAAGAGTCGGGAGGGAGACATTGCTATGGCATTTGTTTCCAACATGTGCCAGCACGTTAGGTCCTATTTGCCAACGTCCTCAGAGGGTAGGAGGGACTAAAGGGAAGAAAAATGGAAAAAAACTCAGGCCAAGATGACAACCGTTCCACTTCAGGATCGCCGACTCGCAGGACAGACCTTGTTTGTTTGTTTGTTTAAAATTTATTTTTATACAGGTTTATCTGTTGGGAAATAAATCCCCATTTACAACAAATACCTGTGATATTTAACAAAACAACAAAACATAACAAAATACACACAAAACACAAAAAACAATAACCTAAGAACAATGACAACTAACATTTAAATAATTATACAATTCGAATTTAAAAATGTGCAAGTCAGAAATTTCAATAATTTGGCAAGACAATTTATTCCATGACCTAGCTACACTATTCTGTAAAACCATATCCCCCATACGATTTGTATTTTGGATCGTAGGCAATTTTCTTGTTGATCTCCTAAACATATCTAAATATTCTGAATCTGAATTCAAGCAAAGCAAATGTCTTAAAGAATGCATTTTTGAATGTATCAAACCATAACATATCGTTAGCCACACAAATTCTCTTCGAGCTGACGGATATAACCATCCAAGTTCCTGATAAACTAAACAATGGTGGACACGAGGTTTTTTATTCAAAATATAATTCCCCAATCTATAATAAGTCTGATCCAACTTTAATAAGGATTTTTTATAGGAGTGTTTATATAATGGGAGACCATATTCTAATACGGGTAGCAACAATTGTTTTATCAATTTAGTCTTTATATCCCTAGTCAAACATCCTGACACCCTTCTTAATGCTCTCAATCTTTGATTTACTTTTTTAATTTGTAATGATATATGTTCAGAAAAATAAAAACGATAATCAACCATAACTCCCAAATATTTATAAATATTGACCTCTTGTACCTTTGTCCCGTCCAAAAAACTAATCTTCAAGTCAATAAATTTTTTTATACGAGGTCCCACAGAAAAAATCATGCTCTGAGTTTTCCCAGTACTTATTAAAAGTCCAGAATCCCTCATCCAAGACTCAATATTAGAAAAATCTGTCTGGAGTCGCTGTCTCAGATCTCCTGGACCACCAGCAGATGCAACCAATACTATGTCATCTGCATAAAGTCTGACATCAGTGTAAGCGCATAGTCAGGAAGATTATTGATATAGATGTTAAATAACATAGGGCCCAAAATTGAGCCCTGAGGTACACCCCGATATAAGTCCAGGAGATCCGAGACAGCAGCAGCACAGACCACCTTTTGTTTACGGTTTGTTAGATAAGATCTAAACCACTGCAAGGAATTGTTATTTATCCCCATATTCTGTAATCTTAAAAAAAGTGCATGGTGAACTAAATCGAAGGCTTTACTAAGGTCCACAAACACTGCCCCAGTTTGATTACCCTTATTCAAAGATGTTGTCACCAGATTATTAAAATCAAGAAGACCTTGTTGTGCAAGCATTCTTGGGAGAAGGAGAAGGTAGAAGGGATAAAGGAGCTTGCCTGGCACTCTAGGGGCAAGTTCTGTGGAAGGGACCTGTAGGATTGATCAATGGTCTTAAGGAGTGGGTCAAGGGGCAGTAAAGAGGGATAAAAAGAAAGTAAAAAAAATGCCCCTGTCCTATTGAAAAATATCTATTAAAAAAAGACAAAAACAGTCAAGGTATCAAACAGCCCATATAATGTAAAGGTATTTTAGCAAGAATGAACCTGCATAATGTTACATATCAGCAGGTGTACAGCCATCTTTAGAATAGTAAATCTACACTGCACAGAGGTTGGGGGCGGGGGGCATTCTCGAGGCAAGGACACCTCGCATACTGTAGCTGCTGTCTCACTGCAAACTCAGGAGCGAATTCATAATTATCAATGATGATACCACGATTAAACGTTACACAAAATATTACACTACTTTCCTGATTGCCGTAAACTTGTATAACCTATCCATAATTTACTATTTTACCCGGCATCTTGAGTGTTAGTGACAGAAATATGAGTGACAAAAGCTAGAGCGATATTGATTTTTCTGTTGTCCCGCTGCAATCGGGGGTGGAGGTGCTTAGTGCATGAAAAGTCAATATTGATAACACCAATATGGTAATTTACTGAAAGTACAAGTTTAGGGTGTTTAGTCCCCCCCCCCCCAAATGCTACCCGTGGGAGTGTGTATTTAGAATTAGGGCAGTGTAATTTACATTGAAGCTGGAAGGGCTAATACCATATTGCACTTCAGGAAAATGCAACTTACAGGAGTAATAACTTTAAGTACATTTTTTTCTCAAATCGGATGCCGTGCAACCCCCGCCGACAGGCACACACACACTCTCAGACTAACTACAGAAACACTCCCGTTCCTGAATGAGCATTTCATAGTGGCAAAAAAATCAAAGCTCAAGCACAAAAAAAAATTCTCCAAGAACGTAAATGCGCATACAAGAACAGAAAAAAAACATAAGAGCACCGTTCATTATGCTTTACTTAACTTCCCTACCCCCAAAACACACACACACACACACACACACACACACACACACACGATGTATTCTCGTAGGAACCACACAGCCATTTCTTACCGAGTCCGATCTGTACGCTTGTGTCCGATGTACTGTGTACCCTTTCAATATCCCGAACTGTTTCAGATGGTTGGGGCCAGTAGTACCTCGATATGGATTGAAAACTATAGAGGCGCAAGTGACACATGGCGCACACTCACACTGAGTAGGCTAAGGCGCAGCCCTTGCTCTTTCGTGTAACATCCGGAAATACACTGCTCGTGTGCAGGAGTTACATTCGAGAAGTTATAGTTTTCGAAATTGTTTACAGAGGATGCCAAGCCGAATATCGCTACGAAGCGTCTCAGCGCTGCGCTCTGTGCTTGAGGGAGACTTGCATTTTCTGGGCAGGCTTTCTTAATACTTTCTGAAGCTGGCAGTTAACGCAGTGTGTATGGGGTGGGGGGAGATATTGTATTCAGCTCTACAGTATGTACCTCTCAACCCTCAACTGTCCCTAATTTTACCTAAAACGTTTCCTCTGTCCCTCATAACATTTCTGTTTTTGTGACTAAGCGGTGTAGATTGTAAGCTCAAAATGATGTTAAACATTAAAGTTACACACGTTCTTTTTCATAAAATGCTTCTTACAGTAATTCCTTTATTCTGTCAACTTTTTGAATGAATATTACCAATTTTTAAGATATTTCCCTGATTTTGAGTTTTTGTCCCTGAATTTTTAAAGCGTTGTCCCTGATTTACGAGGTGAGAGGTATGCAACCCACTGTCCTACATTGTGAGGTACTGCCCTCAGTACCCTTCTTGCCCTATTCTGGGTTGTAGTCAACAATCTGGGACAGCTGTTGGTAGAATACTTACAGAATAGCATGATTTCTTATTATACCAGAACTGAGATGCACAAAATGCGCTTTTAAACTTAGTAGCCATTTAATAAGGCAGAACAGTTGCGAGACTCATAGAAGTGGCACCACAGATGCACATATTGGTGGACACAACAGCCACACTGTGCTGGAATGCCTTGTGAACAACAGGAACAGCCATCCAACTCTCCTAGAAACCCTCAGAACTGTTGGAATCTGCACCCCAGTGCTCGAAATGCCCCTGAACTGCCGGAATGTGCAATCTGGGTAACATGGAATCTATTCTGGCAGGTTAGGGGAGATTATGGTGGTCAAGCAGCTGTTCCTGATGTGTTTCACCTTGCGAGGGCGGGATTACAGTAAAACTCCAGAGAGACAGAAGTGAGATTGGAGGGAAGCATACATTTAGGGTATTATGACAGATCAGTCAGGTCAGCCAGTTTAAAAGCCAGTCCAGCATTTCAGGGGCTTGGGTTGTGGCACTTGGGAGTATTCTGGGGGCTAATACATCCATTCAGGCACATAAGGGGGGAACCCCTTGGCAGTAGCTGTGTAGTTGGTTCCTACAGGCTGCCCCTGGGCCAGTGTTTGGGTATTTGTTCCTATGCACTGCCCCCGTGCAGACAGCAGGCATCAACTACACAGGCACTGTACCAGAGGCACCCCATGGGAACCAATTACACATGCATTGTCACAGTAGCAGCCCATGGGAACCAATTACACAGGCACTACCTCAGGGGCAGTGAGAACACTGCCCCAGGAGCAGCCCATGGGAATCAGTTACACAGGCACTGCCCCAGGGGCATCAAGGACACTGCCCTGGGGCAGCCCATTGGAACCAATTACACAGGCACTGCCCAAGAGGCAGCGAGGATACTGCCACGGAGCAGTCCACAGGAACCAATTACAATGGCATTGCCTCAGGGGCAGCGAGGACACTGCCCCAGGGGCAGCCCATGGGAACCAATTACACAGGCACTGCCCGGGGCCACAAGTACACTGCCCTAGGGGCAGCCCATGGGAAACAATTACACAGGTATTGCCCCAGGGGCAGCGAGGACACTGCCCCAGGGGTAGCTCAAGGGAACCAATTACACAGCCACTGCCCCAGGGGCTGCCCATGGGAACCAATTACACAGGCGCTGTCTCAGAGGCTGCAAGAGCACTGCCCCAGGAGCAGCCAGCAGATATCAACTATCATGACACTGCCCCAAGGTCAGTGCCAGTAACCAGTCATCATGGCACTGCCCCATTTATTGTAATTTATAAAATATATTATCATGCTTGCTTCTGTCCTAATTTAGCAATATTAAAAAAATATGATTAGATGCTTACAACTGAGTTTGACACAAAGCACAGAAAATGTCCCTGGTTAAGGTTTGAACCCTTGAAGTCTGACTCCTTTGGATGCAGGCAGACATACACCTTAAGCCACCAAAACACACTGTTTTTATTATTTTCCCAAGTTTTGTCTACTCAGAATAAAGTGACACATAAAAAAAATATTCCTGCTTAAGGCTTGAACCCTTGATTTCTGGATCTTTTGCATGTTGTCATACATATCAAGTCACAGAAGCATATTGAATATAGACAGGATTTCAAAATGTAGTCACTACATCATATTTATCCTTCAGAAAAAGGAAATGTTTCTTTGGTGAAGATTCAAACCCTTGACCCATGGATCTGCAGTTTGCTGACATGGCTATTGAGCCACTGAAGCACACTGAGATTTATAGGATTTTCAAGTCTAGTCATACTATTCCATATCTCTCCTTCAGAAAAAAGCAAGTTAATAAAATTGGTCACACTAACATCAGAACAATAACACTGTCCTCTGAAATGTTCAACTTTTTGTCAGGTTTATATACACCATGAAATCCCCCCATACCACCACTAAATTAAAAAAAATGTTTTAACTGTAAATTTCTATCTGCCCTTGGAAATGTGGTGGTGGGGGCAATATATTCAAATACAAGCAATACACATTGCTGGGGGGAGCATTTCCATAACATTCTCATCTACACTTAAAACCCTCAGTTCCGCAGACTTGCAACAATCAGATTTGTGGGAAGTAAAAACTACAGGTTGCTGCCCTGGGCGCAGGGAATGAAATCCACCACTAGGGATAGGTGGGAAGTAGAATGCAAGGGTACTGCCCCAGGGCAGCACTGCCAGTGGGAGAAATCCACCAAAAGGAGTAAGCTGGAGGAGGAGCTAAATGGTGCCACCCTGAGAACAGCATTACGGGAACAAATCACATTCGAGCACCTCCAGGGCTCCACTACAGTTGGCATGTCACCACACTCAAGATTTGTTTTCCTGTATTCCAAAAAACATACTGTACTTCATTCAGGTAACAGACAAAACGTAAAAGAGTGATTGGAGCAACACACCATTTCAAGACATGGGGCCAGATTCTAGAAGGGTTACGCCTGGAGTAACAGCAGTTGTGCCAAGTTGAATGGTGCATGTAGCAACTTACGCCAGCAGTTCTGACATGCTCAGTTCTACAAAGTGGCCTGTGACATGTCGCAGGCCACTTGCGCCAAACCGCTTTTACGCCACATAAACCCCCTGCGACATGGCGCTAGGGGGTTTACGGCAGCAGTTGCGCCCCATTCTAGAAGGGCAGCCTAAAAGTGCCCACATTGGGATTCTACAAGAGGCCCTGGAGCAGATCCAGAAATGTAAGCTACACCAGCATTTAGCTGGTATAACTTATGGATGCCCCCCAGAGGTCCTGTAGACCCATCGGCTGTCCAGCGGTCAGTGCACGGTTAACCACCCCCCATGCCCAATACACCCTAGTGGAGCCCCACAGGGCTACCTATACCCCCAGCCCCCTAAACATCCATTGGCAGATGCCCTGCAGGATGGTGCTGCCATCCCCCCACCCGTGCCCCGTACCACGGGTCACTGGCTGGAAATGCAGCAATTACACCCTCTGGTAGTCCAGTGGCCCCCCACCATCAGAATTGTAATTAGCAATGCCCCAAATCCTTGGTAGTCTAGCACCCCCCAATCATCATATATGTAAAGTATAAAGCCCCAAATCCCTGGTAGTCTAGCACCCCCCTGAACTGTATTATAAGAATCTTGATTCCCATATCCCTGGTAGTCTAGTGCCCCCCAGACTGTATATTAATAATCTCAATCCCCATATCCCTGGTAGTCTAGTGCCCCCTCAAACTGTATCATAATCATATTGATCCCTGTATCCCTGGTAATTTAGTGGCCCCCCAACCAGTCATGCCAGCCCACCCTGCATCCCCCCGCCCATCCCCAGCCAGCAACTGGCACAGCCCACCACCAGCTGAGATCTGTATGAGTGCTACAGGAAAGGCGCACTCAGAAATTAATTTCTGAGTGCATCTTTACAGTCAGTGCTCATACGGATCTCAGTCGGCGGCTGGCCATGGAGGTGAGGGTGGGCTATGCCAGTTTGCCATCTGGGGATGGTTGGGGGGTTGGCTGGCATGTCTGGGTAGGGAACCACTAGACTACCAGGGATATGGGGATGATATGATTATGATACACTTCGCGGGGGCACTAGACTACCAGGGATATGGGGATCATTATGATTATGATACAGTTCAGAGGGACACTAGGACTACCAGGGATACAGGGATCAAGATTATTAATAAACAGGTTGGGGGGAATTAGCCTACCAGGGATACGGGATCGATATGAGTATGGCACAGTTTGGGGGCACTAGACTACCAGGGAAGTGGAGGTGTCATCTTTGTACATTGTTTTGGGGGCACTAGACTACTGGAGTATATGCTGCATACGCTGTCTGACTCTGGGTCTGGCACGGGTGGGGGTTGCCCATGCCACCCTGCTGTTGCAACACAACATGCTCACCAAGTACGCCACAGTTTGGCGTGCCTGGCACATAATCTGAGACTTAGCTGTGATGACCCTGCTCCTTCTAGAATAGGTGCAGGGTCAATGTCGAGGTTAGTGGTGGCAAGTTGCGTTCAGCAGCAACTTGCCCCACCCTTCTAGAACTGGGCCCATGTTCCGTAATGTAATACTGATCTTCATCTGGGTTCTTTCTCAAAGGTGCTTTAAAAGTAGTGTTGGTCGTCTTTTCCTTCTCATCCCACACAGTGCAAACCACCACTGAGCTTGCATTTTAATTTAAAGCCAGAAGTTAACTTTATCCAAAAATCTACAGTTGCTAAACAAGAGCAGACTTGAACAAGCATGTCACTGAGCTGTTGATTAAAAGACATTTGTTATTTTCTTCAGAGCTTATTTGGAAGAATAATTTTTTTCTGCATCTTGTGCTCTGGGACTTTTCAGTGTGCAAGCTCCTGTTTTTTGAGGAGCTGATCACTTGTTCACCTACTGTAGTAAATATTGGTCTTCTGTATACCAGATTGTAAGAGTGTACTTCCTTCTAGACCATGCTGCACTGTGGGGGTCCCACTGTGGGAGAATGGGAATTCCTGTAGTTTTTTTGGGGGCAGTGGCTTGTGCAAAGTTATTGGCAAAAGGGTAAGAGACAAATGTGGGAGGCTGCCTAGAGGTTAGCCCCACTAACAAGGAGTTGTAGGAAGAGTGCAGATATGGGGAAGAGAGGTGAATAAAGACATCTACAGCTTCAGCAGGGCTAGGATCATATCACTGGTGTCACCTCCTTCTCTCTCTCTCCCTCTGTCTCTCTGTTAGTCTATCTCTCCCATCCTCTCAACCTCTCTCACTTACTTACTCACTTGTCATCTCACTCACTCACTCACCACTCACTCACTCACTCACTCACCCACCCACCCACCAACTGTATCTCATATCTTGCACACACTCTCTCTCTCTCTCTTTTCTCCATCACTCCCTCACTTCCTCTTGGCTAATTTGGAGATGACTAAGAAGTAATGCAGCAGTTCTACCACTGACTCATAGAGGATACATAAAGAAGATGAGTCTGAATATAGCAGGGTTTATGATGCAGAATGACACAGATTTGCTAGCAAGGTTCTTCAGCTATAAATGGTCATGATACCATGGCTGCATCAGCCAGCCCCAAGATACTAATAAGGTGGATGTCTGTTACAGGCAAAACACAGGCAACAAACACAGTGATATCCAGTTGGCAATGAAGAAGATGGATTACTGAAAAGGCAGCATAATATTAGGGTAGCTAAATGAGTGGTTACTGACAGAGTAACATGATATAGCCATCCAGGGAGATATTTACGGATGACCCAAAGTGGGTGGGAACACATCTCATCCAGGTGACTTTTTGTGACGTTCTAGTAGACAGGATAGCAGGTTAAATGCTGATGAGCCTAGTGATATTAATGAAACAAAAACCTTGATAAAAGATGTAATCCAAAATGTGTCAGATTGTATGGTATTTTTAGCTTATTAAATGTTCTTTTTTATTTTCTAAAAGGATCTGTGCCCTTGTTTAATTGTTAGAGGTTGGTATGTGCTCTGCTTCTCTGGCGTTTGATATTAATGAAACCAATGTTGCAGTACACCATGGGAGATGGAAACTCAACCCCAGCATACTTCAGGACCCAATCTTCTGTAAATTAGTGGAGGCCCAAATCATTTTGTTCTACAAGTTTAGCAAGAAATCACCAGATTCAATGACCATTTTGGGGTAAATTTGCAAAGCTACTATCTGGTGATACCACATGCAGTGATCAATTGAGCAGAATAATTTTAGGTGGAGCACAGATACTATTAACATTGGAATACAGTGAAGTGTGTCCTGGATGCCCTACTAAAACACATAACAAAATCCACCAGGATTTAAACTATTTTTCTTTAAACTGGGACCAGTATGTCAGATCTAGCTGGTAGTGGAGAGAAATTCAGGCATGTCTATACTGATTTGTGGAAATCAGATGAAGACCTTAACCTGCAGCAAACTGTTAAATTTCCTAATCAGGAAAGGGGAAAGTAGGTAAGGGAGTCTTAGCACAAAAGAAGCTATTAACCAGTAGTAGGTACATGATAATGGGGGAGCTCCCTCGACCATCTAGGGAATCGGAAGGAGATTAATGGGCTATAACTGGAGTAAATGGAGTCCACTCTGAAGAAAGAGAGGTTACTAGTGGGGTACCACGGAGTTCAGTACTGGGTCCAGTCCTTTTTAATGTCTTTGTAAGTGACATTGCAGAGGGACTGGAAGGAAAAGTATGCCTCTTTGCAGATGACACAAAGATCTGCAACAGGGTTGATACACAAGAAGGCGTGGAAAGGATGAGAAGGGACTTGGCAAGGTTGGAGGAATGGTCAGAAGTATGGCAGTTTGCATTCAATGCAAAGAAGTGCAAAGTAATGCACCTGGGAAACAAAAACCCAGAGGAAGATTACACAATGTGAGGGGGAGGTAGTAACAACAACAAAAATGGAAAGGGACCTGGGGGTAATCATATCAGATGACCTTAAGGTTGGCAAGCAATGTGAGAAGGCAGTAGGGAGGGCTGGGGGGATGCTGGGATGTATAGGGAGAGGCATCACCAGCAGAAAACAGGAAGTTGTTATCCCCTGTACAGACAGTTGGTGAGACCCCATCTGGAGTACTGTGTCCAGTTCTGGAGACCCCAACTCCATGGACATAGACAGGATGGAGACAGTTCAGAGGAGGGCACTAAAATGGTGCAGGGCCTGCAAGAGAAGCCATACAAGGAGAGGCTAAGGAGCTTAATATGTATGCCATTGAGGAAAGTGGGGACATGATAGAAATGTTTAAGTACCTCAGTGGAATCAACAAAGTCCAAGAGGGTAGCATCTTTCAGAAAAAGAGATGTGCAAGAACAAGAAGGCACAATTTTAAGATGGGGGCGCTCAGGTGCAATGTGAGGAAGTATTTTTCACAGAGAGGGTGGTGGACGCATGGAACAGCCTTCCTGAGGAGGTTGTGGGGTCTAAAACTGTGAGAGAATTCAAGAATGCATGGGACAGACATAAGACAATTTTTGTGGGGGGTAGGAAGAAATAGGCTGTTGGTTAAATAGGATCTGCAGCTTATCCTCTAGGTAGGGAAATGGGCAGACTAGGTGTGCCAAACGGTCTTATCTGCCGTCAAAGTCTATGTTTCTAAGTAACTAATCATTGTAGGTATTTTGGGGTTTAAAACATAGTTGGAGAAGACAAATGGAGTGGGTTAGGGAGGGACACCAGAGGGTGGGGGTGTAATGGAGCTAGCGGGGCAGCACAGTGGGGGATTTCTGGGGGAAGCAGGATGCTATGGGAGCCAACATGGGTAGAATCATGGGATGCAATGGATGTGGGGTGGTGGTTTGGATAAACATGTTGTGGAGGTTGGGAGGGTGTCCTATCTGTAATGGGTTGAGGAGTGTGGAGGAGGAAAAGCTGTGGCTTGGTAGGGAGTTGGAGAGGATGAGGGGAGGGCAGGAGGCAGGGAGATCTCACTTGGGGCTAACTCGAGGACACCACATTGGAGGTACAACGGCTCAAGGGAGTGGTGGGGAAGGAGTGCAAGAACAGAACTAACAAGGGTCTAACAGTAGAGAGAGGACTGGAGACGGAGGGGAGGAGCCAAAGCAGCAGCCAGGCAGGAATGGCAGAAAATAGGTTTGCTGTGTCGGTGACACTGGGGGAGGAGGGGGTGCACAGTCTCCAGGACAGAAAAGGAGGAGGTAGGGTAGGGGAATCCTCAAGGGACAGGAGTATGTCAAGGGAAAGGGGTAAGGGTATGGGGAGAGAAATGCAGCTACTTGGAAGAATGGAAGAAGAAGGTAGAGAGAGGGAGCCCAGGGAGGAGGGAGGATGTGGAGACAGGAAGGATGAGAGAAGGGGGCAAAGGGGAGGGATGAATTAGTGATGGGGCAGGCTCTAGTAATGGGTATTTTGGGAAAGGGTAGTGGTGGGGAACAAGGACGGGGGGGTACTAGTGCTGGGTAATTCCATACTAAAAGGGATCAGATGGGGAAGCAAAAGGGAAAGGCATAGCCACATATGGGTTGGAGGCTATACAGGGGCTAATGGCAGACAGGGTGGGGCAGGTGGTTTCTTAAGTACGCAAGGAGGAGCAGGAAGAAAATGCATGTAGTGGTGTATGTGGGCAGTAACAACCTGGTAGGGGAGACTGTGGAGGTAGTAAGGGGGAGGTTTGAGGAACTAGGAGGGCTATGTGAGGAAGTGGGGGATTCAGTAGCCTTGTCAGAGGTGCTTCCAGTATCCTGCATGAGTACAGGAAGCAAAGAGAGGATTGGTATTTCAACACTTAGTTGAGAGAGTGGTATCAGTCCAATTGGTACGGGATAGTGGGGGACTGGGGCGGAACCTGGAACAATAAAGATCTATATGCAGGGGATAGGCTATACTTCAGCAGGGAAGGGCGTAATAAAGCAGAGGTTTGAGGGGTACATAATGTCAAGGGTGGATTTGAGGTCAGTTGGGAGGTGGGGATCCCAGAAAGGGGAGCCGAACATGTTTACCCCCCAAGCTATCAGAGAGGAATTTGGGGTAGGGGCACAAGGAGGGGTTAGGAGAAGGGTAAACCAGGAAGGAGGGGAAGGCACAGGTTGGAGGTTGGTCTCATTGAATGCAAGAAGCTTAGGTAACAAATCAGCCAAGCTACAGGCTCTCTTGGCAGTGGGGAAAATGGCCATAGCGGTCATCACAGAAATGTGGGTCACCCTGTACCAGGACTGGGATATCATGATCCCAGTGTACAGGATATTAAGGAAAGACAGGGCTAAGGGGAAGGAGGCATGGCAATCAATGCGAAAAAAGGGACAAGGTATATGAGGGTGGAGGGGGAGGAGGGCAGGACAGAGGCCCTATAGATGTAGTTTCAAGACTCCAAAAGAAGAACATTGAGGATGGGGGTGTGGTGTATGGGCTACAAGCTCAAGGGAATTATCTGGATAGGGAGTTGGTGGAGCAGATTAGAAGGGTCTGTAGGAAAGGGAACACAGTAGTGGTGTGGAGCTTCAACCTCCCTGGCGTGGACTGGAACACCCCAACCACCACAAGTGCGAAGGAGCAGGTATTACTAGAGGCATTTCAGGGCAGCTTCCTGGTGCAAATGATCTGAGAGCCAACTAGGGTGGGAAGGACTCTGGACCTGGTACTAACAAACAGGGAGGCTATAAGGGATCTGGGTGTGGAGGACCCCCTGGCTGGGAGTGACCACCACTCAGTGTAGTTTACACTCAAAATGGGCAGAGAAACTAAAGGTAAGGGTGCCAGGGTGATAGATTTCAAGGGGAAGACTTTAAAAGGATGGGGGAAATTTTGGTTGGGCATCTGGTGGGAATTCAAGCATGTAAGCATGCTGACCAAAAATTAGATATAATTAAAACAGAACTAGCAGAGGCCACTGAGACTTGTATAAAGACATGGAGCAAGAAAGGCAGGGCAAAGAAGCCACGTTGGCTGACTCGGGAAGCCAAGAAACGGGTGCAGTCCAAGAGAAAAGCATTCCAGAAATTCAAGAAATCAGGAGGGCAAGTGGACAAGAAAGAGTACATGAGCAGTCCAGGGAGGTTACCAGACTAGTCAGAGTGGCCAAGGCATCCAGGGAACTGAAACTGGCATAGGGAATCAGGGAAGGGGGAAATGACTTGTTTAGCTACATTGGCAAGAGAAGGAGAAACAAAGTCCAAATTGTTAGGATTAAGAAGGATGGGGGGACCAGGCAGAATCACTAAATGATTACTTCTGTTCTGTGTTAATGGAGGAAAAAGGGGATCAGATACCTCATGCAAAATATGGAGTGGGGAGGGGGTGACTGATATTAGAGTTACAGAAGATAGGGTTCTTGAAGGACTAAGGGTGCTGAGGGTGGACAAGGCACCGGGACCAGACGGCATTCATCCTAGGGTGCTTAGGGAGTTAGCGGAGATCCTGGTGGGACCACTAGCAGACCTGTTCAGTACATCACTGGACACAGGATGCATGCCACAAGGTTGGAGGATGGCCCATGAGGTGCCCATTCACAAAAGTGGCCCAAAGGATGAGCCAGGCAACTACATACTGGTGAGCCTCACCTCAATTGTGGGGAAGCTCATGGAGGCAATCCTGTAGGAGAGGCTGGTGACCTTTCTGGAGGATAACAGTCTCCAAGACAGTCATCAACATGGGTTTGTATCATGCAGATCCTGCCAGACAAAACTAGTTGGGGTCTATAACTGGGCGACCAGGGAGCTGGACAAGGGTTTTGTAGTGGATGTCCTGTATTTGGACTTCAACAAAGCCTTTGATTCTCTGCCACATGGGAGGCTTGGGGGAAGCTGGAATACATAGGGGTGGGAACAAAAAAGGTCAGTTAGATCACCATCTGGCTGAGGGGTAGGCAGCAAATGGTAGTGGTGGAGGGGGAACTCTTATCACCGAGGCACGTCATAAGCGGGGTGCCACATGGTTCAGTACTCGGACCAGTGCTGTTTGGAACATTTATAGTCGATATCTCACAAGGGGTCTGGTGTAAGATCAGTCTGTTCGCAGATGATACCAAGATGGGAGCTGTGGTAAATGACATGGAGGGTTGGAATGGATTGTAGGAAGACATGACCAAACTACAGGAGTGGTCAGAAACATAGTAGATGGGGTTCAGTGCCAGGAAGTGCAAGGCCCTGCACTTCTGAGCTAGGAACCAGGAGAGGAACTATCAGCTGGGAGGGATGGTGCTGGAATGCATCATGGAGGAAAAGGATCTGGGGGTGCTTATTACAGGGAGCATGAACCACTTAGCTCAGTACAGGAAGGTGGCTGCAAAAGCGAACAAGATAGTGGGGTGCAATATGAGGGGAATCTCCTCCAGGAACAGGGAGGTGATCCTTCCCTTGTACAATTCACTGGTCAGGCTGCACCTGGAACACTGCGTACTGTACTGGTGTCCATTCCTAAAGAAAGACATCAGATTGTTGGAGGGGGATGCAGCATAGGGCAGCAAAGATGATCCAGGGAATAGAGAGATAGTCCTATGAGGGAAGAATGGGGAAGCTGAGTATGTATACCCTGGAGGAGAGCAGGGATAGGGGGGATATGATCAAAACCTGTAAATGCTTAAAGGGAATTAACAAGACTAACACAGAGAAGATTTTACAGATCAAGAGGGGGAGGGACACGAGAGGGCATTGGTTGAGATTGGAGGGGGGAGAATTCAGGAAGGAAATCAGGAGACACTTTTTCACAGAAAGGGTGATGGACAAGTGGAATATTCTTCCCAAGGATGTAGTATCCTGTAAAACGGTGTGCAAATTTAAGAAGGGATGGGACAGAGTAAGGGAGGGGGGTTGTTGGGAGGTGGGGGGGCAGGGCAGCTGCAAGTTGAGGGGCTAGCTGCACAAATAAGGAGATTCGGTAGACCATGAGGACTATTTCTGCTGGTATTTTGTATGTTCATATTTTGTCTTCCAAGAGTAGTGTGGGACAGCTTGACTTGCCCATTACAAGAGAGGAGGTATCTGTAGCAGTTACAATCATGAAAGTAGAATAGGTATCCAGTAGTGATGGTCAGATCCATAAAACAATGTTTCCTAATTTTCTTGTACCTTGAGCGGTTGTATTATTTGAAGAGGTGGTGGAAGCAGAACATTCTAGATTTTGTGACTTAGGCACTCCTTTTGGTAATTCCCAGAAAGTATGGTTTCCAACTCTTTCCTTCAACTTTAGGCTACTCTAACATTTGAAAACAGATGAGAAATTCTTGGCTATGGCACCAGGGCAAAAGCTGGAGACCTTGACATCTAGTTAGTTACTTAGTTAATACTTTATTACTTAATATTGCAACCAAGCACAAAAGTACAAATTGAAGTTCTATACAGCATAAAAAGATATATAGCAGATCCAAAACATAAATTTATACAAATTATACATTGAGATGATGTTGAGTAAAACCAGGTGTGATTCATCCCTGGGCACCCATCTATAGACAAACTCAAGAAACCGCTACAATAGATATTGATATCTGAAAGGGAACTGGAACCAGTTTTAGATATATTGTTTGACATGGATACATTTGATCATGTTCAGTCTCTTTCTATCCAATGTCCAAGAGTGCTTGAGGTTTTTCTTTTGGGTGTGGCATATGTACTGTCTACCCATTGTGGCTGTGGTCTGTATTTGGATGTTCTCTGTCACCTTCAACATCGCTAGCAGTAGAAGGCAGAAGTATCACCAGCCCTAATAGTTAGTCAAACTACCATAAGAAACTCTGCTGAAAGAACTTAAGCAGAAACCCAGTATAAAAGGAATAGAGGCAGAAGACAAGGTGCACAAACCATTGTTAGAAAATGGCAAGAATTAATTGATAATTCTGATTGGCTGACATAGCCTCCAAGCTGGACATTTATTTCTCAATAGATGCCCACCTAAAAATAAGGACCAGCCTGAGTGCCACCTCACTACTTACCCTTGTGCAAGAGTGCCAAGCCTGGTTTGTCATTGGCCGAAATCACTTCATTAAATTTGAAATCCTCGCCATGTTTTTCTCTCGGTTAACAAGAGCTACTGCCCCCTCCCTCTTCTTTACTATCGGCTCCCTCTTAATAAAAATAAACATACACAGTACCGTTATTCTGCAGTCAGGAAGAGTGACAAAATAGGCTTTTCTCACAGCCACACTCTCCCAACCACGTTCTCATAGTACTGCGCTTTAAGTGAAACGAAGCCGTTGCTTCGAACAGCTTGTCAGAGAAGCAGGATTTTGACACTACCATTGTGTCTCAACAAAGTGTTGGAATTCCCTCACAGCAGAGTGCATGCACAGTTAATCTATTCATTTTAAAATAAATAATTTACCTCGGGGCTCTCACTTATGCCAGCTACACTTCTATCCACCTTCCTTTTGATCACATGTTTACCAGACGCAGCCTCCAACCGCAAACAAATAAAAAAAACAAGATATTGCAAAAAAGGGACAGAATTTAAAAACGATGCCCAGAGACTGTTAGGGGGATTTTTACTACACACAAATTTTGTTGTTCAGGTGGATGTGTGTCTGTCTGTGTGTGTGTGTGTGGGGGGGGGGGTGATTGCTGTGGGGAGAGGCAACAGGAGCTGGAACAGCCTTTAAAAATATGGACTATTTTTTCAATAATTTTTTTTCTGTTAATTCTATTCATTTCTTTATACTTATTTCCTTTCTTCTTTGACCACTTGATTAAAACGTACTAACAAAGCCATTTTCTAAGCGCAACAGTACTCTCCAGGGTGGGCATTATTGGGAAATACCAGACCTTCCGGGGGATATAAGGCCCTCCGCCTGTGGTGTCGGGCCTTATTATGATCCTGGGTGGTCTGGTATTTCCCAATAATGTCCACCCTGTTGGGTATTATTGCTTACTTATATACTATTTATGTCTGACAATAAGATTCTTACTCGGCCTCAAGGAACTTTGAACATTTTTTCTGAATCTCCATAGCTAAACACATTGTTCTTAGTTCTGTCTGGCTATTATATAAATTAGGGAAAATACAATATCTGACCTTCTTCTGTGATGTACCCCATGAGAGGAACTAGAATGTTTCAGATTTAGGGCAGTAGAGTAGGTTTCTATATTTGGGGATCTTCCATAACTGGGAACTGGAAGGCATGGTCCCTGACAAGCAGTCCACACTGCTTGACAAGGTATGAATTTATTTATTTATTTTATTTATTAAATTTTGGTGACCGGGTAGGCCCACTGAGCCCCGAAGGTCCCTTTTTCAGGGGCGACCCGCGACAACAATACAAGTTATAAGAATGAACAAGGACATAAAGAACATTTGAGGCATTGTGAATTACATCATGAGGTGGTTACAGTAAAGAAAAATAGTGGATACAGGCATGGTAAAAGAAAAGCAGTGGATACAGGCATGGCTTACAGGCATGGTAAAAGAAAAGCACTGGATGCAGGCATGGATACAGGCATGGTTATCATCATGACATGTAAGCAATTGGTAGTACTTTGCATATAGTTTATTCAGGGGTTACACATGGCCTCTGGCGAGCAGTCTGTATAAGGCAGGTAGTAGGAAGGTTAAGCTAGGAGATGGGAGTTGGAGAGGAAGGGATTACCTTAGGAGCTTTAAGTGCCATGACAGTGGCATGCGCTTGAGGTCAGCAAATGGAACTTAAGCCTGGTGCGGAAGTTCATGAGTGAGGAGGAGGCCTGGAACTGGGAAGGGAGCTTGTTCCATTGGCAGGCTGCTTAGGAGGAAAAGGATCTTCCGCCAGCATTTGTCCTTACCCTAGGGACTTCTAATAGTGTTCTATCTGAGGTCCTTAGGTTCCTTGGGTTGTGTTTGAGGGTTATGGACCCAGCAATGCTTGGCGGAGCGTGGGGTTTGAGAAGCTTGCATTCATCGAATGCACTGGAGGAATCATCCTATTTCTGTAAAGGAAACAATCATAAATAAGATGGCGGTTACCCCTCAACTCTGCTACATATTTATATATTGCAACTTGCTGCTGTCCCCCCAACCCCTGAGACTCCCTCCTTCATACTAATATACTAAGCCTTCTTCTGCCTGCATTTGTACCTTTGTTTGTGTCTGTGCACTGTTTCTGACCAGTGTCTTGTATGAGATTATTCCCCTTGTTTGTATTTGTTTTCCCCAGGTCACACCTGGAAATGAGCCTCAGCTCAGTGTGCCTTTCCTGGTTACCAAATTGTAAATACATAGATAAATATTTGGTATGCTCTCACTATTGATGTGAAATGCATACTGGTAGAAAATGGTTCACATGATCTTGTGATTGGGTACCAAGCACACATGAGGATGCTCAAGATTTATGTTGGAAGATCAGCTAGAGGACTGATATTAGTACATACTGTGTAAAATGGCACTATCTGGTGCATGCTATAGCACAACCCCTAAAATGTTTTCTTTTTTTTAAAGTACTGTATTTTCTTATTCTGGTCTCATCTGGCAGTTTCTCTCCTTTAGCCTTATCAATGAAAGTCTCATGGGCTTACAAGTTAGGTTATCCACCGCTTATCAAGGAGCACAGTGTTTCATGGCACAAGCAAGGATGATATTTATAATGGCCTCAGCACTCAACCTTCAGCCTTGTGCCTGACAATGTACACAGGGCATACATTAATTCCCCTTACACCTATGCCTTTTTGATTTTTTTTTTGCAATACACAATTAAACAGCAAACATAAGAAGCAAAAAAGAATCATACACATTTTAAGCTATATACTATAATCTATGGTTACACTAGAAGGGGGAAGAAAGATACATATCATAGTCTCCTCAAGAGGGTTGGAGGTTCTGAATGTCGTTCCATGAAGCATTAGTTATATCCTCTAGTTTCTCATAAGTCCTAGTTTCTTTAGAAATATAGTGCCATTTAGCAGTCTCAAACACTGGGAGGGTTTGAGAATTCTAATAGAAACATAGAAACATAGATTTTGATAAAGACTGCTTGGCCCACCCAGTCTGCCCATTTCCATACCTATTGGATAAGCTGCAGATCCTAGTTAACCAGCAGCCTACTTCTTCCTACCCCCAACCCCTAGAATTGCCTTATGACTGTCCCATGCATGCTTGAATTCCACCACTGTTTTTGACTCCACAACCTCCTCCGAAGTCCGCTCCATGCATCCACAACCCTCTCTGTGAAAAATACTTCCTAAATTACCTCTGAGCCGCCCCTTCTATCTTCAAATTGTGCCCCTTGTTCTTGCACACCTCTTTTTTGAAAGATGCTACCCTCTTGGACTTTGTTGATTCCTTGAGATACTTGAAAGTTTCTATCATGTCCCCCTTCTCCTCCTTTCCTCGAGGCTATACATATTCAGCTCCTTAAGTCTCTCTCATATGTCTTCCGTGCAGACCCTGCACCATTTTAGTTGCCCTCCTCTGGACAGCCTCCATCCTGTCTATGTCTTTTGGGAGATTGGGTCTCCAGAACTGCACGCAGTACTCAGATGGGGTCTCACCAACTGTCTGTACAGAGGGATAATAACTTCCTGTTTTCTACTGGTGATGCCTCTCCCTATGCATCCCAGTATCTCCCCAGCCCTCCTTGCTGCCCTCTCACATTGCTTGCCCACCTTTAGGTCATCTGATATGACTACCCCCAGGTCCCTTTCCATTTTTGTTGTTGTTAGTATCTCACCCCCCATTGTGTACTCTTCCCCTGGGTTTTTCTTTCCCAGGTGCATTACCTTGCACTTCTTAGCATTGAATCTAAGCTGCCATACATTTGACCATTCCTCTAACCTTGCCAAGTCCCTTCTCATCCTTTCCACCCCACCTTGTGCATCAACTCTGTTGCAGATCTTTGTGTCATCTGCAAAGAGACATACTTTTCCTTCCAGTCCCTCTGCAATGTCGCTTATAAAGACATTGAAGAGGACCGGTCCTAATACTGAACTCCGTGCGTACCCCACTAGTAACCCCTTTCTTCAGAGTGGACTCCATTTACTATTACTCTCTGTGTCCTATTCTCCAGCCAATCTTTACCCAGGCTGTCATCTTGGGACCCACTCCCAGGCTGGCTAACTTGTATATTAATCTTTTGTGTGGGACTGTGTCAAATGCCTTGCTAAAGTCTAGGTAGACCATGTCCACAGCCCCTCCCTGATCTACTACTTTGGTCACCCAGTCAAAGAAATCTATCAGATTTGTCGGGCATGACCTTCCCGCTGTGAATCCATGCTGCCTTGGGTCTTGAGCCCCTCTGGCCTCTAGATACTCAACAATTCTTTCCTTCAGAAGTGATTCCATCATTTTCCCTACCACTGAGGTTAAACTAACAGGTCTGTAGTTTTCTGCTTTTGCTTTGCTCCCACTTTTGTGAAGGGGAATCACATCTGCCCTCCTCCAGTCCTCGGGTACCACCCCATCCTCCCATGATTTGTTAAAGAGGGTAGTCAGTGGTGTCACTAGTTCTACCCTTAGTTCTTTTAGAATTCTGGGATGAATCCCATCAGGCCCCATTGCTTTGTCCACCTTCAGTTTTAAGAGTTCTTTCAGAACCCTTTCTTCTGTAAATGGGTTGTATTAACTTCTGTATCCAGAGTGTTTCTACTGTTTGTTTTAGGTACCTCCCCCACTTCCTTTGTAAATACTGAGCAAAAATATTTGTTTAGTATCTCTGCCTTTTCACAGTCACCCTCTGCCCACCTCCCTCCTCTTTATTAAGCCTCACTAGCCCTTCCTTGGTCTTCCTTCGCCTCTGATGTACCTATAAAGGTTTTATCCCCTTCTTAACTGAGTTGGCTATCTTTCCTCGGTTTGGGCCTTTGCTGTTCTGACTGCCTTCCCAGCTCCTTTTGCTTTAACTGATACAGTTCCCTGTCCTGCTCCTTCTATGATTCCTTGTACTTCCTGAATGCTTTCTTTTCTTGAACCTTCACTGCCACTTCCTTTGAGAACCATAGTGGTTTCTTACATCATTTCATTTGTTTATTTGCTTCACACAAAGGCTTGTTACCTCTGTGATGGCAGTTTTATTATTCCCCATTGTTCTTCCACCCTCCTTCTTGCCCATTTGTGAGGTGCATTCCTTAGGCACTCACCCATTTCTGCAAAGTCAGCCCTCCTAAAGTCCAGTACTTTTGCCTTTGTATGGCTTGACTCTATTGCTGTGTTTATTAGAACCATACTGTTCGATGGTCGCTAGTTCCCAGATGGCTACCCACTTCTACATCTGTGATCCCTCTTCATCTCCATTTGAGAGAACCAGGTCTAAGATTGCTCCCTCTCGAGTGGGCTTCAAAACTAGTTGTCTAAGGCATGCCCCTTGTAGGGCATCTAGAATAACTCCACTCTTTGAAGTGGCTGCTGCAACTGCATTCCAGTTAACATCTGGCATATTCAGATCACCCATCAGCAATATCTCCCCTTTTTCTGCCATTCTAAGTATTCTTTCTATCATTTCCTTGTCCATTTCCTCCCCCTGAGAAGGGGGTCTGTATACAACCCCTGTGCGGATTGTGGTGCCATTGCCGGTCTCCAAATTTACCCACAGTGCTTCTTCTCCTCCCTGTTTTCCATTTTGTTCTGTTGCTTTGATTCCTTCCCTTATGTAAAGAGCTACTCCTCCTCCTCTTTTACCCTCCCTGTCCCTCCTGTAGATAGTGTATCCTGGTATGTTTATGTCCCAGTCATGGTTTTGTGTGTACCATGTTTCTGTGACTGCCATGATATCCAGATGTTCCTCCTCCATCAAAGCCACTAATTCAGGAAGCTTGTTACTCAGACTACGGGCATTGGTACTCATTGCTCTCCATTTTTTGATGGCTTTACCTTCTTTTGCAGCATCCCCCACTGACCTGTCTACCTCTGTCTTTTTCTCATTTAGTACCCTGTTTTGTAGGAAGAGGCTGGGATTTTCCTGCTGCTTATCAGTGCCTCCCCCCTTGACTAGTTTAAAAGCTTGCCACTGAAGCATTTAAACTGATTGCTCAAAAGACTTGTTCCCTTCCTGGACAGATGCAGATCATCCTGCCAGTATAGGCTGGTGTCCCTCCAGGTGGAACCCCAGTCCCCAATGAAGCCAAACCCCTGTGCTCCACACCATTTTTTCAACCATTCATTAAACTACATGGTGCAAAGTACCCTCGCCTCACTCATGCCATTGACAGGCAGCACCTCAGAGAAGGATATTGTGTGTGCTACTTGTCTTAGGCCCATCCCCAATTCTACAAAGTCCTTCTGCACTGCTCTAATCTCATGATTAGCCAAGTTATTTGTCCCTAGGTGGACAATGATGTCCAGCTCAGACTCCCATGCAGCTGTTCTCATGATCCTGAGGATGTGCTTCCTGTCTCTCCAAGCCATGGCACCAGGCAGGCACCTTACAGCAGTTTTCCATGCTCCCCCCAGTTCTATTACCCTAATTATTGAGTCCCCCACCAGGAGCTGCTTCCTTTCCTTGTGGTGTCCTCTGCCTCCTTCCTGTGGGCCTCCCTTGTGACAGTTGTCCTCAGCCTCCTTAGTCTCCTCTGCGGGTGCATCCATAGGGGAGCTATGCTCCCCCCAGAATGGTGTATGGATTGTGGTGTGGAACAACTGACTGGGTGTGCCTCTGTTCCACCATCCTCACCCTCCCTGAGCCCACTGTGGTCCAACTACTGTGCTTTCTTCACAACCTCTGAGGTAGTGGTGGTGGCTCTGGTGCTCCCTGGATGGGAGAGGTTCCCTTCCTATCATCCAGTGTGGCCTGGGGGAAGGTCCCCTTTCTACTGTCCAGTGTGGCCTGAAGACGGGCAACTTCCTCCCTCAGGGCAGAGTTGTCTGCAAATAGGGCAGCATCTCAGCCTCCAGAAAGACTCCCAGAAGACTGCTGCCCCACAGCCATTACATTGCACTACTCCCCACATTTTTTTTTGTGTGTGTGTGTGTGATTGGTTTGTAATATAGAAATATATATATATATATATATTATACAATGTGTGTATGCTTATATTGTCAGTGCAGTGTGCTAGACAGGATATGACAGTGATATGCACCTTGTACTCTTGAGGCAATGATGTCAGAACCCCAGGTATAAAGGAACTATTTCCAGGTGGGTGGGGTGAGGGTGGAAGGGTTGGCCTAAACTGTGCCCTCACAAAACAATCAGCTAAAAGCTCTGACCCACCACTGTGATGAGTGCCTTCCTGTCAGCAAGATGCCCTACACAACAATTTGACAGAGAAAACACCCTGCTAATAAAACAGAGAAAAATCCACACATCCAAGTCAAACACAGGTAAACCTCCCCAGCCCCAAAACAGACCTGGTGGTTTGTGCTCTGAAAGCTGTCAGCCCCAAAATAAGTCAGCTGTGCTTTAAACTCTTCCTGCACTGAAAATGTTAAGAATTGTAACAAACAAACGTAAACCTAGATCCACCTCCCTCTGTTGCTTGAAAGACTGTCTTTTCCTGTTTCACACTGCAGGTTTTTCTATGACCACTCCTTAACCACAGTAACTTTTTAAAATAGTTTAACTATCACAAACTCCTACGCACCAGTAAATTATTTAAAAATAGTTTCTGTCCCAAAATCCTAGTAGTCAATCCAGCTACCCCAAGGGACAACCAAAATGCAGTATTCAAACACTTATGAAGTTACTTCCAAGATAAGCAGAGTTTGCAAGCTTCTTTTTCAACTCCTCAGCCCTGTAATTTATTTAAAAATAGTTTAACTGTCAGAAAATCCTAGTAGACAATCTAGCTACCTCCAAGGATCTACCCAAATGCAGTATTTAAATCCTTCTGAAGTTACTAACAAGCTAAACAGAGTTTGCAAGCCCCTTCTTGGTTAAACACTAAATAAATATGTGAATAAAAAGCAATTACCAAGGGTAGTTAGTTTCACCTCCCACAGAATTAAGCAAAAGTGCACGTTTGTTGCAGATATCAAGTGCAATATAGAATTTCTCACACAGCTCGCAGTTGAATAAAGAAGTAGTGTCCTTCCAGGTCCAGAAAATGTGCTTTAAAATGAGTCTCTTTGTTGCCATTGTTCTCCTAACTATGATTTTTCCCTGTTAATTTTCCACTTTTAGAGGACTGGTATATTTAAATATTATAGCTGGAAAGGAGACAGAAATTTATTTTGTAAAACCTCTGATGAGTTCCTGGTTGTATTTTCCTACCAAGACTGAATACATGTACATTCCCAAAGAGTGCGAAATAAGACATCCTTTTCGTAACATCTCTACCTCGATAAATGTTGCTGGGATATACTTATTCTGGCAATCACTGCAGGTGTAAGATAGGTTCTGTGGAATGTTTCCTGCTGGACTGATTTGTTTTTGACTGACAAATATATTTCATTTACCTTAGTTCTAAATGTTGCCATTGTGTATGATTAAATCTACAGTGGACCACCTTGTCAATTTACAATGAATTGTTTTGTGTTGGCATCATTTTTTGATGAAATGAATAATTAGTAAATTGTAGAAAGATTTTTTTTTTACTAGAGTGACCAGTAATTATTTTCTCTGCCTTATGAGACTGGAAAAATGTGTTACATTGCATTTCCACAATGATATTCATAGTTGTTTGAATTTCAGTTTTTAGTGTTACATAAGTAAAAACATTTATTTTAACATTTTGGTACCCTTATGTTCTGCTGAGGCTCACTGTCCCGACACTGACCTGTCCAGGCAGTATCGCCTGACAGGTTCAGTATACAGGCAGTGAGCAGCCCAACAGTGAGGAAACCCAACAGATGTTACAGGGGTAAGGTAGCAGATGTGAGGGCTTGCTGCTTTACCCCTGTACATGGCAGTCAAACAGTGGAGAAATCGGAAGGCTGGCTGAGCTGCCCCAGTGGTGTTGAGGGGTAAGGCACTGGCAGCTTGGCCAGCATGCTCTGGGAGGTGCAGGTTCTATTGTGCCTTGAGTTCTGCAACCTTTTACACTGTTGTACCCCCATAACTGTTTTTTTCCAACTCCGAGGACCGCTCCCCAGTGGAGTTAGATATTTTAGTTAGGGGTGTGTGTGTATGTGTGTGGGGGGGGTGGGGCTCCCACAGAGTGGGTGGGTTTGGGGGCAAAGCCCCCCCTTTTGCTGTGTGTAATTTACAATCAGATGCCTAAAATAGTATTTTTGGGCATCTGATTGTTTCAGCACGATGCATTTCAGGCCAGTGGGGTTGGTATTCAATTCAATTCAACTTTATTTTTATAGCACCTTTCAAAACCATGGCACTTAACATAAAAACAAACAACCAATATAAATAACATTAAAACATAAAAATGGCATTACAAATCACTAGGGAAAGCCAGGTCCAATAAATAAGCTTTAAACTCAGTTTTAAATCTACTGCTGGTTGGGCATTCTCTCAACTGACAAGGTAGAGAATTCCACATGGTCGGCACTGAAAAAGCAAGAGCACAAGAACCAGACATCTTTAATCGTATCCTGGGAATCTCTAGCAATCCCTCATTGGCAGAAAAGAGAGGGTGGAGGGGGCTGTAGGATACCAGGAGAACTTTAAGGTAGCCAGGTCCCTGATCATGAAGGGCTTTGAAGGTTAGCAAGCCAACCTTAAAGCTGATCCACCACTGAATAGGCAGCCAGTACAGCCCGTGGAGCACAGGCATAATATGACTGGTCCTAGATGTCCCAGTCAAAAGCCTTGCCACCACATTCTGCACCAGCTGCAAGCGGCAGATATCAACCCCTGGAAGTTCTAGGTAGAGGGAGTTGCAGTAGTCAAGATGGGTTGTAACACAGGCGTGAACCAATGTTGGAAGATCATCTGAGGGAACCAGATGTTTCACCTGAGCAATATTCTTCAGATGGTAAAAAGACGATCTGACGACAGCTGACACCTGAAATTTTAAGGTCAAGCCATCATCAAAAATAACACCTAGGTTATGCACCTGGTCTGAGGTAGTGAGTGGTACACCGCCAGGTAATAAACCTGATGGTTGTCCAACCCCCAAACCCGCCCGCAGATGGCCCGGGTCCACAACCCTCACTTCAGTCTTGTCTGGATTCAGTCTCAACCAGTTGAAACTCATCCAAGATCTGATCTTGGCAAGGCAACTATTTAGCACGGAGACTGCATCATTCTGTCAGAGCAGAAAGGACATATACAGCAGAGTATCATCTGCATAGCAGTGAAAACTCAGACTGTATCACCTGATGATGTCTCCCAGTGGCAGCATATACACTGCAAACAACATGGGGGCTAAAATAGTGCCCTGAGGCACCCCACAAGGCATGGAGTGAGTGCCAGAGGAATAAATTCCAGTGGTCACTCTCTGAGACCTGCCTGTGAGGTATGAGTGGAACGAGTTTAGGACTGTACCAGACAGTCCTCATAAAAACCGCAGGTGCTCCAGTAGAACACCATGGTCTACAGTGTCAAATGGAGCAGAGAGATCAAGAAGGGCCAGAATGGTACATGCCTTTCAATCTCTAGCCATTAGGAGGTCATTCAATACCCGGACAAGAGCAGTCTCCAAGCTATGCTTCCTCCTAAAACCGGATTGGAGAGTATCATAGACATTATGAGTTATAAGATGATCATCCAACTGCAGTGCAACCATCTTTTCAATAACTTTACCAACAAATGGCAAGTTAGAGATAGGTTGGTAGTTAGCTAGACAGTCTGGATCCAAGGAGGATTTTTTAAGGAGTGGTTGGACAACTGCCTCCTTGAGGGAGTCAGGAAAGACTCCCCTCTCCAAGGACTTCCAGACAATGTCAGCAAGGATTGGGCAGATAACATCTACACAACCCATCAAAAGGGGTGTAGGGCCTGGATCCAAACTACAACTGGTTGAACGCAGTGTTTGGATGATCTTCACAATGTCATTGAAGTCCAGCTGGTGAAACTCTAACCAGACAGAAGACTGCCAGTCACTTCCCGTCGACCACTGCAATCACTCATAGAGGAGGATTAACCCATGCCAGACCTGATGCTGGCAACCTTATCTGCAAAGAATCGAGAAAACTCCTCGCATCTTAGCTGAGAAAAAGCTTCTCTGGGCTGGAGACAGATTGGATTGCACAATCTGTCAACAGTCTGGAAAAGCTGAGCTGGTCGATTCTGTGCAGCAGAAATCTCCCGGGACAGGAATTCTGCCTTTTTACGATTGATTTCTGATTGATAGCTATCACAATGTGCCATCAATCTAAGCCCATCATCATCATCACAGCCGGACTTCCGCTAAGCTCTCTCCATCCTTCAACCAACTTGCCTCATCTCCTTCAAGGAGCCATCAAACCATAGGCTCCTTGGGCAAAGAGTGAGAGGCCGAACATGAACAGGGGCAATCTTGTCCAGAGCATCTCCAACAGCCTTATTATAGGTGAGAATAAGATCATCTGGACTCATGCATTGATTCGACAAGCCCGAAAGGTCCAGTACTGCCGATAGGTCACTGTGGTTAATCCCCCTTAAAGGACGGTACTGCACCAACTCTGTAGGGGCAGACCTATTTGAGGGGACCCTGAAACTGAACCTTATGGTGTGGTGGTCAGACCAACTGACCGGTTTCACCCACAGATCAGTAATCTCCACACCCAGAAGAAAGATCAGATCCAACGAATGACCCCTTACATGGGTTGAGGAGGTAACTACCTGTGATAGGCCCAGTATCACCTGGTATCCTGAGACTCAGGAAACTGAGTTCAGGGATACCATAGTATATGCAAAATATTTGGGGATGTAGTTTATATTTAAAATGTAATGTCATTATTTTAGACCACACTCTGGGTGTTTTTATTTTTATATTTTATTTAAAGATTGTGTGCCATATATAGGCTATGTTACCAATTGAGGAGTGTAACCAAGGCAGTTTCTATTTAGGGAATAATGTTATGGTTTTTCTGAGTGTGGTTAAATAAGATGCAAAAAAGTGTCTAATTTAGTTTTATAGTTAAAATCTAAAAATTAAATATTCTGAACATCTACAGTGAAGTGAGCTAAATGTGTTTATTCATTACACATGTTAAAATCAGGCTTGTAGAAAAAGGCCCATTCCCATGCTATGGCAATAAACTGGAAATAATAATACAGAGAATGATCTGGGCATCCAAGCCCTTCCAAGTCTTTTGTGACAATCATAGTATTTCAAGAAATTCTGTTGTTTCTCCTAGGCAAATATGTTTTATAAATTTTCTTTTAGTGTCCAGTAACTGCTCGTCTGCTGGGCCTCCAAATATGGTTTGTATTATATAAATTATATGGGGCATTGTCATCAGCTTGAGGGCTTCTACTGCTCTATATAGTGAAATGGAGAGATCAAGCCATAGTTCTAATTTGTGTGATAATTTTCACTTAACTAGATCATGATAAAGTTTTATTACTTTTGTTTGTTTTAAACAGCATGATAGTGAAATATTTGGTTTTATTTTTTATTTATTTGTTGAGTACTAGGATTACAAAGACCTTTGAATCAGGGGTGAGTTTACAAAGTTTCCGTGTTCAAAATGGATACTACAACAGAATGGAATATATACAAGGTGGTAACAAGCACTAGAATAACTATGTTAACGGATGAAACAAAATTAGTTACAGTGAAGCAGTCTAAGTAAAAACTATGTTACAGAATGAGAAAAATGACATTACAAAGAAGCAGGCAAATTAAGACCTTGTCAAGCAAGTACAAGAGGGGAGTAGCAAGTGCTGGCAATAATGAAAGGGAGGGGTGAGGAGATAGGAGAAGTGGGTGTAAAATTGGAAGGAGGAGGTGAACTAAAAGTGAGCAGGAGGGAGGGAAGGTAATGTGAAGAAAGGGACCAGAGAGGAGATAGAACAGAAGACAGTAAGGTGGTGTGAGTTAAAAAGATGGTGAATGAGAAAAGGGGGAAGATAGGAGTGAGGGAGCAGGTATGCTGGGGATGGGAAGAGCAGTGTGACGGGGTAAGAAGAGAGGTGGAGGGGACACAGGGGAGAGAGAGAGAGAAAGAGAGAAATGTGGGGAGAGGAAAAGGAAATGTATAGAGAATAAAAGTTAAGGGAGTGAGATGTAGGAAGGGAACAGTGGGGAGTTAGACAAAAAAGGGGGAGTACAGTTGCAGAGAGGCAAAAGGTTAGGCAAAGCAATCACAGTGATTTAGGGTGAGTAGATGCTGATGAAGCTTGAGTTTGTAAGCACCAAGTCTGGTTTCAGCAGTGATATCCAGGTGGAGCCCGGTAAGTAGAGTGGGTGCAAAGGCACACTGAGTTTGGGTAGTTTGGCAGTAGGAGATGAAGAAGGATGGCTTAGAGGAGCTAAGTGTGCTCCTCTTTGTGTGCACTGGCAATATAAGGGTTTCAGTCAAGTGGAGCATTAGGCCAAGACAAACTTTTTTTGCGGTTAGGCAAGTGAGGTAAGAGACCCGAGCCTTGAGGGAAAGCCATTTGGTATAGTCATAAAGCTCACACATATGGGTCCTTTTATCTGCCCCAAATCCCAAATCAAGACTACAGGTTTTGTTCAGTGCAATTGCTAATCTCCTTAAAGAGGTATCAGAGGCAGCACCATATATGACAAGACCATAATCAATGAGCGTAAGGACTGAGCTGGTTACCACGATTTTCAAAGCTGCCGGGGTCATATACAAACATACAAAATTTCCAGCAGAAACAGGCCTCGCAGTCTATCAGGTCTGACTCGTTGTTCAGCTAGCACCTCATCTTGCAGCTACCCCTTCCACCCCTCTCTTGCCAGTATCCTTTCCCCCTTACCCTGTCCCAACCCCTCCTGAAACTGCCCACCATCTTACAGTACACTATCTCATCTTGTAAGATGTTCCATTTGGTCATCACTCTTTCAGTGAAAAAATGTCTCCTCATCTCTCTCCTGAATCTTCTCCCCTCTAATCTCAGTCCATGCCCTCTCATGTCCCTCCCCCTTCTAATCCAGAAAATCCCTTCTGTGTTGGTTTTATTTATCCCATTCAGATACTTAAAGGTCTCGATTATATACCTCCTGTCCCTCCTCCCCTCCAGTGAATACATACAGTATTCAACTATCCCAGCCTGTCCTTATAGGGCTTGCTCTCTAATTCATGGATCATCTTTGTGGCTCTTCGCTGCACCCCTCCAACAATCTGATGTCCTTCTTCAGGAATGGGCACCAGTACTGCATTCAGTACTCCAGGTGGGACCTGACCAATGACCTATACAAGGGCAGGATAACCTCCCTCCTTCTGGAGGAGATTCCTCTTGCAATACACCCCAGCATTTTGTTGGCATTTGCTGCTGCATTTCTGCACTAAGCAGAGTTGTTCATATTCCCTAGGGTTTTATTTAACTCTAAAAATTGATTAGCGTTTTGCTCATAAAAGTGCTAAAACATTGTGAAAATGCAAAGCACTTGCCTCACTGTGTTTAACAAACATAACACTTCTAGAAAACCTATATAAATACTTTCTGTACAGTTAGTATTGTCCCAAGAAAAAAACTGCTAATCAATTATTTAAAACCCTATTCCCCACTATGATCACTCCTAGGTACTTCCCCTCTGTGAAGCTCCCCAACTGTACCCCATTCAAGTGATAATCCCTCCCCCATTTCCTGGCTTTGAAGTGCAGAACCTTGCACTTCTTGGCATTGAATCCCAACTGGCATATTTCCACCCACTCCTGCAGCTTAGTCAGGTCCTCCTGCAACCCATTCCACCCCTCTGCATCATCAACCACAGTTCCCATCTTGGTTTTGTCTGTGAACAGACTGATCCTGCTCTGGATCCCATGTGAAATATCTGCAATAAAAATCCCAAACAGCACTGGTCCCAGTAACGATCTCTGTGGTACCTTGCTCATCACCTCTCTTGATGACAAGAGGTCCCCCACCACCACCCTTTGCTGCCTTCCCTTTAGCCAGTTTGTGATCCATTTCACCATTTCTCGTCCCGGCCCCACATATTCCAGTTTCCTCCCAACCTCCCATGTGGTACTCAATCAAAGGCCTTGCTGAAGTCTAAATACAGCATCCACTGCATGGCCCTTGTCCAGTTCTTGCATCACCCAGTCATAATACTCTACAAGGTTTGTCTGGCAGGATCTGCCCACTACAAACCTGTACTGTTGCCCATCCTGTAGACTGTTTTCCTCCAAGAAGCTCACTAGCCTCTCTTTTAGAATGGTCTCCATGAGTTTTCCCATGATCGATGGAGACTTACTGGTCTATAGTTTCCTGGTTCATCCTTTGGGCCACTTTTGTGGATGAGCACCACATGGGCCATTCTCCAGTCCTACGGTACACATTCTGTGTCCAAGGAGGTGTTGAACAGGTCAGCCAGTGGCCCCACTAGGACCTCTGTCATCTCCCTTAGTACCCTAGGGTGAATGGCAGCAGGTCCAGGTGCTTTGTCCACCCTTAATGCCCTCAACCCATCTAGTACCCTGATCTCTGTAATCCCTACATCTGTCATCTCCCCCCTCCAGTACCCACCCCATTGCCTTGAGTATCTGCCCTCTCCTTCTGCATGAATACAGAGCAGAAGTAGTCGTTCAGTGCCTCTGCCTGCTCACCTCTTTCTCCACCTACCCCATTCTTCTTAATCTCCCACCAGCTGCTTTTTGCTCTTTTTTCTCTCTCTGATGTTGTGACATAAATTTTTTTCTCCACTTTTGATTCCCTGCACCTGTCTCAGCTCCCTGGACACTTGGCCACCCTGACCAGTCTGGCAACCTCCCTGGACTTCTCCATATATGTATCCTGATCTTCATCCCTCCCCAATTTCCTACATTTTCAAAATGCTGCCCTCTTGGCCTTCATACCTTCCATAACCTCCTGTGTCAGCCAACTGGCTTTCTTTGCTCCTCCCCTCTTGCTTTTCTTCCTAGTGCAAGACTCTGTAGCCTTTTCCAGCCTTTCCTTTATGATGTCCAATTTCTGGTCTGCATCTATGTGTGATTGCATACCTACCAGGTGCCTGTCCAAAATTTCCACCATCTTCTTAAAGTCTACCCCTTTGAACTCAATCACCCTTGTACCAGTGCCCCCTGTTTCCCCCTTCCCATGTTGAGTGTGAACCACACTGAATAGTGATCACTCCTACTAGTGGTTCCTCCAGTTCCAGATTCCTTACAGCTTCCTAGTGGAAGACTAGGTTTGCTGGCAAAGGCACCTAGCTTCACCTGAGCTCTTTTCTTCTAGGTTGCTTGTAAGGACAGAGCAAAGAACCTTACCAGAGCAAGGAAAAGAATTAAGGCTTCTTTTGGCTAGGCAGATTTACTGTGTGTTATTATTTTCTTTTGTACTCACAGGGGTTGTTACTGTTTGTTGCTAACATTTCATTGCTTTATTTTTCTCTGATTCAGATTGTTGTTGTTGCTGGGTAGACCTTCTGCTGCATTATTATAGGGTGTGCCTACTGGTGTGAGCTTACAGATTACTGCTGTAATTTTCTTATTCAAACTGTCTTTTGCAAGGTATATCTGCTGTTACCGCTTTATTTGTCTCTGTAGCAAAGTGTTTTTTACAGGGTGTATCTTCTGTGAAATGGTTACAGGTGGTGCTTTACAGGTTTTACAGTTTTATCTATCATTAGGATAAGCTTTCAGGGCAACTGTATTTGTTGCTGGCTGATTGTTTCTGCTCTTACCTCCTTGATTCTTTTGTACATGGTTCTTCCTTTTTTGGCAGGGGAAGGGCCCAGCCACCCACCCCCATCCTCAACCACCCCACGCTACGCTCCTTTTATAGGGTAGTACAGTTATGACATTTCCTGTAGCAAAGCAGAAAGGGATGGATCAGAGGGGTAGCCTCACAGTGACCTCATTTACAGGGGCACAAATAATTTAACTTGTTATAACAAGTTATACAAAAAACAAACAAACAAAACAAAATCAAACTTTTGCTTTCATTTTCCTCATTCTAATTATTCTGACCAGGTTATAAACCCAGCAACTTATCTGGAATAGATATTATTAACAGCAGGTACTGTGGGACACTTTTCAAAAGGGCAGTCATACAGGATTTAGAACACTGTCCTATATTCTGGGACATTGGAGATCCAAGGACTCAACTCCAGGCAGTAAGGGCAGAGATTGTGCACCTCAAATTACATTTTCAGGAGGAAATATATTTTAAGAACTGCCCATCATTTCCCCAACATCCAACAGAAGCATCTTGACCGCAGAGGGTAGTTGGTATGGAAGGTTGTCAGGTGGTTAGGAGGGGAAAATTGGGTGCCCCATCACTCGGTGCTCTCCAACATATCACCTCCACAAACCATATAAAAACTACAAACAGGTATCTGCCTCTCTCTCCGAAATCAAACAAAGGGGCAGAGGACACAACAGAGCAGGACACTGCAGCACAGGAGCTAGCACAAAAAACCTCACCCAAAACAAGAACCAAAACCAAACAAAAAAGAAATCCAAAAACCTTCTGTTCATAGGAGACTCCATGATTCGGGGAGTTGATACCTATCTTCAGCAAGGGGTAATGGTCAGATGTCTCCCAGGTACATCAGCGTGGAGACACACTGATCGCATTGCTAAAATTGTACAGGAAGCAGGAGAAAACATTGATGTCCTGGTACACATAGAGACTAATGATCTCACCAGTCGGTCAGTCATGGAGACCAAGGAACATCTGAGAGAGAGAGAAAGAGAGAGAGAGAGAGAGAGAGAGAGAGAGACAGAGAAAGCAGCCAAAGCTTCCTTAAATCAAGGAGGTTATTTTCTAGACTACACTGAATTGAGTTTATTTTCTAAACTACACTGAACTGAATTATTACTGTTTGGACCTGTGTAAGTAACTAGTACTGATTCTGTTTGGGGATGACTTTTCTTAGTTTAACTTTAATTTACCAGGGAGGAACTGCAGCTGGGAGATATTTACAGTCATTTGTGACTAGACCTTTTACTTAACCTCTGTGAAATAGGTGTCTGTTAAGGGAAGAAGCTGAAAGGAGCCTAGGTTGAACTGTGGATTTAAAACAGGAGTTGTTTGTGGTCTTTGCTGAGACAGAGAGAGAGAGAGAAAGCATCCAAAGCTTCGTTAAATCAAGGAGGTTACAGTATTTTCTAGACTACACTGAACTGAATTATTACTTTTTGGACCTGCGTAAGTAACCAGTATTGATTCTGTTTTTTGGGGTTGATTTTTCTTAGTTTAACTTTAATTTGCCAGGGAGGAACTGTAGCTGGGAGATATTTGCAGTCATTTGTGACTAGACCTGTTACTTAACCTCTGTGAAATAGGTGTCTGAAAGGAAGGAAGGTACTCCCTAGGGTGGAGGGTTAGAGTTGTAGTTGATTGTTTCTGGGGGGCCACGGGTTTACTCCCACCCACCTTGCCCCTCACCCCACCCACCTCAAGTGCATAACCTCCTTTATAGCAGGGGCTCTGACATCACTTCCCAAAAACTGCTAACAACATACACCTGTTCATATCCTTAAAGGCACAGCACACTAAATAGGGGGTAGAGACACTCACAAGCTTGCACACACTAAAACAAGAACAAAGAAAAAAAGAAAAGCATCTGTAACAGGAAGGGACACAGACATGTGGGGAGTGGTGCAATGCACTGGCTGTGGAGCAGCAGTCTTCTGGGAGACATTCTGGAGACTGCATTGCTGCCCTATTTGCAGGCACCTCTCTGGTCTAAGGGAGGAGGTTGTTCTTCTCCATGCTGACTTGGAAAGGATTCGGGAAACCTGCTCCCCCACCCAGGGACCACCAAGGCCACCACCACTACCTCAGAGGTTGCCAAGAAAGAGGAGTGGTTGAACCACAATGGGCTCAGGGAGGGTAAGGGTGGTGGAACAGAGGTGCATCCCTCCAGTTGTGCCTCTCCACAGTTCATTCGCCACTCTGGTGGAGCATCGTTCCTCTATGGAGGCACCCACAGTGGAGACCAAGGAGGATGCTGGGAACCTCCACAATGGAGACCCACAGAAGGGTGGCACAGGACCCCACAGGGGAAGGAAACAACTCCTGGTGGGGGACTCAGTTGTTAGGGGGGCAGAATTGGGGGATGGAGGGGAAAGGGAGGTAAGGTGCCTGCCTGGCACCATGGCTTGGTGGGACAGGAAATGAATCCTCACAATCATGGGAGCAGCTGCAAGGGGGAGTGAGCTGGATGTTACTATCCATCTAGGGACTAATGGTCTGGCTGAGACTGGGATTAGAACAGTGCAACAGGAGTTTGTAGAGTTGGGAAGGGGCCTTAGACAAGCAGCACACATGGTAACTTTCTCAGAAATGCTACCTGTCTATGGCATGGATGAGGCTAGGGTACTCTGCACCATGGGGTTCAATGATTGGTTGAAAAACTGGTGCAGAGCACATAAATTTGGCTTCACTGGGGACTGGGGCTCCACCTGGAGAGATGCATGCCTATACAGGCACGATGGTCTGCATCTATCCAGGAGGGGAACTGGGATCCTAGGTAATAGGTTTAAATACTTCATTGACAAGCATTTAAACTAGCCAAGGCAGAGGATCTGAAAAGGAGAAGGGAAATCCTAGCCCCCTCAAAAATCAGGATAGTTAGTGAGGTAAACACCAAGATAGAGCAAAAGATAGGGAGAAGGGCAGCGGTAAATGGAGAAAAAGACAAAGGCAGAAAGGATAGGGATTGGGCAAAAAGAAATAAAGCCATAATAAAATGGAGGGTAATGAGTACCAATGCCCGTAGTCTAGGTAAAAAGCTGCTCAAAATAGTGCCATTGATGGAAGAGGGATGCCTGGATACCATGACAGTCACAGAAACATGGTACACAGAGAACCAAGACTGGGATGTCAACATACCAGGGTACACAATCTACAGGAGGGACAGGGAGGGAAGAAGAGGAGGAGGAGTAGCTCTCTATGTAAGGGAAGGGATCAAAGCAACAGAACTAAAGGGTAAACAGGAGGAGAGGTGGCACTGTGGGTCACCATGGAGACTGGAAATGGTACCACAATCTGCACAGGGGTTGTACACAGACCCCTGTCTCAGGGGGAGGAAATGGACAAGAAAATGACAGAAGGCATCCTTGGGATGGCAGAGAAAGGGGAGATATTGCTGATGGGGACCTGAATATGCCAGATGTTAACTGGAGTACCTTTGCTACAGCGACATCCAAGAGCAGGGCTAGTCTCAATGCCCTACAGGGGGCATGCTTCAGACAGCTACTTTTGGAACCCACTCAGGAGGGAGCAATCTTAGACCTGGTACTCTCAATTGAGGATGGAGAGAGGATCTCCGATTTTGAAGTGGGTAGCCACCTGGCAACAAGAGACCACCAAACAGCGTGGTTCATAATAAACTTAGCTGTAGAGTCAAGCCATACAAAAGTGAAGGTACTGGACTTCAGGGGGGCTTGTTTTGTCAAAATGGGAGAGTGCCTCAGAAAAGCACTAACAAGCAGGCAAGAAGCTGGGGTGGAACAACAATGCGGAAACATCAAAACCGCCATCACAGAGGCAATATGCCTTTGTGTTAAGCAATTAAATCAAAGCAAAAGAAAAAAACCACTATGGTTCTCAAAAGAAGTGGTGGGAAAGGTGAGGGAGAAAAAGATAGCATTCAGGAAATATAAGGAAACTAAGAAGGAGCAGGACAGAGAACTGTACCAGTTAAAACAGAAGAAAGCGGGGAAGGCAGTCAGACTAGCAAAGGCCCAAACCAAGGAAAAGATAGCCAACTCAGTTAAGAAGGAGGATAAAACCTTTTATAGGTACATTAGGGAGCAAAGAAAGACTAAGGCAGGAATACTGAGGCTGAATAAAGAGGAAGGTGGTGGGGCAGAGAGCGACAGTGAAAAAGCAGGGATACTGAATGAATACTTTTGCTCAGTATTCACAATGGAAAAGCAGGAAGAGATACCTAATCCAGTCAATAGAAGCGCTCTGGATGAGGGGGTTGATATTAGTCCTTTCACAGAAGAAAGGGTTCTGAAAGAATTCTAAAAACTGAGGGTGTATAAAGCAATGGGGCCTGATGGAATTCACCCCAGAATTCTAAAAGAACTAAGGGAAGAACTAGTAACACCACTGGCTACCCTTTTTAATAAATCATGGGAGGCTGATGTGGTACCACAGGACTGGAGGAGGGTGGATGTGATTCCCCTGCACAAAAGTGGGAGCAAGACAGAGGCAGGAAACTACAGGCCTGTCAGTTTGACCTCAGTGGTAGGCAAAATGATGGAACTCTTCTGAAGGAAGGACTTTTTGAGTACCTAGAGGCCAGTGGGGCACAGGACCCAAGGCCACATGGATTCACAGCAGGAAGGTCATGTCAGACAAATCTAACTGATTTCTTTGTTTGGGTGACCAAAGTAGTAGACCAGGGAGGAGCTGTGGACATGGTCTACCTAGACTTTAGCAAGGCATTTGACACAGTCCCGCACAGAAGATTAATAAACAAATTAGCCAGCCTGGGAGTGGGTCCCAGGGTGATAGCCTAGATAAAAGACTGGCTGCACAACATGACACAGCGGGTAATAGTAATTGGAGTCCACAGTGAAGAAACGGGGGTTACTAGTGGGGTACCACAGGGTTCAGTACAGGGGCCAGTCCTTTTTAATGTCATTATAAGTGGCATTGCAGAGGGACTGGAAAGGAAAGTATGTCTCTTTGCAGATGACACAAAGATCGGCAACAGGGTTGATATGCAAGCTGCAGTGGAAAGGATGAAAAGGGACTTGGCAAGGTTGGAGAAATGGTCAAATGTATGGCAGCTTAGATTCAGTGCAAAGAAGTGCAAAGTAATGCACCTGGGAAACAAAAACCCAGGGGAAGAGTACACAATGGGGGGGGTGAGATACTGACAACAACAAAAATGGAAAGGGACCTGAGGGTAGTCATATCAGATGACCTAAAGGTGGGCCAGCAATGTGAGAAGGCAGTAAGGAGGACTGAGGGATACTGGGATGCATAGGGAGAGGCATCACCAGCAGAAAACAGGAAGTTGTTGGCCCTTTGTACAGACAGTTGGTAAGACCACATATGGAGTACTGTGTACAGTTCTGGAGACTCCATCTCCGCAAAGACATAGACAGGGTGGATGCTGTCCAGAGGAGGGCAACCAAAATGGTGAAGGGTCTGTACCAGAAGACATATGAAGAAAGACAAAAGAAGCTTAAGATGTATAGCCTCGAGGAACAGAGGGAGAGAGGGGACATGATAGAAATTTTGAAATACCTCAAGGGACTCAACAAAGTCCAACAGGGTAGCATCTTTGAGAAAAAGAGATGTGTAAGAACAAGAGGACACAATTTGAAGATGGAGTGGGGACGGCTCAGAGGTAATGTGAGGAAGTATTTCTTCACAGAGAGGGTTGTAGATGCATGGAACAGCCTTCCTGAGGAGGTCATAGAATCAAAAACAGTGGGGGAATTCAAAAATGCATGTTACAGGCACAAGACAATTCTAGTGTGGGTAGGAGGAAGTAGGCTGTTGGTTAACCAGGATCTGCAGCTTATCCATTAGCTCGGAAATGGGCAGACAGGGTGAACCAAGCGGTGCTTATCTGCCATCATAATTCTATGTTTCTATGACCAGGCTGAGTGACAAACTATCAGATATTTCATCCGGCATCTCCTTCTCTGAGATTCTGCCAGTCTGAGGGGTTGGGGGCAGATGGACGGAAGGTCAGAGAAGGGGGAGATAGGGGAGGTAAACATGTGGCTTAAGGGCTGGATCCAGGGAAAAGGACACAAATTTGTAGGGAACTGGCAATAGTTTTGAGAGTGAATGTTCTTTAAATTCAATGGGCTGCATATGACTAAGGAAGGAGTCAGTGCATTGGGGCAGAAGTCTTGCATCTTTGGAGAATATTTAAACTAGCAAATTGGGAGAGGGGTGCAGCACCCGATACGTCGAATGGGTAGAACACCACTCCCCCCTCAGCTAGTGATCAAACAGGAGTTCAGCATGTTTGTAGTTCATTTGCATCACCAGGTAAGGAAAAAGGTCCAACTCCCCAAATGACACACAGGGGAAACATCAGACCTCGTCCAACAGCTAACACACCGAAATCTGGCCAATGGAAAATCATGTGCACACATGCTCGCTGTCTGAGAAACAAGATCCAAGACCTGTAGGCAATAATGACAGAGGCTAAACTGGACATAGTGGCCATTAGTGAGACATGGTTCACCAGTAACCACACTTGGGGACTTCAGTACCTGATATGTACTGTTCAGAAGAGACCGAGACAGTGGGTGGTGGAGTGGCCCTTTATGTCACTGAAAATATCAAAGCTACAGAGATTCAGAATACATAAGGAGCCAGAAAAACTGTAGGTCACCCTGGAAAAAAGAAATGGGACAGCCATACTAACTGGGGTTGTCTACAGGCCTCCAAACCAGGGGGAGGACATAGACATATTACTGTTAGAAGATATACAAACCATGATAGCTAAAGGGGAGGTTCTGATAATGGGAGACTTCAACATGCCAGATACAGACTGGTCAATTGCAGCAGGAACATCTGCCAGAACTAGACACACAGTGGATTCCCTGTAGGGGGAGGGCCTCAAACAACTGGAACAACAACCCACAAGAGACAGGGCTATCCTTGATCAAGTACTGACTAAAGCAGAGAAAGGATCACAGATCTCCAGGTAGAAGGTCACCTGGGGGCCTGTGACCATCACATGGTATGGTTCTATTTGGCCACTAGAACTAAATCATCCCATTCCAAGGCAAAAATATGGGACTTCAGAGGAGCTGATTTTGACAAGATGGCCAACAGAGTTAAGCTATCCCTGGCAAAAAGAAATACAGGTGAGGGGGTACTGGTAAAGTGGGCAAGCATTAAGGATGTAATACATGAAGCAACATCCCATTGTGTAAGAGAGAAAAGGAAGTGCGAAAGAAGAAGGTAACCACTTTGGTTCTTAAAAACAGTAGCAGAAAAGGTCAGAGCCAAAAGGCTGGCATTCAGGAAATATAAGGGAACGCAGTGGGATGAAGATAGGGAGGCATACCAAACTTCCCTAAGGGAAGCAGGGAAGGCAGTAAGGCAGGCAAAGGCCCATACTGAGGAAACACTAGCACAAACAATAAAAGAAGGTGACAAGACTTTCAATAGATATATCAGTGAAAGGAGAAAATCCAGAGGGGGTATTGTTAAGATCAAAAGGGATAAGGGGGCATGAGAGGAAGAGAACCATGTAAAACCATCTATCCTAAATAGATACTTCTGCTCAGTATTTACTGAAGAGAAGGTAGGGAAGGGCTCACAGCTTAGCACTATGGATACAGGAGGGAGGAGAGGGGTGTACACTAGTCCCTTCTCAAAAGAAAGGGTCCTACAAGAGCTCGATAAAGCTCAGGGTGGACAAGGTAATGGCACCTGTTGGCATACATCCCAGGATACTAAAGGAGCTAAGGGTGGAACTAGCAGAACCATTCTCAGAACTGAATAGTGAGTCTCTGAGCACAGGAGAGCTCCCAGAAGACTGATCCTGCTCCACAAGAGTGGTAGCAGGGAAGAGGCAGGGAACTACAGACCAGTCAGTCTTACCTCAGTAGTGGGCAAGATTACAGAGACACCCCTTAAGGAAAAGATAGTGCAACACCCGGGATCCATAGAAGCACAGAATCCAAGACAGCATGGGTTTACAACAGGAAGGTCCTGTCAAACTAATCTCATAGATTTCTTTGGGTAACCAGAGTGGTGGACCGGGGCTGGGGGAGCAGTTGATGTTGCCTACCTTGACTTCAGCAAAGCTTTCGATACTGTTCCACATAGAAGATTGATTAATAATCTGAGTAGGCTCGAGGTGGGTCAGAAGTTGGTCAACCGGGTGGCAAACTGGCTGGCGGGCAGAAAACAGAGAGTGGTGGTAAATGGTATACAGTCAGAAGAGATGCAAGTCATGAGTGGAGTACCTCAGGGATCAGTCCTGGGGCTAGTCCTCTTCAATTTCTTCATCTGTGACATTGCAGATGTACTGGAGGGTAAGGTTTGTCTGTTTGCAGATGACACCAAGATCTGCAACAGCATAGATAATCCAGATGGGATGGACAGAATGAGAAGAGATCTGGATAAACTGGCAAAATGGTCGGAAGAGTGGCAACTGGGGTTTAACACAAAGAGGTGCAAGATCATGAACATAGGAAAGAGAAACCCTGAAGCCACCTATAGGCTGGGAGGGGAATTGCTGGCAGTCAGAAGGGAAGAAAGAGACTTGGGCATGATCATCACAGATGACCTGAAATCATCCAAGAAGACCACTAAAGCAGTAAGTAAGGCAAGGAGGATGTTGGGATGTATTAGCAGGGGTATCACAAGTCGTAAGAGGGAGGTAATAATCCCTCTTTACAAAACGCTAGTAAGGCCCCATCTGGAGTACTGCGTGCAATACTGGAGGACACACCTTCTCAAGGACATGAACCAAATTGAGGTAGTCCAGAGAAGGGCACCCAACATGGTGCAGGGACTGCATCAGAAAACATATGAGGACAGATTAATGGAGCTCAATATGTATACCGTAGAGCAAAGGAGGGAGAGAGGTGATATGATCAAAACATTCAAACACCTTAAAGGCATTAACAAGGTGAATAAGTCTAAAACGTTTCACTATAAGAAAAATAGCAGGACAAGAGGATACAGCATGAGATTAGAGGGAGGCCAATTAAGGGGTAATGTGAGGAAGTTCTTTTTCACAGAAAGGGTGGTGGCTGCAGGGAATGGCCTGCCTCAGGAAGTGGTGGATATGAATACACTGCAGGGCTTCAAATAGGCATAAGGGAGCAATACAGATGAGTATGAATAGATAGGCCATTGACAGAGCAAAGGCCGATGGTAAAATTCATAAGGTAGAAAAAGAAATGGGCAGACTGGATGGGCCTTGGTTCCTTATCTGCCATCAGCTTCTAAGTTTCTATGTTTCTGCATTTCCCCGCTATCCAGTACAAAGTCCAGAGTCCTTTCTAACCAAGTCAGCCCTGGACCAGCTGTGTCAGGAAGCTGTAGAAACATAGAAACATAGAACATAGAAACATAGCCAGCCCAGTGGCACTGAGGGTTGAGGCACTGGATGCCACACCTCACACTAGGCTGGCAACCTGGGTACAGGAAAGACCTTGGGTCATTGGGATGCTGGCATGGGGGATGGGAGGAGCTAGATTGAGCATGCTGTTAGGTTGCTCTCTTCTCCTGGGGGTGGTGGGGTGGGTTGTCAACCCTCCCATATTCTCGTTCCCCACTGGGTGGCGGTCCAGTGGGGTAACATAGGTGGGCAGGGTGGCAGTACAGGTGGGTGGAAGGGGCTGAGTTGACTTCTGGTGTTCGTGTGCACCTCCACGGGATCCAGGCAAGGAATGGGAGAAACCCCCCCAAAAACTTAGAAAAACTTGAATTAAAAAAAAAGAAATATAGAATTTGATGGCAGGTAAGGACCACTTGGCCCACCAAGTCTGTCCATTTCCCTACCTAATGGATAAGCTACAGATCCTAGTTAACAAACAGCTTACTTCCTCCTACCCCCTCACTAGAATCGCCTTATGTCTGTAACATGCATTCTTAAATTCCCCCGCTGTTTTTGACTCCATGACCGCCTCAGGAAGGCATTTCCATGCATCCACAACCCTTTCCATGAAAAAATGCTTCCTCACATTAAATCTGAGCTGTCCTCCCCTCTGCGTTCACATTGTGCCCCCTTGTTCTTCCAGATCTCTTTTTCTGAAAGATGCTACTCTCTTGGACTTTGTTGATTCCCTTGAGGTACTTGAAAGTTTGTATAATGTCCCCTCTTTCCTCCTTTCTGCAAGGGTATTCATATTAAGCTCCTTTATTCTCTTTTCATATGTCTTCTGGTGCATAGCCTGCATCATTTTAATTGCCCTCCTCTGGACAACCTCCATCCTGTCTATGTCCTTGCAGAGAAGGGGTCTCCAGAACTGCATGCATTACTTCAGATGGGTCTCACCAACTGTCTGTACAGAGGGATGACAACTTATTGTTTTCTACTCGTGATGCCTCTCCCTAGCATCCCAGTATTCCCCCAGCACTCCTTACTGCCTTCTCACATTGCTTGCCTACCCATTAGGTCATCTGATATGACTACTCCCAGGTCCCTTTCCATTTTTGTTGTTGTTAGTATCTAACCCCCCACTGTGTACTCTTCCCCTTGGTTTTTATTTCCCAGGTGCATTACTTTGCATTTCTTTGTATTGAATCTAAACTACCATACATTTTACCATTCCTCCAACCTTGCCAAGTCCCTTCTCATCCTTTCCACCCCATCTTTTGTATCAACCCTGCTGCAGATCTTTGTGTCATCTGCAAAGAGACATACTTTTCCTTCCAGTCCCTCTGCAATGTCACTTATAGACATTAAAGAGGATTGGTCCCAGTACTCAACTCTGCAGTACCCCACTAGTAGCCCCCCTTTCTTCAGAGTGGACTCAGTTTACTATTACCCTCTACATCCTGTTGTCCAGCCAATTTTTTACCGAGGCTACCACCTTGGGACCCACTCCAAGGCTAGCTAATTTGTATATTAATCTTTTGTGTGGAACTGTGTCATATGGCTTGCTAAAGTCTAGGTAGGCCATGTCCACAGCCTCTCCCTGGTCTACTACTTTGATCACACAGTCAAAAAAACTATTGGATTCATCTGACATAACTTTCCCACTGTGAAACCATGATACCTTAGGTCCTGTGCCCTGCTGGCCTCTAGGTTCTCAACAATTCTTTCCTTCAGAAGTTCTTCCATCATGTCCCCACCACTGAGGTCAAACTAGCAGGTCTGCTGTTTCCTGCCTCTGCCCTACTCAACTTTTGCGAAGTGGAATCACATCCCCCATTCTCCAGTCCTCAGGTACCACCCCATCCTCCCATGATTTGTTAAAGAGGGTAGCCAGTGGTGTCACTTGTTCTACCCTTAGTTATTTTAGAATTCTGGGGTGAAACCCATCAGGCCCCATTGCTTTGTCCACCTTCAGTTTCAAGAGTTCTTTCAGAACCCTTTCTTCTGTGAATGGACTGGTATTGACCCCCCATCCAGATTGTTTCTATTGTTTGGTTTAGGTTCCTCCCCCTCCTCTTCTTTTGTGAATACTGATCAGAAGTATTCATTCAGTATCCCTACTTTTTCACTGTCACCCTCTCTTTACATTCCCTCCCCTTTATTAAGCCTCAGTATCCCTCCCTTGGTCTTTCTTCACTCCCTATTGTACCTGTAAAAGGTTTTATTCCCTTTCTCAACAGAGTTGGCCTCAGTTTGAGCCTTTGCTAGTCTGACTGCCTTCCCTGCTTCCTTCTGCTTTAACTGATATACTGTAGTTCTCTGTCCTGATCCTTCTGTGTTTTCTAATATTTCCAGAATGCTATCCTTTTCTCCTTAACCTTCTCTTCCACCTCTTTTGAGAACCATAATGGCATTTTCCTTCATTTTATTTTGTTGATTTGCTTTACACACCTACCGGGTCATAATGTCCTATGCTTAATAGCATACGACAGTATAGCTAACCTGAAACAGCGCTGTCCATGACAGCGAATGGTGCAATACCATGTATACTGCTGTACGTGGTATTGCACCATTCACACTCTCCCAGGCAGAGGATAAGACCTCTGCTGGGAGTGAGCTCTGCCAAGTAGCTGCTGTGGCTCACTGGACTGAGCCACAGCAGCAGGAACCCAGGTGCAGTGTCTGGGACTGGATTTGATTCCTGGTCCCAGACATGTTATTTTTATCCACAAATTGTGCGCTCCCTGAGTTGGACACCACCAGAGTTAAGAATCTTTAGTGGGAGGGTCTGTGGCGTGCAGCCCCCATAACGGGGTGTGTAGGGGCAGAGACCCCCACAGAAAAAAATTCATATGCAACATGGCAATATCGCTCTCTATTGGCAGTGCGATTTTGACATGCTGCATAATGTCTTGTGACATTATGACCCCATAACCTTTATACAAAGGCTTGTTGCCTCTGTGGTGGGAGTTTTGATTTTTTCCCATTTTTTTCTCCACCCTTCCTTCTTGCCAATTTGCTAGGGCTTTTCTGTGGGACCCTCCTAAAGTTCAACACACTTGCTTTTGCATGGCTTGATTCCACAGCTGTGTTTATTGTGAACCACACAGTTTGGTGGTCACTTGTTCCCAGATGACTACCCACTTCTAAATCTGAGATCCTCTCTCCATCTCCATTTAAAAGTACCAGATCTAAGATTGCTCCCTCCCGTGTGGGTTCTAACAGTAGCTGTCTGAGGCATGCCACCTGTAGGGCATTGAGAATGACCCTGCTCTTGGCCATGGATACAGTAAAGGTACTCCAGTTAACATCTGGCATATTCAGGTCCCCCATCAGCAGTATCTCTCCTTTTTCTGCCATTCTAAGTGTTCCTTGTATAATTTTCTTGCCCATTGCCTCCTCCCGAGATGGGGGTCTGTAAGCAACCCCTGTGCAGATTGTGGTGCCATTTTCTGTCTCCAGGGTGACCCACAGTGCCTCCACCCCTCCCTGTTTACCCTTTAGTTCTGCTGCTTTGATTCCTTCCCTTATTTAGAGAGCTACTTCTCCTCCTCATTTATCCTACCTGTTTCTCGTGTAAATTGTGTACCCTGGCATGTTGACATTCCAGTTATGGTTCTCTGTATACTGTGTTTCTGTGACTACCACAATATCCAGATGTCCCTCTTCCTGCAAGGCCACTAGTTCGGGGAGCTTATTACCCAGACTACGGGCATTGGTGCTCATTGCCCTCCATGTTTTGATGGCCTTCCCCCTTTTAGGCCCATCCCTGTCCTTACTGCTTTTGCCTTTTTCTGAATTTACACCTGTCCTGCTCCCTATCAACTTTTCTACCTTTGTGTCGACTTCACTAACTACCCTGTTTTGTGGGTGGAGGCTGGGATTTCCCTGCTTCCCTTCAGTGCCTCCCCCCCTTGGCCAGTTTAAATGCTTGCCAATTAAGCATTTAAATCTATCACCTAGGATCCTGGTTCCCCTCCTGGACAGATGCAAGCCATCACACCAGTATAGGCCTGTATCCCTCCAGGTGGACTCCCTTTCTTCAGTGAAGCCAATTCAGAGTTCCACCCATCCCCATCATGAAATGCTTCTAACAGCACCCACTCCCTTGCCCTCATGGTGGATGGGGTGCCCCACTCCACTCCTGGTAGGTTGAAGTCCCCCCCCCACCACTGTACTTCTCTTCTGGCAGACCTTCCTAATTTGCTCAGCTAATTCTCTTTCCAGATTACTCCCCTAATCTGGTGGCCTGTACACAACCCCCATCCTCATTGTCCTATTCTTTGCATCTTGGAACTGTGTCTATAGTGCTGCTGTCCTCCCTCCTCCCATTCCTCCCTTACACACATTATTCCCTCCCTTACATAGATCACCATCCCCCATTCCCCTTACCAATGTTCTTTCTGAATAACCTGATCCCCGGGATCATCATATGCCAGTCCTAGTACTGGGTGGTCCATATTTCCATGATGACTACAATGTCCACCCCCTTCACTGCCAAGAGATCCTTTAACTCCAATATTCTATTCCTTAGGCTGCTTGCATTTAGTGAAACCATGCTTCAGTCTGTCTCCTCCCTTTCCGTACCCTTATTCTCCCCCCCCTTATCCCTCCTGTGCTGCTTTCCAACTACTTATATCCATAACTAGGGGGTAAGCTCACTAGGCTCCACTTTCCAAACCCTTTTCCCATCAGCGGTCCCCTCGCCACCCCTCCACTGCTAGTTTAAATCCACCTTTGTTGATATATACCCCTCCATTCCCCATTTTAGTATCTCCCCTCCCTGCTCAAATGTATAGCACAGTGGTTTAAAGCTCTGAGCTACAAATCTGGTGACATCAAGCAGACCAGACTTGGGTTTGAATCCCACAACTTCCACTTGCATACTATGTGACTCTGAGCAAGTCACTTACTTCCCAGATGCTCCCAGGTCGCACCTGGAAAAAAGGTTTCAGCTTAGTGTGCTACTCCTGGTTAAAAAACAAAATAAAACAAAACAAAAAAATACTATCCTCTGTGTATAGGTCACTATTGTCCCAGGTCCTGCCCCAGTCTGACACTAATCCATACCCCTTGATATGGCACCAATCCCTCAGCCAATCATTGAACTCCTATATCTTCTTTTCCCTCACTGTATTCACACATAGTACTGTGAGTAACTCAGAGAACTCCACCAACCTCCCCATCTCCCCATACTGCCAACCAAAACCTTCTAACCTTGTTTTTACCATCTCCCCCACCAAGTTAGTTGTACCCACATGCATCACTATATGAGGTTTCTTCCTCCCCTTTCATGCACACTTGACAAGTGCCTGCCCTGCCCTGCCCTGCCAGTGGTCAACCCTGGAATAGCCTCAACCCAGATACGACTGTGCCTTTCTCCCATTCCACCCCATCTGACCCCTTTCAATATAGAATCCCCCAGCACTAGTACTCCCTATCCTTTTGTCCCATACCCCCTCCTCCTGTTTTCATTGTCTACATTTCCAGAGTCCACACTGCCCTGCTCTTATTACCTCTATCTGCACCATTTGTGAATCCTACATCTTCCCCATTTCTGCTTCTCCCTCTGCCTCTACTTTGCTGTTCCCCTTCCCTTCTTTCTTTCCCAGCATGAATCCTGAGCCTGCATTACCCTTCTCCTTCCTCCAACAATCTCCAACACTTCCCCTACTACCTCCGATGCCAACACTGCAAACCTATAACTTGCTACCCCTGCAGTGGTGCCCATCTTCTCCTTTCCCCTGCCCTGAGCCTTCCCTCCACTTACTACCCCTCTTCTCTTCTCTTCTCTTCTTACCCCATCCCCTCTTCCTACAGCCTCACAGGATTTAGCCCTGCTGTTCCTCCGCTGCTTCCCCAGTTACTCCTGTCCAGGGTCCCTCCTGCCCCAGCCCCCCCTCACCCTCTCCAGCTCCCTCCACAGCCCCTGTACCTCCTCTTCTAGTCTGCTCAGCCTGTAGAAAATTGGACAACCTCACCAGTTTCCATAGTATATTCATCCAAACAGCCGACCCACAACCATTGCAACCCACTATCCTCCCTGTGCCTTTCACCCTTACTCCATGGTGCCCCCATTCCATCCACTATTCCAATGTCTCTAGCCACCCTTATTCATGCCCCTCCACCCTAGTGCGATCCCCCATAATATCCCATTTTCCTTCCCTCCATTATTCACACTTAACTTAAACGTAACCTCAGTTTCTTGTCACACAGTCTGTACAACAATAGCTGGATACCATATGTGACCCTACTAACTTACTTCTGAGTCTTCCTTTACCCTGTTGGTCCCTAGCTTGTTAGCTCAGTAACTCTAGTTAACACATTTATGCATGCTTTTGTCAGTCTGAACTTCAAACTTCCAACCTTAAGTATGCAGTTACCCATCCTTAACTCAAACCTGTCAATTTGACTTTCAAACTTGAAACTTGAAAACATTTAAACCTTAAAATCCAGCTAGTAAAAGTTTAAGTGTCTGAACTTTTCACAACCTGACTATTAGGTTTAAGAGTTAGCTCATACCGGAAGTTTGCAGCTCCCCCAAAACCTCCCTCACAGCCTTCAAGCATAACCCACAGTGACTTTTCAGTATTTATGAAGGGCTGGTGGAGGGGGTGGGTAGAGGGCTATTTTCAATCCATTCAGCCACAGTCCACAGACAAGCCAGCAACTGTTAAAGATTTAATCTAAATTCAAAAACCACCAGCAAAAATACAAAAAAAAAAACTCAAAGATAAAAACTCTCAGAGACAAATGCCACATATTCAAATTGCCCTCTTACCACTCCCTACAGTAAGTAGAATGAACAATGTCTCAGTGAACATTTAAAGAGAGATTTAAACTAAAATCCAAACAAACTTGATTGGCTGCTCTGATTCTGGGCAAAGAAACCCTTCCGCCAGCCCCAGACAAGCCAGCAACTGTTAAAGGAAGATTTAAGCTAAATTCATTCCATCCAGCCACAGTCCCCAGACAAGCCAATAACTGTTAAAGAAGAATTTAATCTAAATTAAAAAACCACCAGCTAAACTTACAAAAAAACTCAGAGATAAGTAAACTCTCATAGACAAATTCACCTCATATTCAAACTCCTCTCATACCTCTCCCTATAGCAAGTATAACGGCAGTAACGATGAAGCACCCCAATCCTTGAGTTGATAATCTTTGCAATTATGTTTATATGGTGAGTGAATGAGAGAGCTGTGTTGAATGTTATAACAAGATATTTAAATGTTTGGACTTGCTCCAGAGGTTGGTTTAGGTTGTGTGCAAATGGTCAGGCTGGCATTTTTGTGCAGGATGTGAGGGTTACAAAAGAGCATGACTTTGGTCTTTTTATAATTCATGAGAAGTTTATGTTGCTCAAACCAGGCATTGACTAAACTTAAGTTTTCCTGTAGGTCAGTCTTTAAAGAGAGTGGGTCGGGGCTGTGAGAATAAAAGACAGAATCATCCACATAGAGAACCATGTTGTTTTTACAGGCTGAGGGGAGATTATTGATGAAAAGGCTAAAGAGTAGTGAGCCAAGGATGGAGCTTTGAAGTACACCTGAACAAACAGAAAGACTAGTTGAGAGGGTGTTACAGATCTTTGCTTGCTGGATATGATCAGTTAGGTAGTTGTTGAACCAGCTAGTAACCTCTGTGGCAAGACCTAGTGAGGGGAGGGTGCAGAACAGGAGAGAGTGGTTAACTGTATTCAAGGCCTTAGTAAGGTCAATGTAGCTTGAGCCAACTAGTAGTAGTAGTAGTATATGTTAATTCATAATCAATGAAAGGGAGTAACTCAATTGAGCACAGCTCATCTACAATTAGGTCCCAAGCAGCATTCATACAGTTTCCATACGTATACAATAACATCATGCACGATGATCACAAATACAATACTAACAAAATGAAATACAAGTATGACATATACATGGTACCGTATATAATTCATATGCAATGAGAAGCATAAGTAATAATCCTAGGTATTTCCCCTTGAACAACATTATAATATCTGACTCTGTTCTGTAAATCATCTTTTTAATTTATCTTTAGTAACCCTAGAGTTGACACCTCATAATTCTACTAGCAAAATATTCCATATAGTTGCTCCGCTATGCAGGGGTGTTGCTCTCCCCACTTCTGGATTACTATCAATAACCTGATTCACAATGCTCTGCACTGAACATAATCAGGATTTAATAGATCTAATCTGATATACTGTAGTTCTAAAATATATGTTGGTACTTGTTTCTTACAGACCATCAGAACAAATTGAGACAAATGCAAATCCCTTCTGGTCTGTGGTCTGGCCCAGTTTAGCATACAACATAGGTCACAAACGTGAGTGTTATATGGGACATCCAAGATAAATTGAGCTAGCCTATTAAATACTATATCAAGCATATCCAAGTATGATTTTGCTGCTCCTGTATACAGGTATCCCCATAGACCAGAACAGGGACTATCAATGTGTTGACTATTCTTAGTCTTGTTTCCAAAGTCATGTAATTTCTTATCTGATACATAACTCCAATGTTTTTGTTAATATTGTTAATAACCATATCTATATGGTACCCCCATTTCAGTGAACTGCCCAGCCACAGACCTAAATACTTATACTGCATGACCTGCTTAATATCCACCCCATCCTTGGTTTGAACATATATGGCATCTTTACCCCCATGCCCATATTTCTACTGAACAATACAGTTTGCATTTTTTTAGCATTCAGTTTCAATAGATGGGCCTCAAAATACTTCTCAATTAATGTAAATGCCATCTGTAACCTGTTCTGGACAAATTCAACAGAAGGACCCTCGACATAAATCATCATATCATTGGCATATAAATTAAATTTAATGTCCGCATCAGTGAAACACAAGTCATTGACAGACATTGAAAAGTAAGGGCCCTAAAATGGAGCCCTGGGGGACCCCTGATTTGATAGCAATTGGTGAAGTCCTATAGAGACCTAAATTGACAAGTAGTTTCTTGTCCTGTAAATAAGATGAACCATTTTATGGCCTTTCTGTTAGACCCACTTCCCTGAGCCTGGACAGGAGGATACCATGATTCAGGGTATCAAAGGCCTTTGACAGATCTATAAAAAACTGCCTGATCATCATCATCCTCCTGTCCAGACCCAGCTGCAAGTCACTCACCATCTTTATCAGTGCGGTCTGTGTACTGTGTTTTGAACAGAATCCAGATTGAAATTTATTTATCCTATTTCCTTTTTCCAAATTTTCTTTAAGTTGGTTTGAAATTAACTATTAGAAACTTTTGGACACAAAAGGCAACAAAGCAATGAGTCTGTAGTTTCCTATATCTTCTTTCAGTCTTGCTTTAAATATTGGTATTATTTTAGCAGTCTTTGAATCTGTTGGATTCTCTCCAGTTTGTAAAGAAAAGTTGAAAATATATGCTAAAGAATAGGAAATACATGGGGCAGTGTATTTTAGCAAGTTTGTAGGTATCTTATCTAGACCACTGCTTTAGTTGTGTCTGGTTTTAACAATTAATTTCTGACTTCTGTTACTGTAACATTATGAAATTCAATTTTTTTAGGTTTTCCTAAATCTTGCTCAGTTATTTTCTCCCTTTATTTCCTAACTGTTGGTTCACTGGAACCTGATCCAAGATTACCTGTCTCTATAAAGTAATCATTAAACACACTAACCATCTTATCACACAATGGTACCTGTTGTCCATTTATCAAAAAAGTGTTCTTTTGGGTGGTCATTGTCCAGAGCCTTATGGATGAAGTTAGTGTAGGCAAGTAGGACAGAGGTAGTACTGTGTGACTTTCCAAAGACATGCTGTTGTGGGCACTGAAGGTTGCATTTGGTAAGATACTCTGTGAGCTGGTCAGCAACAATGCACTTGAGGGCTTTAGAGAGGGGGGTCGAAGGATGCATATGGGATGGTAGTTATTGCTCTACATCCTATCTCCACTTTTATAGACCAGCATGACAATTTTGGATTTCCAAATGTTGGGGAATTGACCAAGAGATAGAGCTGGATTAAGGAGAAATGTGAGAGGGCTGACGACAGCATCCAGTGTGAGGCATAGAAGTTTGAAATCCAAGGTGTCCCCACTGTACCTGGCCTTACCAAGGACCCCTTTTATGTATTTTTTTGACTCAGACATTGTTACACACCTGACATAGAATGGAGGGATAGTGAGAGAGGTGGCAGCAGGAGTGGTACCTTGTATAGGGCTAGGGGAGTCAAAGAAGTCAGGAGGGAGAATCTCACTTAGATCAGTAAATGCTTTATTAAAAGCATTTGCAATTAGCTTTTGGTCCTGGATGTTAATGTGTTAATGCCATTTACCTGTAGCAGTGTGAGGGGAGTTTTAGTAGGCTTGCCTGTGAGGTCTTTAAGCAATTCTCAGAAACTACAGCCATTTCCCCAGGAGTTTGTGAGTTGCTCTTTGTAGTATTCTTTGTTTGCCTTACCGATTGCACTAGTACATAGGTTTCTGGTGTCCCTGTAGAGCAGCAAATTGTTATGCTTTCCAGTGGCCTTTGCACAGTGCCATAGCTTATCTCTCTGATTTATAAGGTTTATTATAGCATTGGAGATCCATGGGCTGGGATGACCTTAGATCTTTTTTTTATGGAATGGAGCAAAGCGGACACATGCTTTGTTAAACTGGCATATGAAGTAGGAGACAGCATCATCCATCTTGCTGAACCTACTGATAGGAGACCAGTCACATTGAGCCAGATAGGTTTGAAGGTAAGGTTACCTTTTTTTAGGACATGATGGTAGACCATATTGGGTGGTGGTTTGGGAGCCTTATTAGGCCAATAACAAAGTACAGGGGAGTTATCACTCAGCGAGTCAGGTAGAACCTCAGAGCCAGTGATTCTGTCAGAGTGTGTGCTGTAGATTGGGTCAAAGAAGGAGCTAGTACCAGTCCTGAGGTTGAATCTTGTAGGGGAAATGACAACCTGGGAGATACAGATGGATGTGATAGCAAATTTAAATGGGGCTGCTTCAGGAGCAATCCAGTTTATATTAAAGTCACCCAGGATCACAGCCTCAGACTGAGAGGGAAGTGTTTCAAGATAGTGACCATTTTGAAGCCTGATGCCTGATCCCGTGGGGGATATAGACTGAAAGAACAGTTAAGGATTTCCTGCATTGCTCCAGTAGGAATTTGATAGCTAGTAATTGTGAGTTGTTGGGTGTAATGTGAGGGAGGGCTATGCACTTTAGATGGTCTGTAACATATATAACACAGCTGCCACCCCATTTACTCAACCTATCTTGCCTAGACAGACTGTAGCCAATCAAAGAGAGCATGGTGTTAGGAACCCAGGAACAGAGTCAGGTATCATTGATTGAGAGAATATCTGGGGTGTGCAGTGACATCTAGACTTACAGTTCATTGAGTTTAGGTCGTAGGCCCCTGATGTTGATGGTGGCAAGGGTAAAATGCTTATTTTTTTGGTTTTATTAGAAAGGGGTAAAAGGAGGGCCAAGGTTAGGGCGTACAGTGCCCAAGAGAAGGAGAAGGAGCAAGGCAATCCTGGCAAGGTATTGCTTGAGCATCTTGGAAGTGATGGTGTGCCTACACCTGGATGGATGGGTGGTGTTTTGACAGTGGTTCAATACTGATATCAGATGTAGAGAGAGGATCATGGGGGGTGGCAGGTGCCTGGTAGAGGTGGTTGTGTGTAGATAGGGCTTGCTGAGGTGGGGTGATGGGTTTTTCAGGGATTGGTGCAGTGTGGTACCGTAGATCAACATGTTGTGAGCATCTGAGGTGAAGGATCAGGGGAAGATAACACTTGACTAAAAGTACCAGGAGGTAAAGAGTCAGTTGTGCCATGGCGATCGGTGGGGTGGGTGAGATACCAGAGTTCATGAGGGTGAAGGAGGCTCAGAAAAAAATAGGGAAAAAGTCAGTGGAGTAGTATAGATACTCTGGGAGTGAATGTGAGAGAAAAATGACAGTGGGAGGAGAGGAAAGTGTCAGTGGGAGAAATGTAGACACCTTGGGAGGGTTGGGAAAGGAGGACCAAAAGGTATACTAAGGGGTGCGCTGTGTTATATTGGTTTGGCAGCATAAGGAGGTAGGGCTTGAAGGGCAAAATGCACATTTAAAGAGTGCTGGGATGGGGGACGGTGGGCAGGAAAAAATTCAAATAACACCAACCTCAGCTAGTTAGAGAAAGAGTAAGTAGAACACAGACTGCAAAAGCAGCTAGCCAAGGTAGAAAATTTCTAGCCAGTAGCCACTGTTTCAGCAGCAGAAGTGACTGATAGGGGCCAGAGTCAGAAAGACAGAGAGAGAAGGACAAATGGAGAAGGTGGCTTTGAATGCTGAAGAGTGCTATGGAGTTCGCCGAGTGTCTTGGAACTGTACCTAGTTTGGCTTGCTGATAGGAGGGAAGCAGAGCACAGTCAGAGACTCATCATTCCAGCTGCTACCACTGGTGAAGTGGGTTGCTTTATCAGGGGCTCTGGATCTAAAGGAGGGTCAAAGGCATAGAGTTATCAATAAGTAACAGCCTTGGGACGTCCTGTGTCTTAATCAGTGGAATGGTTATCTAGAAACAAAAGGGACAGATGGGAAGAGGGGAGGGTCAACAGCAGACAGAGTGAGCAGCCTTGTGGGGGAATAGGGCAAAAGCATGTGAAAGGGTTGAGGAATAGGAGGGCAGGAAAGAGTGGTGTTTGCTGAGAGTGAGGAGGGACAGAGATGAATAACTCAGAAAGACTAAGAAGAAATTAGGAACAGAGTCCAGGAAAGAAAATAAATTCCACAGCAGTTCAAAACAGCATAAACAGTGCAAGTTCTTTCTGATTACTAAAAGCATCCAGTACTTTCTGTTTACAAAGTATACAGTTAATTGGCTCTACAAATTTTTAGTTAAGCAAATATTGACTCCAAGAAAATTCAAATAACACAGACCTCAACTAGTTAAAGAAAGAGTGAGCAGAAAACAGACTGTGAAAGCAGCTAGCTTGGGTAGAAAATCTCCAACCAATAGCTACTGTTTCACCAGGAGAAGTGATCAATAGCAGCCAGAGTCAGAGAGAGAAGGACAAGTGGAGAAGGCAGCTTTGCATGCTGAGGAGCACTGTGGAGTTCTCCAGGCATTCTGGGACCATACCTGGTTTGGCTTGCTGGCAAGAGGGGAGCGGAGCATGGTTGATGGCCCAATAGCCCAGCCACTACTGTTGGTGAAGTGGGTTGCCCAATCAGGGGCTCTAGATCTGGTTCAGCTTGCTGGCAGTAGGGGAGGGGAGCAGAGCATAGTCAGTGGCCCAACAGCCCAGCTGTTACTGCTGGTGAAGCAGGTTGTTTGATCAAGGGCTCTGGATCTGGTTTGGCTTGCTGGCAGGAGGGGAGCATGGTCAGCAGCCCAACAGCCCAGCTGCTACTGCCGGTGAAGCGGATTGCCTGATCAGGGGCTCTGGATCTGGTTCACCTTTCTGCCAGGAGGGAATTGGAGCATGGGTTGGTGGCCCAACAGCCCAGTGGCTACCGTCGATGAAGTGGGTGCCCGATCAAGGGCTCTGGATCTGGTTCGGCTTGCTTGAACAATTGATGGCCTTACCATTTCTCCAGTGGGAAAATACATCAGTATCAATCCGTTTATCGTTATGTATTGTATAGCTGAAGATGTTATCTATTTCTGTAAGTACTTCTGAAAATGATTTTGTGAGGTCTTCAAACATTTTGAAAGAATATCATCGGTATAGGTACTAATTTTTATGACATCTGAACCTATATTAAAACCTACAGTGTTTATGTTTGATTGATTTTACTCAGAAAGAGCTCAAAAACAGTTTAAATAAGGTAGGAAGAAGGGAGCAGCCTCACCTTACACCACTGAATATTCTAAAATTATCTGTCAAAGTCTGACTGAATTGAACCTTAACTGATGGTGCTCCTTATTGTGAGGAAAAATGTCCTATCTTTTCAAATATTCGAGCTAATATTTTTGATCAACTAAATCAAATACCTTTCTAGCACTGACTGGAAATTCATATTTGTATTCCAGTACCATAACAAGATGAAGTGTAGATTGAACTTTTCATATAGGTGTGCTGTGGTTTTGTTGTTAACAAATTCATATTGATTTTGATGGATGACAGCAGGGATTTTCTCCACCAACCAATGTATAACCAATTTGGCAAAAACTTTGTAGTTGTGACTGAGAAGCGTTATAGGCCTGTTGCTATTAAGACTAGATTTTTTGTTACCTTTCTTCAAAATTTAAACAACTTTGGCTTCATTCATGGATTAATGGAGGTCCCTGAGGCCATGTATCAATTCCTGTAGCTTGAGAGAAAACTACAGAATTAGCTCCTCCTGAAACACACTGTACTAAAATAATTGGCATGAAACCATTTAATCCATGTGCCATTCTCTTAGAAAAGTTCTTATTGACTGTTCTTATTTCCTACTCAGTTAAGGAAGTGTCATCTGTGGCCAAGTTTGAAAATTCCATATGTTTAATACAATTATCTAATAATTTGTTTTGGTCTGGAGAAAAGAGTCTTTGATAGAACTCTTTAAAATGGTTGCATATTATGTCCCCCATTATTTTTTCAGCTAATGGTACAACACCCTTTCTTGACTCAAGTGCTATAATTCCTTTCTACGTGCTTTATTAAGGTATGTGCTAATAATTGACCAGGCTTGTCACCTTGTAAGTAACAAGCACATTTAACCTCTTTAAATTCCTTTCCATTACATCATTTCATTGTTGCATTTTTAATCTTTCTTCCCTTCATTCATCATATTACTAAGCATGATCTTGTAATATTAGGGCATGCAATTCTTTCAGTCTTGAAATTTATATTTTCTGCCTTTTTCCCCTCAAACTTTAGCAATTGTAAGATATACTGTAACATGCCAATACTGCCTTGTTGAAATACTAGACTGAAAGAATTGCATACCCTAATTGATAGTGTATCCAAACATCAACTATATCACATAGCTCCAGAAACATATTTAGTATTGTAGAAATTTTTATATTTTCCTTTTTAACTTTTGAATTTTTATCCAAACTTGGGATCACTAAAGTAATATCCTATGCTTTTAAGGCAATTAAAGCTTCAGTACTTTCCACTATTAAAAACATCATATTTTTCAAAGAGTTTATTATGGTGGCCCTGAAGTGCAAAACACAAACAAAAAAGTGAAAGGCAATCAAAGAAGTAAAGTAACAACCAGAAAATAAAATGCAAACAAAAAAATGAAAGCAATAAAACAAAATGTAAAGTGTGTTACTACAAAACTAATGTAACACACAGCAAAGCCAAATGTAACATCCAACCAAAAGAAATGGAAAATGCAACACAGAACAGTGAAATCCATTCAGAGGTGATGAAGTTATAAAAATATATTAACACAATTAAAACATGAAAACAAATTTAATATAGCACAACAAAAAATGTGAATGCAAACATAAAAGCATAACACAACTAAAATATGAATGCAAACAAAAAGCATAGCACAACAAAAAAGTGAATGCAAACAAAAAAGCATAGCACAACAAAAAGGTGAATGCAAAAAAAATAGCACAACTTAAAAATGAATGCAAACAAAAAGTATAGCACAACAAAAAGGTGAATGCAAACAAAAAAGCATAGCACAATTAAGATGTGTGCAAACAAAAAAGCATATCACAACAAAAAAAGTGAATGCAAACAAAAAACATAGCAGAACAAAAAGATGAATGCAAGCAAAATGTGAATCAAGAATCAAAGAGTTAGCTGGTACCTCAAATAGCTTGTCCAAAAAAGTAATTGCAAATGAATGCGTCCTCTGACAGGCATTCTGTAGTGTCCACTGGCACCCTCCACACTTACCCCATCACTTGCCAAGGACACACTACTTGCCAAGGAGTCACTAGCATACAGAGGCAATCTGTTGCTGTCTCAAGCCAGTTATTTGCTTCTGCCCAGTGGCACACATTCCTAGTGCCCAGTGGCATCCTCTGAGCAAATGTCCAATCTGTATCAACCATTCAATGCATGCCAAGAAGCACCATCTCCCTCTTTCTATCATCTGCCAAGCAAGCACTAGGATCCTAGGGCTACTCCCTCACCCAACTCCATGCCAAGCACACCATGGTGTATGGTATCAGTCCCCTCCCTAACCACATCCAGGGCCAAGCAGTCCCTGATAACCAGTGGCACTACCTTCACCTACCCTATGCCATGTGAAGCATTTAATGGTTTTCAATGGCACCTCCTCCCTCCCTCATCCTGCACCAAAAACTCCCTGGTGTCTACTGGCACCCCTTCCCTCCCCTTCCTTTTCCCCATGCTATGAACTCTCACATACCTGGTGGCACCCCCTCCCCTCCATTCAATGTTAAGCACTCCCTAGTATCCAGTGGTGCCTCTGTTCATGTCAAATACTCCCTGTCCCTGGTGTCCACTGGCACTCCTCCCTCCCTCATCCCATTTCATTCAAAACATTCCCTGCCATTCAGTAGCACTAAATACCATTTCCCATCCCATGCCAAACCCTTTCTGGTATCCATTGGCCATTCCCTTACTCAGACCCATGCCAAGCACTCACAGGTATCCAACTGCACACTCATGCTCACCCTGTCCCATGCCAAGTGGTCTCTAATGTCCAGTGGCACCCCTCCCTCACCACATCCTATGCCAAGGACACCCTGGTGCATGGAATGTCATTCCATTACCCCAAGCATGTCCAATGCCCTGTACCATATTGTATGGCAAGCACTACTTGGTTTGTAGTGGCCCCCTCCATCTTACACACAATGGGCATGATTCATGAATGGGTGGGTTTCCCATATGAAACATGCACAATCTGCTCATGCAGTTCCACACTTGTGAACAGTGTGCAGTGGACAGCATTTGTTATCACTGGCCACAGCACACCTCCTATCCACAGACCCTCCCCCGGTATGCTAATGCAAGGGGGCAGACCAGCAGACACAGGTGGGCAGCCAATGGGATGCTTCTATCCAGTCTGTTAGTGGATCCCCCATGGTGTGGGAGGCTCTGGTAGCAATGTACTGGTTCCATGAAGGGACAAGGGGAGAGTGCCTGGGGACCACCTTAGCCCCACCTCTGTTCCATGGGGATGGTGGCATTGTGAGGGGACCAGCAATGCTTTGCCATTGCCAATGGTGGCATTGAGAAGGGGGTGCAACAGTTATGCCTGCAACCCCCCCCTTGCATTGAGGATGCAGCCCAGAATGGAACATAGCACGATTGTGAATGGGCAACATGGGGGTACCCCCCCTGGTGTGGTACAATCGCACCCTTGGTGTGGCGTCCTGCGGCCAACAGGGATCACTTGCATTGTGTACTAATGTGCCCTTTAGTGAATATCATGGGGGAAGACAGTGCACCACTGTGAGTCATTTGGTGCTGAGAATGCTTAAGTGCTGCCCTTGCACACAACATAGGCACTGGTGAATAGCAGACTGACCCACTCGTACACCCAGTCACAGACTGACCACTTACACACTCAGTCACAGACTGATTCATTAACATACTTATTCACTGACTGACTCACTTACTCACTCATTCACTCACTCCCTTTCCTACTCTTCATAACAGCCCATGTAAATATATAGCACCACACTCAACCACAGTTAGAAATGGTAGAACATGTTTTGATTGTGGTTGCTGATCATTGTAGTAAACAATTGTCAGCCTAACTTTGTAATGGCATGGTCCACAATGGTCATCATCACAGAATCTTATTAAATGATGATTGACCATGATGATGACTGATTTTACTTCTAAGTTCTCATTACCTGGCAGCTGGAAAGGGAGCAGACGAGCAGCTATGAAAGCAAGAGATGATGTGATATGCTTGCCTGTACTGGGGGGGGCAGTACATTCAAGTACAATTCAAGGGTGTCCCACATTTGTGCGAAGAAAGGTTTATAGGTACATCATCCTACACATTAAATATTTTACATTGTGCCATCCCCATTTTAAAGTCCTCTCCTTCCTCTCATTTTAAACATACCTCACTTCATTCCCTACACTACATTTTAAATATACTGTACATTTGTAGTGCCCCAGAATTTCTGGTGCCCTCCAGAACTGGGCATTGAGGTGCTCAGGGCTGGCTAGGGGGTTAGTTGTGCCCTTGGCAGGAAGGTGCCCCTGTTTTGTGCCCCAGGATTAGGTGCCACAGACATAGGCGCACTTAGGTTATGTACCCCTACCAACAAAAAAAGTAATTTGCAATCAAATAAGTAAAGCAACGATGGAAAAAAAATGTAAACAAAAAAGCAGTGGGGTTCACTTGAAAGGTAATTTGTGCCATTGGGCTCATAAGATGCTGTTGTCCAACATCAGGGAAGGCAGTGGTCTGGAAGCTGCAAGCACGTGTCATCTAGTGAACAGAAAGCTGGGGGTGGGGAGGGTGGGAGCAAGTGATGCATTGTTTTATGAGACTGTGGCTCAGCCAGGAGTGTAGCCAGAAATTTCCGTTTTGTACACAATCTCCAATGGTTACACCCCCCAATTAAAAAATGTACACATCCCTTCCAAATGGCACCCCTTTCTAAACAAGTCAGATTGGTGTCTGATGATTCCTCTACTCTCTAAGGAGGTTAAACATGTATCAGACCCTCCTCAGTGGCCTACACTAACCCTCACTGGGTCTCCTGGGTCTGTGTGGTGACAGCTTGTCTGTGTCTGTAGCTTAGTTTTTGTGGATTTACATGGTTTTCTGCTTGGAGTAACTACACCATTCTTGCTCACTACATCCGTGAAAGTCTCCAGAACTGAATTTCTGCAAAACATCATCACCAGGTATCTGCATTTTTCATTTAAAAATCAACTTTTTGGAAGCTATCCCAAGCAAAACATAAGTCAAGCAACTAAGTCTGACAAACTCAGTGACTCTAGGTCTTGCTTGAATCCACATTTTCATCTGACCTCCTCCATGATCTGTATGTGGGCTTTTCAACAACCTCTTTGAATGACAAAGATGCATGCAGACAAAAGGATTTCACATCCTGCATATGCGCAGGCACAGTTCATCACCTTCAGGAATTCTAACATATTCTGTGACTCTGGACCTCAGCTGTTGATAATTTCTTTTGGCTTATGACTTAACCACCAGGTATCTACAAGATGCTGAAATCCTTTCTCCTACAAATTCTCCTTATGCTGCTCCTGCTCTCAGGAAATGTTTACCCCAACCCAGGACCACCTGGGCAGCCAGCAGTGGCACCAAGCAGAAGGACATGGACACTCACCATGGCATCAATCAACGCCTGCAGCATCCTCAACAAACTTGATTCCCTCCAAACATGGATCCTATAGCACAACCCATATGTCCTCTCAGTTGTGGAAACATGGCTAAACCCTAAAATCCCTGATACCTCAGTCTCTATCCCTGGCTACTGCATTTTCAGGCAAGACAGGATTGCTAAACAGGGTGGGGGCTGCGCCATCTATCTTAAGGATACCCTTATGGGTCACATCATCCCATCCCCTAGCCTGAGCAACTCCTCTCAGGTCCTCACAATCAAAATCCTCCTTGGTGCACATGACAAGGAATTCACTGTCATCTCAGTTTACCTACCCCCAAGAGACCAGGCTGCTGGCTTCCATAGCATCATGGAATATCTAAGGGTCCAGCAACATAATTCTGAAACCATAATCATGGGTGATTTTAACATTAACTGGCTCTCCACTGAGGCCGCTACCTATAAGGATGCAGCGGCCGCACATCACCTCACTCAACTGGTCAATGCCCCCACTAGGTATAACTATAGGACAGGCTCCCTTACACTTCTAGACTGGATTCTGTCTAACTGCCCTGAATGCATCTACAATGTTTCTGTATGTCCCATACTTACCTGTACATACCCAATGCTGCACTTTTCACCCTCTTGCCACCCTTCGTACATTCCTTCTCCCCCCCTACCCTCTTCCCTCTCCCTATGACTCTGGCACTCCTTATCTGTTGTCTATTTTCTCTGACAAATGCCGCTGGCTGCCTTGCTACAATGCTACCCTTGAACTGTATTAATCTGTACTCTGTTTGCAATGTCCACATTGTTGTAATGCCTGTCTTGATGTTCCCCATAATTTGTATTTCTCTGACGTGGAACCTTTGTAAAAGCACCGTGGCTCAAAGGTATTTGTAATCCTAAACTTGATAAATAAAAAAAAAAAATTTCCGGATACAATAAGTGACCACTTGCCTTTCATCTGTTCCTGGGCAAACAAATACCACAAGCCCCCTCCCAAGCTTATCTATGCCAGGGTTATCAAACAAGAGCACCTCCAGCTGTTAAAATTCCATCTAACCAGGCTGAACTGGGCAGTGCTTGACTCCCTCAGTGACACCAACAAAGCTCTGGACCTAATTATCAAACATTTCAATGAAGCCAGTGACATCTATGCACCAGTGAAAAAGATGAAGGTCAAGGGACAGACCAACCCCATGGTTACTACTGACCTTTAAACTCTACTCAAGCACAGAGACCACCTCTGGCAATGTGCTCGTGCAACTCTGACGCAAGTAAACATACAATCATACAAAGCAGCCAGAAATGATTGCACTCAAAAAATACAGAATGCTAAATGCAGCTATTACAAAGAGGCTCTGACCAACTCTTGAGGCCAGGGAAACAAATTCTGGAACAACATGAAAGAACTCACAGGCAAGGATCCTAAAGCACCACCCACTATGCTCAACCTTCATGGCAATCCTACACTCGACCTAGGTACCATTACCAGCACTTTTATTAATGCATTTACAAACCTGGACAGTGTCCTTCCACCAATTGTTTTCGACGACCTCCCCTCCAGCTCCTCCCAAGTTACCCCCCAACTAGAACGTACAACCCCAAAGCTTTTTTTAAGGAGGTCCCATCACAAGTAACTAGAAAATACATTCAAAAGGCCATCGGCAAGCAAGAGTACAGTGGCAACTCCCTTGACCTGAAACTGCTGGCACAAGTCCTCGATGAAATCTTAGAACCACTTACATAGATCTTCAATCTCTTGCTTAGATCGGGCCATTTCCCCTCTCTCTGGAAGAAAGCCACTGTCACACCGGTTCACAAAAGCAGAGATAGGATGCTCCACACCAATTACAGACCTATCTCACTTCTCCTCCCACTATCTAAAGCACTAGAGCAAATAGTGTCAGACCAACTAGTTGAATTCTTGGATAAGTACAATGTACAGTGCCCAGAGCAGCATGGCTTCAGAAAAGGCCACAGTACCACCACTGCACTACTGGAATTTACAACCTTCATCCATGCCACGCTTGTCAAATGGAATTGTGGAGGGGCAGTATTTATAGACCTTACCAAGGCATTCGACACAGTTAACCACCCCCTACTGCTCAAGCAACTGTCCTCCATTGGGATCTCCAGCGATGCCCTTCCATGGTTCACCAGCTACCTTGATAATCGGATCCAACGTGTAAGGATTGCAGGGATCTCTTCGGATGAGAAACTGGTCCGCTCTGGAGTCCCCCAAGGGTCAATTCTGGCCTCTCTGCTCTTCTCCCTCTTTATCAACAATCTCCTCAGTGCCTGCCACCAAAAAAATATTACTATACGCAGACGATGCAGTCCTGTTTTCCAGCCACCATGACATCACAGTCCTTGAATCCCAGCTGCAGCTCGACTTCAAGTGCATTGAAGACTGGTTCAATTCTCATAAACTTGTCCTGAACCACAGCAAGACTAAAGCCATGTCCTTCTGTAACCGACGGAGCAGGCACAACTCTCTGTCTCTCACCATCAAGAACCACCCTGGGAACCCACTCGAACATGTCAAGGAGTTCATGTACCTTGGTATTACCCTGGATAGTACCCTCTCCTACACTTGGCATATTGACACTGTTGCCAAGACCATCAATATACGGATTGGACTACTACACAAACACAAGCACTGTCTGTGGGTGCCCTTAAACTAGCCATCTACAGCTCTGTCACCTCTATCATTGACTACGGCCTTGCCATCTGTGGCTCTGCCTCAACAAGTGCCTTCCACAGGATCTCAGTTTCTCTCAGCAAAGCCTGTAGACTACTAATGGGTGCAGCCCAACAAACTCACACCTGTGACCTCTATGCACAGGCCAGCTGGCTACCCCTACTCAGCAGAATACAATACCAGACCTGCTTACTTACCAAAAAGATTCTCCTTGGTCTCATGCCACCTGGTGTTAGCTCACTCCTTACTACCTACAGTGGCACTCAACAAACATGTGGTGCCCAATCTCTAACCTTTCAGGTTCCCAGATGTCGTACCTCCATGCATCAGTGGTCCTTTATCTATAGAGTCACTCAATGGTTCAATTCCCTCAATAAAGAAGCACTTTCCTCTACTACACTTGGACCCTTCAAAAGGAATCTCAAACTTTACCTGACCTCTACCACTCAATGTGACTGCTTCTCTGAACAGAGATCTCTCTAAACACCTCCCAGCTCGCTCATGTCTCACAGCCCGCCCTTTCCCAGTCTCATTCCCTCTGGCACCGGGCCTTCCTTGCGACTCCTTTCCTGCTTCACATCTCCACTGGTACAAGACATTTTCCACCACCATCGGACAGTGACCCATTAGCCTGCCAACTTCCTCTCCCGGTCGCACGCCTGCAATACTAACTGCCTATGGTGCCCTCTATCGCTTATTGTTACCGCAGCCAGCTGCCTATTCAAGCTGCTCATCATATGAATATTATCTCAAAGAATGTTATAACTGAGTATCTTTATTTTTTCTTTTAGTTGTTTTGGTTGTTTATTGTGCATTCTTTTACTACCTCTGTATGTATGTTGACCCTCATCCTTTGACGTGGATTCTTTGTAAATGAGCAGTTTCTGCTCAAAGGTATTTGTAATCTGAGAATTTAATAAATAAAAAAAAAATACTACAGACTAGAATGATAATATTAACAGAGTGGCTTATGGTTTGTGACAGACACTCAACAAAACTGTACACAAATGTGTACAGTAAGTATGCCTGTCTACACCCTTGGGCTCAGCCATAAAGAATGCTGACAAGATAGCATGTAGAGGGAAGGAGTGGTTGGTGTGTTGTTTTATGAAACCAGGGCCAGGCTAGAGGGTTGCTATGGGGGCATAACACAAAGGGAGGGAGTTTTTTGTTTTTATTAATGAGACTGGTGCTGTGTGGGAGGGTTGACAGGAGGACAGCATGCAAAGGATGGATGTGGGTGTTTTTTTTTTCCAAGACAGCATAGAGAAGGCAGTGTTTACAAGAGGACAGCAAACAGACTGATGGATTAGTTATTTTTATATGTGACTGGGGCCATGATGGAAAAGTTGCTGGGGGATAAAATACAGAGAGAGGGAGTGTTGTATTTTGCAAGACTGCTCCCTGAGAAAGAACCACCATGGTTTCAAGTGCCAGGACACTTGCATTTGTCATCTCATTTTGTTTGGCACAATGAACACTTTTATTTTACACTAAAGGCTCAAATCTGATTTTGTGAGCAACTTTTCTGTTTTCTTCACCTATACATAGTTGGGAGTCACAGCACACATTATCCAAGTGTGCCTGACTTTCTGCTTACTTTGTCTGATGGAACATAAAGCACTGCACTGGGAATGATGATTTAATAGTGTGAGTGTATGCCTACTGATGTATTGCAAAACTTTGTGTACATCCTGTTCAAAGGAGAAGTATATGCATATATAAATATAATCAGGTTACAAAATATCATTATAAATGAACTGAGAGGGGCACTGATGAGCAGCAACAGGTAAAGATGTGGGCTCCTGCAACTCCCGACCCTGCTGAATAACATCCAAATCTGAACTTAAAACAACGCTGAAAATGACTATCTTTATTTGGAGTGTACCATGGAGGAGTTTCTGATATCAAATCCAGGGAAAGGACAGCAATCAGCTGGGAAAGTTCAAAAAAAGCAAGTGGTGGTAAAATCCTCGAATGTGCAAGGCCCTGTCTCACTATCAGCAGCTGAGATGGCAGCTTTAGGCCACAAAGTCTAGGAGCAAGTTTTGGAGGCTCTAGAGGGGAAATGGAGCAAACTAGAGGAAACAATAGATGCTCACCTACAAGGTATGCTGGAGCAGATGGCAATGTAGGCAAATAGAGTGACAGAGGCAGAGGAGCGAATTTCCAAGATTGAGGACACTATGGATCCCTTGGTGGCTTGTGTCAAAAAATTAGAGAAGGAGCTTGCTGAACTGACAGGTCAGCATGATTATCAAGAAAATTATCATCACCACTTAAATCTGCAACTCAGGGGGCTCCCAGAGGGGAAGGAGTGCCCATATATTCTTACATTTTGTGCAGAGGAGCCCCTGAATTTGCTGGGTATGAAGATTAAAAGGGGGGGAGACTTAAGCTGGAATGAGCGCATAGGGCTGTGGCGCCACGACTGCCAGTGGGGCAATCCCCGAGGCAGATAATATTTCGGTTTCATCTCTACCAGGACTGGGAGCAGATGCTGCACGCATACCTCAACATAGGAGAGTTCAAATATGAGGGAGATCTACTCTATCTGCTACAAGACTACTCTAATAGAATCCTGAAAAAAGGAGAGCATTTAACCCAATGTCAACTCAACTAAGGGCCCTCAAAGTGAACTGTTTCTTGCTTTACCCTGCGATCTTAAAAATAAAGCATGAAGGTGCTACGTATACTTTTTGGGAGCTGGAGAGAGCTACTGCATTCATGGAGGATCTCAAGAAAAAAGTGGGATGAGGGTACTGTCTGGTTGGAACATGCACGAGTGACACATCGAGAGATGTTTAGGCAGTGCAAGTGATCTTGAAGGGTATGCTGCAGAGACTTACTAGTTAAAAACTAATTGTTACTTGAAACTTCAGGGACAGGGTTGTTCTACCCAGGGGTGTATCCAGAAATTTCCGTTTTGTACACAGTCTCTAACAGTTACACCCCCCCATTAAAAAATGTACACATCCTCTCCAAATGGCACCCCCTTCCAAACAAGTCAGATGGTTGTCAGATGATTCCTCTACTCTCTAAAGAGGTTATACATGTATCAGACACTCCTCAGTGGCCTACACTAACCCAAATACTACAGATTAGAATGATAGTATTAACAGAGTGGCTTATGGTTTGTGACAGGCACTCAACAAAACTGTACACAAATGTGTATAGTGAGTATGCCTGTCCACACCCTTGGTTCTACCCCCCTGATGTCTCCTAGAGCGACTGCTGGACTGGTTGAGCTTGTGTGGGAGAGACCTCCATAATGAGCAGAAGAGGAACGCGATCTGCAGGTTGGACTGGTAAGCCTGTGTAATGCCTTGCTGGCTGGATGTGGCAACACCAGTCTAATTGATTGTCAGCAGGAGACTGGCTCCAGAAAGAAAAATCTCATCTTGGGGCATGCCCGGCTTGAATTTGAAGCGAAGGCACAACGGATCGTCTGGTAAGTGGGGGGCTTAGGGTTGGGCTGATGTCAAATATGTTTTACCTGTGGTGTCGGCACCCCCAAGGCTCCTACAAGCTTATGCGGGTCTCTCTGGCATAACAGGACTGAGAAGGGACATTGTAGAGGGGAGGGTTTGACCTTTATGCCCACTATATTGTTTTAGGGTTTTAGCAATTGCAAAGAAGGCACACGCAGTTGCTTGGGGGGGGTGATGTAGTGTTCCTGTAGATTTGATTAAATGTTTAGTCTGTTAGGTTAAAGGTAAGCATGGTGATCGCAAAGTAGTTTAGTTCTGTGAGTCTGTTGGGTGTTCGGAAATTAGTTAATAGCAGGGGCGGGGGTGGGGAACAGAACGTCTGCAATGTTAAAGGCAGGTCCATTCTGAACGTTTGAATGGCAAGGTGGTGGTTAGGCTATAGCATTTGTAAATATGTTAAGGGGTTCTTTGTATGGGAGTTAAATACAGGGGCTGGGGGGACTGGGGGAAGGCGGAGGGTAGAAGGAGTGTAACATTTGAAGGAGGGGTTGTTGTCTGTTCTTTCTTTTTGTGCAGTTTGGAAATGCCCAATGTGTCTTTTTCTTTCTGGATGTAAGAGAAATTATTTTTCCAGGTTCACCAGCAACTGTGGATATATTGCAGAAACAAGATGGCCCAGAGACGCCAAAGGTAAAGAGTGGGGTAAAGGGAAGGTGGACATGGCTAAATGACTAAGGTATTAGGGATCACTTCATGGAATGTGAAAGGAATTTCATCACCAGTAAAGGGAACCAGTATACTAACAGCCTTGTGACGACAGGGCACCCAGGTGGCTCTACTCCAAGAGACGCACTTGACCCTCCATGAGCATCAGAAACTGGTAAGAGGCTGGCTTGGGAAGTGCTTTGCCTCCCCCTACAATTCACATAAAAGAGGGGTTGCAGTACTAATTAGTAAGATGCTGCCATTCACTAGCACGAGTGTGGTCACGGATAAAGGGGAGGGGAGGTATGTATTTGTAGATGGCATGTTATATGAGGAAAAAGTAACTTTCGGGTGTGTTTATGCTCCATCAGTTTTCGACCCAGCCTTTTACCAAGAGGTGTTGGATGTTATAATCAAAGAACAATTCATAGGTTTAATCATGGGGGGAGATTTCAATGCAATAATGCAAACAGAGCTAGATTGTTTTGAGGGTAAGGGCAGACATGGAAGGGGGATGAAACCTTGGAAGGAAGGGGTATTGGACCTGGACCTAATCGACAGCTGGAGAACTTTGCACCCAGGAGAAAGAGGGTACACTATTTATTCCAACCCACATAAAGTATGGACTAGGCTGGATTACATCTGTATGCCACGAGCTTGGCTGGGGAGGGTACAAAAAGTGGAACATAGTCCAATTATTCTCTCAGACCATGCTATGGTCCAGATAAGGATGTAAATAAATGAGCAGAGGGAGGGCCCCCTCCTTGGAAATTTCCCAGGTACTTACTGGGGAAAAGGAGTTCATGGAGCACCTTGCACAGCAGTGGAAGTTTTGTATTGAAACTAATGTGGGATCTGTGGAATCTCCAGGGGTATTCTGGGAAGTAGGTAAGGCTTTTCTCAGGGGTGCCATCATTAGCTATGTAGCCAGTATAAAAAGAAAAGGGAGGCCACGAGGGTAGAATTGGGGAAAAGGGTGCAGGAACTGGAGAAGGCTTCGGTGGAGAGATTTACAGAGGAAAGGGCACAGAGTTTAAGGGTGGTGAGAGAGACATTCAATGCTTTTCTCTTTGGTGAAGTAAAAATGGTGGGGATGTTTGCTAGGAGTCGTTTGTTTGAGTGGGGTAACAGGCCAGGTCCATTGTTGGTTCGGCTGATAAAGGGGAGGAGACAATGCACACACATAGCAGAAATAAGGGACAAAGAGGGGAAGCTGTTAAGGAATAAAACCTTAATCAGAAACAGGTTTGAACAATTTTACCAACAACTTTTACAGGCCGAATGTGAGGGAACGGGGAGCTAGTGTTGTAATTTTTGCAGGAGATTCGGTTGCCTAAAATAACTGAAACACAGCAGAAACAGTTGGGAGGAGAGATCACAAGGGCAGAAATTATCCAAGCAATACAGAGTCTGAGACTGGGGAAAGCCAGTGGACCAGATAGGTACCCCATCGAGTTTTATAAGGTAATGAAGGAGCATGTGGTTGAACCCCAGTCTCAGGTGTTTGCGGAAGCTCGTGGGGGAGGAGAGTCTTCCAGTATCCTTTAAGGATATGATCCTCTGTCTAGTCCCCAAACCCAGAAAGGATGTACAGGAGTGTTCTCCATAGCGACCGATCTCCTTATTGAATTGTGATGCAAAGAGCTTGGCTAAGGTGCTGGCCAAAATGTTGGATCGGCTTCTTCCAGGGTTTGGTTCATCCAGATCAGACAGGGTTTGTTTCAGGGAGATGCTCGTATCATAATATGAGGAAATTGTTTAGTGTTGTGTGGAGAGCTTCTCAGGGTCAGAAGAACATTGCTGTACTCACAATGGATGCTGAGAAGGCATTTGACCGGATAGAATTGGAGTATCTATTTGACATTCTACAGGGGTCTGGGCTAGGTGAGGGATTTATAGGCTGGTGAGAAGTATATATAGTGCCCCGAATGCCAGGGTTTTAGTAAATGGTGACCTTACAGGAAAATTTGATCTCCATAGAGGTACTAGACAGGGATGCCCCCTCTCACCACTTTTATTTGCATTGGCTATAGAGCCCATAGCAGTTAAGATAAGGAGCCTGGTGGAGATTAGAGGAGTGCAGGGGAATTCTGGCAGAGAACATAAAATCATGCTTTATGCGGATGTTATGTTACCATATGTACAGGATCTGACTAGGTCTGTTCCCCCATTATTAGAGATAATAAGGAAGTTTGCAGTGTTCCCTGGGTTCACAATAAACTTTAATAAATCAGAGATCATGTTATGGGGGAAATAGAAAGAGCTTTTGGGGACAGGGCATGGGGACTCAAAAAAGCTAAGAAGGCTTTTGTATACTTAGGGATTCATATTGGCCATGAATTGGGTCAGTTGTATAACTTAAACTATAGCCCAATGGTACAAACTATAGAGAAGGAGCTAAGAAGATGGAAGGAGTTGCCTATCTCATGGATGGGACATGTAAGACTTATAAAAATGAATACCCTCCCTCGGGTTCTGTATCTGATGCAAATGTTGCTGATGGGGCTGAATAAGGAAGATATTAAACGGGGAGAGAGCTTTTTCAGGATTTCTGTGGAGGGGGAAATGGCCTAGGGTGAGTCTACATTGACTGCAGGATGATAGGGATAGAGGGGGTCTGAATTTCCCTAATTTACAGAATTATGCTTTGGCTATGTATTATAGGTATATAGGGGATTGAATTAATAGAATGCCAGAAGCAGGATGGCTGGACTTAGAGGAAGAGGGTGGTGAGATTGTTGGCATACCTGGGTAAAGGAGGGAGGAAAATTTATAGTAGAGAGAGAAAACCGAACCCATTGGTGGTATTAGTGTTAGAAACATGGGAACAACTCCTGAAATGGGTGGGTGGGTGTTGGGCAAGGGGAAGATACATTATTGCTGCCATTGAGGAGGAACCCAGGATTTGTGGCTGGGCTGGAGGACAAAGATTTTCTTTCATGGGAGGGAAAAGGTATAAAGTGTGTAAAGGACCTGTGGAGGGGGGGACAGTTTATCTCCGGAGAAGAACTTGGAAAGCGAATGGGTTCAGGAATATTTAGAACCCTCCAGGCTTGCAACTATGCCAAAATGATTAGTAAAAGTAGAAAGGAGAACTCACCTCTTGATCAGATAGAATGCTTAATCCTTGGCACTCACCTAGGAATGGGGGGGCTAATTGGTAGAGCAGCGAGGCTGAGATGGCAATTCTTCCCCGACTATACTTGTAAAACCAGGAGACTGTGGAACAGAAACTTAGGACGGGAGATCTCTGACCAAGGGTGGGACCTTGTGATGCAATTACACAAAGGGCTGTTGGTCTGTAGTAAGTATCAAGAATCATATTTAAATGTGTGCATTGGCTATATTGCCCCCCAAGTATGGTACATCAATTTCATCCTGAGGTGTCCCTTCTATGTGGGAGATGTCACCTGGAAGTGGGTACATATATACACTGTTTTTGGGAATGCACTGCTTTAACACATCTCTGGCTAGAGAAATTGGCAGAATATGGGGAAGGCAGTTGGAAAAAAGTCCTATCAACTTGCTATTTGGAGTGGATGACTCAGATGAGGAGGATTGGAGACCTATTCCTAGGTGGGTGAGGGTCTTGATAGTCCTAGCTAGCCACTGTATATTAAATATGTGGGTTTCTGGTGAGGTCCCAACCATTCAGAAATGGAAAACTTTGTGTTTTCAGGTCCTGGGCCTGGAGATACTATATTATGTATCTAAAAATAGAGACAAGCGCTTTTGGGTGACCTGGGAGTCTTTTGCTTCATCAATGTCCCTAGCTGAGATAGATATATTGAGGAAGGGACTACGGGGTTAATGAGAAGAGACCCAGTACCTGGGAGCAGATGGGAGCTGGTATAACTGTAAATTCAGGAAAATTATGAATCAATCAGGAAATGGAAGATTTGTATATACTAAATATGGGGTAACTAATAGAATACAATCTGCACAATATTTTAAACTGTTGTCATTGTTAAGCCTTTTTTTTTTCTTTTCTTTCTCCCTTCTCTGTTGGATGGGACCGGGGTGTGGGGGGGAAATGTTTTAATGTTCTGATGTATTGTATGATGTGATTTAAATATTGTAGAGTACCCAGATATGTTGGGGAAAGTTGGACAGTATGGTGATGGGAGGGATGGGAATAGTTAAATGCATTGGGTACATGTGTATTGTTAGTCTGGTTGTTATAACTTACTGGAGGTGTTTTTCATTAATGGTTATATGTGGAAAATTAATAAACATGTTATGCAAAAAAATAAATAAATAAATAAATGAACTGAGATCATATTAGCTCTACCTCTCTCCACCAAAACGAAAAAGACACTATGTGGAAATGGCCCACACTGGAAACTGACAGTACCATGTCTGAGACCCCAGTGGACCCAGATGAGACCTCCATAGACAAATCAAACAGGATGTGCCACGGTGATAATATTGACAAGCTCATAAAAATGGTTAGATTGGCCCTCAGAATAGCAGAACAGCTGGAACAGCCATCTTCATCAGAGGACCCCCTTCTGTTAATGGGGAGCCAGAAGAGAAAACCCACTTCTCAATGTGCAAGACTACTGAGACCATCCTCAGCAAAGAATATGATACACCCAAACCCATCAGAATGCCTGAAAGGAGTATGGTGGGCAACTGATACCCCTACCAGATACAGAGTGAACACTGGGGAAAAGCACCTGAAGTGGACCAGCTGGTATTAGAACTCTCCAAGTGTACCACCATTCCCATAAAGAGCATAGCAGCATTTAAGAATCCCATGAGCAAGAAAATTGAAGAACGCATCTGAAAAATTCACACAGACTCGGGCATGTTGCACTCAGCTGATATGGTGGTCTGGTTCACAAGCAGAGCCCTTCATAGATGAGTGGATGTCCGAGAATGTCCCGGAGGACTCTCCACGGGTGGATACAGCTGAGCATGCACTTCAGACTGTAAAATACATAATGTATGCATCCTTCAACATCCTGAGATTCAGAACCAGGATGGCTGTCCTAGCAAGCAGGGCTAAGAGAGCATTATGGCTAAAGTTGTGGCAGACAGACAATAAATCCAAAAGCACCTTGAAGAAGTTGCCATTCAAGGAAGGCACCTTTTTTGGCAAGGGCTTAACCCTATACCTCAAAAACAGAGGGGGCAAACAAGTGCAAGGGGACAAAGATGTCTACCTACCCAGAAACCAGACCCAAAACTCCCAGGGATCCAGATTATGAAACCAAAGACCAAGATTTTAACACAAGTCTAATGGCAAAAAAACAAAGAACAACACTGACAGACAGTACTGCGGTGGCGGACACAAACCAAACTTCAAAAGCCAAAGGAAAAGGCAATGAAGGCGCGCGGGCCCAACCATACCCACTGATAGCAGGGAGACTGCAAGAGTTTGCAAAACAATGGGCCCAAACAACAGCAGACAAGTTGGTGAGGGAAGTGATGACAAAGGGGTATGCCATTGAATTCAACAACAAATCAACTCAGCATGAACCGCTGATGTTGCTTTCCCCAATGCAAAGGGCCCAAAGAAAGCACAAGCAATACAATTAGAGGTACTGGACCTGTTTGCTCAATATTCTTTGTAGTCCCAAAGAAAAAGGGGGGAATGCGTCCAGTTCTGGATCTAAAATACCTAAACAAGTTTATAGCATACAAAAAGTTCAAGATGGAGACATTATGGTCAATATTACTAGCCATCCAGCCAGGAAGCTATCTGACATCGATAGAGTTAAAGGACACCTATCTGCACATACCAATTTGGAAGTCACACTACATGTATCTGCAATTTAACATACAGAGGAACCTTGCCGGCCCGCCGGCACAGCGGTGGGATTTCTGCTTGTGACGCCGGCGACCCGAGTTCGGGAACGGACTCGGGTCGCTGGAAGGAGCCGGCGGGAGGAGATAGAGGGACCGCCCATCGGACGCTCTTCTCCGGGAGGGATGGGAAGTGCTGGTCGGCGCGACTCCTGGTGGAGACCAGGTAGCGCAACCACCGACCTCAACAGTAAAAGCGCCGGAGGCGGGCAGGGACGCCCGCCATTGCACGCCCCGCCTCCCGAAAAAAGGAAAATGGGAGTATGCCACCGGGACCCTTGATGAAGCCGGTCACAGCTTCAATTAGCCCCCTCCAGGCCAGCCCTCTGACCCTGGTTGGCCGCCTGTGGCATAGTTTCAGTGCCGCAGCCCACCGTGGGGGTAAGCCACGGGGTACCGGAAGGGCGCGAGGCTGATGTGGGGTGGTGGAAGCGTGACCGGCAGATGGTACCGGGCTACCGGCGGCTGGGGCAGAAAATATAAATAGAAAAAAACACACAGAGGAACCACTATCAATATACCTGCCTGCCATTTGGTCTGGCCTCAGCTCCATGAGTATTCACCAAAACACTAGTCATGCTGGCTGCACACCTATGGAAAGGAGTGCACATCATCCCTTATCTGGATGACTGGTTGTTATAGGCAAGAACAAGGGAAAAAACTCAGTTCAGCACCAACATGGTAGTACAATGTCTGGAGGAATGTGGATGGGTAATCAACAGGGTGAAGAGACAGCTAATACCATCAAAGTCCCTTGCTCATTTGGGCACAATAATAAACACCAAGCTTGACAGGGTGACCCCTACAGAGGAAAAAGTGCGCAACATTCACACTCTACTCAAATGGATCATCCACAGGCCCAACAGGACATTCTTGGATTACCTCCAGATGCTAGGAGTCATGGCAGCCCTAATAGACATGGTACCATGAGCCAGACTGCACATGAGATTGCTACAGAGGTACCTGATTGAGACATGGGATCAGATCACTCAAAATTTCAGATTTTGAATAACACCTCCTGTAATGATACTCTCCAACCTGCAGTGTTGAACTCTAAGAAAGAACATTCTATGTGGCCACCCTCTATCAAAACCCTCCATGGTGGTTATCACCATGAATGTGAGCCTGACAGGTTGGGGAGCAACTTACCTGAACCATGTCACTCACTGACTATGGTCACAGATCAAAGCAACACTTCCCATGAATGTCCTGGAGATGAGAGCAGTATGTCTAGCACTGACATTCTTCAATCCCCTCATTGTGAAGAGCACAATTTTAGTGAGACACGACAACCAAGTGACTGTAGCATACTCAAACAAGCAAGGGGACATGTGAAGCAAGGCCGTGATTGCAGAATCATTTAGACTACTGCACTGGGCAGAACAAAACTTACAGTCAATCATAGCAATTTATCTGGCGGGTTCGGCAAACACAGAGGTAGATTGGTTGAATAGAGTAACCATAAATCAGTCAGAATGTAAGCTCAATGAAAAAATCTTTCACAGAATTCAAAAGAAATGAGGACCGCTGCAAGTAGACCTCATGGCCTCCCAGCAGAATGCACTCCAGATTCTCAGCCCACAGGGCATAGGAAGTGGACATACTATCAGCACCATGGTAATTCAATCAAGCCTTTGTGTTCCCACCAGGGTTCAGCAAATCCAATAGCCCGACATCCCGGGCTATCACTGTGCAGTCAGGGACTAGCATTTTGCACAGAGCTAGTTGTCTGCGGACAAGCACTGTAGTGCTTTAAAAAAACAATTTTCCTTGCATTTCTTGGATCTTCCACTAGGGTGCTTGCTTCCGACACCCTAGTCCGACCATCCTGGTGGCCATGTGACATCCCCGAGCACCAGAGACCTGAGTCACATGAGGACTCTGAGCCGAGGAATGAGACAGGTGTGTTGCTGGGGTGTGGAGACCAAGTGTGGAATAGAGGGAGAGAAAGCAGCTGGGTACTGAGGAGGAGCCAGAGAGTCATCAGAGCAGCAGGGGGAAGCAGAACTGTCAGAAGCTAGGGTAGGAAAACCTACTGGCCGTGGCAGTGATTTTAGGGTTTAAAAGTAAGATTGAAGACACATTCACTTTCCGACTTGAGGGGAAAAGAATTAGCTCAGTCCTAACAGACCGCGGGGAATGGCACAACACTGTGTGTCTGGTTGTTTGTGGGGAGATTTCTGCAAGTGTCACTGACTGCAACATATTAAAATTTAAAAGAAAAGATGAAAGAACTGAAAGGGAATGTGACTGTCTGATTTTGGTGAGCTTGGGGGGGGGGGGATGCACTTGGCAAGATCGGATCTACATGCCTTCCGACTTCCAGTGTGATTGAAATCTGACCCAAAAAAGGAACAAAAAGGAAAGTATAAAAGAACTGAAAAAAAAATAAAAGTGTGTTGGGCTGCAGGATCAGGTACTAGAGAGTGGAGGGACAAAAGGTAGTGTGTTACTGCTTGGCCACATGGATTTATGTGCTAGCTGCAAAATGACTGCATGTAGCATAGTGGCAATTGAGCAAAATTAAATTCAGTCTGGAAATAACATTTTAAAAATTAAGGACTGGATTCCTGAGAGCAGAGGGGCAAAAGGTAACCTGTTACTATTGGGCCATCATGATTTATGTGCTAGCTAAAAAGGCTCCAAAGGAGGAAGAGTGAGGGTAGGGCTTTGTGTTGCCCTGGGAAAAGTTAGGCAAAGTGTTAAAAACAGAATTGATGTTAAGGCAAAAGCTGCCTAAGGACAATAAAAATGTGTGTGTTGTGGTTTGTGGAGTGGTAGGAAGGGAACTGTCTGTCAAGCATGTTGGGTGAGAGTGTGGCTGGCATGGGACAAACTGCAGTGCAAAAATAAAAAAGTAAGCATCAAAGCTACACTGTCTTGTAAATCTTTCTAGACATTGCTATATCTTTCCATCCCAATCCTATTCCACTGTCTTTCTGTTACTCCCTGACTGCCTTTCTCACTTAGTCTAAGCAGCGTGCATCTGCAAATTAAGTATTATTTTTTATTAATGTCTGTGTGTCCCCTTCCACTGCAGTTTACCACCAGTGAAAGACACCACACAGTGAGTGTAACAAAATAAGTTTTATTAGCATCACAAAAAAGAAACACACATCTGTGTTCGATGAGCAGGTGGAAGAGAGAAGAAAAGAAATATGAGTCTGATTTTAACCTGTATTAATAATTTAACAGAAAATAATTTTTCCTGTTTTCCAATAACCCACATCTACAAAGTATTAATAATTCAAACCCCCAGACCACATACTTTGTTGCTATATAATTAATTTAAAATGTTCCTTAAAATATAGCCTTCTAACCATAGACTACCACTCACAACACTGGGACTACCATTTTTGGCTAAGCCAGTTGTCCTGGACCAGCAAGTAAATTTGAAATTTGTCGATCCCTGGTTCCCACCAACCACCATGTTGAACAAGATCCTACACAAGATACGAGCCACAGGAGCAGCAGTAGTATTAGTAGCACTGGACTGGCCCTTGAGACCATAATACTCACTAATTCAAATGATGGCTGCGGGCTCACCAGTGCCATTACCTTGCTGGCCGTACCTCTTGAGCCAAGGCCCAATCCTGCACCCAAACCCAGCAACACTGAAACTGATGACTTGGTTGCTGAAAGAAAATGGCTGTTAAGCCTGGGCTACCACACCCAGATACTGGACCACTTACTGCAATCCAGGAGACAATCTACCAACACAACATATCAAAGACAATGGCAGATATTTCATAAATGGTGCATAGAGAAAGGGACATCCCTGTATGTTGAGGGACTATGACAAATCCTAAACTTTCTCAATGACAGAGCAAACAAAGGGCTCAGCTCAGCATCACTCAGAGTACAGACCTTTGCCATTTCCTCCATAAGGGGACCAATACCTGGAGCAGGCTCCATTGGTTCACACCCTGATGTAGCCCAAACTACTTAAAGTAGTCACATTAGCATCACCCAGGGTCAGACCAATGTGCTCACCTTGGCAACTAAATGTAGTGTTAAAGGCACTCCAAGGTCAGGCCTTCCAGCAGGAGTCACTACACTGGTGTACTCTAAAAATGTTTTTCCTTGTAGCAATCTGCTCTTCTAGACGTATAGGAGAGTTACAAGCACTATCATGCAGAAAACCTTTATTCACGTTCCACAACAATAGGATCACACTCAGAACAGTCCCTTCATTTCTTCCAAAGGTAGCCATTCTCTATCACATGTCCCCAGAAATACAACTACCTTTCCTAAGGATAGACCAGGACCACAACACAGGGGCACATCACCCCCTGGATGTTAGTCACCAGCTAAAAAGGTACTTCAGTATGACTGACCCCTCATGTAGAACAGATAAACTTTTCATTCTGACTACAGGAAAATGGGAAGGACAGGCAGCCTCCAAAGACACTATTGCTAGATGGATAAAAAAGATAATAACCAAAGCTTACAGAGAGTTTGGTCAGTAATCACCAGAATGTTTAAAAGCCCACACCATTAGAGTGATAGCTACAACCTGGGCAGAGAGGGGGAGGCCTCAGTATTAGACATATGCTCAGAAGCAATATGGTCATCCACACACCTTCACCAGGCATTATTGGCTAGATGCGAAATCTGCAGAGAAAGCCTCATTTGCCAGAGCAGTATTAAAGGGTAGGTACTCAAGCTAGATAAGAGACACTTGATATGCCTTGATTTGTATCCCACCTGAGTCATATGTTCTAACCACACTGCTATTAAGGTCCCAATGGTTCTGACTGCAGAGTACTATAAGGGGTATGAAATATAATGGTATTTACTCACCTGGTAAAGGTGATTATTTGAGTACCCTTTATAGTACTCCACAGTTCCACCCAAGGCGGCAAATGGTGTTGGATGTTTGTGGTATGCTGAACACTGTTAATCATCCAAGTTATGACACAAGAAATGACAACGAGGTGTTTAAATAACTGGTTGTTTCCAAGTACAAGACAAAGTTGAAATGACTATATAAATGTGCTTCTTGATAAATGAAAGGATGATGTTTCCTTGATATTATCTCTAGTGGTATTCTACTTATGGACTATTGCAGCCAGGGCTACCAGGCAATTCTCAGAGAGGGCAGCATACAAGGGATGCTGTGTTCTCTCTGTCTCTTTGTGTTTTTTCTCTATGTTGTACATTTGTACATATGCAATTGCTAAAGAAGATTCGCACTGGAGATTCTCAGATGGGACAAGGGGACTGTCCACAGTCAGCTTGATTTTGATTGGATTGTGCATCAACCTATAGGGTGGACAAGGAATACCCAGAATTTCTGACTGCAGAGTACTATAAAGGATACTCAAATAATCACCTTTACCAGGTGACTAAATTCAATTGTATGAGCAACAAAAGAGTAAAATTATAAATGCATATTTACCCCAATGCCTCTTCTAATTCAGATCCTGAAGCAAATGGTTTGATATCATTTACTGGGTCAACATGTGCAACTGAGATTCTTTTGAGTACGGTGTTGTTGGTCCAATGAAAGGTATCAAAACATTTGCTTCTGGATCTGTTCTTACAAGGATCAATATGGCAACTGTCTTCTAATTCAGAAATATTGGCAAAGATGAGAAAAATGGCAAGCACTTAGAATAGCATGCAGGAAATTTCTTTAGTGTAACGATGATGAACTTCTTTCTATGAAACAGATAGCGGCAATATCTTCTAGCTTAAAGAGCCCACGCTGTGATGCTCCTACTCTGCTAATAGGCCAGCAAACTCAGTCAACAGTAAGGTGTAGTACAAAGCCTGACACCCAATAAGATTAGAGCAGAGTGCAACAAGCACTGTCACCACCATCCACCCCCATGTCTTGTTACTGCTGGGCAGGAAGGCTCTGGTGCTGGCACAGGTGTTTGAGTCAATGGGCAGATGCTTTTGTTTACTGCAGTGATTTCTTTTGTTTTCCCATTGAACTGCCCCAATTCATGTATGGTAGCATGAAGACAAGACTGGAGTGGGGCACACATATTTTCTCAGCATTGGAGGTGCTGACTTATTTCTTGACTAGCTCTTGGATACACTTGCAATTTGCAGCTCATCAAAGGGGGTGTGATGTGCTTGCACCAAGGCCTCAATCTGCAACTGGACACCTGGTGACATTTGTCCAAGAAGTGTTTTTTTTGCATAGTAGGATCTCACTGAAATTTACTTGGAGGTGCAAAGAAAGCCAGTTGGTGGAGTGGTACAGATCACAGCAGTTGGAGTCTGGTTTCATGTTGAGTGCAAATCTGCAGGCTTGGTTGAATGCTACTGAGACTTTTTTGATTATGGTATGTATAGTGAGCCATGGCGTTGGTGGATGTGTTTGATCAGGGAGTCAAAATGAGATGTGAAGAATAGGGTTACATCAAGATGTGCTCCCAGGTATTGGAAGACCTGGGCCTGTTCAATTGGGTCACCATATGGTGTTGAAATGTGCAGATCAGGACTTCTGGTGATGTCACAGACCCTGAAGCAGCTTAACACACAGCTTCTGCACCTCGAGACAAATTCTACCCATAAAATGTAACATCTTCATTTCAAGTGCCATAAAATGTCTGGCAGTGGGAGAGGAGATGATGGAAAGCACAAAACCAAACCTCAGAGCCGCTCCAAAAATGTGTATGGCCCTGGATTGACTTGAGAGATGATGGGCCAGAGCCATTCAGCCTCTCCCACTAGCTCCCATCTCCAAGACTATGACACCAATGGAGAGGCAGAAACACTTTCTCAGAGTTGATTTGAGGTGCTGCTTCATGAAATTAAAGACTCTTGATTAGAACATAAGTGGGAATTTAAAGCCCTCAATCATCGACTGAAAAAAATGGAGACCCGGCCACATCAGGCAGAGGAGCAAGTGTCTGTGGTTGAGGAGGGCACTTTGCAGCTTACAGGGATATTGGAAACTCTACTGGTTCACTCAGCAGACCTCCAGGCTAAGTGTTTAGATCTTCCGGGGTGCTCCTGTCGGGAGAGTCTATGTTTATATGGTCTTCCAGAGGGATCTGAAACATCACCTATGGCACCCTTCCTGGAGAATTTTCTTAAGGGCATATTGGATTTGCCCCCTACCCTCAAGATATCCATGAAGAGGGCTCAGAACTTTACAGCCAAAGCCACAAGGTCTGAAAGCTCAGTCCCGCTTGATTGTGTTTAAATTGTCTTCTTTTAAAATGAAGGAGGTGCTCCAGAGAAAAGCCTTGTTGAAAAAGGATATTACTTACCTTAACAATCACCTTTTCCTGGACCATGATTACCCACAGGAGATACAGCAGCACTGACTGGAATTTCTACCCCTTGTGAAGGTCCTAAGAGAGAAATCCATATACTTTCATACCGCATATCCTGCCCGCCTGAGAATTTTTTGGATGATGGGGTATACACCTATAATATTAAAGAGGAAGCCAAGATTGCTATGACTGAAAAAAGCCTGGATATTTATGAAGCTGGGAACCTTAAACAGAAGCCATGGGATGGCGGATGGCAACAAGTGAGCAACAGGAGGAGACCTGGAGGAGGTTTGCCGTCCCCTTGCGACACTCTGACACAAGTTCAGTCTTTACTTCACAAACGTGTGAAAGACGAGACCCCAAGATGAATGATCCATCAGTTGATTTCTGAATCTTTACTCTGACATGGAGCCTTTCTTTAATCAGATGGTGTTAATCAATGTTATAAGTTTCTCCACTTAAATCCTGGATTGAGGATTTTAGCCAGGGCTCCTGCATATTTGGGAGACATCCCCAAGGCTGAAATACCTTTTTACAGCCCTTACAATCAGACTTACAGTACTGTAAAACCCCGAGTCCACTGGCAGGATGAATTAATGTACAAGTGCTTTTTTTTTTTTGTAACTGGACCCTCGCCTCAACGTTTTGCAAAAGTCATAAAACGACACCATTATGTTAGGTGACTTTGTAACAATGTCTTCTTTCTTTGTTTCTTGCAGGTTCCCCCTACTTTCATTTCATTGGACTGGGTTCTAGCCTCAGCTGCATTTGGAACTGCTAACAAATAGGACATTGCGACCTTTAATCTTTTTTTTTTTTTTATTTAGTTATTTAACCAGGTGAGACACACTAAGCGGGAAGCTTTTTTACAGGTGCAACCTGGGAGCACAGGGAAGTTAAGTGACTTGCTCAGGGTCACACAGTATGCAAGTGGAAGCTGTGGGATTCAAACCCAGGTCTGGTCTGCTGGATGTCACCAGATTTGTAGCTCAGAGCCTTAAACCACTACACTATACTGCCTCCCTATAATCCCTGTAATCTGTTAAAAAGTTCCTTATATTTGTTAGCTCTCAGCTTATTTTTTTGGGCAAGATGGATCCTCTTCTTCAGCAGTTTAACTACTTTTATTTTCTTGTCATCTAAGTTTCCGGGCTGTGGGGTGGTGGATCCATGTTGCTTCCATTCCCTAGTTAATATCCTCACTGTTTTCTGAAGAGGCAGGGACGAGGGGTGAGTGGCTACCCCCCCAACAGTTTACGTTATCAGTGAGGGACTGTTTACATGTTTCTATGATGGTTTATGATCCTGTGCTTTGCAATTTAAATAATGATGCTGCATTTTCTCGGGGATGGGAGGAACTTAACATATCTCATGGTGTGCTATGTTTTTCCTTTGTAGGCTGTGTGCCTTTAACCTGTTTGGGTTACTTATCCTTGGAGCACTGGGTGCATTCTGCTCCAGAAGGGGGCTCCCTTTACAGGGAGCATTTATCTTTCTCTCCTATGCCCCTCTCACTCTGGGGTGCGTGCAGAGGTCTGACTTTTACTATGACCTCCTGCCTTTGGAAGTTATTTACCTCGCTAGTTAGGTTAATGATGTTGACTAAGTTACAATTTGTTAATATGGACAACATTTTTCTCCAGGTTTATCAGATATATGGTGCTGGGAATTGGGATCTTTTCTAAGAGTAATGCTAGAAAAGTTTTACTTGGACATAATTTTGAGGATGTCATTAAGCCATGCTATACATAATCTTTAAATGGCTCCATGATATACTATCTGCACATACAATGGGCATGACCTCACTAATTCTATTGAGTGAAGTAAAATCTTATTGTATTTAAAATGCCCTAAGGCAGACATCTCTCTTCTGCAGGAGACCCATCTTTCTGAGACCGAACACAAAAAGCAGGAGTGATTTGGTTTCTCGCATGTAGTTACTGCCTCATATGGGGGGAGAAGATGAGGTGTTGTTATATAAAATCCCTCCAGCCTTCACTTTGCATATCTTGACAAATTAATAGATAAGGAGGGGAGGTTATGCCCTTGTGAAAGGGTGGATAAATGGGGTGTTGCTCATGATTGCTTTGGTTTACTTCCCCCAACGTGGATTTTGGGACTTATTGCTCCTTTTTCCTGACCCTGTCTCAATGGAAAGAGGGTCAACTTATCTGTGGGGGAGATTTAAACCTGACTTTTGACCCTAGAGTAGACAGCACTTCGCAGATCCAGAAAAAAGAATGTAAAACTGTAAGGGAGGTAGCTAAACCACTGTGGGAACTGGGTCTTGTAGATACATGGTGGTACTTAAATGGGAGTATGAGGAATTATACTTTATTTTCCCAAGTACATGCCATTTACTCAAAGCTTGTCTACATCATTAGCTGACAGGAACATACGGTCAATATACTTAAGATCTGGTTTGGAGACTTCATCTTGTCTGACCATGCACCTGTCTTTATGAAAATTAATTTAAGTAATTTCTGGAAATCCACTTTTTGGAGACTGACTCTTTCTCTAATGCGGAACCCAGATGTGGTTCAGCAAATCATTGAAGAGATACAGCAGGCCATGGCAGTCAATGGCACTCCTGATATAAACCCAGCTATTTTATAGGACACCATCAAATCTACTGTGAGGGGAAAATTATACAGATCTCTGTCAGAAATAAAAAACTCAGGGACCAGAGGAGGGAGGCCCTCTTAGGACAGATACAGATCTTAGAAGATCAACAAAAGAAAGGATTGCATAAATCCATGGCAAAGGAGTTAGACTCCCTCAAAAAAGAACTAAATAAAATTTTAGCTTATTATGTCGAACAAAAACTTTTGTTTTTCAGACAGAGATATTATAACTTTGTGAGTAAGGGGAGGGAACCATTGAAAGGAGGGGGCAGACAAAGGAGCCAAGGGGGAAGGACAGATGGGAATGGGTGGAACAGATGGAAGGTGGTCTCCCTAAATGCATGGAGCCTGGGTAATACAACAGTGGAACTTCAGGTGCTCCTTGCGGAGGGGAGTGTGGACGTCACTGCAGTGACTGAGTCTTGGGCCACCCAGTACCATCGTTGGGATCTGGCAATCCCAGGGTATAAAATTTATAAGAAAGAATGGGGGGTTGGGAGAGGGGTGGTGTAGCAATTTATGTGAAGGAAGGGATCAGATGTGCAAGGGACAAGGGGGAGAAATGGAGGACAGAGGCACAATGGATGCAGCTTCTGGACTCCAAGGGTAGAAAGCTGAGCCTGAGGGTGGTGTACAGACCACCAGCCCAATCAGTGGAACTGGACAGGAAGTTAGCAGAGCAAATAAGGATGGTGTGTAGAATGGGGAGTGTGTTGATTGTGGGGGATTTCAGTCTGCTAGGAGTAGACTGGAGCACCCCTGCCACCTCCAGTGCCAGGAAACAGGTGATTCTGGATGGCATGATTCACTCCCAAGTTGGGCAGGGAGTCTGGAGGCACAGTAACAAAGGTGGTGGACTTTTAGAAGGGTGAACTTCAGGAGGATGAGAGAAATACTGCAAGGGAGAATTCAGGATGTTAGGCCAGAGATGCACGCACAGCAAAAATGGGAAATTATTTAAAACTAGGCTAATAGAGGCTACAGAAGCTTGCACTAGGACTAAGTAAGAAGTGCTGAGCCAGGAAACCATGCTGGCTGAACAGAGAAGTATGGGAGGGATTGAGTGCAAAGAGAGCTGCATACCAGACAGTCAGGAGAATGAGGAAGGAAGAGGGCAGGGAGGCTTGTGTGAGTTGATCCAAGGTGGTGACCAAGTGAGTGAGAGTAGCCAAGTCCTACAGGGTGCTAAGGTTAGTGCAGGGCATCAAGGAAGGGGAGAAGGATTTTTTTAGATATGTCAGGGAAAAGAGGAAGTGCAGAGACCATATAGTGAAGATAAAGTGGGGATGGGAGTGGGTGGAAAAGGGAGAGGAACAAGTGGAAGTAAAAAATTAATATTTTTGCTCTGTTTTCACAAAGTAGAAGGATGGTCCACTACCACCATGGGCTGGAAGGGTGAGGGTGGGAGGGGAGGAGATGATGGATGGAATGATCCAATAGAGTATAGTACTAGAGGGTCTGAGGGCATTAAGGGTGGACAAGGTACCAGGTTCTGATGGCATCCACCCCAGGGTGCTAAGGGATATGGCAGAGGGTTTGGCTGAGCCACTGGCAGACCTGTTCAGTACCTCCCTGGACATGGGATGGGTGCCTCAGAACTGGAGATTGGCCCATGTGGTGCCCATACACAAGAGTGGCCCTAGAGATGAGTCAAGAAATTATCAGCCTGTCAGTCTCACATTCATAGTGGGTAAGCTTATGGAGATGATACTGAAGGAGATGCTGGTGTTGTTCCTCAAAGTAATGACCTCCAGGATGGGCGGCAGCATGGGTTCATCTCAGGGAGGACTTATCAGACCAATCTAATAGAATATTATAACTGGTTAACAAGAGAGATGGATATGGGTCATGCTGTAGATGTCCTGTACTTGGACTTCAGCAAGGCCTTCAATTCAGTGTCTCATGGGAGACTGGGGGGGGGCTGACTGCTTGGGGGTGGGGACAAAGCTGACAAACTGGATAAGAAACTGGCTGCAGGGGAGTCTGCAACAGGTGGTAGTGGGGGGGGGAGCTCTCGACACTAAGACCGATGATGAGCAGTGTACCCCAGAGCTCAGTTCTGGGCCCAGTGCTATTTGGGCTCTTTGTCTCAGATATTGCACATGGAATTGGGAGCAGGGTTAGTCTGTTTGCAGATTATACCAAAATGGAGGCAGTGATGGATGAAGAGGATGGATGGAAACAACTACAAGGGGACCTAACCAAACTGGAGGTATGGTTGGAAAAGTGGCAGCTGTGATTCAATGTGAAAAAGTGCAAGGTTATGCACTTTGGGGCATTGAGCCTAAGAAGGGACTACTGGTTGGGAGGGGTGAGACTGGTGATCACTGAGGAAGAGAAGGACCTAGGGGTATTGGTAACAGGGAGCATGAACAACTCTGCCCAATGCAGGAAAGCAGAAGCTAAGGTGAACAGGATGATGGGCTGTATTGCAAGGGGTTTCTCATCCAGGCATAGGGAGGTGAGCCTGCCCCTCTTCAGAGCTTTGGTCAGGCTGCACTTGGAGTACTGTGTGCAGTACTGGTGGCCATATCTGAAGAGGGATATTAATTTACTGGAAGGTGTGCAATGGAGGGCAACAAAAATGTTACAGGGGATGGAGGACAAGGCCTATGAGGACAGGCTGAATGGGCTGAATATGCACATGCTGGAGGAGAGGAGGGAGGGATGGGCGGTATGACTGAAACATTCAAGTATTTGTGGGGGATAAACAAAGCTAGCACTGAAGGGGTGTTTAAACTGAGGAAGGGTAGAGACACGAGAGGGCATAGACTAAGATTGGAGGGCGGAAGATTTAGGAGGGAGATGAGGGGGCACTAGTTCATGGAGAGGGTGGTGTCTAAATGCAACGATCTCCCAGAGGGGGTGGTATCATGTAAGACAGAAGGAAGTTTTAAGAGGTTGTGGGACAAAGCAAGAGGGAGGGTCTGGGTGGAAGGGGCTGAGGCCATCATGGGAATGACAGATGGAGAGTGGGTTGGAGCAGCTGCAATCTAGGGGGTTAGCTGCACACTCAGGTAGACATTGATAGAGTGGGTGGTCTGTTTCTGTTGGCAGATTCATATGTTTGTATGTTTGTATTACGATGGGGGCCCAAAGTCACTCAAACTCCTTACAGGTAGACTTCAGGTGCAGAGGGCGAAGGCCTGTATTAATAAAATTAAAACCCCTTACACACATCAGACATGTCACTTGATCCCAGATATATCTCGGACCTTTGTGAATTTCACCTGACCCTACTCAGCCGCACTAGCCCCCCTCAAAAAGAAATATCAATCTTTTTAGAATCCTTAACCCTCCCTAAATTATCCCAGGCCCATTTGGCATCCCTTTTAGCTCCCATCTCAATACAAGAAATAGCAACTGAAATTGACAATCAAAAAAACAGGAAAATGTCCAGGATCTGACAGCCTCCCTGTTGATTTTTATAAAGTTTTTTGGAAGGCACTCATCCCGGTACTCCAAAAAACATTTTCGAACGTATGTGGTCCAAAAGGGAAAATTCCCCCATCTTGGAATTACGCTATTATTTCAGTCATCCTGAAGACTGGTAAGGACCCCACCCAGTGTGCCTCCTACAGACCCATTCCAGTCCTAAACTCTGATTATAAAGTCACACATCTATTCTGGCAGGGCCTTTAAAATGTCTGCTGCCTCATTTGATCCACCAGGATCAATGTGGATTTATAGCTGGAAGGCAGGTACAGGATAACATCAGGTGCAATATCTATCTTATAGAACATCTTCCAAAGCAACACCAGTCAGCCTTGTTGTTAAGCCTAGATGCTGAAAAGGCCTTTGATAAAGTGTCTTGGCCTTTCCTGGGGGGGGGGGGGTCCTTGCCAGCTTCAGGATCCCCTCAGCATTTATAGATACCTTGTTTTGTTTCTATGACTCTCCCAGAGGATATATTAGGTCTAATGAGCACATATCCAACCATTTTCCTTTAGACAGGGGCACCAGACAGGGTTGTCCCTTTTCACCATTACTTTTGCATTATATATTGAACCCCTAGCAGAGTATATCTGTCAATGCCCAGATATTCATGGAATACACATTGCAGGGGCTGAGCATAAACTTGCTCTTTATGCTGATGACAGACATTTTGGTGTATATGTCAGACCCGAAACTCTACCTCCCTACCCTCTTCTGAATTCTTCAGACTTTCTCCAAATTGTCAAGCTATTTGTTAAACATGCAGAAGACTGAAGTTCTTACTTTAAACTATATGCTCTCCCCCACCCGGAGATTAGAGAAGCTTTTCCCATGAAGTCAGATTTACCCTCTTTAAATTATCTGGGTATTCACCTCCCTATTGATCTCACTCAGCTTTTTTCTCTAAAATATGCCCCTCTAGTTACACGCCTGAAGCAGGATCTTAGGAGGTGGCACCTACTCCCTCTATCTCTTTATACTAGCGTACAAGCCATTAAGATGAATGCCCTCCCCCAGTTTTTATACTGTTTCCAGTGTGTCCCATGTGTGGTCCCACTCAAACAGTAATTGGATTGGCAAAAAGCCTTTTCAGTTTTCATATGGCAATGTAAGTAACCATGACTGAGAGACTCGCTAATGATACAGCCAAAGCAATTGGGAGGATTGGCTCTCCCACATTTCCCACTTACTGGACTGCTGCCCAAATAAAATTAGCTCTCCTATGGGGACACCCATCTTATTCTGCCCATTGGAAGCAGATAGATCTTGCCAGAGCATTGCCCACTCCCCTTCCATCCCAGCAGTACTATTTAGCCCCCTCTCTATGAAGAAAATAAAGGCACTTGTCCCCTCAGAAACCTGGTCCATACTGGAAGGCTAGAAATGAGGGACCCAGAGTAAATCCATACATATCCACTTTTGGAAATATGCTTGGTTTGTGGAAAATCCACATTTGTTTTCCAGCACAGCAGGATACCTGGTTCTGGAGACATAGATCTATGGGACTTCAGGCTCCTTGGAAATTACTCAGACAAGGTATTTTAATCCCATTTCAGCAGGCCAAAACCCAGTTTGGATGGAGGGAGCCAGACAAAAATCAGATACTATCAAATTAGAGATTACATAAACCTAATGCTAAAGAATGTAGACTATCAAACACAAACCCCAGAAGAAACTCTCCTATAGATAAAATATGGTCTACACAGGCAGGAGAAATGGCCATCTCCCTCCTCTACAAGACCCTACTCTTGACTCATGCCTACCATTAAGAGACATTGAGAGGGAGATGGGAGAAAGATATGGAACTTAACCTAATACAAGCTTTCTGGAGGGGGGCCTGGCGAGGGACATGGCCCACCACTCATTACCCCAGGTGGTGTGAATTTGTGTGAAAGGTCCAGGCTGGATTCTTTTTAGTACCAGCTTTCCTAACTAAATGAGCACAGGGCACTTCATTGGTTTGATGGAGGGGTTGTGGTACCAAGGTGGCCGTCATGTGCATATTTTTCATAGCTGCCCAATACTTCTCCCCTTTTGGCAAGATATTTAAAAATATATTTTGGAGGTTTTGTGCATTCTTGAACGACTGATACAACAGCAATTGCTACTGCTCCCTGGTGACCTTAAAGGGCAAGATTTCATATTGCTGATGGAGTATACTACTAGCAGCAGCGTATAAGTCGATCACCAAAAAATGGTTACAAAGAGACCCTCCTACACTGACAGATTAAAAGACTATACTCTCTTACATACAAAATTGTGAGCGTCTTCCTTTTGACCTTCAAAACAAATCAGATCAGTTCACTAGTAAATTGACCTGATGGGAACTATATTTTGATTAAAGGGTCTATTAACCCCCCATTGAGTTTCACACCCTTTTTTTACACAAGCAGAATCTATTAATGGTAGGAAATTCCTTTCCAGTTGTCCCCCCATCCCTTCTCCTAGGGGCTACACCCGATGTCTTAATTTTTCTGTTATCTACTTTGCCACCATTACCCTCAATTATCAAATTATTAAGTTGTTAATATGGAGTCCCTAATGTAGCCCACACCAGAATGATTTAGCTTAATATTCCTTTGGAGATAATTTATACACTGCCTATTGAGTACATGTGCCCAATGTTTTTAGTCTTGTTTGTTGAGTTATGCATTTGTCTCTTGTACTGTGAATACTTTGCATTTTTAAACTTACATATTTCAGTTTCAGTATTAAGATATTTGATGATTGTTGAGCTTTAACAATGTGCTAAAGCCTTTTAGGCTTTGTATTTATGCATACTTTTAAAAAAGCACAGAGTATACAGTATATAAAAAATAAATGTACAGATCAGGGCTGCCCTTGAGGGCGTGGGTTCTCCCAAACGTAAGAGACTTGGTTTTCCTGGTGCTAATGACCAGCCTGTTAGATGTGAACCAGTCACAGACCTTGACAGTCAGTTTATAGGCTGCATTCCAGTGATCAGATCAAAAGTTTTTATTTGTTCAGCAAATAAGCCCTTACAAAAATTAAAACACTTACAGGATTTTAAAACAATGAATTTAAAGAAGAGTTGTAAAATGTGAAATTTGTACAATTTTATTTTACAACAAAGTGTCCTAGAGCTTGTAGTAGAGAATCATATAAATACATCTCGAGATTCAGAGATAATTATGTGTAATAATTCCAGGAGAATTGCTTAAGTTATTCTTATTGATACTTTAGGCAATGTTGATTGTACAAACATATATTACAGATGTGTTGCTGCAAGACATTTAGTCAACCTATAAAGTAATTGTATATCATGGGATGTGTACAATATAGTGATCAGTTGTAAGGGAGATAGACCAAGGGATGCCAAAATCTCACTCAGCCAATAGTTTCGACTTTGTGCATAAAGTGGCATATTAATGTTATATGTTTGAGGTCATCCTCTAACTAAAGCTACATTTATAAAACTGAGTATCCACCTCCGGTCTGTTTTGTTGAAAATAGATATAATTAGCTTTCTAAAGTTCAAGTTGAAACCTGGTTATTAATCTTTTTTGGGATCAGGCATGCTAGCTCAATACGATTCAAGGCTGTGTGTTTGCTTTATTTGTTTGTACCAATGGAAAAGTTTCAGGCTCTTGAATCTTTTAAGATATTTTACTACAGCTGCATCCCTGACATGATTCTTTATGATTTCCTTCAGTCATGTCAATGGATACAAGTCAGATTCCCAAATGAGATTGGCTAGTCCTAAGGGAAATAAATGAGTCTTAATTTTTATGATGGACGGGAATGTACAACCTTTAGTCGTTTCTATGTCCTTCTCAGCATTTAGGTAAAGATGTCTCAGATGATTTTAAGAAGGTCATAAGAAAAATTAATTGTCTTTCAATAGCCAAGGTTTGTTATTAATATTATCCTAAATCCAGCTGCAAAATCTTTGACTGGACTGACTGAAGAAACATTAAGATATTTCTGTATATTTTATTCAAAATTTTCTCTTGGGTGTTTCAGTTTTCTGTTGCCCAAATTTCTAAAACATATAAGATGCTACCATTGATTTTAGCATTCACCAACTTAATGTATCCTTTTACAGTGTTTTTCCCTAGTTTTGCATGAAATATTTTTAGAGCATTTGCTGTTACCATAGTTTTAGCCCATATCAAATCAATACGGTTTTTCCACTTTAAATTCTCAGATAATCTGACACCTAAGTATTTGTAATATTTAACAGTGTCTATTTTAAAATTATTAATAGCTGTTCTAGGAAATGATTTTGAACGGTTACCAAATATAACCATTTTGGTTTTGTCTTTATTAATAACCAAGTAGTGTTTTTTGCACAACTCCGAAAAATGATTTAGCTTTCTTTGTAAACTGAGTTTAGAAGCTAAAATGAGGACAATATCATCCGCATCTGCAAGACAAGATATTTTATGCTTGAAAATTACAGGCAAATGAAAATTCAAATCTCCCATGGTTTGGATTATTGAATTTACATAGATACTGAATGAAGTGGGGGCTAATATGTAGCCTTGCCACACTCCTAGGTTGGTGGGGATTTTGTCCATGGTATCCCCTTGATGATTATATTGAACTTCAATCCAGGTGTTTTAATGAAGCCTGATTAATGTATCCAATAGTATAGGATCTGTCTAAAGTTTCTTCTAATTTTTGTCAAAGTATAGCCCTACTAATACTGATAAAGGCAGAGGACAGGTCAACAAAACAGCAAAAACTTAACAGTGCTGAATGGTTGACCGACCTGATCTAAATCCATTCTGCAAGTTATTTATAATATGTTCTTTCTCCAGCTACTCATGAAGTCTTTTTAATATTATTTTTGAAAATATTTTTTGAGCTACATCGATGAGGCTTATAGGCTTGTACATACAGGGATCCAGAGGATTTCCCTTTTTGTAAACTGGAAATATTGTGCTGCCTTTCCAGCTATCAGGAAACTGTGTACCTTGAAGAAATTAGCTGATTATTATAGTAAATATAGGAATCCACCAATCATAAAATGTTTTAAATATATCCCCTATTATAAGATCTGGGTCAGAAGCTTTATTTCAGGTTAATGACAAAACTGCATATTATATTTCACTTGCAGTAATGAATATGGGCTGGGGCAAATTTATGAATAGCTCTGTTCTATTCGTTTCTTTGATTCTGTATGATTCTTGTTCTGAAAAATAAGGCAATTTGTAATAATCTCCCTAAGCATTTGGGGTATAAAAGTTTCAAGTTTGTTAGAGTACATTGTGAGACCAGAAGAGACCAATGTCCAAAATGCTTTTCTGTCTTTTTTAAGAACAGTTTTCCTTAGTTGTTCCCATATTCTTTTACTATATTTGTTGCGCTCCTGTTGTAGTGTTTTTTTCTCTGTGCTTCTTCTAGAGTTTTGATGTTGGCTTTGGTTCTGTTTTTCTTAACTTTTCTAACAAGTTCAGATTGTTGGTGTTTATCCTTTCTATATATATAGTTAAACCAAGTTTGTGAATTTTTCTTATGAATTCTTAAAGTTCTACAGTGAGGCTGGGTCAAAGCATTTATTTTTTCCCAGTTTTCCATGACTTTTACTGGTCCTTCAGAAGTCAAGATTCCTAATCTATATAAGTTTTGTGGTTCTGAGGAAAATATTTCTAAACAATTGTATTTGATATCTGTTTTCCAATGGATTCTTTTTTTGATTAATTATTTCTATGTCTCCTTCATTATTGACATCCTTACTAGTATTTCCCTCTGATTTATTTTTAGGACATTTAATGAAGTGTGAACTGAAAAGCAGGATGAATTTGTTCTATCTAGTATTTTTATATCAACACATTTTTAAATGCCTCTGAGTTGGCGCATACAAGGTCTATTACAGATGAACCTTGGTGTCCCATGTATGTAAAGGCCCCAACTTTGTCTCCAGGAAGTCTCCCATTGACTATATACATGTTGTGTTTGAGCATGAAATTACAGAGATCTTGGCCCTTTGTAATTCAATGTTTTGTCTGCTGAACTACAAATACATTGTGCCTTAGGATTTATTACTGGAATACTAGCTAACAATTCTGCATAATTATCTTTAGAAAATTTCCCTTCTGCCACTCTTGCACTGAAATCTCCCACAATTAATACTGAGGTTGTATTATTTTGTCCAATTACCTGTTCAATGTGGGCAAGTGTGTTATTTAAAATGTTGGATATTTTCTTGTTCTGGGGTTGTAGATATATGTTTATTATAGTTGTTTCCTCCACAATACTTGAACAACCAGAAAATCCCACTTCTGACACCAAATTTGTGAGCGTGCGTGGGAAGTGATAAGTCAATGACACCAGATTCTTGAAGAACACACAGAGTGTGTGAAATTTATTATCATAAAAATTCAAAATAAATGACCTGTACACCAAACCAAAAGTAAAATAAGCTAAGCACCATTGGCTTTCTCAGCCTGAAACACTTCAGTACTTTGAAGTACTGCCACAGAGTAGAAGCACTTGCCTTCAGCACCCCTGCTATCCTCTGTGCTCAAAGACTATCTTATTACTTCAACTAAACAGTCACCTTATATAGGTGTATGCTTTGACATCATAGGCTAGCTGATCCACCCTCTATTCTAATACATCACATTTTTACACTAATTCATCATGTAGGGATATCTGCATGACCACAAATTATATTATTCAGTAATAACATTTATCTACTGTTATGTCCATCTCCTAAACATATTCTGAAAGCAAGAAAATGCTTAATTGGCAATTAGTGCTTTTAGTCCCCTCCCACAAGGTGTTGTCCTCATTCCTCTGCTCATTGTAAATAAGCTTCTGATGTGGGCTACTGACCCTTAGAGATGCAGTACTGTCCATGACATGACCAACCTGGGAGAGGTAAGAATACAACTATAATATACACAGTCAATATGGCAAGAGAATGTGTTAGTACCAAAGAAAAAGGAAGTTTTAACCCAAAAAGAACATGTTTCCCTTGCACAAGTTCTATTTATTAAATAATGATTATGTTTTACAGGTATTTATTTTCATTTGGAGCTTTGCTACCTGGTTCTTAGAACTACTCCTTTTTGTGAGCTGCAGACTGAGTAGTTCATCCGGGTGTTCTAGATATGATGGGCTGCTTTAAAACTATTATGGTCTAGCCAAACTAAAACCTAATGAAGACCCTTTTTCCTTCAATCACTTGAAAGCCTATTGATTTGCTTTTATTTATGTCTGTACAGGTATCTCTGTACTTATTACTTCAATGCCTGTTTCAAATGTGCAGATAGGATGTTCTAGCTGCCTTTCAGGCATTACACAACTTGTACACTTTATTTTTGAATGCAGCGTGGCTCGCATACTTCTGAGCCTTCTTACAGCTGCATTACCCAAACTAAAATAAAGACAAAAAAATCACATCACTGAGACAGGGGAAGGAATATAAAGTGGGGCAGTTAGATTAAGATATCATAATGGGAGGCCACCCCATCAAGATAGAAAGGCAAATGTAGAGAAAAAAGACAAGAAATAAGCACTACTGCAGTAGGTTTTTCAGTATAAAGGGCCAGAGAAAGAAATGCCTTGTGATGTCACTAAATATAATAAACAAAAAAAAGGGGGGGTCCCAACTCTGACATACAAAGATTACATTTCCGATTGTTAAAAGTCATTCCTAGCTGTGAGAGCATTTTGGTGTCATTGCTCAGTTTCTGCATTATGAGGAGATCTCCTCTAATCCTCCTTCGTTCCAAGGAATACAGACTCAACTTCTCCAGTCTATCCTCATATGTTAATTTGTGCATAATATTGATCAATTTAGTTGCTCTCCTTTGGACACCCTCCAGTCTATCAACATCTCTCCTATGATATGGACTCCACAGGGGAGAGCAGTAGTCCAAATATGGTCTCACATAAGCTTTATACAAAGGTAATATGCAATTCCTGTCTCTTGAACTAAAGCTCCTCTTTATACAACCCAATACTCTATTTGCTTTATTTATAATAGAGTTGCAATGATTCTGGAAGATATGATCAAGTGAGATCTGTACCCCCAGGTCACTATGGATCTCAACTGATGATAGTAAGTGATTATTCAGAAAGAATTGATTGTGGGCATTGTTTGTTCCAAAATGCATGATGACACATTTATTAATGTTAAAGGTCATTTTGTTATTATGTGCCCATCTTTCTAATGTCCTTAAGTCCTTAGCAAGCATTTGTCTGTCCTCATCTGTTTCTACTTTGGCTATCAATTTGGAATTGTCAGTAAATTTTACTACAGAACTATGTAGGGTCTCGGTTAGATCTGAGATGTAAATGGAGAACAAAGTTGGTCCTAGTATAGACCCCTGTGGGACACCACTGTTGACTGGACTAAGTTCTGAGAAGTGCCCCCTGATACAAACTCTGTGTGTACATTTGTGTAACCATTCTTCTACCCAGTTAATAATAATATAATTTATACTTAATTTTTTCATTTTATCTATTAAGATGTTGTGAGGTACCTTGTCAAACGCTTTACAGAAATCCAGAAAAATTACATCTAAGGGGATGTTATTTTCCAAAAGTTTGCTGACATGTTCATAAAAAAACTAGATTCCCAGTTAAACAAGATCTACTGTTTTAAAATCCATGTTGGGTGTTGTCTATTTGTCCTTTTATTTCTAGGTCTATTTCCAGTTTATCTTTTATTAGTGATTTGAATATCTTACCCAGGATACTAGTTATACTAATTGGCCTATAATTTGACATCTCAGCATGGTTTCTCTTTTTAAAAATCGGTATCACTGTAGCTGTTTTCCAATCATCTGGTACTATATGTTTAGATAGGGACATATTAAAGATCAGGTGTAGAGGTTCAACCAACCAATCTTTTATTTCTTTTAGTAATCTAAGGTGTAATTTGTCAGGACCAGGTGATTTGTTTATATTTATAGCGTTTAGTTTAGCCATAATATCCTCTTTGGAAAATACCATTTGTTCAGCCGTAATTTTGTTTATTTGGAAACTGTTGGTGTTGACTTTTGGGTTAAATACTGAACAGAAATATGAATTAAATTCATTGGCCATTGCCTGGTGGGTATTTATCTCCTTATTGTTTTTCTTGAGAAGGCCAATTGTTATAGATGATTATTTTTTGTTATTAACTTATGCAAAGAAACTCTTACCCCCATCTTTCCTATATGCTAAACTTTTTTCACATACGTCTTTGGCTAATTTTATATTGTGTTTACAGTCTTTTTGAATTTTGCTATATTTCCACTTATTTAAATCATTATTTCATTTTTTTGTATAATTTATATGCTCTTTTTTTTGTTTGATTATATTTTGAATTCTGTTGGTGGCCCATGGTGGAATTTTCCCATGTTTGTTATACACTGTCTTATCTGGGAAGTAAATGATCTAATGGTGATGATGTTCCATTATCCCAGTTCCAATAATATAGTTCCCATTTATAAACAGTGAAGTTGGCTCTATTGTAGTTCTTAAAAACTGTATTTCCCAAACTGTTGCTGAATTGGTAGATTAATATTAAAAGTAATGACCCTATGGTCACTGTTGTGAATTGGAGCTTTGATATTAATGTTGTTTATTTTATCAGGAATATCTGTCAATATTAAATCCAATATATTATTTCCTCGTGTTGGTTGGTTGATTAAATGCTGTAGTCTGGTTAATAAACATAGGTTTAAAAAATAATTATCCTGCCTATTATTTCCTGTTGCTTTGTCCCAATTAATACCGGGTAGATTAAAATCCCTCATTAACATGATTTCTTTGTAATGAGATTTACTGCTGATGCAGTTTAATAGCTCTTGGTGTTCAGACCAGTTTGTATCTGGAGGTCTATAACATAGTCCTATCACTAATTTAGGTTGGTTATCTGATAATACTTCGACCCAAATTATCTCAAATGATGAGTTTTCAATTGGATCACAAATTTGATTGAATATTATATTGTTTTTAATAAATAATGCCACCCCACCTCCCCTACATCCAGTTCTATTCTTATAGAAGGTATTGTATCCTGGAATGTTCATGTTCTAATCTGAAGTATCTCCCCACCAAGTTTCTGTTATGGCAGCTATGTCTATGTTGTCTCTATTTAGAACTACATTTAATTCATCAAGTTTAATACTATGAAGGCTCCTGATATTTGTCAGGAGAACTGTCAGACATTTTTTTTGTATTTTTTTTAATGAAATCATATAAGTTCTCAAATTGCTAGCCAATAAAGTGTTTATCGCATCTCTACCTGTATTATTAATTTGCCCCCTTGTTACAAGTTTTTTTTCCCTTTGATGGCATGAGTTATAGAAAATACAACCAAGGTGTCTAAATCCCACCCTACTCAAGTGGAGCCCATCCTGACCAAATAAAGTAGAATTCCCCTTCAAACAATTCCCAAGTCTTAATACAGTTTATATTGTTTGTTAGGGACCATCTCCACAGCCTTTTATTGTAATTTTTTATATTGTTGTTTCTTCTATAGCTTGCTTTTGGTACTGGTAAACTTTTTGAGATAACAGGTGTTGCTCCACATCCCTGTATTGTTTTTATTGCTTCTTCCATGTCTTTAATTGTATCTCCCATGTCCTGCTTGCCTAGATCATTTGTTCCAGCATGCAAAAGAATAACCTTAGGTTCTGGGACATTGAAGTATACCAGGGAGCATTTGAGTGATGTATTTAATAGATGCCCCACTATAGCTGCAACATGTTGTGTTTTCTTTATTTCCCCCTTGTAAAATGGTCTGTAAATCTAATCATAGAGTCACCTAGTATAACGAATTGTTTCTGTCTTGTGTCTAAATTTGTAGGCAAAGTATTATTAGGCTCATTTACTTCATTAACCAGTGCCTGCTGTGTAGAAGCATCCCTGTCAGTTATTTTATTATTTAATGAGACAGAAATAGGGTTAACCTGATTCGTATACCCTAAATTTATTATTGAATTATATTTAACTATGTAATTTCCCATTTGTGTTGTTTCATGCTCGATCAAAGTCAGAGATTGGCGGGGAAGAACTGGAAAAGATGTTTTTCTACAGTACTTAAGCCTACCAATGGGTCAAAGCAGTTGTAAAGGTTTAAGGCATGAGTGTCTGCCTTCCTACTCTTTTTAAGTTTCTTTGCTGGTCTCTTATACTGTATGTCAAACCATTATGTTTCCAGATTATCATGTGGCTCCTCTACTCTATTCCTTTTCTTATTTATAGAAACCTGTGTTAGTGAACCCGTCTCTGTATGTAATGCATGATTTAAATGAACAGTAGGGGACAATGGTTGGGAGTCGTTTACATATGTACCTTGTTCACTACAGGTCCGGGCATTATCTTCCAAAACACTTGTATCCCCAGCTGTAGCTATTTTCTTTATTAAACCTTGTTGGCTAATCTCTAAAGCTTTTAGACGTGTATTGAACAGGGATATTTCTAACTGCATTTCAGCACTTTGTGTACATTTCAAACAGATAAATGGATCTACTAGTACAGGCATGTCTGAAACCAGATACATATCACAAGGCTGGCAGAAGACTATTTTACCCTCCAATGCTACTGCAAGGTCCATGATGTTAAAATGAATAGTTGGGATGTTGCAGGACCCAGATATAAACCCCGACTGACACTTACTTACACTTTCTGGTGTTAGTGTAGCTGCTTGTCCCTCTTCCTTTGCCCAACATGCCTAACACATGCAGAAGAGTGTGTCTCTGCACGCGTCTCCACGCGTGATGCTGCACACCTTGCTCGTGGCAGGGCTAAGTTAAATCAGCCGATGAGACACAGAAGTAAGTGTGAGGGTCATGGCACCTCTCAGCTAGCCAAAGCTCCAAAACCATAAGTTTAATTTACAAAACACATATTTAGAATGTCCCCGGTGTGTTCTGCTTTGTTATGCCTGCACCACACTTTAGGAAGCAGTATCAGGAGTGTAGTGAGCTATTTATTGAGCTATTAATCTTATTGGTATGCTGGAATTCCTTAGAAAAGCTAATGTCCTGGGCAGTTTCTTTACTGAAAGGAGCTGGCAAGTTTGTTTGAATAACTTTATTACTTTTATCAATTGCTACATTTTCAGTTTGTTCAAATGACTTGAGTCTGTGAAACTTTCCATGTTTTCTTCAATTGTAATATTTTTTTAATGATGGTTCATTTATGAAATACATCAGTTCTAAGCTTAACCACCTCATCTTTTAAAATAGCAATGTTTTCCAATATTGCTATATTTGTGAGGTAGGAATTTTTAACTAATTCCAGTGTTTGCTTTGAAAGTATGAAAGCCGAGAGGAATTTTTGTTTACATTAAATGGGTGTTCACCTTGGTTTCTTAAATGTAGATTACAGTCTCCCAGATCTTCTTATACTGATATATGACTTGATACATGACTTGTGCCTGTAGAGTTAAGTCCTTCCATATGCTGCAGGTTACTCATAGAGGCTTTACTTTTTGAAAGTTAGGTACTACATTGTTCAATCCTTCTATTGCAATACATAAATCTTGTATGATAGATGTTATGTCATCTGGGCTTTTATGTTCAACCCCTAACTTCCCTAGGTTCCCATTTGTCCCTTGATTTAGCTTATGTCTCTGGTAATTGTTATCTGCTGCTGTCTCTTCTATGGCATTTGCACTTTCTGGGGAAAAATGGCCTCAGTACACTGTGCAATCACACTATCCTCAAATACAGATGGTCCATTCATTTCCCAGCTATATACAGAAAGGAAGATGCCCTCCAAGGATGTTCCTAAAATGCTATCTGGGAAAGATTTTTCAAAATTTTCCTCAGTTTGATGGACAACAGGGAATTTAGCTAAGTCAGCCTGTGTATGAGGTATTGGTGTTGAAAGGTCTATTGGAGCAGGATTATACCTGCATATGTATTCTGTTATTTTTGTTTGTTTATTTATTTGTTTGGATCCTTGGTTCTTATCCTTAGAGTCTTTCTTATCCTTGGGGCCTTTTATATTTGAGTTAAATTTTTCAGTGGACACAGGTGATTGAGGGATTTTATTCCTAGATAATTTACATGTTTTTCTTTTCTTAGAGGTAATATACACGGGGTTAGAAATTACTTTAAGAGAGTTATTTTTCCCACTTCTGGTGGAGACCATTATAACCTTTTGGATCTTATCTAATAAAGCAAAATATATTAACACCTTGTTTAGTTACTTGGCAGTTTGTTAGTTGAGTATATTGGTTAATAAATCAAACAATAAATGGGTTTAGTCTATTTTGTGCTAATTGTAAATAAAATGTCTATTTGTAAAAAGGATTATGTCCTAAAGATTTCAAATCATCAATTTAAAGAAAAGTCTTGGGAATCTTAGACATACACTCAATACAAATCAGGAAGTCCACAAAATAAGATCCCAGATTATCAGCAATCTCAGTAATATAGATACTAAAAATATAATAACAAGGAAATAATTCCTAGGTCCAAAATCGTATGATCCTTAAAAAATAAAATTAAATAAAAAAAAGCAACGAATAACATATAAATATGGCTCAGGATTTTAAGCACCAAAAAGGTTGGTGCAAGAGGTGTATATATATATATATATATATATATATATATATGTGTGTGTGTGTGTGTGTGTGTGTGTGTGTGTTTGTGCAATATAATCAATTTCCCCGACAATAATGAAGGAAAAAGTGCAAAGTACAATATACAAAGTGCAGAGCACAAATATGCCAGGTAAGTGCAAATGTTGCTAAAAATCGAGTAGCCCAAAGAAAATCCAAGGAATGCTATAATGCTATAACTCACCTCACACGAGCGCATAAGCATTTATGTGAGTATATATCTGGTCTGCCCTGATACAATTTCTTAGATACAGTTATACTGTGTATGGATACACAGGATAAGGAGCAGATTAATTTGAGCTTTATCGGGGTTCTTCAATGAGAATTGCTCTCTGAGCATGCATAACGCTCTTTGCATTTAGTACTATGTAAGCTGAAAGCCAGAGCCATGTCCTCACAAAAAGCGCTAGATGCCACAAATTATTTTGCCACAGCTTGACTATTTAGTGTCTAGGACCCCAGGAGAAGATCTGTCTCTGGCCACAAGGCATACATGTACGTCAGCTATTTGTAAAAGTCCCAAATCTCAAGAAGAGCCACTAGAGGCTAAGTAAAGGCTTAATAAAGGCCTAGGGACTAGGGGCTGTGGGCCAGCTGTGACTTAATGTGTGGTATGCAGTAGCGTGTTAGTGCAATAAAGCAAGGCAGAGGCCAGACAGGCTGAGCAGACTCGTTCTTTTTACCTTATCCCTAAGTACACAGTACACCAAATAAGAGCTACAGGAAGGAAAATCCTGATAATATAAGTATAGAAATGTCAGTCAATGAGGTTTAGCTAATTGCAGAAGTAATACAGACAATATACAGTATGTATGCTGACTGTTTGTACCTGTGAGTGTTTCCCAATAGCATTCTCAAATAGGCACTAAGACAGTACAATAAAAGGAAAAAAGTAAAGAGGTGTAACAATGTATACAAAAGAAAATATCAACTTAATAAAATGCAATGATGAAAAAGCAATAAAAATGTCTTAAGTCAAACAGAGTTAAGATAGTGAAAACAATCTTTAGCTAGATTAAGTTTTTAACTTTAAAAGACCCTGAGTTCCAAGGAATAAATAGCTTTACCACAGCCACAAACTGTCAGGTCTTACAACTTTCCAGCTTGGGCTGCCAAGTACTATTTTGATGCTGAGCACAATTTTGGCTAGATGTGTAGGCCAGTTATATGGGACAATGCGAGGCCACAGAGAAATTGGAGTAAAATATTCACTGATGCTTGGTAAAGCTCACCGGTTAGAGTGGTGCAAACAGTCTTCTCTGTATCTCAGCATCTTTATGCTGCTAACATTTCAGGTGCCATTAGATCCTTGTAGTTTCTTTTGGCTGTTCTAATGGTTAGGCCTTCTTGGTCAGCACTGTTGTCAGCATTTTTGCGTTGAACTCTCTGGGCACCTTTTGGCTCCTTCTGGGTTCCTACTCAATGGAGAGCTATGCCGCACTCCAAAGTCGGGCTCAGGCCAAACCAGATCAGCTCTGTAGTTCTGGTTTCCAAAATTCAGCATTTATTCTGTAAAGATATAAAAAGAGAGAGGACTGGGGACTATGCGATACCACACACTGTAGTTATATCTTGGACTTCTAAGCAAATAAGATGAGGTAATGGTGGCACACCTTTTATAAAATATAAAGTGCTTTAAGAAGCCTTAGCGGACCAGCTCCTCCAAGGTCTTCCTCAGCTCAAGGTCTGCTGCAGTGACATCCAGGTGTGACTCCTCTTTGATCACATTCCAGTGCCACCAGGTTGCAGTGAAAGGTGAAGATGACTGTGTCACTGGCATATAGTGCTGCTTTGGATTGGACACATATTTCTGGGACTTTGCTGATGAACAGGCTGAATAAGAGGGGGCCCAGGAATGAGCACTGCAGGACTTCATTGGTTAGGGGATGCAAGCCTGAAAATATCTCTTCACGTATAGCCTTTTGTGATCTTTTGGCTAAGTAGTCTAAAAGACTCACTGTTGCTTCATCCAACAGACCCAACTCATGAAGCTTTATGATTTGAGATCTTTGCCAACCAACTCAAAGGCCTTGAAGAGATCTAGAAAGGCTGCACTGATGTACTCACATTTGTCTAGGGCCTTGTGGAGTTCCCTGGATAATTAGATTAGGGCAGTTGTCATGCTGTGCAGCTTCCTGAAGCCATGTTCTTCAGCTACTAGGAGGTTATGATCAATGATGTGGGACACCAGTTGGTTGCTGACAATATTTTATAAGTCCTTAGAGAGTGTGTAGAGGATAACTATGGGCCAATAGTTAGAGACTGCTACAGTGTCCCCAAATTTAAATACTGGGACTGAACTGGTCTGTTTCCCAGAAGCTGAGTAGGGAGCAAAATCTGAGGGAAAATCAGAATATTTTTCAGGCTAAGTAGGGCCGGTTCTTCATTGGCCATTTTAACAATCATCATGTCCAAAGAGTCAGGTCCAGTTCTGGTTTTGGTAGTGGAGCTTAGCTTGTATTTGTTTAACTGCATTCAGGCTTACCCGCTTAAAATAGAATTTGGCAATAATGGTAATAGTGGAGACTGGGAGACTTCGGAGGACAGGTATTGCAGGTTGGATGCCAGTTTGCAGGTCTTTGTCTACATTCACAAGGAAAGAATTAAACACCTTGGTGATAGATTGTGAGTCAGTGGCGTTCACTCCTTTGACATTAAAGATATTGAGGGTGAAGTAATTTTTCCATTCCAGGACTTCATTTATGGATTCCTATGGACTCCTTAGATTGTTACTGGATTCAAGGATTTTAGTTTTCCTGAATTCCCCTTATGTATCTGCAAATGACAGTTTACACAGGTTTCCCATACCTTTGTACTTCTGTAGGGCCTGGAGGGAGCCCGTTTCTTTGTATGAGGACTACAGTTTTTCCTATTCTTTAAAGAGAGCAAGAAGTTCTGATGTGAGCCAGTGATTAGTGTCTCCTCTCGCTGTCTTCTTCCTTACTGGAGCAAAGTGGTCACATGCAGTTTGGAATGTCTGTAAGAAGAAAGTAAAGAAGAGATTGATATTGGGATGCAGTCCAGGTACTGCCAATCAGTGTTACAAAGGTGGTTATGAGGTTTGGCGAGTCTCTCATCCTTTAGGAAGTGGATATAACATTTTGGAGGAGGAGGTCTCTGCCTTCTATTGGACCAGGGGCAGTAGGTAGGAAAGTTGTCATTAATCTGATCTGGTAGCATCTCTACACTTGAGAGTTTTTCTTGGTGAGAAGCCAGGATGTTAATGAGTGTTCCTGTAAATTTTGTCAATTTTCTATAGTTGACACAAATTGAGGACTTGATCATCTGGTTTGTTTTTGTAATGCCAGGAGTGTGATGAAAGCCAGATGATGTTAAAATTGCCTAGGATGAGCTTTCTGTGGCTTTGTTTCAGGCAACTGATATAACCAGGGAAGGAGGGTAGACCACAGTCATCTATGTTGGGAGAATACAGGTGATAGGCACAATTAGGTTCTTGCTTCCTTGTCTAAGTCCGATGTTGGCCACTACAAACTCACAGAATGGGTCAGTGTCCCTGCTAGTGTCAGTGAGGCCTGTAGGTGGTCCTTGATGTGCAGAACACATCCTGCTTCCTGCTTACCTGCACAGTCACAACACAAGGAGAAAGATCAAAGAAAGTTTACAAAAAGTATTACCAACTATAAGGACAAATCCTATGAGGATAGGATTAGGAACCTAGGTTTGTTCCCATTAAGAAAAAGAAGAACAAGAGGTAACTTACTACTTCTGATTAAGATCTTGCTTGACAAGCAATTGTTTAATGACCAAGGTTTAAACTTCAAACAGATTCAGCATGATCTGGGAGGGCATAAACTTCAGTTGATTGAAAAAACTCCAAACAGGAAAATGAGGAAATATGCATTTCTATCTAGAGCAACTCAACTATGGAATAAGCTATGACAGAACACTGTTTGTGTAGGCAGCTTTTTGGTATTCAAAAATAAATTGCATTTCCTGATAAAGAAAGGGTGCTTGTCATGGATTACGTACTATGAAGTGGGGGCAATCATAATGGGTGTCATGCCTACTATTGCCCTACTACCAAGTATAAGACCTAGTACAAGGAAGGTGTAGGAGGGGAGATCAACCTTGCTGTCTCAAATCCTTGTAGTCAGCCAGGTTTCCATTACTGCTACCACATCAGAATTTTTAGTGAGTATTATTTATTTATATTTATTTATGTATTGAAAATGTTTCACCAGGAAAGGCGCACTGAGCAAGAAGATGCTCGTCTCACGGTGCGACCGGGAAGAGAGGAGGAAGGTATACATACAGTAGTTGAACTATACAATAGTGCAATAGGGATAATTTACATAGATGGGAGGGAATACATTGAACTTGTTACATAGGTACAGCAGTACAGAACAGCACAGGATCAGCAAGTACAGGTTATACAGATCATGGTTACACAACGATGTATGACCAGTACAGAACAAGATCGTAAGGGCATGGGATACAAGTACTGGTTATACAATTCATGGTTACACAACAAGGTAGGAACAGTACAGAACAAGATTGTAAGGTATGGTATACAAATCATGGGTACTCATCGAGGCAAAGCATGACATACCTAAGTGCCAGAATTTGGAACAGGATAGTAATAGCAGAACTTGAGTGCCAAAAGCAGAGGTTGAGCTACAGGGAGATGCACCAAGTTGACAGGAGGATTTGGAGAGCAAGAAGGGGGGTAGCAAAGACGGGTCTAGTAAGCATTAGGTGTGTAGGGAGGAGGAAGGTGAGAAGGAAGGGAGTGGGGCTGGGGGGAGTAGGTTGATTAGGAAGGGGGGAAGGGAGGATTGAGAGTGCAAGTAAGTATAGAGAGGTGTAAGTGCGAGGGCAGTAGATAAGCCAGACACTAGGGTGATGGCCAGGGTCATTGGTCAGGTGCAGGGGAGCTAGGGAAGATGAGCTACCGGGGGGATGGTCAGGGGCAGTAGAAATTGGGTGTGAGGAAGTTGGAGAGGGCATAGGAAAGGGAGAGTTTGGATAAAGAATGGTGAATCTGGATGGGTAGGCCATTCCAGAGTTTAGGGAAGAGGTAAGAGAATGTGGATTGGCCGGCGGTGGTCCTTCGGTGAGGGATGAATAGCAGCCTAGTGTCAGCAGACCTGAGGGTGTCCGAGGGGGTAGGGGGTGATAGGGCGGATATGAGGTAGGGAGGGAGCGAGCCGAGCCAGAAGTTAGAAGTGAATTTAGCACTATGGATTAGACGCCGGTTGCTCAGAGAAAGAAGGGATAGGGAATGATAAAGCAAGCAGTGATGTGTGTAGGGGGGCATCGAAGGCAAAGTGGCAGAAAGCATTGAAGAGGGGGTCTAATCTGGCTAGGGTGGTCTGAGCAGTGGAGCTATAAACTACATCACAGTAATCAAAGAACGGTAGGATAATTTTCTAGACAATTTCATGTCTGACAGGAAGAGGGAGGCTAGTGCGGTTTCTGTAGAGGGCACCGAGTTTGGGGCGCAGTTTTGAAATAATGGCATCCACGTGAGTGGAAAAGGAGAGGTGGTGGTCAAGCCAGACCCCTAGATACCTGAAGGAGGGTACTTCTTTGAGGATGGTGTTATTAAGGGTGTGGAATCTCAGAGGGGAGGTGAGTTTGAATAGGCGCTGTCTGGTGCCGAAATTCATAGAGTTGGTTTTCTTAGCATTTAGGGAGAGTTGGTTGCTATTGAACCAGTGCTGGATTTTGTTGAAGTTGGTTTGAAGTTTGGAGGTGACTTCATGGGGTCCGGCTGGAGGTGAAGAGGACTGTGTCGTCTGCATACATATGGATAGCGGAAGAGGAGCAAGAGTTTGGCAGATTGTTTAGTAGGATGGAGAAGAGGATGGGGCCAAGAACTGAGCCTTGGGGTACGCCAGTGGTGATTGGGGGGGGATGTGGTCCGCTATTTTAGTGGATTGGGTTCTATTTAGGAGGAGGGCACTGAACCAGTTTGTAACAGTTTCAGATAACCCAGCTCCAGAAAGGCAGGATAGTAAGACAGAATGAGAAACGGTGTCGAAGGCTTTTTGCTAGGTCAATGAAAATAGCAGCAGTGATTAGCCCCTTGTCCATCCCAGTGAGGATGTGGTCTGTGAGTCTTAGCAGGGAGGAGGTAGGGGAGTGGTGTTTTCTGAACCCTGACTGGAAAGGGGTGAAGAAGTTAGTTTCGGAGAGGAAATGAGAGAGTTGGGATAGCACAAGGTGTTCCTGGAGTTTTGCGAGGGTGGGGAGGAGGGAGATGGGGCGGTAGTTGGATGAAGAGGTAGGATCACCACCTTTAGGGAGGGATAGGACAGTGGCATGCTTCCATTCAGAGGGGGAGTGACTCGGTAATGAAGGAAAGATTTAGCAGGGCTGCGAGGGGGGTAGCAATGGTGGGAGCAGATAGGAAGAGGAGTTTGTTATCAAGACCATCAGGGGTTTGAATTTGGAGGGGTTTAGGGCATGAAGGGCATCTAGGGTTTCAGAGGGGGAAATGGGTCTAAAGGAGAAGGGGTTCATGCCAGATGGTTGGGAGATAGAAGACTGAGGAGATGGAATGGGTACGGGGTGGTTAGGCTTCAAGGAGGGCCAGGGCACAGGTAGTGAAATAGGAATTAAACTTGGATGCTACTTTCAGGTGATCGGAAAGGAGAGTCCCTTGGGCAAGAAGAAGAGGTGGAGGGCTAGTTGTTTGGGGGGAGAAAAGAAAGTTAATGACTTTCCAGAATTTGGAAGGACTACCAAGGTTTGCATTAAGTGTGTTATTAAAATATTCAGACTTAGCTAGGCGGGTGGCCTTAGTGCACCTATTGCGGAGCATGCGGCAGGAGGTAAAGTAGCCTGGGAGGAGTGAGGATTTGTAATTACGCCAGGCCTTATTGCGGGCTTCTTGGCAAGTGATCAGCTCGGGGGTTATCCAGGGTAGGTGGGAACCACGGACTCTAGCCCAGCGTAGGGGGGCGTGTTTGTCCCAGGTGGAGAGGAAGTTGTTCCGAAACTGCATAAGGGCCGAATCCATATTAGAGCGGTTTGAGCTTGGGACCCAGTTAGATTGGTAAAGATCATCCAAAAGGGGGGAGAGGTTGAGGGATTTGTATGAGTGCTGGAATATAAATTTGGGAGGGGATTTAATTCTGTGGATTTTGCGGACTAAGTAGATTGGTGGTGGTGGCTAATGGAGTCAGGAGACCTGAGCTGTGACACTTGATGTGGATGGAAATGGCGTGGTCGAGGAGTGAGTGGTTACCGGACTTAAGGTTAGAGTGAGTGGGTTCAGTAATAGTTTGGCTGAGGTTAAGAGCAGTTAACTCAGTTTGGGTTTTGTTAAAAGTGGGTGCTAGCCAATTGTGGTTAAAATCACCTATGGCATAAAGTTCACCCGACTGGGCAAGGGAAGAGAGCTGGCCCAGAAGGTCAGTGACTATTGTGGTTGGCATGCCAGGGCAGCAGTATATACCAGCCACAAAGATGGGTAATGAGGAGGGGGGGACAGTTTTACCATCAGAAGCTCATAGGCTTTGGATAGAGTTTTTGTAATGGAGACAGTGAAGTGGAGGGCTGATCTGATGTAGATAGCCACCCCACTGCCTCTGGAGGGCCGGTCTTGACGTATGATGTTGAACCCAGGAATAGCTAAATTTTCATCGGGTAGGCTAGGGTTTAGCTAGGTCTCAGATAGGATGATTATATCAGGGGTGTAATAGGTGGCTAAGACCTGGAGCTGATCGAGCTTTGGGGCTAGGCTACGGATATTTAGATGGAGAAGACGCAGGCCTCAGGGGAGGAAGCTAGGATGGGAGACGGAATTTGGACTGGCCGAGGGGTGTGTTATGGGGTGGTCAGGGCCTGGAGTAGGGGTTGGGCCAGGGTTAGGGTGTATATCCCCTGCTGCCAGAAGGAGTAGAGCAATGGTAAGGTGGCAGCGTAGCACGTGGAGAGGCCGGGATTTGGTCATCCGGTGAGAGGGTGCAGTAGTTGAGGGGGCTGTATGAAGGGAGCTGGTGCAGGGATGGGAGAGAGAGGCCAGGAGGCAACCAAAGCAATAGCCCCGGGGAGGAAGGGGGTGTTGGGTAATGGGACCAGGAGATAGCTGGGAGGGAAGCAGTGGACTTATATTAAGGCTTCAGTTTCAGTGAATTTGAGAAGTATGCTGCAGATGTTGATGCATAGGCAGTCAATAAATACTCTGTAGGAGCTTTGTAAGGGTGGACTGCTGTTAGACGGCACTGGGCCAGAGTTGGGTTGAATAGTGCCTAGTAACAGTAGAATGAAAATGGTAAAATTCCACATGGCTGCCAGGCAGTGTACAGCATTCAGTTTTTGTTTTGTTTTTTGACCAGGAGAGACACACTAAGCTGAAGGCTTGTTTACAAGTGTGACCTGGGAGCACAAGGAAGTTAAGGGTCTTGCTTAGGGTCACACAGTATGCAAGTGGGGACTGTGGGATTCAAACCCAGGTCTCCAGGTTTGCAGCTCAGAGCTTTAAACCACTAGGCTATACTGCCTACTTTGGCATTTCTGGTGCTGCTGTGGTATACCACAAAAGTACCCCGCACTAGGTTACCCCTTCTGCCTGATCCCCTTGCCAGTGATGACACTCCATTCCTTTGTAGTCTGGAGGACCCCTATTCTTGCCTGACCCTGAAGTATACTGTCCTATAAATCCTGGAAGTCTAGAGGTCCTCCCAATCCTCACTAGGCCCTGAATAGTGCATTCCCCAAACTAGTAACTCCCCCCACTAATGGCTGGCACTTACAACTGATCACCTGCATCCATTGCTCCACAAGTCCAGTGGTGACAGATATTGAGCCTGGAAATACTGTCTATTAATGCAGGACTTACCAGACAGCCCTTCAAACTCATTTTCTTGAGTTTAAAGGGCCGTGCTACAATTTCTATATATTTTTTTTCATAGAGATGTTTTTCTGTTAGGCCACCTCTGTCATTTAGGGATGTGCCCAGGTCCTAGGGATTATCCTATGTGAGCCTGTGCCTTCAGGTTCCCCCTTCTGGCAGCCCACCAGCTAGCCCCATGGCTCTGACTACTGTGGCCGAGGCTGTGAAGGTCTACCATCCACCATACTCATGCACTGTCCACAATTTGTACCAGGATCCAATGTCATCAGCCACTAGGACTCAGGGGAGACAGAGCCCAGGTCATCATTCAGAAGGGGTATCATGTCAAAAGGCTGACTACAAATAAACGATTTTCAAATGAGAGTCATAGTCACCAAAATGGTTAATGGCTACCCTGCAAGGGTAGCAACCAGGTCGAAGGTGACCATTCAGAAGGGTGACCAGAAGGCAGGCATAGTGAGGAGAAGTGGAGGAATAGGATAGAGGGTTTCTGTGGGGCAGTGTCCCTGGTGCTGCCGAGCCAGCGCATGTGGTGTGGTGGTGAGGTTAGCTGGCTCTGGCATAGGAGGTTCTGGGTTCAGGGACGGGACGGGGAGAAATATTTTGTGGCTGACTGTGGCTCTTGTTTTTTTTTTTCCTTTTCAGAAGTCTCACCCCCTACCTGACATGCACCCCTCTGGAGTTGATAATCCTTCAGTAGGGGAGTGCGGGGGGAGGCAACCCCACCTCGTGAGTGGGGACATGGGGGGCCACAGGCCCCCCACTGCATACACATTGATAAGTACTGGCTAGATGTAGTGCTGCCATTTTGTGTATCTTACCAAATTGATTTTCAGCGATATGCAGTCATCATAATAGTGATCGCTCTGTTGTGTTCGCTATTATGACATTGAACCTTCAGAGAGTGATTTTGTTTCCCTTTTCTGGTCCCTCCCACCTCCCCAGTGTGAGCGCAGCCTCAGTCAAACACACATGCATGCAGCACATCCCCTGTGTGTGTGCAAGCTCTCTGGCCCAGTCATGGCGATTGTTGCAATGTTGAAGCTCAGTGTCAGCCTCCCCTGGATAAGGCATGTTTCTGCATGTCAGCTACCTTGGCCTGGCCTGCCTCCTGACATAACAACCAAGGTTCACTGTTGAGCTGGATCATCGGCATGGCAGAGCAATGTGCCACCACTGGGTCATCAGGCAGCCCAAAATACCTACTTCATGGACTGCACTTCCATGCCAGATAGCTATAATTTGAATTCCACAACCACCACTCACATACAGTGTGACCATAAGCAAGTCACTTAACTTCCCTCTGCTTCCAGGACACACCTGTAAATGATTTTCAGTTCAATGTGCCCATCCCAGCCAAAGAAATTGTAAATAACATATAGGTAACTCAAATGGCTGACTCTCATTGATTCCCACCAGCATCTGCACTGCAAATTCTACCAAACAGCAAAAAAAGATTTCATCTAACACAAATGAAAATACTAGTTTTTCCAAAATATTTTTATTTATTTTCTCTGCAAGAAGAATATTACATTTACAGTTCAAGATAAGACCAAACATATGGAAATTCTTACAATGTCATAATAGAAGCACATACAATAAAGTGAACTAAACATGCTACTGAAGAATATAAATAATTAGTATAAAATCCATCATGATTTACAGTTAAATTGTGAGAATTTCCAGTAAAAGGATTTCTGCTTTGTTCTACTGTTTTTTTTAATATGTTTTGTTCTAAGAAATTATTCTTGATCCTTTCCAACTTCATAGTATCCAGTGAAATTGAGGACCATTGATGTAAATTAAAATGTTCTAATTGTTCTGCATTCCAAAAGTACAAAACTGTTTGCTTGCTAGGTTAACTGTTTTGTTAGTTTAACTACACTATGCTCAGCTGGTTAATTTTGTCTCCACTTCAGTTATCCTGATTTTGCATCCTGCATGCTTCCTGCATACCAGTGCCTGCATCTTGTAGTTGTAGAAATGTCAAGCAAGATAATGTACAATGCATTATTGGTTAGCTTGTCTCCCCTAACTAATGCTTCACTGATGCCTTGCTCAATATCCACACAAGCACACATCTGGGCTGCATCATTAGGTTACACTGGGGTCTACCCTATCTGGGTACTATGATCCTTACCGTCCCTCTTTCTGGTTCTCCCCTCTCTGGATGGTTCCAGGGTGAACCTCCCTACCTGGGGGACCCCTATTTTTACTTTTGTATTTCGCCATCCTGCAAACATCCCTATTTGGGTGTCTTCTATTTGTGTGTTTGTTGCATCTTCATCTGACTAACTTTGATCCTCCCTACCATACAGGTCTGGAGGTCTCCTACCAGATGGATCATAAGTGGGTCTTTATACAAACCTTAACCTTTTTGGAGGAACCAGGCCATCAAATCACTGCAGCTGATGATATGCCAACCCTCTGGGTTGCTCTCTTCTCTCTATGCAGTTGCCTAATTATACATCCCAGCATCTGCCCCACCCCTCCTGCAATGGAAGACATACAGCTAAATATTTGCATCAGCCTCTGACTGCTACTGGACATCCTCTACTCCTAGGCAATCTAAGAACATCCCCTGTAATGGCAACCATGAGGCACCATCTCCATGGCTCAACCCATTGTGGCTGTTTGGGGGTGAGTGCTCTTTGCACTCTCTGATAAAAGATGCTTGTTACATGCAGTATGCAACTAGCCTATGAGTGCATGAAAGAAGCTGCCAATACAGTATCTCCCTGCACCCATGTTCATGCCTTTGCCTCTCATCTACATGTGCTACTGGGGTACCTCTGAGCTTGATTGCAAATTCATTTGTTTTCTGTGCACTGAGGCTATACTAGAATTGTGCAAAAGTTGTGAATTCTGCTTTTGCGGAACTTTCACGAAAATTCTGAAACTTCATGGAATTTTCCAAACTGCCACCATCTGTAAGATCAGAATCTTCTGAATATGTTTGGCAGAGTTTTACTGGTTCCGTGGAATTTTTGGCTGAACTGCAGAATAATACACATGAACTGTGGAATAACAGTTCTGAAGAATTTTTTTCTGCATTTTAAGTAATTATTCCTCAATACATATAATTATTCTACAGTTCAGTGATCAGTTCTGCAGGCTTTTTTCTCTGCAGTTTAATACAATAATCTGCAGTTTATACATTTATTCTGTTGTTCTATGTCGGAATTTCAGTAAAAGTTGCTAATTAGATTTCTGCAGTTTCACAGAAGCAAAAAGTCTGACTTTCGTGGAAATTCCTCTAGCAGAAGTTTATTTTCACCTACCTCTAGAGACTACCAATATGGTACGTGCAGTGCAAACTGCTTAACCATGGACTTGTTTCCAAAAGGGTCCAGGTTGTCCTTCTCCTTAACAGAAGGTATAGTTTTGTCTTCGGTAAGCCACAAAAAAAAAAACTGCTCAAACTCAGTGATGCAAGGGGTTTGATGAACTCTACTTAGACCAAAACCTTTTTCCTCACGTGGTTTTTTTAGCATTTCAATGGGCCTACGCAACTTGGTATAGTGTTATGCTTGTGTAACTTAGACAGTCTCTGGCTGTTCCCCTCTCTGTCCATGGGATATACCACCCTGTAGGGGTACAAAGGCAAGGAACCCTAGAGGAGGGTTCTACCCCTAGAGGTGTTTTTATTTTATTTTATTTATTAACTCTTCAGAAATACCTTTGAGTTAGGAGGTCATTTACAAAGGTCCCATGTCATGAGACAAGAAAACTAGGGTTACCACCTGTCCCTATTTTCACAGGACAGTCCTGATTTGGGCAGCTGTGTCCTGCAAAAAAAAACATAAAAAATGCTACAAGTCCTGACTTTGTAGTAGTAAAAATATTTTCTAATTTTCCACTAAATGTTGCAGAAAACTATCATATCTTAACTAAAATATCTTAAAATGGTAAGAAACAATAGAAGCAACTAAGAAACTACAATACTTAGCCTTTATTCTGATTATATAGAGAAAACACATCTGTTGTTTTGGTAAAGGTTACGTACTGTCCTGCTAAAAATCTTGTTCCAGTAAGAAATGTCCCACTTTGGGCTTCTTAAAAGGTGGTAACCCTAAAGAAAACAGTTACATTATCACATGATACAGAGACAAGGATCCAGCTATCTAACATAGGAATACTAGCATGAACAAGACAATTTGCTAGGAATCTGTCTACAGTCAATTCCATATATGCACAAGCTTGGGACCAACAGAATTTGTACATATAAGCGGAATGGCATACAAGTGGGAGTAGCATCTGAGTACTGAAAAATAAGTTGCATGTAATCACAAACACCATACATGTACAGAATTGCAGGCTCAACAAGAAATTACTATATTTATTAAACAGATTGTTAAAACAAGTACTGTAAAAATGTTTAAAAACATTTGGTTTATATTGAATGCACATTAAAACACTTAATTTATAAAATTATAAAGTACAGTATAGTACTGTGCTAATTAGTCTTGACACATACCTTAGCAAGTACACATGGTGCTTGACCCTTTAAAGGAAACTGCAAACAGCACATCAACAGTAAGAATGTAACCCCTAGATGGCGCTATCCCAGGGGCTACTACCCCTGCCTGATTTGCCACTAACAGGTTGAGGGGCCTGGATCCAATGGCGGGTGCCTCCACCCAGAGGTCAGGGTTTGCAATAGTTAAACTAACTTGGTCACAGCCCTCTGGGACACTGCAACCCCCTTTCTTCCCACTAGTGGCCCACACAATATATCAAATTACCTTCACAGTATACACTTACCCCCAGATCTGGTTCCGGCACTGGGACCTCCTGTGAAATGAGATACAGTGCAACAATCACAGTACAGTACTTTAACATAGACAAATACCTCAGGCAGTATAACTTTGCTGAAACAAGCAGCTCTGATTTATTTAGGGGGATATAACAAGGACAGGGGGAAATCAGGTTAATCAGCTTATCACTCTAATAATCTACCCATGGCTCTGTGTACAGGCCTATCTCCTACTAAGTTACTGTCCCTGGGTACCTGCTTCCTAGGTGGCTAGTCCAAACTGGCAGCTGGTAGGGGCCCTTTCACACAGAGAAAAGGAGAATTAAACAGTCAGCAGTACAGTAATTCCATTTGGATTTAATGTGGCAATTCAACAGGAGGCGACCTGAATTAGTACTCACGACCTCCAAATAAGATAGGGTCCTTCAATGTCAGCAGGGCTCACTTGAGGTACACAAACCTCTTCACATCCATATAAAAGAAGCACTATACCAGGCAGGCTGCATCTGTATCCCGATCGCAATTACTGCACAATACCGGAGAACACACAGCAGATTCAGTTCCTGACAGACTGAATGCAATTTTCAGCAATTCCTCCAGTCTTCTACAGGGTGAGCCTGGTTTCTACTCTTCAGAGATCCTTTGATTCTTTTCACAGGACGGATTCAGTCTAACAAGCTGTTACACAAGCTGCAGACCGGAACGCTGGGCCTTACACACGTTTTTGACTAAAACTACACTGAAAAGCACAGGGCTCCTTCCTTCTTCACTGCCAAAGCTCAACTCAAACTCCAACCGACAAAACGGGCACTTCCTTTGAGTTCCTCCCAGTTCTTGACTGGATTGGCTGTCACTCACAATAGACTGCTGCTGTTGGTCCAAAAGGCACTGAAGTCTAAACTACATCTCCCAGAGTCACTGCCATACAATCCTCTTGTGGCTGGCTCAGATTATGAGTCAAGTTCTGATTCATCCAAGGCACCATTTTAGAGCTAGCTTACCCCACACTGATTGGTCCAGTTCAGCAGTTCAAAACTAGAATGGGAACTAGCAGACACAGTTCTGACTGCAAAGAAAGCAGGTTAGACAAACTGTAATTTCATTATTACTCTAAACAATTTCTGGCAAACAGTTACATCTTTCAGATAGGTTCTCTTTGCACTCTAGTGACTGCAAAATGAAGTGAATTGGCAGCAGCTTGGTGGTACTCAATCAAAAAACACACAGTCCCCCATACAAACTAATTATGTCTGCAAGCAGACAGCTCTTAAAGAGACAGTACCAGAGGTTCTAAAAACACTCACTGATAAATGGCTTAAATGCCAAACACCATTCAGGCTTGGAGCATTCAAGCAAGCTCCTGAAGTCTTTTGGGAACCCCATTTGCAGGGGTTACACCCTTCTGGCCTGGGAAAGCTTGGCGTCCACGCCAAGCAAGTACCCCATAAGTTTCAACTGCAACCATATACATTTGCATTAGGCTCAGACGTGTAATCATCAGTCAATATATCATTTTACCAAGAACACATTTCTGAAATATTGCAGTACGTCACTCTTTACACAGTATTACATACACATTGTACCATAACTCAAGTTATTACCTCTTGTACATGAAACCTGAAGAGAGGGGCCCTTCCTATCAGTTACCTTGGGGCTGGATGGGGCAGGGCACCATACTTAGAGGGCAACACAAGTAACTTGGAGTTAGCACTGATGCTCAGTTTGGGCAATGAGCTCGGGGACATACACTCCTTTATGGACAACATTGAGAGCAAGTCCACAGGCCTCCCAAGTGAATCATAACTGAGGTGCACCACAGGCTTTACAGCTCGACCAGTCTTTCTAGGGGAACTGTTATAGTCTCTGCACTCTGAGCCTCATTTTCAGCATTGTCCTCACTTGTCAGGAGTCTCCATGGGGGTAGAGAGGCTAGAACTTGGGGCACTTTCAGCTCCAGGAGTTACAGTTTCTGAGTCCACAACATTTGGCTCGCATGGAGCTTTGGACACTGGCAGTGGACTGTCAGGGCACTCAAAATACTCTTCTTGTTCGGGTGTATCACCAGTCTGCCCCAATCTATCATTTTCCTCCCTGAAAGCTCAAACAGTTCAACCATGCACAATGATTCCATTTCATCTGATCTGATGCTTTGCACTTCACTTTCTGGGAGCATTGGCTCCAGGGATGAAGCTGGGGCTTAGACAGTCCAGAAGGCCCAGCTTCATCTCCAGTATTGACTAGGGATTGCCCCAGAAACAATTGACTCAGTTCGTAAGAAGGATAGTATTCAAAGTCACTCTCACTTTCTTCCGATATGGACTGACAGTCATGCTCAACTGGGACTTGTGGAGGGAACACTTTAACTTTGCTTCTGTAGGTGCAGACTTTCTTGATCTTTCTTAGCAGCAGCTCTAGTCACTGGTCCAGAGGGGCATCTTCTAGGGGCTCAGACTCAATTAAGATTTGTCCAATGGGCAGTAAATGATTTCTATGCATTGTTTTTACATCTTTTGAATTATTCTCAGGCCTTACTTTGTACACTGGCAGATCATCTAGTTTGCCCACTACAATGTGAGGAGATGGTGCCATCTGTCAGCAATCTTGTGCTTGCCATGCAGTCCCAGATTTCTTAGCAATACCCGATCTCCTCCTGGAGTTCCTGTGCTTTCACCTTTTATCATACCTTTCTTTGTTGGTCAGATTTCTTTTGGCAGCCATGGTTTGAGCCAGTTGTACGCATGAGTTAGCTGGGCCTTTAACTTTTGCACATACTGTAAATAGTTGTCAGCTTGAACCCCATCAGGAGAGACCCCAAAACACATCTACTGGTAGTCGAGCTTTCTTCCAAACATCAGGCGGTAGGGGAGAATCCAGTGGCATCACTTTGGTGCAGTTATAAGCATGTACCAGGGTGCTAATTTGTTGGCTCCATCTAGGCTTGTCCTTGGGTGCAGGGTGCCTAGCATATCTAGCAAGTGCGGTTGAAACGTTCAGGCTGTGGGTCCCCTGGGGGTGGTAAGGAGTGGTTCTGGACTTCGCACTCCCCACAGAGAAAGCATCTCTTTGATCAGACGACTCTCAAAGTCTCTCCTTGATCAGAATGGATTCTTTGTGGAGCCCATAGTGAACAAAAAGTTTTACAAGTACTTTGGCTACAGTGGATGCTTTCTGGTCTTTGGTGGGAAAGCTTGGGCATATCTCGTGAAATGGTCAGTGACCACCAGCACATTACTGATATTTCTTTGATCTGACTCAAACTTAGAAAATCAATACAGACCAGCTCCATGGGTGCACTGGTGGTTATGTTAACAAGGGGCAGCTCTCTGGGGCAAAGCTTTCCTCTGTAAGCAGCTACTACAAGTTCGAATGTGTTGCTCCACATCAGCCCCCATCTTAGGCCAATAGAATCTGGATCTCACCAAGTCAAGTGTTCTGTCTATACCAAGGTGCCCCATGTGGTTGTGCAAGGACCTCAGTACTGAGTCTCAAAGGCAGTGGGCAGCACTAGTTGTTGTTTGTCTACTTGTCCCCTCTGTCTACTGTTTCTCTGTATAACAGTTTATTGATCAGTTTCAACTTAGGACCTTCTTTGTATAACAGTGCAGTTCTCAAATCAGTGGAGCGTAATTTGGACACATCTTTTCCTGCATAGAGGGCTTCTAAAGCTGCTTTGATCATGGGATCGCGAGTTGAGCCGCGAATACTGTCATTGTCCAGCTGAGGCAGTGCACCAATGTCTATTGCAGAAAAGTGGCAATAAGCAGCAGGTATGCAATCTCAGAGTGCCCAAGCAATCCACCATGCAGTCCACTGCATCCGGGACATTGTTCCTCCCTGTCAAACTTCCGCAGACTGCCCGAATGTCAGGTTCTGCCATCGGACCCAATCATTCTGGGGAACAGGCCTCGGAGAGAGCATCAGCATCTATGTGGTTCAGACCTGCTCGGTATTCGAGAGCATAGTCATATGTAGATAATGCAGAAAGCCACCTATGGCCAGTGGCATCCAACTTAGCTGAGGTCTGCACATAGGTCAAAGATTGTGTCAGTTTTACTAGTATTTTAGCCCCATACAAGTACTCATGGAATTGGTCAACAATAGCCCACTTCAAAGCTAGGAACTCTAACTTATGTACAGGATAGTTCTTTTTGGATGGGGTCAGGCTTCTACTGGCAAAGGCCACTGGTCTCAGGCCATTCTCGTGCTCTTGGTACAACACAGCCCCAACCCTTGCAAGCTAGCATCAGTGTGCAGGACATAAGGTTTTCTTGGATCGGCATAGGCCAGCACTGGAGCATGGGTAAGTTGATATATGATCTCATGAAAAGCAGTCTCACAATCAGGGTCAAGCGGGCCCCAAATACTTCACTCGGATGAAAATACACTCTTTCAGTCTTGAGGGACGCTGACTTTTGGTATTTTTGTGGGTTGGGGATACCCTTGAGTAAGGTTAAGTAAAGGCGGATCACTCTTGAATAGTCCTGATGAAGCACCGATAATAACCACAGAATCCCAGGAATCTTTGCAGTTCTTTAGATTTTTGGGCTGTAGGCCAGGTGGTCAAGGCCTCAACTTTACTTGGGTCGGTCTCTATTCCCTCGTGGATACTATGTGTCCACATACTTTACTGATGTTTGAAAGAATTGACACTTATCAATGGACAGTTTAAGGCCAAAGTCCTCCAGTCGGTCCAATACCTTAAATAATCTGCTCTCATGTTCCTCCAGTGAGCTTCCAAATACAATAACATCATCTAGGTATACCAGGCACTCTAGTAAGTTCATGTCCCCCACTGCACGCTCCATCAATCGTTGAAAAGTGGCTGGGGCACCTGAAATCCTTGAGGCATCCTCATGAATTCATAGAAGCCAGCCGGACAGATAAAGGCCGCTTCTCACGGTCCTCTGGGGCCATCGGGATCTGGTAGTACCCACTCGGAGATCCAGCACAGAGAACCACTTGCTCCCGCTTAGGCAGTCCAAAGCATCCTGAATGCGGGGCATTGTGTACTGATCAGGGATAGTCCACGGTTTAAGGTGCGATAATCCACACATCCTTACTGTTCCATTCTTTTCCTCACTACCACAATGGGGAAGCATAAGGGCTTCTGGATTCTTGTATTACACCAGCAGCTAACATCTCTTGCAGATGCCGTCTCACATCATCTATGTCAGCAGGTGCCAGCGTCGAGACCTCTCACGAATGGTCTTTCGTCATGCAGCGGATATTGTGCTCAGCTCCTTGCACGCATCCTACATCCCATTCCTTTAAAGAAAACACCTGGTCTCTCTGGGCAAGCTTCTCACTGATCCTCACTTTCCATTCAGCTGGCAGCGAGAGTCCGAAATCAAACAAGTCAGGCGTTACTCTGTCATTCTTCCTTGAACTCTTGCTGCTGGGTAGCACTGCAGTGTCTGCACAATGCACATTAGCCAGGATGCAACCTCTGTTTACTCGAATGTCTCTTTCAGACACATTATGAACTTGGACCATTACCCTTCTGGCATAAGCATGGGCTCTAGCGGGCAAAATACTAGACTTGACCAGCAGTCCCTCTGGCAATTTTCCATCGCCTGGTGCATCCAACATTAATATTTTATTCTTAACATCCTTTCTGATACGGACCTCTCCCTGTAAGGTACACTGGGCATTTGGCGCCAGGATCAGAGACTCAGGATCCTTCTTCCATACAATTCCGACCGGTTCCTGTTCTGTTTTTCAGCATCTCTCTGTGCCTCATAGGCCTTCTTAATTAAAGCCCGAACTCTTAAAGCTCTACTAGTCTTTGACCCCTGTTTTCATAACACAACTGTGCCAGCCTTCCGAACATATGAGCATTTGTTCCAATCAACAAAGGGACACATCATACAGTCCAGTGGGGGACACACTAAGGCTAGGTCTCTACTTGTTCGGCCACTCCAGCCACGGAGGTGGGAAAGACAGTCAAATTCGGATATACCAGCGGAATGAGGTGAGCCTTCTCACTTAACCCCCATACATGCAGTCCTTCTAATGGTTGTAAGGGTACGCCTGACAAATGCTTCTGATACCAATCTTGGAACATAATTGTCACTTGGGAGCCACTGTCTAATACAGCTCTCGTGAGACACTCCATTCACCTTTACAGTGGTCTCCATGGAGGGACCCACTATTCTGGACCAGTCTGGAGAGGCGATAGTGGGGGCCTGGGCAACTGACCTTGCCACAAAAGGGCGTGAGTTAGCATTTTGGTGCCTTCACTGGGATCATTTCGTGCACCCTTAACCACTGATTTGTTCTCCGAGCTCTCCTTGAAGCCTATATGCAACTTTGTCAGTGTCTTTTGGGGACTGGCATTCCCTTTCATGTGCCCATCTTTTCCCACAATTATAGCAAAACATACTTTCTGGAGTTTGAGCTGGCGGGCGCCACACTGGGAGCCAGAGCGGGGTATTACTAACTGAAACCTGGGTGCCATCTCTGTAGGCGTGATAAGCATTTGGAGACATCTCGTCGTTCTCCACTTCCATGGTCAAGGAATTGAGTTTGGAGCTGTTATCAGCAGGAGATACATGGGTGGGTACCCCACCCCATAGCAGATGCAGTCGGATATAGGTCAGGGCCGCATACTTGCAGGCGTGGCCTTCATAAAGGACTGTTTTGAATTCCCAGATCTCTCTCAACAGTTAGCCCCATTGTGGCATATCTTTTCCTTGTCAGAGCACTCATTGACTGCCAACCTCTGCCCTGAACTTCATGATGGGTCACCCTCAGTCACTCGAATTAAGTAGCCGCAGCTATTGGTGCAGGTCCCTCCGAGGTCGTCTTTTTCTCAACTCCTCGAATTTCTCTCATTAACTCATCATGGGAGGGTGGGGATTCCAGTCGATCTGCCAGGCGAATCGAAGCAACAGCAGTTCTGAGAGGGCAGACTTAAGGATCCTGTCCAGCCTGGTTCGGTCCAGTTCAATCGCTGGCAAACTACCTTTTCTGAGGCATTCTTGCAACAATTTTTCCAGCCGAGATACATACACAGACAACAACTCCCCTTGGTACTGTTGTGCATCTCTTACTCCCCACCATAGGTCCTCATCAGAATCTGGGCTCCCATACACATTCTCCAGGGCCTGAAGATAGGCCTGTGCAGTCACTTCAGGGTTACTGGCCCGTTTAGCACGAATGGTAGCCAGGGCAGGACCTCGGAGGCTCTCACTAACCCTCTTTCGCTTTTCGGATTCCAGAGCATTGCCATTCTAGCACTTGGGGGCAACATAGTCTATCCAGGTCTCCCAGTCATCCTCCCTTTGGGGTGGGGAGGGTGCCAGAGAAGATCCTCAACCTTGGTAAGAGTCTGACTAATGGCAGGTGCAGAAATTGGAGTCTGCATTGGTTCAGCCACCATTACGGGCACTGGAGCGGGAGAAGGTGTTGGGGGAGGAACACCCCCAGGTGGCAAGAATAGTTTCTTCAAGTCCTCCACAGTTTTCCCTTCCCCCAGCAACCATTTAGCAAATTTCTCCTCAAAAGTTTCAGATAGTGGTGGGGGCTCATTCCCCCCCGGGTCTTTACTGTCCTTAGTTATCACTCTCCAAGCAGTGAGGGCTCCCTCTGGGGTAATGGTCTGTGGCACTTTGGAGCTATCTATGGGATCCTTAAACTCTACTAGGGCCAGGAAAGTGTGGGTGAGCAGATTAGCATGCCGACCCACCACCACAGGGTTTTGTAAACCTTCCACCTTGGAAAGTACTCCCTGCACAGTGTCCGTATTGATACCCAGGGGATGTCCAGGATAAGCATAGCATTCAAGGGTCGATCTCCTCCCAGTACACCACTCCACCAGCGTGCACAGCCACTTCTGCCGGGTACCCATTTTTTCTTAACAGTGGTTCGAATATGGCCACTAGAGGACACACAATCCCAGTGGTGAGCCTCCAAGATGTAACCCTAGATGGCGCTATCCCAGGGGCTACTACCCCTGCCTGATTTGCCACTAACAGGTTGAGGGCCTGGATCCAATGGCGGTGCCTCACCCAGAGGTCAGGGTTTGCAATAGTTAAACTAACTTGGTCACAGCCCTCTGGGACACTGCAACCCCTTTCTTCCCACTAGTGGCCCACACAATATATCAGAATTACCTTCACAGTATACACTTACCCCCAGGTCTGGTTCGCACTGGGACCTCCTGTGAAATGAGATACAGTGCAACAATCACAGTACAGTACTTTAACATAGACAAATACCTCAGGCAGTATAACTTTGCTGAAACAAGCAGCTCTGATTTATTTAGGGGATATAACAAGGACAGGGAAATCAGGTTAATTAGCTTATCACTCTAATAATCTACCTATGGCTCTGTGCACAGGCTAACCCTATCAGTTACTGTCCCTGGGTACCCAAGCCCTAGTGGCTAGTCCAAACCGTGGCAGCTGGTAGGGCCCTTCACAGAGAAAGGAGAATTAAACAGTCAGCAGTACAGTAATTCCATTTGGATTTAATGTGGCAATTCAACAGGAGCGACCCTGAATTAGTACTCACGACCTCCAAATAAGATAGGGTCCTTCAATGTCAGCAGGGCTCACTTGAGGTACACAAACCTCTTCACATCCATATAAAGAAAGCACTATACCAGGCAGGCTGCATCTGTATCCCGATCGCAATTACTGCACAATACCGGGAGAACACACAGCAGATTCAGTTCCTGACAGACTGAATGCAATTTTCAGCAATTCCTCCAGTCTTCTACAGGGTGAGCCTGGTTTCTACTCTTCAGAGATCCTTTGATTCTTTTCACAGAATGATTCAGTCCTAACAAGCTGTTACACAAGCTGCAGACCGGCAGCTGGGCCTTACACACGTTTTTGACTAAAACTGCACACTGAAAAAGCACAGGGCTCCTTCCTTCTTCACTGCCAAAGCTCAACTCAAACTCCAACCGACAAAACTGGCACTTCCTTTGAGTTCCTCCCAGTTCTTGACTGGATTGGCTGTCACTCACAATAGACTGCTGCTGTTGGTCCAAAAAGGCACTGAAGTCTAAACTACATCTCCCAGAGTCACTGCCCATACAATCCTCTTGTGGCTGGCTCAGATTATGAGTCCAAGTTCTGATTCATCCAAGGCACCATTTTAGAGCTAGCTTACCCCACACTGATTGGTCCAGTTCAGCAGTTCAAAACTAGAATGGGAACTAGCAGACACAGTTCTGACTGCAAAGAAAGCAGGTTAGACAAACTGTAATTTCATTATTACTCTAAACAATTTCTGGCAAACAGTTACATCTTTCAGATAGGTTCCCTTTGCACTCCTAGTGACTGCAAAAATGAAGTGAATTGGCAGCAGCTTGGTGGTACTCAATCAAAGAAACACACAGTCCCCCATACAAACTAATTATGTCTGCAAGCAGACAGCTCTTAAAGAGACAGTACCAGAGGTTCTAAAAACACTCACTGATAAATGGCTTAAATGCCAAACACCATTCAGGCTTGGAGCATTCAAGCAAGCTCCTGGAAGTCTTTTGGGAACCCCCATTTGCAGGGGGGTTACAAGAAGATCTGTGTATCACACAAAACACAATTCTTTTTAGCTTATGCCAGCACAAGCAAAGTAAAAGTTAAACATTCTGTGAAGCAGTCAACAATTCTGTTTAGTGTTCGGTGTACAAATCGCAAGATTGTTCTGCTTCGGCTTCTAAGCTTCAATTATAGTTCAGCAGTAAAATCATTAGGTTCTTCTGATCCTGTCTCTGGTAAGAGCCAGGTTTTTAATAGACATCTGCTTTGTGCCCCTGCTAGTCACAGCGTCAATGTGTTTTTCAAAACAATAAAATCAATTAAACTCTGTGCTTTCATTTCCACAAACCACCTGATTTTCCTAATCATCCCCATACCTACTGCTTGGCTGACACACCTATGGGGAAGATCAAAGCTAGGGCTTTTCAGCTGTTTTCACAGGTAATTGACTTTCGTTGCCCTCATTAGTGTGAACGTGAGGTGCAACAGTAAGACGTGGCACAGAACAATAGTTTTTTTATCATCAAGTTAGCACTTTAAAATGGGCATACAACCAAAAACTGGGAGGCATATAAATGGATGTGTTGAACTTTGATGTATACAAAATGAATAGGGACCAAGCAAAAACTGGCATACAAGTGGGGAAAGGCAAACATCCGAATGGTATGTAAGTGGAATTGACTGTAGTTCCTAATTATATGTCCAGAGGTTTCAAAGCTGCTTTGTTATTATCTGTCTAAGAGGTGCCAGTAGCTTCCTTGTAACCAGGCATTGTCTCTTGAGTTAATTTCTGTTACTAAGTAAAAAACTACCATTAGAGGTAGGGAAGAAAGTGGAGCGGGAGTGGTTGACCAGGGGGTGAGAGAATAAACTTAGAAGAGGGACTGTAAGAGATACAGGCAGGTCAGAGTGGTGAAACAGAAGAGAGGAGGAGGGAGGAGAAATATCAGGGATGGACAGTGTGAGGCTAGAGCAGGCATGGCATGCAGAGGCAACAGATTTGTGGGTGAGAGGAGAAATTTAGGGGTGGGTCTGTTTGAGGTTAGGACAGGTTAGAGTGGGGAGACAGTAGTAAAGGTGGGAGGAGAGGATTGGGTTATCACTGGGTGTGGGTCCCAGTGATGGCAGTAAGTTATAAGAACAATTAGTGCATGCAGTGGAAGGGGCATCTCTGAGTCTAACAGCTAGTTAATGTGGTAGTTTTTAACCTTTGGGATGAAGTTAGCAAGACAAAGTGCCCCCTCAAAGGTGTACTTATTGGGTCAACGGGTGCCAATCAGGGGGTGGAAGAACTGGATGAGCATCTACAAACACAATTTCTCTTATTAGTTAGAAATAGTTTCAGGTCATGCTTAAAGGTTGGGAAGTTCTTTGCTTTGTTGGCTTTATTTAGCTCATTTAGCCAGAAGGGATCCCTATAAGTCTGTAGTTCTCACACACTGTCATAGTGAGCCTCCCCCAAGCCCTGGAAAAGATCTTGAGCCCCCCCCAAATATAGAAATAATTTTGGGCCTCCCCATAGTTAGAGCAATTATCGTACTTTGCACAGTACACAAGGAATACAGTGACACTCCTTTGAGTAGCTAAGTTTATTCTCATTTTATTAACCTTCTTATTCTCCATCTGTATAACCCCCTCCCCATGCCAGCCTACTCACTCCACACTTCTGGGTTTTGGGACCTATTTACTGTACCCCTCGTTGTAATACCTCCATGAGTCAGATTACTTTCTTTGTCAGTTTAACCTTGTTTTTAAACACCTTTTCAGGGACCTTTTTGCTTTCTCCTGCTCTTGCTCCTAGTACCTCTCAACCTAACCTTTGCATTTGTGGTTTTCTATAGCCAGTATAATGGATCAGTTGTTACCTTGTACCTATTCATTTGTATTATTCTGCATTTTGTTTTGCACAGTTTCCAAGAACTGTACTTCCTCCATTCTGCTTTCCCCCATGCCATACCAGGAAACAAGGGTTTGTTGAGTGCAACTTTCCTGGTCACCCATTTTGTACATAAATTCGCATGCCATTATTCACTTTAGTTTGTTGCATCCTATCACACAAAGCATCCAAAACCTGACATTTAAATATAGTACATTTTAAAGCTTGCTTGAGCCTCCCCTGGAACAGGTTGAGGTCTCCCCTGGGAGGCTGGTCTCACCATTTGAGAAACCCTGCTATAAGTGAGTGAGCGATGGCCAGGTGTCCACCTGAAAGGGATGCTGAATGTGTATCTTGCCATGCATCTAGTGTTACATTGTGAGTAAGCTGGTTGGATGATCTGGAGAATGCAAGGGGAAGATAGACCTAGCTAAGCTTTTTATCTAGCAAGCAAGTTTGTAATTTGATCCTGTCACTGAGGTGAAACCAGTTGATTTGTTCGTGTAAGGCACACATGTGACAGAGTTTATGTGCCCAAAGACCTAGCTTGCATGCTTTGAGTGATGTTGATACCTGTTTTAAAGCTGTTTCTGAGGTGGCACAATATACTACCAGGTTGTAGTCAATTATGGATAGGATTGAGCTAGCTACAGAGAGGCAAAGGGAGTAAGGTATTGTCATTGTCTATATTGGACACAGTCTAATATTGACTGCTTTTGCTACCTGTTCAATCTGCTTTATGAAGGATAGGGTGTCATCTATCAGGACCCAAAGTACTTGAAGCAGTTGACTTTCTCCAAGAGGTCTGCTATGTTGTTGGTGATGGTGAGAGGTGGGTCTCTCATCTTGTGTTGGTGACTTGAGATGAGCATGTTTTTTGTCTTTTTAGAGTTGAGGGGCAACTCATGTTTGCAAAACCAGACCTCAAGTTGATGAACAGCAAACTGGAGTGCTTGTTGGAGTTGATCAAGCTGTGGGTGGCAGTTTATGATGACAGCATCATCGGCATACAGTATAATTTTGCTGGGACAGACTTCAGGAAGTGTATTAAGAAATAAACTAAAGAGAAGCAGCCCAAGCATGGACCCTTGGGGGACTCCCAGAGAGATATCACTAGTGGAGGAGACAGCAGCCCTATTGTTGATGCTCTGTGGTCTACCGGAGAGATAGTGGTAGAACCAACCTACAGAAGTAGTTGATAGCCCTAGAGACAACAACTGTCTAAGAAGCAAGTGGCTGACTGTATCGAATGCTTTGGTGAGTTCAATACAAATTGACCCCACAAACTTGCTTCTATCTAGAGCCTTGTGCATGAAATCAGAAAATTTGACCAAAGCCACTGATGTGCTGTGGTTCTTCTTAAAGCCATGCTGTTGGGGGCATTGAAGACTGTATTTTTATAGATAGAGATTTGGTCTGCCAGTATTCTCACCAGTGCTTTAGAGAGGGAGAAGGCGATTGAAATGGGCCTATTGTTAGAGGTGCTGGAGTGATCCCTACTTTTGTGAATGGGGGTAACTAGAGCAAGTTTCCAGACTGAAGGGAATTTAGCTAATGTGACTGATTTATTGAACATAACTTTGGTTGGGGCAACCACTTCATCCAGGGTGAGAGCCTGCTTGGTTTTGCCAAATACCTTTACATATTTCCTGGCCTCATTAATGGACGTGCACTTGAAATAGAAGTCTGGGAAATAATTATCCATGTTAGGGGTGGGTTGGAGTGGTTCAGAAGTATTTAGATAGTCCATAGGGAGTACAGAGCTAATGTCAGTAAAGGCACTATTAAAGGAGTCAGCACTAGACAGTGGGTCTTATATAGTAGTTCCCTTTATGTTGAGCATTGTAGGATGCTGTTTTACTTCCTTCCCTAGTAACTTCTTTACATTCTCCCAGAATCTTTTGCCATCCCCCCATGTCCTCTCCAGTTGGTCCTTGTAGAAATTTGCTGTTGCAAGCCTGATAAGGTAAGGACACTTATTCCTTGCTGCTCTATATTTTTGATAATCACAATTTTTCCCAGTTGCTTGGCCAAGCACAACAGATTGGCTTGGTGGCTCATTTGTTCAAGCAGATCCATAGTAATCTAACCATTACAGGATCCCCAGGTTTTTCTCCTTCAAATTGGGGCAAATATAGTGCCATAGGAATGATTCCCTTGGCTAAAGGTACTTTAGGAAGGAGCCCATGGGGGGGGGGAGAGAGAGATGAGCCACTGGAGGAGGAGGGGAGATAGTGAGGAAATGAAAAATGATCGAGGGACAGTGAGGAGGAGTGGCCCTTTTTATGGCCCAAGCAGGGGCATGGTTAGTAGCTCAACTCCACTGAACTACAGACACAGCCTTCCAATTCAATGAGCCTACACAACTTGGTATAGTGTTATGCCTGTGAAACTTAGATAATATTTGGCTGTTCGCCACTCTATCCATGGGACATACCACCCTGTAGGGGTACGAAGGCAAGGAACCCTTTGAGAGGGTTCCACCCCTATAGCTGCCATGGGCATGATTCTGTTGGCTAAAGGTACCTTAGAAAGGAGCCCAGAAAGAGTGTTGAGCAGTGCATATGAGGCGTCAAACGCTTATCTAAATTGAAGATTTGTACATAGATCGGTAGGTGGCATGTTTAAGAGCTTGAGTAGAGTAGGCAGAAGAAAACAGATGAATAGTGACCCACTCATGGGTCTGAATGTAAGGCATGGAGGCATGACTTCCTAAGGAGAGAGGGAACAGGTACAAGGGAGACAAGGAACATTTACAAAGCCACCATCCAACTCCATCCAACAGTGGAAACCTGACTACATAACCAAGGAATATTACTACACCTGTCTGGGTATAATGACCATTGGCAAGGAAGAGAGGAAAAAACTCTTTTAAGAAGGAAACCTCTGGGGATCCAAGGTCTAAGTCACCTTCACTTCAGGCTTCGAAGCATTTAGTTTAGTGACAGCTCTGCTACTGCAATTTACTAGGCCAATCCAGAGGTGGATTTCCAATTTAGGAGAACATTCTCACTCTATCCCTCCAACGTGAACATTGAGAAGGGTTGTGAGCAATCCCGGTTCCATATCTTAATAGTGACTGCAAAACAGTGATCGCTATTATGGTGAGTGTATACTACAGAAAAGCAAATTGGCAATATACATTTCAAGGTAACTCAACATCCATAATATTTAAAATTGTTTTTGCAGGGGGCAGTGCTCCCCTGTGCCTCCTTCATGGGGCTTGCCTCTGCACCCCTAGTTAAGATTCTCAACTCCGGGGGTGCATTTCAGGGGGCAAAATCCAGATTTCGGTAAAAATTAAGACCAGCAGCTGTGGGCAGTGGCAAAATTTACTCGCTCTCAGTCCCAGCCCCAAACCCAGTACCTGCTGTGCCAGAGCTAGCCACCCACACCACCAACCACCTGGCTAGCTTGGCAGCAGCAGGTACACCATCCCCCTAAAACCCCTTCCCTGCCCCTCCCCTTCACCTCACTATTCCCTCCCTTCTGGTCACCCTTCCCCATGGTTGCTTTCCCATGTGATCGCTAGTGTGCAGGGTAGCCCAGAATGATAGTGCCAAAAATGATTTGCTATTTTTGTAGTCACTCATTTTCAGTTGCTATTATCACTGGATACTGCAATCTCTGCAACACTGGGCACACAGTGCCAACCTCCAAGGTGGAAGGAGGAGAGTAATGACCACTGAAGCACTCGGCCAGCATACTGATCTAAGAACAAACTGGGTGAACCAGAATCGGTCATAGGGAGAATAGTTTAAAGGGTGCCTCAAAACCTGCTCTATCTGCTAAAGGGGCCCTTCCTATAAGAGCCCCACCCCTTGTAGCTGAAGTCATAAATTCTACATCTACAGGTGCTGTCAGTATGGCAGATGACTGAAGGTCCACCCAGGATGAGGACATTCACACTATGGGCCAGATGAGAAGGACCCCACTCCAAACTTAGCACGTTCAAGATGCAGACTTCATGGGTACAGAGCGAGACCATTGGCTACAGGCTAACCCTGAACCACAGAAGTAATGGACATGGTTGGCATGTCTCCAAAGCAGAGAGAAAGTAAAGTCAAGATGAAGCATGGGACCCGCATGTGGGTCATGCTTGGATAATTGATCATGATGATTAGACCTTCTCATAGGTTGGATTGAGCAATGTGGACCCTGAAGTTGGTCTACAGAAGACAGATAGCAATTGTAACCATGGTAGTGCATGCCAACTAGGTCCATTAAGAAGACAAATTGGAAGTGAATTAAAATTTTATGAGTAGGAGAGACAGTTACTGCCAGGTAAAGCTTGTGGCCAATGGTAAGGTAGGAGGAGGCTGTGCAGCCGGTATGTGAAGAAGTGAGACTAGAGAATGAATAGACTGGAAATACTGATTACGTTAATGCCTGGAAGGCTAATATGTTCATGAGTATTGGTAGTGCCATAGACATGAAGGCTGGTATGAACGACTTGGCAGGCCAACTGCTGATGAAGGATGGAAATTTACAGATAATATGCTCCCATTGCTTTCAGCCATGGTGCTCCTCACATCACAGTCCTCTGCCGTGGAAAAATCAGAGAAACTATGAGCTAGGCACCATGATACCTGCATTACTTGAACTAGTAAAAATAAAATAATTTGAGTGCTGCTGACCTATACCAAACAGCCAGGTAAAACAGTAAGATAAAATAAATTGATTGAATGCCAGCAGCTGTAGCTGGGCTGACATGCTATGGGGGTAAACATTCATAGGCAGGTACTTACTGTTAGGCAAATGAGTGTTCAGGTTTATGAGGATATCAGATGCCTATGAGTCCTGCAGGAAGGACTAGTATATAGTGATGGCATGAAGAATGAATTATGGCTGGTAGGGCAGGAAACTCCAAAAAAGCACACAGCAGAAGAGCAAGAGAGGAAAGCCAGAAATGCACTGGAGAAATGTGAGCATCTGAAGTTACACTGACAGGCCCGCCCACTGGAGGACCATGGTCCATGAGGGGAGCAGGAAATGTGAGTAGGAGAGCAGACCAGGGTGAAGAGGAAACAGGAGCAGTGGTGGGAGAACAACAACAGAAAAGGAGGAAGGAATGCAACCAAAAGGATTGAGATACGGAGAGCCTAGACCAGTGGTGTCCACCCTTTTCAGGGTCATCAGTGACATTTAAATTTCTGAGTAAGATGTAAGCCACACCAATGTGTTGCCTATACCATACCCAACATGCAGCCCTTACCATACCCATACTTAGCCATATTTAAAAGTTAGAATAATAACATAGTCATAATAAATATTTAATAATTGTACTACACTAAATTACAATATCTTTAAAAAAATAGTTATCATTTTAAAATAATTATTCAGAGCAGCTCTGGAGTATTAGATTTTCTTGCTGGATTAGTAAAAGTTGCTTGTTGAGCACTCAGGGCACTTTTTAGCTCCTATACTTTGACTTTTCTCAAATTTAAAAATCTGTGATGTGTACTTGACACATACCTGATAAGCCCCTTGAGAGACACATCAAAGTGCTTTGAGAACAACATGTGGCTCATGAGCTAAACTTTGGACACCCCTGGTCTAGGCAGAGGTGGATGCCAAGGAACAACAACAATGCTGGGAACAACAGGTGAAATCACAAAAGCACTAGTGGGGAGTCAGAGCAGGGACCAAAAGAGATAGAAATGTCCCAAGGAACAAAGGACAAAGGGCAGACAAAGGAAAACAAAAGAGGAACGGGGTGGGGGCAATGGGTGTCGGAAGGGAAGGAAGTACAAACCCATTGAAACAAAAGGCAAAATGGAGCAGGGGGGACAGCAAGGAGTGGGAAACAGGAAATGTGAACAAACAAATAGAGGAGATAGCTAGAAGGGCTGGGAGACACTGGAGGCAAGAAGAAACAGAACTGCGCAGCAAGCACATACAAATCAACAGAAGCAGCAGGGACAAACAGCACCTGACAGAGCCTCCCGCCACAATGAAAAATGATTGAGGAAGCAGTGAGGAGGAGCAGTCCAAGCAGTGGTCTGGTTAGTAGCTCCACCTCATTGAACTACAGGCAAAACCTTCCAAAACACGACCAGGGAACCATTTTTTTTTATTTAGATTTTTTGCCCCAGTTTTTCCCATATTCTCCCAACCTCTTGTCAAAGCATGCACATGCCACAATACCGGGGACACCCTCCCATTGCTTTGTGACCCAATTGCCTGCACTGCCTGTGAATCTTCATCTGGGGAAAGTGGAACTACGACAGGTAACAGGGTCCTCCCTGGGAGAGGAGAGCTACCTTGCAGTTGCTTAGTCCTACTCCCACCCCCCCCCCATGCCGACTCTCTGACAACCTGGGCTCTTTCCCATGCCCGGGTTGCTGGTGTGATCTGAAGTATGGCATCTAGCACCTCAGCCCTCAGCACCACCAGTCCAGCCCCAGGGCAAAATTTCATGTCTAACATCACCACTTCCTCAGGGTCACTGTGTTTAATATCTGCCAAAAATAGTTTTAAAAAATCCTCTGAGAATTAACATTCTTGTTGTTTTTCATAGGCATCTCTGTGTGCCCCTTCACCAACATTTTATGATTCCATATGTTCACATCTGTACAGAGCATCTCTATTTCTAGCAAGTAATGATTTAAATGTAAAATAATTCCCCTATAAAACCAAAGCACATATTCTCACTATGCATAAAATTATTTATGCTGTGTATTGCAAACTACTGTACTATGCTTTTCTTAGAAATAAACTTCATAATAATCCCACTTGTACAATTTCATTCTTTTAAACTTAAACATATCAATAAATATTTCTAGCTTATATTTGACTCTTAGCTGGTATCTTTCAACTTAACGCGGTCTTCGTGGACCTGTCTAAAGCTTTTGACTTAATTGACCACAGGTTATTGATAGAAGATTTGGCAGAAATTGGGATTATGGAAAGACCTTTAAGGTGGTTCTCCTCATAGTTGGAGGACTGCTCTCCATTGGTAACCGTAGGTGGAAGCAATTCCAATTTACTGCAAATACATTGAGGTGTCCCACAGAGGTCTATTTTGGGCACCTTGATGTTTCTAATTTACTTAATAATCTTCTACAATCCATTACTTCTACAAACATACTTTATGTGGATGGCACCGTATTAATAGCTAAAGGTTCTGACTATAAAGAAGTTGAATCAAAATTACAGCTAGATTTCAGGCAAATTCAAAAATGGTTTCTAACTAAGAAATTAATTCTTAATAGGTAACAAAAAAAACAAACAGAAAATCCATGTTATTTAGTTCAAACCACAAGAAAAATATTGGAGGAAAACTTAAGTTAGAAGTTAAGACCTTAAATGGTTTAATTTTTACCCAGGTTCCATCATATAAGTACCTGGGTATTGAAATTGACCAAAACCTTACATTTAAAACCCATATAAATACTCTAGTTAAAAAAAATGTCTATGAAGTTAAGGGGCCCTTAGACATGTATCACACTGTATGACAAAAAAGGACCGAATGACAATTGCAAATTAGCTAGTTATCCCCTTGTTGGAATATGGGAGTCACATATTTGTATACTCAAACAAGGTCATTACACAAACCTGATGTAGTGTATCATAAAATACTGTAACTAAATTTGGCCTGAAATGCGATCCATTTACTCATCATTGTGTTTTGTATCAAAGCCTTAATTGGAATTCCTTGAAGCTTAAAAAAGATAGCGCTTGGGAGCGTATGTTATTTAAAATTCTGAAAACTGGGAAGCCACAAAGGCTTGTAAAGGCCAACTTTAAAAAGAAACCTCCACTGAACTGGCAGCCAGTGCAGTTCACACAGCATTGGGGTGATGTGACAGTATTTTGGCTGTCCCATCACCAGCCTGGTCACTGCATTCTGCACCAGCTGCAGTCAGTGGAGGGTGCCTCCAGAGACCCTAAGGTAGAGTGCATTACAGTAGTCAAGCCTTGATGTCACAAATGCTTGTGCCAAGGCGGAGAGGTCCATGGGCGGTACTAGGCGTTTGATCCTAGCGATATTCCTCAGATTGTAAAAGCTGGTCCAGACAATGGATGACACCTGAGATTCAAGTGTCAGTCCACTGTCAATGATAATGCCAAGATCACGCACTCTAGAGGAGGCCTTCAATGGCACAGACACCAGAAACAGTCCAGTCACTGTGCCAGAGGCCATCCTATCATGCCTCCTGTTCAACTCCAATACCAGTACCTGCATCTTATCAGGGTTCAGTCACAACCAACTAGAAGCTATCGAGTCATTAATCTTAGCCAGGAAGTTGTTCAGTACATTCACTGCATTGGATGTACCATGGGCAAAGGATAGACACAGCTGGGTATTATCGGTATGGCAATGAAAATCCAGACAGTACTTCCTAACGATCTTACCCAGGGGCAGCATATACATGGCAAACAACAATGGTGACAAGACCAAAACTGGTTCTGAGCGTGTTTTGTAAGCATCAAAAAATAAGTGTATGAAACAAAAAGAATTACTTATTCACTTTGACATCATCCTTTTTCATGAGGAGAAAATCTTTTTCATTTGGCTGCCATCATGTTTTCAGTTTTTACCACAAATTCAAATTTAAAAAGCCTCTAAAATGACATTCTGGAGTGCATGCGACACATGTTTATTGCTTATGTGGATCCCATTACCTAGATTCTGCCCTTAGTTGTTAGATTAATAGCCTGAAATTATTTTTGTAATGTTTAAAATATTTGTTTGTGACTCGCTTATCACAAATAAAGATTCCTTTATCACATTTACCCAATGCTTCCTGACCCTCTTAATGTGTTCCTTTTATGTCAACTAGGCTATCACCCAGACTGTTTAAATTTTTGGTCTGAAAGTTTTAGGGTAAAAAGGGGCTGAGGCACAGATATGCCTTTTGCTGGTTTGGTGAAAAACTATTAATCCCTTCCAAAGGTATTTATGTGTTTCTCAAGTTTATAAATCTTTTCTTGTGACTTGTGGTACGAAAAAAGACTCTTCCTCAGATGACGAGTTGAGAAAAAAGATTGTTTTATTTAAAGGAAGAACTCCTTTTCCCTGGTGTCTACTGGCACCCCCACCCTCTGATCTCCTCCCACCTAATTAAATATTACTTCCCTAGTGCCTAGGGGTACCCACCACCCTCTGCCATTAAGCAGTCCCCAATACCAACAATCCTTAAACTGCCCAGTTCATACCTTGTTGCTTTTGGGAGGCTTGATAGGTGTTTTAAGCATCTTGCATTGACACCCCCAAGTCTGCTTTGAACAGTGGGGGACATGAGAAGCCAGGCTAGCAAGGAATGTATAAAAGAAGGACTGGGTAGCCCATTTCTCCTTGCTAGTCTGACTTATTTGGTTGATACTGCAGTGTTGTTGCTGCCCTGTTTTAATCCTCCTAGGATGTCAGTGCCGATGGTTGGATCATAAGACTTGTTCTTTGCCTATTTGGTTTTCCACCTTAGTTTGTGGCATGGACCATCCATTGCTACCTTGCTGGTTGCTGTCCAGGGACCATCAGCCTGCCTGCACATAGTCTTGTAGAATTCCTGTTCTGAACCAGGGACTGTCTGGGGCATCATCGAGCCATTTGAGGACGGTCAGTAAATCTTTTTTATTTATTAACTTAACTCTCGGATTAAATACATTTGATCAAGAACAGCTCATTTACAAAGGTTCCACATCAAAATGTAGGTAGACAATCAGGGTGGACAGCATTACAAAATTATACAGAAATTACACAGATGGAAGAGAACATACAAGGGTGAACATCGTTCTATTTTATACAAAATTACACAGGTAAGGTAGAAGTAGAGCTAGAAAACAGTGGTGAATGTGAGATGACTAACTGAGGCTGAGAACTAAAACAGAGCTTCTGTAAACTATATATAGAGGTATATGTGGGGAAGAGAGTAGGAACGGGAGACCCAGAAGAAGGATGCAAGCTAGAAGGCCATTGTTAAGGACGGAGTGAGAAGTGCTAGTAGGGTTGAAGGAAGGGGATAGGGGTGCTAGTAGTGCTACAGAAGGTGAGGATGGGATGGGGGTAATCGAGCTAGAAGAGGGGGACAAACAGGTGGACTAGAAAGCAGAAGTTTATTGGAGAGGAGTATTGCGAGAAAGATAAACTGGAGTAATTACGGAGATGGTGCTCTTATGTGAAGCAGTCACAACTATTGGAAGAGGTGAGGTGTTCTCGGAGCAGCCATTTGAAGGGGCCAATTTTGGGAGTAGTCAGGATATCCCGGTTTAGAACATTATACCAGTATGGTGCCCTGCAGGCAAACATTCTCTGTCCCATAGAGATCCGACATCTAGGGACCTGGAAGGTTTGATAGATGGTATTACGGGTATGCTGAGAGCTGCAGTGCATGTTTAGGAGCTTTTCAGCACCTGGTGGCATGAAGCAAAGGAGAGCCTCTTTTGTTACCAGGCAGGTCTGATATTGGATCCTATGGAGGAGCAGGAGTCATCCAGCTTGGGCGTACAGGTCACAAGTGTGAGTTAAACAGGCAGCACCAGTGAGTAGTCTACAGGCTGTATTAAGTGCCACAGTTATCCTATGGAGGGTTGTAGGGAAGGCAGAGCCTTAGATGACTGGACCATAGTCGATGATGGAGGTGACAGAGCTGTGGATTGCTAGTCACAGGGCATCTGTAGTTATACAATGCTTGTGTCTATGTAGCATTCCAATTCGAATGTTTATGGCCTTGGCAACATTCTCAGTGTGTTGTGTGTAGGAGAGGAAGTTATCCAATGTAATCCATAGGTATTTGAACTGCTTGACCTGCTGAAGCAGGACACCAGAACCATTCTTGATGGTGAGCGACTGGGTTTTATGTTTGCTATGCACACTACTGAATAGCAACACCTTGGTTTTGCTGTAGTTCAGGATCAGTTTGAAGGTGCAGAACCATTTCACAACACTCTCAAAGTCAAGTTGTAGATGATGCTCAATGAGCTTCGAGTCCAGGTGGCTGATGAAGATGACATCATCATCTGCATATAGAAGCATTTTCTGTTGACAGGCACTAGGGAGACTATTCATGAATAGACTAAACAGTAATGGTCCCAAGATGGAGCCCTGGGGTACTCCTGAGAGGACCGGCTTTTGATTCGAGGTGACACTGGCAATCCTTACTTGTTGGGACCAGCCCACTAGATAACTCTTGAACCATTGTAATGCTCTGGAAAGCATTAATCTAAAATACAGGTATGTATGCTACCGAACTGATAGAGTCTTATATGTTTTTTCATGAATGAATCTGGGCTTCATATACACAGTTTGCATAATTTGTTTGGCAGCAACTCTGTGGCAATGGAAAATCTCATGTCTGACTGCCTCCCCTAGTCATTACACTGTTTAACAGATGACAGAACAAAAATGATGGGACCAGAGTTAAGGAATTACTACTTCATGTTTTACTTCATTGAAGTTCTTTAATGAAAAAACATATAAGATTCAGTTCAGTAGCATACATATTTTTGACTATCTTGCGATTTTTTTAAGTTAAGCAAAAGTTGCTCTCTCTCCAGTTCAAGTTCAAGAAATTTAATAGTCACATGCCTCATAAATTGAATTTGAATAGCCTTGTTTTGTTCCATAAAGAATATTTGATTTCATAGGCAACAGAAAATAATTTTTTGGAAAAGGAGCCCAAATAGTTTATTTCCTAGTAAAGATTCTAGCAATTGATAGCTTAAGCTATGTCCATTTCAGAAAGATTATTTAGTCATAAATTCATATTTCTCATGTAACAATCTCTTGCTTTTCATGTAATGTTGTGGTTACCCATGATCTGTTAATTAAATTAGCTGCCTTTTCCCTTTAAATACAGTATGCACTCTAACTGGTACTAATTCCCTCTTCAGGCTCCACCTAGTGGATACAGTTAGGCACTGTAATTATACCCATCGGATCGCTCTGATCTTTAATTCAAATTCAAGCCTTTACCCCCTGAATGTTTATAAAAAGTATTTGGAGACCATATAGCATTAAAAATTATATTTAGAAGCTGTCATATCTTAACCTGTTTATAATACTTTGTAAGCCAGAAGGTGAAACCGCTGTCCTGACCTAAAAAAAAAAAAACTGTCTCCTTGATTTTTTTTTACTATAAAAAAGAAAATAGCCCCTTGCTGATCTGATGCCCCCACCCCTACCTCCTACTCAGGACCCAACACTATAAGCTCCTCACACCCCGGCATGGGGTTATAATGTCACAAGACATTATGCCGCAGCAATATACCACACTGCCAATACAGTGCAATATATTGCCAGCAGCATGTCTTTTTTTGTCGGGGGACTCCACCCTGCACCTCCTCTTATGGGGGACTACACAGCATGAACTCACCCCAAACTAAAATACAGTATCTAACTCAAAGTTAACAGTAAAAATTGCACAAAGTGTGAAAATGTAAAAATCCATGTGTTTGGGACCGGGAATCGCACCCGGTCCCAAATGCACTGTCTGCCTCCCTAGCTGCCAGTGACTCATCCTGTCATACCACGGCAGCTGCTTGGTAGACCCCATCCCTGCAGAGATCTTATCCTCTGCCTGGGAGAGTGAGAGGGTGCACTACTGCTTATACTGCCTTTCGTGGTTTTGCACTCTCTCGCTCTTCCCTGCCGTGCTGTTACTGTTGCGCGGTTTTGTTGTACGCTGTAGAGTGTATGACAAAGGGACCTGGTATGCCACACCCCCACACATCTGCACACCCTTACTCACCTGAACAGTTGCTAGGCTGAAGATCCACTTTCCTATGGAAGGCAGGTCTTGCTACTGGAACCTCTGACTGCAATATCAGAAACTAAGGAAATACTGTATAGTTCAACGGGGTTTTCATCTTTGCTGCATGACTTAGCTATTTTTACATATTTTGGCTACAAATTTTCAACATGGTCTTTATGGAACCCCACATCATGCAGAATGTCAGTGGAATTATGAAAATCCATCCATAAATGAGATTTTGCAGTCTCGTGGTAAAATCACCTTTTTTGGGCGGATGAACATTTTCACTGACCTTGTTTTTGAGGTGGGGTCATAAGAGGACTATGTTGAAACTGCGGGGTCAAAATATGTAAAAATTGCAAAGTTATGTGCATCCCTTGAAATATTGCTGTGCTTACCAGTAACTTTGGCAATTTTAAATATTTTGACTCAAAATTTTTAGCATAACCATGTTTTTAAACCACATCATGAATGTGATAACTGCCATTCTTCAAACCCTTGACAAACTGTGTTTTCACACCTGTGGCATGTAGTGGCATTGCAGTGATGCAGAATCACATTTTGGCAAGGATTTAAAAATGTTTATTACTGGATTCATGAGGTGGGGTAATAAGAAGGGTATGCTGACAATTTCATTTTTGTTTTAATACACATGCAAGTGCCAGATCTGCAGGGCCCTGTGCATCCACAGCAAAATGTATGTATGCATCTAAGGAGGGATGGGAGCACAGGACCCTCACAGACAAATAGGATACAATTATACTATCTCAAAAAGCAAGGACATTCTTTGCAAAAACATCATTCACTAGTCAGGGTAGAAGTGGCAAAAGAAGCAGCAACAGATGTGGGGGATGCCTTTGCATTGTCAACTCTAATGCTCATCCCATTCTCATACATTGTACTCATCTCAGCTTATTTACTCATGAATGGGGTAATCATTAGGGTTGACACCCCCAAGGCACACCCCACACCTGTTGCTGCCTGCAGGGTGAGGGTGGGGTGTTAGGGGTTGGAAACCCTAATGCCACATTTCCCTACCTTTATCACTTCAACCCTAACTAGTGCATTAATGAAGTTTTTGCAAATAATGTTATATAGACTACTGTGATATAAATAGAGAAGATTTGTACAGATGTGAACATTTACTGTATAATCACAGACTGTTGGTGAAGGGGTGTGTGGAGGTGCCTATGAAAACATTATGAATGTTAATTCTCAAAGCATTAAAAAAAAATTGCAGATATTAAATACAGTAGGAATAAAAAAGTGCAACTATCATATTATGCTAAAATAAACCCTGTAAAGAGAAAGGTTTTGGTCTGAGTGGCCTTCATCAAACCTCACCCATTACTGTGCTTAACCATGGAACAAACCTCACTTAACAGCACAGATACTTTGAATATGCTGCCCCTTTTTTTTCAAAAGTACCATTTCAACAGTCTACCATAAGCAGCATGCCAAGAAATTTGCATCAACTCAAAGGAGTAACATCTGCACTGTTAAATTTAGAGCTCTTCAAACATTCAATCACTAGGTAAGAATAGCTACTGTATGTAACTGCTTAGAGATAAAGAACATCTGTCTCCATAGAAAACCTTGATAAATGCCCAGAGTTGTGTCTATATTACATCTTCTCCACGTAATTATTTTATCAAAGTGTGTCATAAACAGACATATGTGGCTTTGAAACCTAATATGTTTCTGTTAGTTACATACAGTACATGGTATTACAACCTACATGTTTTCCAATCAACATCCATAAAACACTCAGAGCAACCGTGAAGTTGCCTGATTGTGGGCAAAATAAGGTCATATATCTTCATGTGAAGTATTACCCTGAATTTTATGCCCAATTCACATATAATGAAAGTAATACTATTTTAACTTTGTTATACTTCTGCTAAAAGCCAGCCTTTCATTTTAAGGTTACAATGACTGTTAGTTTTGGTTCTGTTAGTTTCTGACTGTTCAAGCATACAGTATGTAGAGATATGCTTGTTTATCTATTTTTTTTGCCTTGCTCAAGGATACAATGTCATCTCAAACCTTGTTTAGGAACAGACGAGATAGCAGAACTGAATGTGCATCAGCAATTACATCCCCTGTATTAGCCATTTAGGTAAATTAAACATTAGTGTCCCCTAGCCTCTCTTGATACAAAACCAGTGTGTGTTAAAATATATTACATTAGGACAAGGTTCCAGCTATGTTTTTTTGACTTAGGTAAAACATGCTCATCAAATGTTCTTAGCTGAAATGTAAGCATAGGTCAGTCTATCCATCTGAATGTCTGATGTCGGGAGATAAAAAAAGGTTGTTCTATAAAATGTGCTATGTAAAAATACAACCATTTCTCATGAAAGATATGGTATTTCTCAACAACAATGCCATTCAATGATGGTATTCTCAACATCTGATACAACACATAGAAACATAGAAACATAGAAGTTGACGGCAGATAAGGACCGAAAGGCCCATCCAGTCTGCCCATTTCTTTTTCTACCTTATAAATGTGCCATCGGCCTTTGCTCTGTCAGTGACCTATCTATTCATAGTCATTTGTATTGCTCCCTTATGCCTATCCCATGCCTGTTTGAAGCCCCGCACTGTATTCATAGCCACCACTTCTTGTGGTAAGCCATTCCATGCATCTACCACCCTTCTGTGAAAAAGAATTTCTCACATTCCCTTAATCGGCCTCTCTAATCTCATGCTGTGTCCTCTTGTCCTGCTATTTTCTTATATTTAAACATGTTAGACTCTTTTCACCCTTGTTTATGCCCTTAAGGTGTTTAAATGTCTCGATCATATCACCTCTCTCCCTCCTTTGCTCAAGGGTATACATATTGAGCTCGTTAATCTGTCCTCATATGTCTTCTGATGCAGTCCCTGCACCATTTTGGTTGCCCTTCTCTGGACTGCCTCAATTTGTTAATGTCCTTGTGAAGGTGTGGCCTCAATACACCCGCCAGTACTCCAGATGGGGCCTAACCAATGTCTTGTACAGAGGGATTATTACCTCCCTCTTACGACTTGTGATACCCTTACTAATACATCCTAACACCCCCTAGCTCACTACTGCTTTAGAGGTCTGCTTTGATGATTTTAGGTCATCAGTGATGATGATGCCCAAGTCTCTTTCTTCCTTGTGACTGCTAGCAACTCCCTCCCAGCCTATAAGTGGCTTCAGGGTTCTCTTCCCTATGTGCATGATTTTGCACTTCTTTGCATTAAATCCCAGTTGCCACTCTTCTGACCATTCTGCTAGTTTATCCAGATCTCTTCTCATTCTGCCCACCCCATCTGGATCATCTACTCTGTTGCAGATCTTGGTGTCATCTGCAAACAGACAAGCCTTTACCTCTAGTCCATCTGCGAGGTCACTAATGAAGATGTTGAATAGGACTGGCCCCAGGACTGATCCCTGAGGTACCCACTTGTGACTTGCATCTCTTCTGACTGTATACCATTTACCACCACACTCTGTTTTCTGCCAGTCAACCAGTTTGCCACCAGTTGACCAACTTCTGACCCACCCCGAGCCTACCTAGCTTATTTATCAATCTTCATGTGGAACAGTGTCAAAAGCTTTGCTGAAGTCAAGGTAGGCGACATCAACTGCTCCCTTGGTCCACCACTCTGGTTACCCAGTCAAAGAAATCTATGATTAGTTTGACAGGACCTTCCTTTGTAAACCCATGCTGTCTTGGATCCTGTGCCCCTATGGATTCCAGGTGTTGCACTATCCTTTCCTTAGGAGTGCCTCCATAATCTTGCCCTACTGAGGTAAGACTGACGGTCTGTAGTTCCCGCCTCCTCCCTGCTACCACTCTTGTGGGTGGGATCACATGAGCCCTTCTCCAGTCTTCTGGGACCTCTCCTGTGCTCAGAGACTCACTAAACAATTCTGCTAAAGGCTCTGCTAGTTCCTCCTTTAGCTCCTTAAGTACCCTGGGATGTATGCCATCAGGTCCCATTGCCTTATCCACCCTGAGCTTAGCTAGCTCTTGTAGGACCCTTTCTTTTGTGAACCATCAATTATGGTATTTTGAGCATCAAAACTATCAAGATGGTGTTTTCAACATCTGATACCATCATCATGTCATCTGTGAGCAACAAGTCTATCTGCAGCATCTCAAAGTTGTGGGACCTCAGAAAAAGAGACATGTATAATACTGAGCCATTTACAGTACCATGCCTCAGAATCATGATGTGACAAGTCATTCAGGAACAAGACTCTTATCAGCTCCAAATATGTGCCATGAATCATCATGGTTTCAGATGAAACCATGGAACTGACACTGTACTAATCAAATTCACTACTGACATCCTTAAAGCCCTTGACAATGGCACCTCCACTGGTGCCATATTCATAGACCTTACCAACAGTGGTGGGTGAAGTGGCTAAAATTCACTCCACAAGGTGATTCACGAAGTAATATGGAATCTGTGGAGTAATCTGCAACATGAAGCAGAGTACTTCATGTCATAACGAGGAACACTTCTCCACCAATTTTAAGGTGAAGTACATTGAAATCAATGTACTTTGCATCACTTTGCCTTGTTATTGAGCTCTAAGGCTAATTCTGCAGTGATCCATGGGATTGCAGGTCACATGGGCTCTAGATTGTTCTGCATAGCCTCAGTTCTGGGTAGTGTGTGTGTAGTGGTAGCTGGAGACAGTTTGCTCTAAGAGCTATGTGATTCAAAACCTCTAAAACCTGTTAAAAATGCCTTTTTGAGTCATTTTATTTCTCAAAATTTAGTACATCAATTGTAGGAAACCCTTCTCTGCTCATATCATTGAGTGTTCATTGTTTGCCTGTGAATTTTGAATGTTAATTTAGAACAGTCAGTCTGTGCACTGTAAAGTATGCATTGGGGGAGGGGTGTATTTGTGGTGTAGGTGGATTAACTGGGAGAAAAAGGCAGATTTTCTGTTTTGTTTGTATTTTTCTTGTATAACTGTGTTAATGTCCAAACAGTAACATTTTCAGTAATTCTTGAATTTTTTTGGTTGATTGTTGTGGTGCAGCAGTGTATAATTTCAGTTTGCTTAAAACATTTGGTTATATTACTAAAGGTTTTCAATTTGCTATGCATTACTTATAGTGTGTGAGTGTGTGTGCGATGTGTGCCATTAAATTAGGCACCTTTTATTGTGCCACAGAGTAATTGCAGCAGTGTGAACCTGCTATCCACCACACCTGCATGAATGTTTTGTATTGCTTTGTGGTATCTTTGCTGGTAGTGGACTGTTACTGCCATGCACTATCCCCCCAACCAGCAAAAGGTATTCTTTTCCAGTTTTGTATTTGTGACTTGTGAGCACTGGTTAAGTGTTGTTGTGCCCTTGCATCTGCATCTCTTGAGTGTGCAGTGCAATCTTAATCTGTCTGTGTGTTTGCAGTGCACCATTAATTGTGGGAGACCTTGCAGTTCTTGTTATATTCTCATTTCACTTTGTCAGCACTGGAGAATTTTCTGGACACAAGACAGTAGCATTTTGGGGATGCACATTAATTCTGGTGACTGTGTGTGAACACTGCATACTTGACTCGATGCACCATTAATTCTGGGAGACTTTGCATTTCTTGTTATGCTCTCATTTCACTCCATCAGCACTGGGGAATTTTCTGGACACAGGACAGTAGCATTTTGGGGATGCACATTAATTCTGGTGACTGTGTGTGACTACTAAGTGCATGACTGAGTGCACCATTAATTCTGAGGGGCTTTGCATTTCTTGTTACGCTCTCATTTCACTTCATCAGCACTGGGGAATTTTATGGACAAAAGACAATAGCATTTTGGGGATGCACATTAATTCTGGTGACTGTGTGTGACCAGTGCACACATGACTGAGTGTGCCATTAATTCTGGGGGACTTCGCATTTCTTCTTACACTCTCCTTTTACTTCATCAGCACTGGGCAATTTTTTGGACACAAGACAGTAACATGTTGGGGATGCACGTTGATTCTGATGACTGTGTGTGACCACTGCACCCATGACTGAGTGCACCATTAATTCTGAGAGACTGCATTTCTTGTTATACTCTCTTTTCACTTAGTCAGCACTGGGGAATTTTCTGGACACATGACAGTAGCATTTTGGGGATGCACATTAATTCTGGTGACTGTATGTGACCACTGCACACATGGCTGAGTGTGCCATTAATTCTGGGAGACATTGCATTTCTTATTGTGCTCTCATTTCACTTCATCAGCACTGGGGAGTTTTCTGGATACAGGATAGAAGCATCTTGGGGATGCTCATTAATTTTGGTGATTGTGTGTGTGGAGGGCTGTCAATAATGTTGTCACATCGCCTTACTTCACGTTTAAGCAGAATGACAACATGAAGTAATAATTACAAGGCGAAGTGAGCCTTTCATATTGGCCACTCCATGTAGTGGAGTGACAATGCAAAGTGGTCTCTTCATTGGCACTTTGCCAGTAAAACTTAAATTTGCTGCATCTCTACTTACCAAGGCCTTTGATTGGGTCAATCACAGCTTCATATTAGACAAAGAAAAATTTAATGGCATTGACCACCACTTCCTAAACTGGTTTGAGAGTTATCTGTCTCACCTCACCCAACAGGTCAAGTGGAAAGAGGCCGTATCAGGTCAATTACCTATCAAGGAGGGAGTACCCCAATGTTCCATCTTAGAGCCCCTCCTGATTTCTCTGTTCATAAATGACCTTAGTAGTAACTGTGGTAGCAGCTCAGTAATACAATTTGCTGATGTTGCTGTATTATACAGATCCTCAGATATGGCATCGGCCCTCATGCTACAGCTACAGTGGGATTTCACAACTTAAGGAAGCTGGTTCTGGCTAATAGGCTGTTCTTGTATAACAAGAAAACAAAAATCATTCTATATGGGCCCAGAACTCTGGGATTGGATAGAACCCTAATACTCCACCTAGTATCCTCGTTAAGCATGCCCATAGACGTTGTAAGCTCCTGTAACCACCTGATCCCCTGAGGATAGTAGAATCCCATCAGTGTTAGTGCTAGGTAGGGAAAGGCAGCTAGTGAATAACTAGTTACATTTTTTTACCTACTCACTCTCTTGTTTACTTAATTTCAGCTGAGATGAGAGAGAGGAGGTCATTTAGAACTCTCACAACAGCATAAGCCATAGCAACTGGCTGTGAGTCGGGAGTTTTAGAATCTTGGGCCAGTCTGTCAGCACTAGTTGATAGAGAGAGTTGGTAGTCAGCAGCTGAAGTTTGAGGAGTGAGAGCTGTGGTGTGGGCTCTGAGAGGAGATCCTATTTTCTCACACTAGTCCTGAAAGATTCCAGCCTGCCAAGAGAAGTGGTGGAAACCGTTGTCTACAGCAGGATCTCCTGATTTTCATCCCCAGAGGGATGAAAAGGACTGCTAGAGAATGGATCCTAGGGGCAATTCCCTATTTGATCCAGGACAATTTCAAGCTGCCTGTACTGTTTTAACTGTGAGTAGATTTGACTTTGTGATTCCTGAAGAAAATGCCTGTGCTTTGGTGTTTCTCTGGTTAAAAGGGAAAGGTACACCAGTTCTGTTCTGAAATTTGAGACTTTTCTCAGTTTAAAGTTGATTGGCAATTGTGGGGTCTAGAGGCTGATTCACATTGTTCAGTAGTTTAATTTCTTACACTCCCAGAATAGTGTTTTCTTAAATGCTGGATGTGAAAGTTCATTCAAAGATGCATTTACCTAGGTGTGTTCAAGAAGTTTAAGGGTCTAACTCTGAAAGAATGGCCGGGTATGAATTTGGAAGCAAACGGTGCAGCACCCCATCTGGAGAAACCAATTCAGTACTACAGGTTCTGTAAGGGTGCCTGGTTATTTCGGACATGATGGTCAATGGCAAAGATAAGTTTATCCCCTGCAGTGGGTTGTGCTAGTTATGAGCCCCAGTGTGCTCAGTTATGGTCAGTGCCACTGTAGGAGTTTTAAAATCCTATACCATATGGGAAATGTGTGCTCAGTTGTGGCCAGTGCCACTAGAAGAAATGTTCAGTTGTGGCCACTGCCACTAGAATTAATGTTCAGGTTGTGGCCAGTGCCACTGAAGAGAATTCAATGTCCTATTAAAATGGGAATAAGTAGAGTTTCTGTCAGATACAGTCATTTTGTTTTTCTGCCAATTCCTTGTGCCACGTGGTGTAAACTTTGGAGGTCTACCCTTGCTTTAGAGAATATCTTTTGGGATAAAGTCACACTCTAGAACCCCAACCTGGTTTGGACATTTACATTTTTTGCTTCCTCTGTGTGGAGTTACTGGGTACCCCTTCAGAAGTATAGGTCTAGCATGGCCCTAGCAAACATTTCTCTCCTCAGGACCTGGGTTAATGGCCATAAGTTTCCTTTTGTCTACCCACACCCCTTTCTGACTGCTAGAAGAAATGAGCCTGGTATACATTCCCAAAGCTAGGGATGGTACCATTTCTGAAGTAATCTGTGCCCAGTCCAGGGTACCAGGGGTAGCTGACTGTGTAAAGTAGTGGTGGGGGGGGGAGGTTACACTCATTCAGGTTCTTGGGCCTGTCATTGACCAAGGCCTCACATTCAAATGTCATGTGGACCAGATCAGCAGAGTAATACACCAAACGTTAGGCCTATTATATAGACTGAACTCATAACTCATAACTAATACCAGTAACCAAGATAGCTATTGCTAACAGCATCCTGCTACCCAACTTTGCTCTAGCAACACAGTCTCTAACAGGGTGGGAACTAGGTAAACACAGTAACATAGACTTTGATGGCAGATAAGGACCTCTTGGCCCACCCAGTCTGCCCATTTCCCTACCTACAGAATAAGCTGCAGATCCTAGTTAACCAATAGCCTGTTTCTTCTTACCCCACACAAGAATTGCCTTATGTCTGTCCCATGAATTCTTGAGTTCTCCCACAGTTGTAGACCCCACAACCTCCTCAGGAAGGCTGTTCCATGTGTCCACCACCCTCTCTGTGAAAAAATACTTCCTCACATTGCCCCTGAACCGCCCCCTCTATCTTTAAATTGTGTCTCCTCGTTCTTGCACATCTCTTTTTCTGAAAGATGACACCCTCTTGGACTTTGTTGATTCCATTTAGGTACTTAAAAGTTTCTATCATGTCACCCCCCCTCTTCCTTCTTTCCTCAAGGGTATACATATTAAGCTCCTTTAGTCTCTCTTCGTATGGCTTCATTTGCAGACCCTGCACAATTTTAGTTGCCCTCCTCTAGACTGCCTCAATCCTGTCTATGTCCTTGTGGTGATGGGGTCTCCAGAACTGGATGCAGTACTCCAGATGGGGTCTCACCAACTGTCTGTACAGAGGGATAACAACTTCCTGTTTTCTGCTGGTGATGCCTCTCCCTATACATCCCAGTATACCCCAGCCCTTCCTACTACCTTCTCACATTGCTTGCTAACCTTAAGGTCATCTGATAGGATTACCCCCAGGTCCTTTTCCATTTTTGTTGTAGTTACTACCTCCCCCAGGTAGAATTCAAATTCTATGCAATAAGATAGCTTGATTTGCTACCAAATCCCACCTGAGGGGCCACCATTATAAGATACTGGACTCCTTAAAATGGCCATCTATTTCCCAATGGCTTCAATACCTTCTCCTGTGCACCACCTACAAAATAATTAATGGCCCATACCTATCAGGCCTAGCTGGGAGGCTTGTTCCGAAGTGCAGAGGAAGATTGCTCTGTACCTGTGCTCAGATGCTCTTGGAAGTTCCTAGGGTAAGGACAACAGCAAGCAATAAGTCCTTCTCACATGTGGCTGTGATCTTCTGGAACAACCTCCCAGACCAGCTGCAAAATGCTGGCTCACTGATCTCCTTTACAAAAGGACTCGAAGCTCACCTGCTGGAAAACAACATATACATGTGCTAGGGATAATCCTGGCAATAGACCACTAGTAACCTTACCCTATTGATATGTAAAAGCCCCAGAATAAAAAGAGCACATCTACACAAACTGACCAGTGTGCTAAAGGCCAATGAGATGCAATGTCTGTTTCCCGTAAAATTATAACGTGTACTAATACTCTGTCTCTGTTGGTTGCTACCTCCTGCCTATACAAATGTGTGCTGAAATGTCATGGATTGGTCCCAGTTAACAAAATGAAAAGAATAAATATTCAGACCTTAGGGCGGAGAGAAATATCTTTTGAGAGAGAAGACAAATCCAATCAATGCCGGTTATAATGGGATACAGATTGGATATACTGTTTTACTCACCTATTTTCTTTAAAAAAATTTAATTTTTTTTTCTGATGCAAATAACTACAATCTATTAGATTAATCAAATATCACCAACGTTTCATGATATAAACAAGTCCCTTCTTCAGAGTTTGTGGTTGGTGTCTAGTTCTTTTCTTCCCCTGCACCCCCCCAATAAAACATTGTTCAAATAATTTTAATTCCTTTCTGTTCCCACTGGCAGCATTTTATGCTTGTCAGAAATATGTAGGTCCTATTAGGCAAGGCAAGGCAAATTTTATTTAAAAGATACCCAATCCCAGAGGCTCTGGGTGCTGTACATAAAAACCAGCACAAAACAACATTAGTAAATGAGATAATCATAAGTTATAATACTAACAAAGTGAAATTAAATAAATAAATAAAGAAGGAAAATCAGGGACAAGTAGTATAACAGGCAGCACAGGGTAGTATTTACAAACCTGGGTCAGGAAAAGCCTGCACAAACAGGAAGGTCCTGAGGCATGCCTTAAATACCTCCACCTAGGGGTTTCTCTTATTGATGGAGGGAGCAAATTCCACAGGATGGGGCTGAAAACACTAATGACTCTGTTGCCAGTAGTTTTTGACCTCATCCTGGGGGTCACAAGGAGGCCCCTCAAGGAGGAATGGAGGGAGCAGACTGAGGTATCTGGCATGAGAATGTCCACCAGGTAACCAGGACCAAGGCCATGTAAGACCTTAAAGGTGAGCAAGCCCACCTTGAAGACTATACTCCACCTGACCGGCAACCAGTGCAGTTCACCCAGCACCAGAGTGTCATGGCAATACTTAGAATGTCCCAATAACAACCTGGCAGCTGCATTCTGCACTAGCTGAAGCCAATGGAGGGTGCCTCCCGAGACCCCGAGGTAAAGTGCATTACAGTAATCAAGCCTCAATGTCACGAAGGCATGCACTAAGGTAAGGAGATCCAGGGGCATTACCAAGGTATTAATCCTAATGATAATCCTCAGATGGTAAAAACTGGTACTGACCATGACTGACACCTGAGCCTCAAGTATCAAACCACTGTCCAGAACAACACCCAGGTTATGCAACCTGGAGGAGGCCTTCAAGGTTACAGAACCCAGGACAAGTCCTGTCTCTGCACCTGAGGCCATCCTATCACACTCTCTGTTGAACTCCACTACCAGTACCTCTATCTTATTGGGTTTAAATGCAACCAGCTGGAGGCCATCCAGTCATTGATTTCAGCAAGGCAGCTGTTTAGCATGTCAACTGCATTGGATGTCCCTGGTGCAAAGGAAAGATACAGCTGGGTATCATCAGCATAGCAATGAAAACCAAAGCCATATTTCCTAATGAGCCCTCCCGGGGTAGCACATGCACGGCGAACAACATTTGCGATAAGGCTGAACCCTGAGGTACTCCACAAGACAGGAGACTGGGGAGGAGGAGGAGACATTCCCCATCACTACCCATTGCCTCTTGTTTGTCAGAAAAGACTTAAACCAGCAGATAACTGTGCTGGTGAGTCCACAAAATTCCCTAAGGTGGTCAAGTAACACACAATGGTCCACTGTGTCAAAAGCTGAGGAGAGATCAAGGAGAATGAGAATTGTCCCCACGCCCTAATCTCTCTCACCCTGAGAAGGTCATTGTGCAACTGAACTAATGCAGTTTCCATGCTGTGCCTCACCTGAAACCATGACTGGACAGGCTCATATAGATTAAAGGCCATGAGGTGCTTCTCAAGCTGAAGAGCCATGATCTTCTCAACAACCTTACCTGGGAATGGAAGGTTGGAGATAGAACAGTAATTTACCATGACATTAGGGTCCAACAATAGTTTCTTCAGAAGGGGTCTCACCAATGCCTTCATCAATGCATCAGGAAAACCTCCTCAGAGAGGGAGCATTGGACAATCAAGGCAAACACCGGGCCAATGGAGTCGACACATCCCATCAAGAAATGCATTGGCATTGGGTCCAGTTCACAATATGTGTGCCTCAGCCTGGAATCAACCCCAATGACATCAGCCACCTCCTCTGGTCTAAACTCACCCCAACCAGGTGGAGTGCTCTTCTGGTGTCCAAGGCGATCACTGTCGGCCAAATATTGGCTCACTGGAAGAATACCTTGCCTGATGGCGAACACTCTATCAGAGAAGAACCCAGCAGACCCCTTGCATAAAGCATTTGAAAAGGCTTTTTTCAGCTGGAGACAGGCTGGATTTAACCACCTGTTTATAGTCAGAAAGAGCACAGTTCTTCAATTCTTCCTGGCAGCAATCTCCCTGGACAGGAACTCTGCCTTCTTATGGTTGATTGCCCCTGGTACTCACTGTAGTGAGCACACAGGGCCAGCTTGTCTGCCTCCAGACCTGTCCTCTACCAGCAGCTCTTCAACCTCTGACCCAACATCTTCATCACCTTGAGCTCCCCATCAAATCACGGAGACCTCAAGTGAGAAGATTTAGGTCATACATAGACTGGTGCAAGGGAGTCAAGTACCCCAGACAACACCTTATTATAGGAGGCGACTGCAGTGCACGTACCCCTATCACATGCTATACCCACACTAGATAGGTCTGCCACCACCACCACCACCACCAGAAGACCCTCAGGTGTCTCACCCCTCAAAGGGTGGTAGCTTACTATCTCAGCAGGTGGAGGGCTCTTGGGGGGGTGTCCCAAATGAGAACTCCAACATGCAATGGTTGGACCAACCAATCAAATCAGTCTTGAGGTTCTTAATCTCAAGCCCCAGCGAGAAGACCAGGTCCAGTATGTGAACACCCTGATGAGTCACGGAGGAAACTTCCTGCGACAGGCCCAGAGATTACATAGTCTGAAGGAAATTGTAACCAAGCCTAGATGATTTGTCATTGGCCCAAACATTGAAGTCCCCCAGAATAAAGCAGCGGGGAGCCTCCAATATTTCGCTGATGATCGGCTACCTCCTGCAGAAAATCTTCCACTGCCCCGGGGGGGGCGGTAAATTAGGAGAATTCTGCAGCCTGTGCCCAGACCCCCATGAATGGCTACACATTCAAAAGAACCTGGTCTTCTTACTGGGTGTACGGTGAATCCCAGCTCGGATCTAAAACAGATGGCAACCTCCCCTTCCCTGTGTTCCACTCTGGGGCAGTGCACAACAGAGTACCCGGGGGGATGGCGGCCTCAAAAACCAGGCCAGCTTCATCACCCATACAGGTCTCCATGATGCACGCCAGATCAACTGATGAAACCAAGTCCACTATAATTGAGGTCTTGTTTCTAATCAATCTGGCATTGCACAGCACTGCTCACAGGGGATTGGTGGACAGTGCAGCCCCTCTGGCTACCTGCCTATTACGTAATATATAGGGGAAAGAGTCAAAGTTCACTGGATGGGCTGCAGTTCCTCACAATCCCTATACCCATATCATCACCAGCCTCACTCCTAATCCTTTTGCTGCCCTCATTGCTCCCCCTCTCATGAGCAGAACCAGGTAACATGCTACTGAGATGGTGGATTTCTTTTCTACTTCCTCCTTTCTTTGAGGGGGTCAGTGTGAGGTGTCACTGAAATGGCAGTTTTCTTTTCAGTGTCCTGTTCTCAAGAGAGTGACAGGGCAATGTGTCCCTCAGCGTCTACGTGATACTACCCCCATCCATGCCATACACACACATATTAAGCCCTCACATATCTACAATGTCTTGAAGTCAATTTCTCACATAAAGCAATCTGCATAACAGGATTATGAAATACATTAGAGAGCTGCTGATATATTAGGGCTCACACATTCTTACACTCCAGTAGTATTTGTTTTAAATCATAGAAAAACATAAAAGTACAATAACAGAGGTATTCTGATTTTGACATTTTTGTGTTTCTAAACTTACATGCCCTATTAAGGCAGAACGTATCTGTCATCATAAATGGGGAAATATTTAACATGTAACATTATATCATGGTCTGATTACATTTGATTAGTCATTGCAAGACAACCTACTGAAATTAGGGCTTTACTGACTGTGCCAGTGAGACAGAAATAATAGCCCAGTTTTTATGGCTGTGGGAAGAGCCTACCATCATCTTGCTTTAGCTAGGAAAAACTAGCATATCATGGAACACATTTTTTAATACTTTTCAGTGTATCCTTCCATAACAGTAAATCACTTTGATAAGGTTCAGCTCTGGTTTGCTAACCATCAACTTTTCCTCAATTCCAAGAAGACAGTCTCTATGACCTTTGGCACAAGGTAGAGACTCTCAAGGCTTCCCTCCCTACCCATTTTTCATACCTTTGATGGGACTTTACTTGAGGACACATCCTCCTTTGGGTACTTAGGTTTTTTGTTGGACCAACACCTAAACTTCTCTGGACATATTGATGCCATCCAGAAACAAATGCACCCCAAGCTTGGTGCCCTGTTCAGGAACTGTAGTTGCATCCCTCCTGCTGCGAGGTGTGAACTTGTCCAGAAGATGATACTGCCCATTTTTGACTACTGTGATATAGTCTATGGTGCTGCCCCTAAGTCCTCCCTGGCCACACTGGAGACCCTCTTCAATTCCTTCTGCTGCTTTGCCTTGGATGCCCCCCTCGCACCCACCACCGTGATCTTTATTGTGCCCTATCATTCCCCTCTCTTGCAAATAGGCATCTCTCCCACTGTGTTACAGTAAATTCACCTCCAAGCACTAGCTGGGTGAGCTCCCTTCCTACCTCACCTCCTCCTTTATAACACCCCCCACACCCTCACATTCCCTTAGATCAACCGACTCTCACACCCTGGTAGTCCCCCTCACATCCACCCAAATCAGCCAATCCAGTTACTCTCACTGCCTCTCAATAATCTGGAATTCCCTCCCCCATCAGATCCACCACTCATCCTTGCCTACTCCATCAGCTCTGCCCTCAATAATTACCTTACTCCTAGCTGCTCTTGCCATGTCCCTCCCTAAGCCCTGGACAAAGCTCACCCCTTAACAATCACCTTCATTTTACCCTGTGCACACCCACCCAAATTCCTAGCTCTCCTCCCCTTTTGCCAAATTGCTCTCCTTTACTGTCCTCCCTTGATGTCTCAGAGAATATAAGGGACCCTGAATGGTCTCCATGGGCCCCTCCCCTACCCCCCCAAAGGGGCTTGTATATCTCATCTACTCTCTTCCCCCACCATCCTGAAAGGGTCTGTCTTGGACACTTCCTTATCCCCTTTTCTCTGGTCAGTGTAGCATAGGATCCTCGCATCCTGAAATGGTCTCCAGGGACACAACTCTTCCCCCTCCCCACACATTTCACCACTGCCTCTCTTCCTCCCTTTAATTTCACATAAGCACTTGTTACTTTTTAACCAAGCACTTATTATTGTCCACTGTTTTTACCTATCATGTGCAACACTGTTGTAACACTGTTTGTAACATCTACCTTACAACTGTATGTTAATGTTGAGCTTATAACTTGAATGTTTAATGTCTCATTCCTAATGTACACCTTCTCCCCAGGTCACATTGGGAGATGAGCGACTTGTTGCTCAGTGTGAATTCCTGGTAAAACATTTCAATAAAATAAAATAAAATAAATCACTATGACAGTTAAATACTCCCTTATTTCTGTTTAGAATGTTGTAGACAGACCTCCAAGTTGCTTATCAAATGGCCATTAGGAAATGGAAACAGCTTGTTAAAAATTGGTTGCCTATTAAACTGGAGATTTGTTTACCCCCTTCAAAATGCAACAACTTGTACATTTAAATACTTGGCATTTAAACATTTTCTGCTACTAGCATCAATTAGGCAGTCATTCTCTTTCAAGAAAGATTCATACCTCATAAATGTCACCTTTTTGATAGTTAATACTTCTTTCTTTCTGTTTAGAATGTTGTAGACAGAACTCCAAACTACTTATCAGATGGCCATTAGGAAACTGAAACAAATTGTTAAATATTGGTTGCGTATTAAACTAGAGATTTGTTTACCCCTTCAAAATGCAACAACTAAGAACCTTGTTAGTAGAGTGGTGTTTTTCTTTACTGTCCAACTGGCCATCCTTGGACATAAAATGAGAGGGAAAGGAAACCCCTTTCAATTCAACGGGGTACACCACCACACAGCTTGGTGCCCTGTTCACACGTCATTACATGCTTGAGTGCGGGGGCATAGCGGCAGGACCAGAGCACTTAGAATTGATCAGATAGCCCTCCTGAAATAAAAGTTACAAGCAAAATTTCAAAGGTATGGGCTAAAATTATTAGTTAAAATACTACTAGAATAACATTTGCTGAGGGCAGATACCACAATATGTGAGTAGCTCCCTTATATCAGAACTTTCCTTTAAGAAATATGTTGCATCATTTTAAAGGAAACTGCACCTTCATGTATTGTGAATTTTGTTTCCATGTCAACAGTCAACTCTTTTCCTATAGCTGTTAGAGACATACATGTTTGTTTTAGTTTACATTCACTGTTCATGCTAGTCCGTGTTAATTATCCTGAGGTGTCACCTTTATGGTTGTTGAAGTTTCATTGTCCACAAGAATTGCATTAGCATGAGAGAACATGATGTCAAAGCAACCATTTGTGTCATGTATCTCTATGCTGAAGGTACAAATATCCTGAAAAAAAAACTCTCTGGAAACACACAGACCAAATGTGATTTAAATGGGAAACCCCTGCATTACAATGCAGACAGTTTGCAAACCTAACTGAAGGTAAATGTGATATTCCACACCTTGCTGCAAGTTGCTTTGTTAAACTCTAATTAAGAAAATATGCATATTGCAGTCTAAACAGTGCCAGCACATCTTGTCCTCATATGCTAATGCAGCTCTCAGGGACAATGAGATTTCAACAACCAGAAAATGGAAACCCACAGGAAAAATACATGGGCTAGTATGAACAGTTAAAATAAACTAAAGCAAACACATATAGTATATCCCTAACAGCCACATGAAAAGAGTTGTCGGTTGACATGGAAACAACTAAAATTTGCAAGACATGAGGGTGTAGTTTTCCTTTAAACTTGTTCTATTTGTTGAGAGCACATGATTGCAAATGACACCTCTGATAAAGCCTATTTGCGGGAGAAACAAAGGGTTGCTTACCAGTCTACTTTATTAGTGCTAAGTACTTATATTTGTCCCTGTAACTAATTCATCCTCACTCATGTGTTCCGATTTATTTCTTGTTCTTTGTGTTACTGCAATAAACTGGTCAGCAGCATCTGAAGCTATGGTGTGCAGGTAATTTTGTTCTTTTATCTGACATTACTCGTGTTTAGCTTAAGGGTTCCACTTATAAAAAAAAACCAAAAAACAGGGATAATCCTTTAACTGCAGAGTGGAGGAATGGTGAATTTTACATTTTAGAGTAATGAAAATGGTATTCCAAAACAGAGAAAAAGTATGTCAGCCCCTGATTGGTTGACAGTATTTTGCCATCATGATTATATTGAACTAATCATGGGTAGAATGTTGGTTGTGCCATCTTACTATGCCTTGTGATTAATTTATTTTGTTTTGTGTACTGCTCTAGTGATCCCAGGAAACTCCAGAAAAAGGAATTGATGTTCCAGTGAATCCATCCAGTCACCAAATAAAATAAAATTAAATTAGACTTTCCACTTACCTTTACATTTATATTACTCTGCCTGTCCACCCACAATTTTTCAACAAGAAATAAGTCTGTAATGGAATTTACTATCAACTCCTCTAACTCATCAAATCTGACCATGGCTTCAACCCTTAGAGGCTCACGTTTTTCTCACCAACTGCTATGAAACACCCAACTACCCTCACCTGCTAAAAGCCACAGAACTAGCATCATTCAAGGACTTCCTAACATGAACTGTGGTCTTAACCCTATTAGGGCTATCTTTTAGTTACTGACCATAACTTTAATTGTTCTAGGTCTAACATCAATGGCTCAGACTGTGTGCCACTTTCCTTACTACTAGCATCCCAGCACAGTCAAAAAACACAGTTTCAGCCCCACTCAGGCTGTTGTTATTGCTATCCACTATGGCAGCTTCACCCTACTGGGGCCAGCATGACTGGCACTGACCAACCATGTGCCACCAACTGTGGTCTTACAAATAGAGGCCCAATGTGCACATCACTGCCACTGGCTGCCGTGTTTAAACATCCCAAATTGTTCTTTCATCAGAGTACTCCATGCCATCGCACAAAACCACAGAAAACCCTGCAACCTCAGGTAAGACACAAGAGTCAGAAGAAAGAAATAAGTGCCTTAAATGGGATTTGAATCTAAGTTGCTCAGAATGCTATTCTGCTCTGCTAACACCTGTGCCACCAAAGCAAATGGAAACCAAGTACTCTTAGTATCACCTTACACTTTATCAAATGCACAATCTGGGGTTGCAAAACTAATTATATTTTATTTACAATGGTGCAGTGTGCATACAGTATATATGGAATATGAACAGACGAAAGAAAGAAAGAAAGAAAGAAAGAAAGAAAGAAAGAAAGAAAGAAAGAAAGAAAGAAAGAAAAGTGTCTTAGCTGGGATTTGAACCCTGGCTGCTCAGAATTCCCTTCTGCTAACCTTTACTTACCTGCAATACTAAAGCTTGTTTCAGTGTTTTAAGAGCTAGAGACTCTTTTATTTACTGACTCTTCCTTTTCTGTTTCCTTGGAGCTGGTCTGTAAATTGTCTGACTTCAATTAAATTGTCAGGACAATACAGAAAGAAAATAGGACAATAAAGAAAGAAAAAGAAATTCCTGGAGATAGACAATATCTCAATGAAATGTATGAGGCCAGGAGAAAAATGCATACTGCAGCCCAATCTCTACTCTACAAGGCTGTATCAGCACCACGAAAAATCTCAAGTGAAGCTGAAGAAGGTAAAGGACTAAACTATGCTGGGCCAGTTGTAATTTTCCCACTAGTTATTTTGAAACAAAAAAACACAACAATCAAAGCTGCAAACGTGGAGAACTGGGTTTGAATTTCACAGTCACCACTTTCATTTCATTTTCATTTCTATTTTTTATATTTGTAAACAGGATGAGCAGAACTGCTCGGTTTCACCAGCGACAAGTTACAAAACATACTTGAGCATACAAAATATCACACACATACAAACATTTAAGAATAATACAAAATACACAAAACAGAAAAAATATAACAATCAAATATTTAACCTAAACATGTGTAACTATCATTGTCCATCATCCAATATTTTAGTCTAGTTTTAAAAGACCACACTGTCATGCTCTCTATAATATCAAGAGGTAATAAGTTAAAAAACAAAGGAGCCCTGTATAAAATAGATCTCTGGCCAAATGCAATGCGAAACAAGAAAGTTTTGTAAGTAAATTTTGCCTGGGATCTAGTGCCAGTGGGATTAAGGGATCTAGAAAATAACAGTGAAACTACAGGAGATATAAGGCCATTCTTTACCTTAAACATAATGATACCCAATTTATGCAAAATTCTATTATTTATTTATTTATTTGCTTTTGTTAACCAGGTAGGTCACACTAGACATCCAAGTGCCTATTTTCAGGTGAGACCCGGGAGGGTTACAAAACAGGTTACAGAGAGCTTACATACAGTCATAAGTGAGGTTTACATCGAGAAGCGGGATAAGCATACACAGGGGAGAGAGAGTTGAGTGCAACAAACAGTAAGTTATAAGCTAAGGTTTACAACAGTATACTTGACAGCTTGAACAGGGCTGTCGTGGAAAACTAACACGTGGAGACAATACAGTGCAGGAGAACCTATAGTGAATAACAACAGAGATACAGTTCCCTACGGGGTGAGTACACCGGGGGAAACAAAGTTTGGATATACCACATTGCAGATCGGTGCATGGGGGGGAGACTGACCTTACACCAGACAGTAGAACTAAACCAAGTACAAGTGCCAACGGAGAGGGACCATACCACCCGGTAGAGCAGGCTCAGGTGAGGCATGTAGCAATTACAGGGCCCGGGCCAGGGGTTAGATAACATTAAGTAGTACCCCAAGGGAGGGCCTGTCATAACATGTCAAAGCACGAATTAGACCGAGAAGCATAAATAAGTGGAGAGACCCCTCAGGTAACACCATAGGGAGGATTTGAAGCCCAGATGGGAGGAGGAGGACTGAGTACTGGCCGGGAGCAAGTTCCAGATTTTTGGGGCATAGGCAACAAAGGCGCGGTCACCCACCTGGGTACGGGTTCTGGGAACCAGGCGATCAGGGATTGCTCTCGACCGGAGGGTAGGAGAAGGTGTCGGGAGTGGGGGGACAAGGGATACAGGAGTACCAGCCCAGCGATGTTGTCAATGAAGTTCCCAACAACATAGGTGCAGTGTTTCTCAGGGGGTAGCCAATGTAAGTGTAAGTAGAGGTCACATCGATGGGTTGGGGGGGACCCGCAAGCGCAAAGCGACAGATATTGTTGTAGGCTGTATCTCACTTTGAGAGGCAAGATTTGGGCATGGGGCAAAGGAGACTAGCCCATAACAGAGAGATGGGAGAAGGACCCCCCTAGCCAGCAACACGGGCACGAGCGGGTTAAGCAACTTTTTGCTCTATAGGCTGAGCTCAGTTTACCATTCGTAGCCCTACAGACATTTTGGATGTGTAGAGAGATCAGTTGAGGTCAAAGCATGACACCCAGGTATTTGACCGCTACCATCTGCAGTGAGGGAGCCATCAGCCCGAGATTTGAGCGGGGCAGGGCAAGATTTCAACTTGCAGTGGGACCCAAAAGCATCGCTTGGGTTTTTGAGGTTGGTAGTAAGCCTACTTTCGGCCAGCCAGTATTGGATCTGCTCGAAGTCAGAGTTAAGTTGTGAGTTAATGGTGGTGATGTCACGAGGCGCTTGACAGAACAGCAGGTCATCCCTTATATAAGGTGGTGTGACCATGGGAGGTGATGGATGGCAGCTCATTGATAAAGAGGAGAGAAGAAGAGTGGGGCCAAGGACCGACCCTGGGAACCCTCTTAGGACATCAGTGAGGTGGGAGGGGTACGGTTGAAATTGGTTATTTCTTCCGACCGGAGGTAGTTGAGAACCAGCTGTGAGCAGGGGAGATACTGAGTGAGAGAGGGTGGAGCTCAGAAGAAGCGGTCAACCTGTCGAAAGCTTTGGAAAGGTCAACAAAGATGGCACCAGTGAGGTTTCACTGATCAGTGGCAGTTCTAATCGTCGAGGATACAACAGCAAGGGCGGTAGATGTTCTGTATCCTTTTCTGAATCCATGTTGGGCGGGGGAGAGAAGATTGTGTTCTTGTAGGTACCTGGAGATCTGAGTGGCCACGACCTTCTCCAGGATCTTCGAGGCGGCTGACAGGATGGCGATGGGGCGATAGTTGAGCGGATCTCTGGGGTTGCCTTGCTGCTTTTACAGGGTAACAGGCAATTTTCCAGAGGTCTGGGATAATGCCAGTGGCTAGGGAGAGTTGATGATGTGTGCTGCGCCGGGCTAGAAGGAGGCCCCAAGCCTGAGTAATCTAGGTTCTGAGCAGTCGTGTGCCCTGCGCTATGTGGGGAGAGGTGGGCAAGATGCCCAATATCTTGAGTGTCTGACACGAGCTGAAGGAAGAAGGGGGTGGGACTTGGGACCAGGCGGGGGAGGGCGCAGTGAGGAGGGAGACTGGCAGTGAGGGTGGGGGCTGGAAGTTGAGAGAGCATGGCGTTGAAGCGTTAGGGTGTGGCGGGTTATTACAGCTGACCCCATCCATGAGCATGTCAGTGGATTGCACTTTAGCCAAAATCCTTGCAGCATTTCTGATGTCTGCCAGAAACTCCTTGGGTTGCTGGCAGAAGAGAGCAGGGCCAATCGGCAAGCCTCACTTTTTGCTGCCCGGATAGCTTTTTTACAGGAATTTCTGAGCCTTCTGTATGCAAGCAGGTCGGTGTCACTTAGGGAGGCTTTATATTGAGAGATAAACTATTAGAACATTAAGCAGTAAACAATTATGATTTGAAAGGGAACATCTTGCATAAAACGTAGAATGGAATTATATATATTACGTCAAGTTTACTAAATAAACTACAAGAAAAGGAAGAATAAATAATAATACCATAATCCAAGACATTCAATAAAAAACTATGAGCAAGTAAAAACCTAGATTCTCTGGTCACAAACTGCTTAAAAATAAGGGCACCCTGAATGGCACCCGTGAACCCCATCAAGGCAGTCTCAGTGTTATGGTGTGGCTTAAAGCCATGCTGGCAATCAGAAAGCAAATTATATTTTTGTAAATGCTCAAAAGTTTGATCCAAAACAACTCATTCAAGAACTTTAGATAAAGGTGATAAAGAAATTGGACAATAGTTTGACAATATAGTAGGATCACCAGATTTCAGAATGGGGTGACTATGGCCATCTTCCAAAGACTAGGGAAAACCCCATTGGACATAGAAAAATTAAACAAAACTGAAAGGGGGTATGAAAAAAAGTTTATCCCTAGCTTAATAATTTGAAAATCTAATCCAGAACAAAACATATAAGGCTAAGGATCCATTTTTAGCACATATTCCTTAATCAGGTCAGGAGATACCTGATTAAAATGAAATGCAAAGGGAGCCGTTTCATTTGCCAACTTTGGAACATCAGAAAGGTCACCATGGAAATAATTTCAATGGGAAAAAATTCTATAGTTATCCAAGTTGCCATAAAACCTACTAAAAGCTTTAGAAACGGATAGGGTATCATTAATTAAACCTGTCCCAGGTTGAATAGAAATATCAGGGGCTCTTTTACCACTCCCAATCAGACCGTTTAATATATCCCAGGTTTTCTTGCACACTGTGTGACCATGAACAAGTCATTTATCTTTCCTGTGCTCCCAGACACAACTGAAAATAAGTCTCAACTAAGTGTGTTTACCTGGCCCCAAAAAAATGTAAACTAAAACATTAAAATAAACAAAAACCTGGACTCAGACCCACTACGACAGCACAGGCAAACATACAGATCAGCTGCTAGCTGTTTCAGAATGATGTTTGGAATTCTGTGAGTTGACTGATATACCATGCTGCTTTGCTGTAGGATCAAAAGGAAATATGATCTTACCTGGCAATTAGAATTAACAACCCTGCTGGAAAACATGTTGGCAATCATTGCTGTCAAAGAAGCTGGCACTTCAGAAACTGAGATTCATCAGCGAGAAACAGTGTAGCAGGAGTTTGATGTGAATGGCAGGATGACAGAAGTAGCTGTGCAATCTGTGTAAAGCTGCAGATACTGCATAAACCCATTGCAAATCAGATTGCCTTGAGTACTGAGCAATGTAGAAAGGAGCCAACTGCTGCAGAGGATACATATCAGGCTTAAAGACCAGCCAATGCCTTTTAAGAGAAGGCAAAGAAAAAGAGCTACACCTAAGTGTACTGGTGTGTTTAATGACACAATATAAACTGTTTTCAGAAAGTCATGGCACTTAGCCAGGGTACACAGTTGAAGAGCTAGTCCAAGACTTAGGATTTCTTTTGCTTCAAATATCTTTGACAAAGACTCAGATGAGTGGAAACGTTAGAGGCTCGGTGTGTGGTTCTCCAACCCAGTTTGTGTCTATATGGCTTTTTTATACTTGGAATCAATAAAAGGATTTTTGAAGAAAAAGAAATCCTAAGTCTTGGACTAGTTCTTCGACTGTGTACCCTGGCTAAGTGCCATGACTTTCTGAAAAGAGCCTTTTAAGAGACCTTTAACATATATTTTGACTCAATTCCTGTGTACCTGTATATAACAGTACTGTGTATATACAAATACTGCATCACTAACACCCCCCCCCAATCCTCTCCATTCCTCTGAGGAGGTCCTCCTAGCTATTCCCAGAGTTCGGTTGAAATCATCTGATGAGTGTGCATTTTCAATTCCCTGTTCAACTCTGTGGAACATGCTTTCAAAATATTTGACAGAAGTCCCCTCATTGTAAGCCTTTAAAGGGGGTCTAAAACCCACCTGTTTAAGGATGCATTTACCTTATATAGTGCAGTGGTTTAAGGCTCTGAGCTGCAAACCTGGAGACCTAGGTTTGAATCCCACAGCCCCCACATGCATACTGTGTGACCCTAAGCAAGTCACTTAACTTCCTTGAGCTCCCAGGTCATGCCTGTAAACAAGCTTTCAGCTTAGTGTCTCTCTCCTGGTAAAAGAAAAAATAAATAGTTGAATATAGCCAGCCACCTGGTGCTGAGGGCTGAGGTGCTGGACACCTCACCTCACACCATACTGGTGACCCGGGGTAGGGAGTGACCTCAGGTGTCTGGGGGTTGGCAGGTGAGGGAGAGGATCAATCATCCGATGGACTGCTATCCTCTCCCAGGAAGGGAAGGGTTGCCATCCTACTCCTCAGTTGCCCCATAGTGGAGGCTGGAAGGCAGCACCAGAGACAGGGAGGCACAGGAGTGCAGGTATATGGTGTACGTGTGCCTCCATATGTGCATACTCGTGCCATCGGGGAGGGGGTGGGGCAGAAAACAGAAAATGGTGTTGACCTGCAGGATGACACCAGTCCTCTGCAGGCTCTGCACCCAGCCAGCTAGGCACCTCTGTGCCACGAAGATAAGTCCTGATGGATGCCAGGGCTGGGGGTTCAATGTAAGGGGGCCAGTTAACACAGCAGAAGAAAAAACTACAAAAACAAATTGTTGAATATACCTCACTTATATTCAGTTTTATCCAGTTTTAGCTGTGATAATAGTTTGCTTACTACATTTTATATTTTACTTTCATTTATATTTTTAAATTGTTGCATTTTACTGTACAGTGCTTACAGCCTCTGGGGATGGGTTTATAAAGCTTTACTTACTTACAGTTCTGCTTATATTTCACATTAGTCTTGCATTTCTCCTCCTTGGGTATTTATTATTTAGGCTGAAAACAGGTTATTTGCTCTGTAAGAGTTCATTTATAGCTATTCATTGTGTACTAGCTTAGGCCATTATACACTGTTTGTAGCATCACAGTAACTCCCATGGCACTAGACTGTGAGGTCACAACAAAGGATTAAGTAGGGAATGAAGTAGAGCGGCAGAAGAACTCTAAGGGACACCAGCCCTGTATTGTACACATTTACTGAGTAATAAATAAAAAAGGAATTCTTTAGAAGATATAAGTAATATAATTTAAATTATACCTAAATATTACGTTTTTCAAAGATTTCCCATAGATGACAGCAGCACTTTAACAGAGATTGGACTCTGGGCTAACTTTAACACACATGATGGGTAGTCAGCTCTTCTCCCTGCAGGAGCAGTGTCATACAGAGAAAACTGTGATTAGTCACATACAGAGAAAACTGTGATTATATTGAAACTCTTAACCCTGTTATTAATGGCACTGACAGAATGATTGATGGTAAATATGAAAAGAGGAAAACGGCATAAAAGAGTGTACCAGGTGATGCTAACATACTAACATATTAATTGCCAGCAGATTAGGCCTTATGGTCTATCGAGTCTGCTCAAACCTCAGATCCGTAGTTGGGTACGGAGGCCCTCCCCCCCCCCGTGTTCTAGAAACCCTCCATCATCCATTCCCACCCCCCGGGCCAGGCCATCATCTGATACATCTGCTTTCTCTATCTGTCCCACTTTCTCTTGAAGCCCTCCACCATTGATATCTGAACCAGCTCACCAGGCAGCACGTTCCAAGGATCCGCCACCCTCTCAGTGAAAAACCTACTCTTTTCTGCCCTCATCCTTCCACCTTCCAACTTCAAACTATGCCCTCTGGTGATACCTCCCTGCTTTAGTCTAAAGATCCCCGCCGTGTTTACCCTATTTATTCCCTTCGGGTATTTGAAGACTTCAATTATGTCCCCCCATCTCTCCTCCAATGAGAACAGGCCAAGCTCCTCAAGTCTGTCCTCATACATCAAATCCCCTAGTCCTCATATCCTAGTAGCCCTCCTTTGTACCCTCTCCAGGAGCTGTATGTCCCTCTTCATGTGGTCTCCAGTATTGAACGCAGTACTCAAGGTGTGTTCTAACCAGTCCATTGTATAGTGGCAGAATCATCACTTTCTTGCTCCTAGAGGTGATCCCCCTTACGATGCATCCCAACATCCTGTTTGCTTTGCTAGCTGCTCTTCTGTACTGCTCAGAGTTATTCATATATGCATCCACCATGACCCCTAGGTCTTTTTCCCCTGTTGAGGCCTCCAGCACCTCCCCTCCCAAGGTGTACCTGTGTTTAGGGTTTCCCCACCCAAGATGTAACACCTTGCACTTGGTGGTATTGAAATTTAATTTCCAGGTGTGAGCCCACCTTTCCAGGGTATCCATATCCCCTTGCAGGGCCAACCTCCCCTCTTCCCCCTCAACTGCTGATCCCATCTTGGAGTCGTCAGTGAAGAGACTCATTTCGCACTGCATACACTCTATGATGTCAGATATGTATGCATTAAACATGATCGGACCCAGGACCGTGTCCTGTGGTACCCCACTATAGACCTTTCTAGGGTTTGAGAGCTCCCCACCAACCACAACTCTCTGAGTGCATCCAGCTAGCCAGTTTCCTATCCATCTGACCATCAAAGGGCCCACTCTCAACCCTGCCAGTTTCTCCACCAGACCATTGTGAGGAACCAAATCAAATGCCTTGCTGAAGTCTGAGAATAGTACATCCACAGGCTTTCCCCTGTCCATTTCCGATGTTACCCATTTGTAGAACTCCACAAGGTTGGTTTGACATGATCTACCCTTGCACAAACCCATGTTGCCGACTATACAGACCTCCCACCTCCTCCAAGCACACTCCTGATCATTCCTTTAGTATACTCTCCATTACTTTTCCCACCACCGAAGTCAAACTGATGGGTCTATAGTTACCTGTTATTTCCCTCAACCCCCCTTTATGGATTTGCACCACATGTGCCTCTCGCTAATCCCTAGGTACCCTTCCTGTCTCAAGTGACCTGTTGAAGAGCTATGCCAGGGGTGCAGCCAGTATGTCCGCCAATTCCCATAGTAATCTCAGATGAATGCCATCTGGCCCAGGAGATTTATCTTTCTTTGGGGCCTTAAGGGCTTTCTACATCCATTCGGTGGGGATAGCATCATCCTCCGTCACCCCACCTTACTGGCCTTTTTATACTTTTCCTGATGTGACACCCCTGGGGTACCTCTTCCTCCCTCATGCTCCATTTCTGTTGCTTCCCCAATCCCACACACTACCGCTTCTATCCCCATCATGCCTTGCTTTGTAAATATCCCATCCCCCTCCCTAGTGAACACAGAGGTGAAGTACTCATTTAATACCTCCGCCCGGTTCCTCGCCTCTTTCACCCACCCACCTTCTGATCTCAATCTGCCAAGCTGGCCCTTAGTTTTTCTCCACTACCCAATGTACCAGAAGATCCTCTTTTCCCCTCCCTGTATCCCCCATGCCAGCCGCTGCTTTTTACTAGACTTTGCTCCCCACACCATCCTGGTGACTTTTCTAGATGCAAAATGATACATTTCCTTTTCCTTATCCCCTCTCGATGTTTTGCATTTTTTGTAGGCAGCCTTCTTTTTTCTGACTGCTACCTGAACCTCACTGGACCACCAGCATGGTTTATATGACCTTGATCCTTTATGCTTCAACTTAGTGCAGGTCCTGACTGCCTCAAGAAGTCCCCATTTTATGACTGCCCATCTCTTTTCCACATCTGTCATTGTTGTAATCTCCTTCAAGTGATCCTTGAGAATTTTTCCCATGCCCGCAAAGTCTGTCCCCCTGAAGTCCACAGCCAGTGTCCTAGATCTCTCCACCTCCCCCATGCTTATTTGAAACCAGACAGTATCGTGGTTGCTCCCAGTCAGGGGATCCTCTACAACCAGGTCCCTTACCAGATCCCCATCCACCAGAACCACATCCAGGACATGCCCCTCCCTTTTGGACTCCATCATGTGCTGTGTTAAGAACACATCCTGGATGCTCAGGAAATATTGCCAAACAGTCTTTCAGGAATTAGGGAATATCGATTAGGCCTGAACAAACATGGCTACAGCTTAATGATCAGCTTCTAGGACTAATTTTGTTAAAGCAAGACATAGGAAGTCTGTGTAATAAATCAACAAAGAGGACAGAGAGATTAAAATAATGCTTGCTTCTGGAGGAAAATTTGACACCAGTGTAGTAGAATCTTCAATGCTACAAATACAAGTTTGGTTCCTCCCAGGTGAAATGAAGATCATCCACTCATAAACTTTGGTGAACAATTGTGAATGGTTCATGCCCATCCATTAAGGTTCACCAACTGTTCTCCAACTCAGATCATCAACACAAGTTTCATGGAGTTGTTGAACCTTTAAAGCACCATAATGAACTAAAAAAAGCAAGTTGCACAATTAATTTGTATATCAGAATGCACTGTGTCCCACTTTAAAAGATGAGCATCACAAAATCAGAACATTTTCAGCTCAGGAGTGGAAAACTATGTTTTTCAAGGTAATTAACTATCTGAGCACCCTAAAGGGTTAACCTTCCAATTCACCACACTATAAAACAGTTTTGGATTCTGTTGCTATACATAACAATTTGACCTTTCTGTTTATGAAAAGAATGTGAACAGTTATTCCATTTGAAAAAAAATAAAAAAACTAAGTGTAAGATAGGTTACTAATTCTAAACTACATGGTAACAAACCCTATTTATTAGAAAATGTTGAGTGTGTTAAAAGAAGTCCATTGTCATGTTTGGTTGCATGCTAAAACAACTAAGAGTTGAACTGGTCAGCCTTTGATATTGTACATAAGAGGCACACATCTGTTGAGAACAGGGCTAAAGCAGTGCTCCCTAATTAACTGACAAGTATTATAAAAACAAGGTATTTCTGATCAACACAAATGTTGATGAACTGCGCACATAAAACTTCAGTGGAGGAGTTTGGTGAATATTCATAGGCCTTTATGAATATTATGTTCATGGACACAAGGGTGCCATTTAAGTTTCATGCACTACTTACAAACAGTCATGACAAACTGGATGTAATCTTGATGAATGATAATATAGAGGATAATAGATAGGCGTTAGATGGTAACCAAGCTGCAATTGCTTTGAGAGGTTTCCATGACAACATAGTAAACCTCGAGAGTGCAGCTTGAGAGGTTTACTGTTGCCATGGAAACCTCAATAAGTTGTTGCATGCTTGGTTGCCGTCTGATGCCCATCCATTAGCTTTTATAGTGTATGGGCATTATAAAAGCTAATGGGTACCTATGTTTTACTGAGTCAAGCGATGCTGCCATTTTTTATAAACCACACATAGATTTTGACGTGCCATGAAGCCGACTTTTATCTCGCTGGGGAAAAAGTGATTTTTTTAAAATGTTCATGTGGCAGTGCTGGCTTACTGCCGATCATGCAACTTCATTCCATGTTGTTAACCCATCGATGCACATGTCATCAATAGGTTAACAGCATGGAACTTCCATTAATGATGGGATAACAACTTAGAGGAGGATGGATTTCAATGGTTTATAACATTCTACCATACATTATAAGTTTAATTTATGAACTGTTCATGAATAATTAATGACCATTCATGAATGGTTCAGGATCATTTAAACTGAGCTGACAATAATTTTGCAAGTACATTTGGAAGTATTTTTCCATCATATGGGAGCTGGAGAAGATATTGAAACTGAACAATCTTTTATTTATTTATTTATTTATTTAGTTAAACATCAAGTTTAGAAACCTTTGAGCCAGAGGCTCATTTACAAAGGTACCTCGTCACAAAGAGGACATCAGAACAGTAGTACAAGGGACACAGTACTTACAAACAAAAAAGTTACAGTTCAATTACAATTTTGTTACAATAGAATACAATCTCCAACAAAGCAATAGATAACAAAAGGTGCAAAACTTATGGTCGGGGGAGAGCTGGTCGGAGTAGAAGGGGGGGAGATAGGGGAAGAGGAATTAGCAGGGAAAGGAAGGGGGGAGCTCCAGTGAGCATTGTCAAACAGAGTATATATATATATATATATATATATTTTTTACACTAGGCTAGCGGCAGTTTCATTTGCTAGAGCTAAGCAGGAAGTCTTTTTTCTCTTTTCAATCTTTTTTCCCCCACAAGTTAAAGATAACTTTAATTTTAAATGAAATGAGGACAGAGAGAAGAGAAAGCAAGGGCTATATCTTCCTTCAAAACTACAATAAGGGTGCATCAGAAAAATAAACATTTGTCAGTGCTGAATGTTTCCTTGCATGGTATATTTTGCATGGGTATACTGTGTCAGAGAGATCTGATTTAAGAAGTGTAGCAGATAAACTGATGTTGAATAAATCATGTACATAATAGCTTGACTATAAATGTACACTTTATTTCCATTTGTGAGGGGGCAGGACTTTCAAAGTTCACTCAAAAGTGTGGCACTAGTAAGTAGAGCTGTGTAGTATATAAAATGCTGCCCATGGAGTGACCGCAACATGACCATTCTGATTCCACTGAATTTTACAGAATATGTGCAAACATTCTGTGGAATTTTGCACAATTTTATATTTCAGTTATTTTGCTATAGTTTTAAATGTGCATGTCCAAATAAAACTTTTGGACCATACACAGTACCCCACAGCCTACAACAGTGTACCCATTTTCAGAGTTGTAGAATAAAAAGGGACAGAGTTCTGGGTTGGCAAACATTTAATAAAAATTTAATTTTCAGTTATTTTAAGCTAATTTTAACGTTTCATATCTAAATTTCTCCCAATATCAGGATTTAGAGAACCACCTAGAATGTGTGTATGTATCATGTTTTAAGTCTCAAGCCTCAACAGTAACTGAGTTATAGGTAACCAAATATTTTGCAAAAATGTGGATTTCTGTAATTTTAGTATATTTTTGATAGTATTCATTGAAATGTTACAAACAATGACAGGTGTACAGGTTATCACATTTGCATATGCACATAGTTTCAGATTTTCAGCTTTAAATAGGGCTGAGTTCTAGCCTACCAAACATGTTGCCAAAATTTTAATTTTGGTTAGTTACTTTTAATTTTAAAACTGCATATTCAAATTTAATCAGAGTTGTAACATTTCAACTACTATACCACATGGTCATTTCTGAAAAAGTTCATATTTGTACCTTTAAATGGGGTTGAATTAAAAGTAGTTAAACTTTCACAGCATTTATTGCAAGAATGTAAACTACAAATGTATTTTTATTTTTTTTATTTTATTTTAGTCTTTAGTAACTGGATAAGACCTGCTAGGCACAGGTGCCTGTTTTCAGGAGTGACCTGGGAGCACTGAGCAGTTAAGTGACTTGCTCAGAGTCACACAGTATGCAAGTAGAGGTTGTGAGACTCAAACCAAGGTCTGGTCTACTGCATGTGCCAAGCTCATTCACAGCTCATTACTTTAACCTCTAGGCTATATTGCCAGCCCATGAACTCATGAAAATATTAAATTAGAGAATGCAATACCATTACATTTGACAGGTTTTTAGACATTACAAGGAGACTGTGTGCAAATTATATTAATTGCTTGCTGTAAGAAACTGTAAAATAACATCTGTACTTAAAGTCAAATCTCATGAATCTTTGAGAAAATTGTAGAATTTCATGAAAAATTCCATAAAACTGGAATTTTCTAATTTCATTCAGCCTTATCTGAGGGATTCTAATTAAATGATAGGGGTATGTGAAGCAGTTAGTGCAGGGAGTCACCAGGTTCTGAAGTCACATGTACAGTTTCACCAAGAAATAGACAGTTGACCTGGGTAGCACAACAGTGGTAGACCCCTAGGTTGGAGCACGTAAGCATGGAGTATCAACAATGCCATCCTGAATGCAGGATATTTAAGGATCATATTCAGTAAATTTATGATCCAAGGAGCCTGGTGTACATACAAGTGTAGGACTTAGAGGTACTGAAAAAGATGTAGTGGGGGAAGACAATGTTGTGGGCAGCAGGAAGAAAGACTTCTGGGTATTCCAACAGTGTATGTCTATAAGAGAAGGAGAAGGAGTAGGTGACTCATGTTTTAAGGGAGTTTGTCACTGTAAAGAACAAATAGGATATTAGTGGGATCAGTAGTTCTACTGAGTCAATCTGGCTATGCCAAAAGAGAAAGGGGGAGAATAGCCACCCTGAAAGGAACAGCAGGACTGCAAAAAGCTCAGCCCAGCTTATCAAATGAAGTAGTGATATATGCATTGTTAATGTTAAATTTCACAAAAAAATTCTGGATGCTTCATCTACAGTATACAGTACAAGTCACATTAAACAGTTCCATCAACTCACTGGTATAGCATTTTTTTTGTGTGATGCTACTGCAGTGGCAACTCAAACTGCTGAAGCTTTCAACTATTTTCTAACCATCCTTCACTGCCTATTCAAGTTACTTGTAACTGTTTAGTGAAATGGCAGCAGCTGCATTTTCATGGCATTGTTTATAAATATCACAGCATTCTTTAAGAGTTGTATAGTCTGCCTTCTGAAATGAAACTCATAAGCACTCAGCTGAAAATAAAGCTTATAGTACATAACAGCTAGATGCAAACCAATACTAACCTTTTCTAATTCATTGAATTAAACACTGCACAGATTAGGAAACTCATTGAACAATGCTACACCAGTGAGTTGAGGGAACAGTTTAATATGACTATACTGTACGCTATCATAAATATGTGAAAAAAGTTTACTAATCATGTTTTCTTCTTCTGCAGAAATAAAACTGCTTAACCAATTTATCCAGTTGTGTTAGACACCAGGATACACTGACTATGGATATTCATGTCAAATGTTAACTCAATGCATGCAAGAGCAGAGAAGTTACAAACATCCACATTTTGGATAGTTTTCACAAAGTATTGCAAATATTTACATAGTAAAGTTTTGAACCCCTGTAACTTAAAAATCTCATATCTTATTCTCTCCATATTTAAATCATTCCATATTCATTACAAAAAAGGTCATCATACTAAAGTTTACATGTCTAGCTCCAAAGGTGCCTGAGTTATATGCAGAAGAATTTTTTCATGAAATGTTTTGAAAAAATAAAATGACAGACTTTAAGCACATATATTTTTGAGATGATGCATCATATTGTCATGAAATATGGCATACTGCTGTCATACAGAAATCATGCAAAATGTATCAGCCCTGACCCAGTAGATGATTAAGGTATATGCAGATAAAAATGTTCATAACATTTCGCACAAACAATAAAATTACAACAATTCAGAACCTATAATTTTGACACTATCAATCCAAATTTCATGATATTTGTCAAGTTAGTGGACATTGATCAAAGAGGAGTATATACCTGTATTCCAAATTTCAGAGCTCTGGCTTGAACGGTGGCTGAGTTATAACCAAATTACTACATGTAAAAATTCTGTTAGAATCAGATGAAATTCCATTAAATTTCATTTAATTTGCTGACATTTTGTCAAAATTCCATGGATTTGGAATTTTCCCATTCCACACAGCTCTACCAGTGAGTTATGGTCCTGCACCCACACTAATAAAGAGAAATTGCATATTTTGAGTATGGTCACTGTATATCAACTGCACAGTCTGAAGAAATTTGAAGTACAAGTGCGTTCCCAAGAGATACTCATTTATGACAGGAATATTTATACACACCTCTACCCCCTATTCTATTTCTTCTTGCCTGTCTTCTTCCCCTACTGCATGCCCCAAAAGCCTGATTTCCCTCCCTCCCCCACAGCTTCTACATTCCTACATCCTTCCTCCACTTAGGCACACTGCACAATGGTCACTGCCCCTTTCCCAGGGTCCATCCTACCACCATGAATCTGTCCTACACCAACACTCTGGTCCCCCCGTCTATGCTTACCTTCACCCACTATCATCGATGCTCAGCAATTTCCCGAGATGCTAGCAGGCGAAAGCATTCCTTTAAAGAAATATGCTACAGCTCCTTGAGGCTAGTCCTCCTCCTCCTAATGCTGTCAGACAACGTGCACCCAAACCCTGGCCCATTCTGCTCTAAAGCTATTAATCTGAGCAAGCCTTCGGGTGCCCTCTCATTCATATCAATCAACATCTGCAGCCTCCTTCCTAAAATGGATGCCCTACAGGCTTTCACCAGCACTGCCCTGAAATCCTGGCAGTGGTCGAAACCTGGCTCACGCCATCAGTACCAGGCCATGCAATCACCCTTCCTGGCTATGTCTTTAGGCTGGATCACCTCTCCAAAAGAGGTGGGGGCTGCTCTCTCTACCTAAAAAGACTCCATACAGGGGCACCACATCATTACCTCACTCCAACCCACAACTGCTCAGATACTGCCAGTGAGAATCCTCCTCAGAGCCCAAAACAAAACCCTCACTGTTGCCACCATCTACATTCCTCCCAAAGAATAGAGAACTGGTCTAACAGCTGTTCTTGACTTTGTAAAGTCACTCCCACCAGACACCGAATCCATCCTCCTAGGTGACTTCAACATCAACTGACCTGCGGCTGATGCTGGTGCACACAGGGGTACCATTGCTGCGGTGAACCTCACACAAATGGTTGACTCACCAACCAGTAAAAATTACAGGTCCTGCACCAGCACACTCTTGGACTGGATCCTTACCAGTCACCCATCAAGGATATCTAACACTGATGTCCTCCCTGACTTTCTCAGCAACTGCTCCCCTATGAGCTGCACCTGGTCAAAATAAATTCATCAAACAACCACCAAAAACTATCACCAGCAGGGTTCTACCCAGTGGTCACCTTCCTCGACTCAAATCCCACCTCCTCCATCAAGACTGATCCTCTATCTTCAATGCAACCAACATAAACACTGCCCTTGACCACTTCATAAACATCTTCACTGTGGCCTGTGACAGCATGCTCCTATTAAGAAACGCAAAGTCAAATCACACAGCAACTCTTGGCTCTCAGGTGAACTCCCCAGGATGCTAAAAACAAGAGACCACATATGGGAGCTGGCTAGAAACTCTGGAAGGCAAAACGACATCTAAAACTACAAACGTGCCCGCAATGACTGCACCAAAACCATCCGGCAAATGAAGTCCGCCTACTATAAGCATGCCCTCACAAACTCCTGGGGCAATGATCAGGTATTCTGGAAGAACATAAAGGAACTCACTGGGAATCCACCCAAACCCCCCCCATCAATACTCAACATCAATGGAACTACAACCCTCAACCCAAAAACCATTGCAGATACCTTTAACAAAGCCTTTACCGACCTCAGTGCTGTCCTACCCTAGGACTACTTCAAAGAAGAAGAAGAAGAAGAAGAATCAGTATTTATATAGCACTTTTTCATACATTCAAAGTGATTTACAAGCAATGCTAGACTGGTAGTGAAGTGACTGAATGTGTGGTGGCGGCCATATCGCACATCATCACCCACACACAGCCTGGATAATTGCATGAACTGGTTTATGGGAAGGGGAATGTTGGCCAGGACACCGGGAATGTTCCCTACTCTTTGCAAAGAGTGCCCTGGGTTCTTTTACTTCCACCTGGACACCCACCAGGACAACACCAGGATGGGTAGAAGGGACCTCGGTTTAACATCTCATCCGAAGGACGGCACACCCCAGCAGTATAGCACCCCCCAATACTGCACTCGGATGCCAGCGATTTTTAGGTGTAAGTCCAATCCTGGTATGGGACGAGAACCCATGACCTTCTGGTCCAGAGGTGGATGTGCTACCAACTGAGCCACGCTGACACCAGATGGTGAAGCCCCTCTGTCCGCAATGAACACTACTCCCACCAGCTCCCCCTGCTTCTACTTCAAAGCAGTCAAGGCTCACCAAGTGTGCAAATGTGTAACCAAAGCCCTTGGTAAATCAAGATTCAGTAATGACTCTCTCGATCTCAAAATCCTGTCTCTCACACTTGATGAAGTGCTTAGTCCTCTGACCAAAATTTTCAACCTCTCCCTCAGCCTTAGCCAGTTCCCAGACAGATGGAAATCTGCCACTGTCACCCCAATCCATAAAAGTGGTGACAAAACTGCCCACGATAACTACAGACCTATCTCCCTACTACCCTCACTCTTCAAGGCACTAGAACGCATCGTCTTGGACCAGCTTACAGAATACCTGGATTCGTACAACATCCTGTGCAAGCAATGACACGGGTTCCGCAAAGGTCACAGCACCTTCACAGCCCTACTTGAATTCACCAGCATAATCCACAATGCACTTGACTCCGGTGAACTACTAGGCTCAATCTACATTGACTTAACTAAAGCCTTCAACATCGTCAATCACTGCCTCCTGCTTGTCCAGCTTCAGAACACTGGGCTGTCAACTGACTCCATTGGCTGGTTTAAGAGCTACCTTGAAGAACGGTCCAAAACAGTAAGAATTGCTAATATACTCTCATGCCCTAGACTGGTCCACTCAGGAGTCCCCCAGGGCTCCATTCTGGGGCCCCTCCTCTTCAGCCTATTCTTAAACTCACTACTGGACAGCTGCCCAGAACAAATAATTCTCTATGCTGATGATGCTGTGATCCTCACCTTGGACCCTAATCCAATCTAATTACGTAATAAACTTCAGCAGGCCTTCTCCTCCATCGAATCCTGGTTTCTAAATCATAAACTACGTCTCAATCAGAAAAAAAAAAAGTCTATGGTCTTCTACAGCCCCCACAACAAAAACAAACAACTCCACCTCTCCATTGCAACCAAACAAGGAGCCATCCAAGAGCAAACACAATCGTTCAAGTACCTCAGCATCACCCTTGATCCCCACCTCTCATACACTGTCCATATCAGCAATGTTGCAAAGTCTGCCAATGCAAGGTTAGGCATATTATTCCGGCACAGGAAACACCCAACCTCAGAAGCACTGGCAGTGGCTGTTCAAAACTCCATCATTGGCATCATATACTATGGTCTTATCATAAATGGGTCTGCAACTATCTCTGCTCTCAAATGTATCGCAATCTCCCTGAATAAGGCCTGTCATCTCATCACTGGCTCACATCGCCCTACCCACACGTGACCTTTATTCCCAATCTGGATGGCTTCAACTGGACAAACGCTTAAAATACCAAACCTGCATCACAGCCAAGAAAATTATAATGGGTCTGGCCCCACCTGGTGTCTGTGGCCTCCTTAAGCCTAGACATAGGAACATCACTACGAGGAGATACAATTCCCATCTACTACATATCCCACGATATCGCACAACCCAAGGACAAAGACCATTCACCTATCGGGCATCCAACTGGCTCAACTCTCTTGGCAGCGACATAGTGACCGCTCCAACACTCAGCCTCTTCAAGTCCAAGATGCATCTCTGACTGCTTGTATCCTGTGATTGCCCATCTTAACATTTCCACCATTCCAGATGCAAATGCCCCCGCACTTACAATCAGTCTTTGCACCCCTAACACCTTACCTGTCATATTCCCTCGACAAGGCCCCCTGGCTGCACTGTCTCCCACCCTCGCCCACCTCCCCCGGTATCTCCACTCCTGCCCCTGCCCCAACCACCTCCCATACCTCCTGCACCTCCTCCCCGATCTCCTACTCTTACTTCCCCACCACCCCCTTCCCTTGTCTTGTTCACAGCTCAAGTCTTTGTACTGGTTATTACATGTCTGTAAGTAAATGACTATATGTTTGTAACTAAAAATGATGACTGTTGCACATGCTGACGTGGAACCTTTGTAAAAGAGCCTCAGCTCAAAGGTATTATAATCCTAGATTGAAATAAATAAATAAATAAATAAACACATTGCAGTACGAATATTTGAAACACACCCTGCCCTGTTGAATTCCTCCAGTCATCAGTGAATAGTCCACTCTCTGACGCTGTGTGTGTGTGTGTGTGTGTGTGTCTGTATTGCAGCCCAGTAATAGAGCGTAATGACAGGATTTTTAGAAAAAAAAAGAAAAATAACCAAAAGATTTGTACTTTGTGCTGTTCTGTTTTGACTTGTAACTTGAGTTGCCCATGAAGGTTCTGTAAGAGAATTAAAAAAGAGAGAAAATACATTGCCAGGGCTGGTGAAGCTGAAATAAGTAAAGGTTGCTATGCCGCGATGGTGGTGGTGGTATCGAATAAATCCATTACCCACGTAGCTGTGCACCCATGGACAGGTGTGCACATGCCAGTAATCACAATAGGCACCCACCTGTCCATGGCTTCTCTCCCTAGCATGCAGGACTCCACAGGGTGACTAGGGGTGGAGTCACAGTCCTGGGCAGGCCTCCAATGGGATGCCCATCCTGGGACCTACAGTGGATCCCTCATGCAGTATGGCATGGGTCAGGGGTAATGCATGCCTACTGCAGGCACACAGACCCACATGGCATGTACCCTATAGCCAGTCTGCCCACCTGCCCAACCCAGACCAGCCCTTGGCTCCCAATACTCCCCAGCACATCAACGGAGCTCAGCACGTGGACCCCACCCACAACTTCACAGCAGCAGCTGTATCCCACCCCAGTGTGGCCATACCCCCAAACCCCCATAGGAGGGCTGTGTCAAAGTCCAGCCCCCCCCAACCTGGCAACATAACATCCCAGTACCATTGCTCTGTTGCTGTGTTGGACACTCACCTGTCCCACTGCCCCTGCCCTCTCCATCTGCCTAGTGGGCAGGAGCAGCACAAAGGACCCAGTCCAGGTCCCCCCCACATTAAGCGGGCACTGACCATGGAGGCACACAGTGGGTAACAGCAGGGTCTGCCCTGGCATAGTCTGCACCCTACTGTACCCCCTGGTGTGCAGCACATAGCAGCTTTGTGCATGCCATTTAGTGCTGACATGCCCCTGGCACCCCCCGTGGTGCATTGCTGTCCCCACAGCCAGGGATCGGGTGCCTAACTACTGCACACCCCTTTTGTGAATGTCATGTGGCTACCCCTCAGCAGCATTCATGCATATGATGCCAACATGCCCAGTTTCCACAGGCATGTTGGCATAATGCATAAAGCCCTTTATCTGTATGTTATTTTAATGTGCAAGGCTGTGTCTGACATTTCTGTGTTATGTAATATATTACTGTCATGTTGGTGTCATTCCCTCATTACAGAATGATTGGGGAGGTGAATGAATGTGCGACATGAGCATCATTTACTTTTCTGTCATGAAACTGCGGCTTCTAGGGGAAAAAAATGCAATAAATTAATAGCAAAAAAGTGATTTAACCATGTAACTGTGCTTTTTTTTATTTATTCCTAACTACTTTGATATGCCTTTATAAAACGACATAGTATGGCTGGATCTACGATGCCGGTTCAATAATACTTTCATAGACTGGTATCACAGCGATGGGATTTATGTTAGCTGCAAGTTGCAGTCAACATAAATACTGATTGTCTCCTGGTGCTGTTTTTTATAAGGGGGCTTTGCCCCCAAACCCCCCATGTGAAGGGCTCTGCCCCCTGCATCCCCATACTAAAGAGTATCCACTCTGAGTTGGAGTTGATTTGGGGAAGGGGTGCAGGTCTGGGAGACAGTGTGCTCCTGTCACATGTGCATGAACTCAGTGACCTGTTGGCAAACAGTTGATTTTGCCGATATCGATGTAGGTCACTGTGTTGGTGTTACTGTCGGGGGGGGGGCATACCAGTACAGCTGACTTGTTAGACAGACACAGCCTTGCAATTCAACAGTGCTGTGACTGACATTTCTTGAATGTAGCCAAGTTGGCTGTACTATGGGAGGACACAGGTACATGGTTAAATCACGGTTTTCTATTAATTTATTGTTTTTTTTCCCTAGAAGCCCAAGTTTTATCACAGAAAAGTAAATGATGCTCACTGGGGAAACTGTGGCCACAGAACACAGTGGGCATGTAGCAGACACATTTCATGGGCACCAGACAGCAAAGTGCTGCAACACTCAGCAGCATTCCCCGGTGCAGCAGGCAAATGTTAGGGAACCAGAGAGAGAGGGAGAAAGAGAGAGCGCCAGAATGAACAGGTCAAAATTATTGCTCAATGTGTAATCTTATTGATATGCATCACTGGTACTGTGTGCTATCTGTTTTTGTATGTATTCATCCCTCCTCCTCCCTCCCCCAAGATGCATCTGGAATGAGCAGTACTCTGTTCAGTATGCCTTCCTGGTGAATCTCCTAAATGAATAAATAAATAAATAAATTGTCATCCTGTGACAGCCAGACAGAGGGACAGAGCTTGTTCAGTGTCCCTCAGTCTCTTCCTGCTGTACACTGTTGGTCTCTTTGTGGCTTGCTGTCTCCAGATTTCAATCTCTCACTATTGATCTTACCTGGGGCTTTAGCCCCTCTATGTAGAGATGTACATAAAGCTACCCATCTGCTTGCTGGCCAGCTTTATGGCTATGCAAATGAAAGGTGTGAAGTGCTATTGGAGAGCTTCATTTCTTTCAACTAGAGAACGGCTTCCAGCTGTGAAACTCTGACTAGTGTCAGTGTCTGGTTCCATGCTCATTGGTTAGGGGATGAGCCACTGGTAGATTGCTCTGCAGGACCATTCCTGACATAGCCCAAAATGTCCTTGTACTGCAAGATGCTTCTTGCGCACGTGCAAGAAAACATAAAAATGACAATTTAGAATGGGGGGTAAAAGCATCTAAGAGGTGGATTAGTAATTCTAAAGACATAATAACCGCTTTGGAGTGTCTAGTAAAGAAGCAATAAAAAGGAAATGAAAGAATGAAAAGTAAATTGAAACATCTTGAATGAAGGTCACACAAGACAAATTGGTCAGCTGTATAGTAGAAAAGGAACAAACTGTATATTGTTTTGTGAGAAGTTTTTGATAACTTTATTTATCTAGGACAATTGACTCTGAAGGGGTAATACACCTCAGCTCTGAGATCAGAACAAGGTGGCAGGTGTATAATGATTTTTAGTTTAAGTTCTTGTGTTTTTAAGACAAAGAAAGCATTTAAGTCCACTGGTTATGTTATCTTGCACTTCTGCAAGCAACATCTTGTGATAATAGGAGAAATGTAGAGGTGTGTCAGTGTTGGTGAATGCAGGGCATGCTTTAGTAGGTGCATCCCTCATTTCCCAATTAGCCAGCATGCTAGCGCTGACACAAGTTTTATGTAAAGTGGACACAACTTGTAAGAAAAGTGCTGCTGCAATCAAAGACAAGCTCATCATGCAGCGGCACAGATGAAAAGCCTCGCATACGTGCGTTTCCTGGTGAAACATTTCAATAAGCATGGCAGATCCTGCCATCTGCCACACAATCCCCAGAAAGCTGACTTTGGGGGTGCCCAGCCCCCCTCTCAGCATGTCCCCCAGTTCAATTTGTTTGCTGTCGGGGTGCCCAGTCCCCATCAGCATAATGACCCCCAGTTTAATTTGTTTGCCGATGGGGGTGCCCAATCCCTATAGGCATCATACCCCCCCCACACACACCTTCTTTGTGATGGGGGTGCCCAATCCCTATTAGCTTCTTGGGAGCCCACCCCAGTGTGTCCAAATGTATTTTTTTGTAAAACCTGCAAATAAAAAACCTTCCCCCAATGTGTTTTCCTTTTGTCCCTGTAAAACATAAACCAGTCCCTTGTCATCAGGATGCCCCTCCTCTCCCAACCCACACCGACCCTCTGTGCTCCCCACCTCCCTGCAACCCCCCCATCCCATACTTACCTCTGGCGGTCCAGTGCGGCAGTCTTCGGAGGAGCGGGAGATGTCTGAACTCTTCAAAAGCTGACCGTGAACTGAAGAAAATCACGATAAGCTGTATAATGGCATAAATAGATGGTTTCAACTTAGGTGAATATCATGCCCATTTTTTTGAATTTTGGCTCCAAAGTTTCAACATGGGGTTCTTGGGACTGAAGGTGATTTTGTGGTTACTACAAAGAATCACTTTTCAGGACTGATTAATGAAATGACAGTGGCTCCGTTCATGAGGTGGGAGTCACAAAAAGATTATGTTGCAGATTTGGTGATAAAATTCCAAAAAATGACTGTGTTACGAGTGTGCATTGGGCAGTTTCCATGCACGAGCATAACTTCAGCAATTTTTAATGTTTTCACTTCAAATTTTCATCATCGTCATCTTTTCACACCTCCATATGAATAGTATAGCTGTCATTTTTCACATCCTGCCTTAAATATGTTTTCACATATCTGGTGCATAATGGCACAGTCGCTGAGGGAAATCAACTTTTGGGAAAAAGTAACAAAATTGCAGTGCCACTGTTCAGGAGCGGAGGTCCCAAAATGCCTATGTTGAAATCTTGGTTAAATAAACCCCCAAAATAATTGCATTATGAGCGTGCATTGTGCAGTTTCTACGCACGCTCGTGACTTCACCAATATTTTATATTTTCACTCTAGATTTTCAATATTGCCATTTTTTTATACCTCCTCATAAAGAGTACAGCTCTCATTTTTCACATCCTTTGCAAAATGTGTCTTTGCACTTGTGGCTCCAAATGGTGCCATCACTGTGCAAAATCAACTTTTGGCTAACGAACTGATACTGCCACTGTCCATGAGATAGGGTCACAAAAAGCCCATGTTGAAAAACGGGAGTGAAAATGCCCAGGCATTAGGGTTTCCAATGGTAACGCCCCACCCTGTAGAGACTGACAGGCATCAGAGGTGTGACTTGGGATTGTTGGCCATAATGCTTATGCCATTCCACCCCACCCCCATCCTACAGCTACTGACAGGCATTGATGTGTGCCTTGGAGTCTTCAGACCCAAAGTTCACCCCATTCTCCTATACTGCACCTGTTTCAGCATATTTCCTTATGGAATGCAGTGAGCTTAAGGGCCGAAGACCCCAAGGCACATCGCAACACTTTTCAGTGTCTGCAGGGTAGGGTGAGGTGAAATGGCTTGAGCGTTATGGCCGATGACCCAAAGGCAAATGCCTGTCAGTCTCTGCAGGGTGGGGGTAGGGTTGGCGTCAGTTCAATACTTCACTGCCTTTCCAATTATGCATCTCTCTAACTCCTGCACTACCAGTGCCAATGCCAGCAAGACAACATTCAGCATTGACAAATGCTTGTTTTTGATTGTTACAAGAAATTCTGGTGCAGTTCTGAAATCTGGACCACCTGTACAATGGATAAAGCAAAGAATTTGACATAATTTGGCATTTTATACCAGATTAAGGAATCTACAAAATGTGTCTTATTCTTTCAATTGATCCTTTTACTATTTTTATTTGGCTTTATTCAATATACTGCATAGTATGCACTTTTATTCAGATGTTTTACAAATACTAAAAGGTCCACAGTAGCATCCCAGTTAAATCCCAAAACTAGAGTAGCAATTACTGTTTTAATCCCAGAATTCAAAATCTTGAAAACAAAATTTAATTGCATCGATCACCTTAAATTAGGGGCCTTAAAAAAAATTCCAATGCACATATGGTTTGAAGAGAACTGGACTTCAGTTTGAAGGCACTAAACTATCAGTGTATCCGCACCTAAAGTCGGATCAGTAATGTGCCAACAAGTAAGTCTGATCAGATTAAATCTGTCTTCTGAGGCAGGCTAAATCCTTTTTAATGACCCACCCAGCCAAGATAAGAATAGCAACAGTAGGGAAGTGTTTTTTTCTTTGACACATTGAAATATGTGAAATTATTCCTTGCAAAAACTGTTTGTAAGGAAACTTAAAGGGACGCTGTCAACCCCCTTGGGCCTCAAAGTCTCTCTAGTTTAAGAACACATGTTATTGATTAGTCACACTCTGTAGAGATAGCAGGGTATACATTCTGCTGCATTATTACAGGGTGTGCCTACATGTTTGTTACTGTTTTGTGCTTACTGATTACTGCTGTAATCTTCTCTGATTCAAACTGTTTTTGCAAGGTACTGTCTATCTTCTGCTACTGCTTTATTTTTCTCTGTAGCAAAGTGTTTTTTGCAGGGCATGTCTTCTGTGAAATTGTTACAGGTGGTGCTTACAGGTTTTGCAACTGTTTTATCTATCATTAGGCTAAGCAAAACTGTTTTCTACTATTTTATTTTCTTGCTGAAAGGTTTTTGTTTTGGTCTCAAAGGTGTTTCAGTCTCCTTCGCACATTGAAGGAGCTACTTGCTTTCCTCCCATATCTCTTCTAGGGGATTAGGAATGTAACTGTGGGGTGGAGCTGACAAAGTTTTAACTTCCAATAGAGGGAAGAGTTGAAAGATCAGGTTAGTTGGTGTTTTTGAGGTGTAAGAGTAGGTTTGCTAGCAAAGGCACCTAGCTTCACCGGAGCTCTTTACTTTAGGTTTGCTTGTAAGGACAGAGCAAGGAACAACATTATCAGAGCAAGGAAAAAGATTAAGGCTTCTTTTGGCTAGGCAGAATTACTGTGTGTTACTATTTTCTTTTGTGCTCATGGGTTTTGTTACTGTTTTTTGCTTACATTTTACTACTTTATTGTTCTCGTATTCCAATTGTTGTTGCAGGGTATACTTTCTGCTACGCTATTCCAGGGTGTGCCTACAGGTTTATTACTGTTTTGTGCTTACAGATTACTACTGTGGTTTTCTGTGATTCGGATTGTTTTCTGCAAGGTATACCTTCTGTTACTGCTTTATTTTTCTCTGTAGCAAAGAGTTTTTTGCAGTGCATATCTTCTGTGAAATTGTCACAGATGGTGCTTACAGATTTTACAGTTTTATCTATCATTAGGCTAAGCTTTAAAAGCTACTGTATTTGTTGTTGGTTGATTGTTTCTACTCTTACCTCCTTTTTTCTTTCATCCATGGTTCTTTTTCAGCAGGGGAAGGGCCCAACCACCCACCCCCATCCCCAACTACCCCATGCTACAATTCTTTTATAGAGTAGCACTGGCGTATCATTTCCTGTAGCCAAGCAGGAAGTGGAGCATTTGAGGGGTATCCATACAGTGACCTCACTTACAGGGACACATTTAATTTAACTTGTTATACAAAAGCAAACCAAAAAATATATATATAAAACAAACAAAAAACTTCTTCACTTTCATTTTCCTTCTAACTACTTGGACCAGGTTATAAACTCAGTGACTCAACTGGAATGGATATTATTAACTGCAGGTACTGTGGGACACTTTTCAAAAGGGCAGTTATACAGCATTTAGGACACTGTCCTACATGCTGGACCATCGGAGATTTAAGGATTCAGCACTGGGCAGCATGAGCAGAGATTGCGTGCCTCAAATCACATATTCAGGAGGAAATACTTTACAAGAACTGCCCACCATTTCCCCAACATCCAACTGAAGCACCTCAACCACAGAGAGTAGTTGGTAGGGAGGTTGGCAGGTGGTTAGGCAGGGGAAATTGGGTGCCAAATCACTCAATGCTCACAAACGTATCACCTCCGTAAACCATGTGAAAACTACAAACATGTATCTGCCTCTATCTCTGAAATCAAACAAAGGGGCAGAGGACACTGCAGAGCAGGACACTAAGGCCCAGAAACTAGCATTACAAAACTCACCCAAAGCAGGGATCAAAACAAAAAAGCAAAAAGGAAATCCAAAACACTTCTGATCATAGGAGACTCCATGATTTGGGGAGTTGATACCTAACTCTAGCCAGGGGTAAAGGTCAGATGTCTCCCAGGTACATCAGCATGGAAAAACACTGACTATATTGCTAAAATTGTGCAGGAAGGAGGAGAAAACATCGATGTCCTGGTACACATAGGGACTAACAATCTCGCCAGCTGGTCAGTTGCAGAGATCAAGTAACACCTGACCAGGCTGGGAGACAAACTGTCACCCATTTCATCTGACACCTCCTTCTCTGAGATCCTGCCAGTGTGGGACAGGGGAGAGATGAATGGAAGGTCAGAGAAGGGGAGATAGGAGAGCTAAACATGTGGCTCAATGGCTGGTACCAGGAAAAAGAACACAAAATTGTAGGTAACTGGAAACAGTTGTGGGAGTGAAAGTTCTTTAAATTTGATGGGCTGCATCTGACTAAGGAGGGAGCCAGTGCATTGGGGCAGAAGTTTGATGTCTTTGCAGAATATTTAAACTAGCAAATAGGGAGAGGGGTGTAGCACCTGATACATTGAACAAAAAGAACATCCCTCCCCTCTCAGCTAGTGATCAAACAGGAGTTCAGCATGTTTGTAGTTCATTTGCATCACCAGGTAAGGAAAAAGGTACGGCTCCCCATACGATGCACTGGGGAAATGTCAGACCTCACCCAACAACTAACAGACTGAAATCTTGAAAATGGAAAATGATATACACAAATGCCTGCCATCTGGGAAAAAAGATCCCAGACCTGGAGGCCACTATGACAGAGGCTAAACAGGACATAGTAGCCATTAGCGAGACTTGATTCACCTGTGACCACACTTGGGAGACTTCGGTACCTGGCTAGTTACTGTTCAGAAGAGACTGTGGTGTAAAGGGGGGGGGAGTGGCCCTTTATGTCAATGAAAATATCAAAGCTACAGAAATTCAGAATACACATAAGGAGCCAGAAGAACTGTGAGTCACCCTGGAAACAGGAAATGGGACAGCCATACAAACTGGATTTGTCAACAGGTCTCCAAACCAGGGCCGGGACATAGACACATTACAGTTAGAAGATGTATAAAACATGACAGCTAAAAGGGAAGTTCTGGTAATGGGAGACTTCAACATGCCAGATACAGATTGGTCGATACCAGCAGGAACATCCACCAACACTAGACACACAGTTGATTCCCTGCAGGGGAGGGCCTCAAACAACTGGTACAACAACCCACAAGAGACAGGTCTATCCTGGATCTAATATTGATTAATGGGGACAGGATCAGAGATCTCCAGGAGGAAGGTCACCTGGGGGCCAGTGACCATCACATGGTATGGTTCAATTTTGCCACTAGAACTAAATTCTCCCATTCCAAGGCAAAAATATGAGACTTCAGAGGAGCTGACTTTGATAAGATGGCCAACAGCGTTAAGCTAATCCTGGCAAGGAGAAATACAGGTGAGGGGGTACAGGCAAAGTGGGCAAGCATTAAGGATGCAATACTTGACACAACATCCCATTGTGTTAGGAAGAAAGGCAAAAGCAAAAGAAGGAGGAAGCCACTTTGGTTCTCAAAAACAGTAACAGAAAAGATCACAGCCAAAAGGTTGGCCTTCAGGAAATAAAAGGGAACACAGCGGGATGAAGATAGGGAGGCATAGCAAACATCCCTAAGGGAAGCAGGGAAGGCAATAAGGCAGGTAAAGGCCCAAACTGAGGAAACACTAGCACGAATGGTAAAAGAGGGGAACAAAGCTTTCTATAGATACATTAGTGAAAGGAGAAAGTCCAGAGGGGATATTGCTACGATCAAAGAGAATAAGGGTGTGTGTGTGAAGGAGGACCAAGGAAAAGCATCTATCCTAAATAGATACTTCTGCTCGGTATTTACTGAGGAGAAGGTAGGGCATGGTACACAGCTCAGCACTACGGACACGGGGGAGGGAGGTTTGCACAAGTTCCATCACAAAAAAAGGGTCCTAGAAGAGTTCAGTAAGCTCAGGGTGGACAAGGTACTTGGACCAGATGGCATACATCCCATAGTACTAAAGGAGCTAAGGGTGGAACTAGCAGAGCTATTAGCAGAACCGCTTAGTGAATCTCTGAGCAGAGGACAGGTCCCAGAAAACTGGAGAAGGGCTTATGTGATCCCACTCCACAAGAGTGGCATCAGGGAGAAGGCAGGGAACTATAGACCAGTCAGTCTTACCTCAGTAGTGGGCAAGATTATGGAGGCACTCCTTAAGGAAAGAATAGTGCAACATCTGGAATCCATAGAAGCACAAGATCCAAGACAGCATGGGTTTACAACAGGAAGGTCCTGCCCGACTAATCTAATAGACTTTTTTGAAGTGGGTGCAGTTAATGTCACCTACCTTGACTTCAGCAAAGAGTTCAATACTGTTCCACATAGAAGATTAATAAGCTGGGCAGGATCGGGTGGGTCAGAGGTTGGTCAACTGGGTGGCAAACTGGTTGGTGGACAGAAAACAGAGAGTGGTGGTAAATGGTATACAGTCAGAAGAGATGCAAGTCACAAGTGGGGTACCTCAGGGATCAATCCTGGGGCCAGTCCTCTTCAACATCTTCATCAGTGATATTGCAGATGGTCTGGAGGATAAGGTTTGTCTGTTTGCAGATGACACCAAGATCTGAAACAGAGTAAATGATCCAGATGGTGTTGGCGTAATGAGTAGAGATCTGGATAAACTGGCAAAATAGTCAGAATAGTGACAACTGGGGTTTAACATAAAGAAGTGCAAGATCACGCACATAGGGAAGAAAAACCCTGAAGCTACCTATGGGTTCGGAGGGGAGTTGCTGGCAATCACAAGGGAAGAAGGAGACTTGGGCATCATCATCACAAATGACCTGAAATCATCCAAGCAGACAACTAAAGCCATAGGTAAGGCTAGAGGGATGCTAGGGTATATTAGTAGGGTTATAACAAGTCATAAGAGGAAGGTAATAATCCCATTTACAAGACACTGGTTAGGCCCCCTCTGGAGTACTGCATGCAGTACTGTAGGCTGCACCTGCACAAAAATATTAACAAAGTGGAGGCAGTCCAGAGAAGGGCAACCAAAATGGTGCAGGGACTGCATCAGAAAGCATATGAGGACAGATTAACGGAGCTCAATATGTATACAATAGATCAAAGGAGGGAAGGAGGTGATATGACAGAAACATTCAAATAATTTAAGGGCATTAACAAGGTGAAAGAGTCTAACATGTTTCAATATTAGAAAAATAGCAGGACAAGAGGACACAGCATGAGATTAGAGGGAGGCCGATTAAGGGGTAATGTGAGGAAGTTCATTTTCACAGAAAGGGTGGTGGATGCATGAAACGGCCTACCTCAGGAAGTGGTGGATATGAATACAGAGCAGGGCCTCAAACAAGCATGGGACAGGCATAAGTGAGCAATACAGATGAGTTTGAATAGACAGACCATCGACAGAGTAAAGGATATGGTACATTCATTAGGTAGAAAAAAAAATGGGCAGACTGTTCGGGCCTTGTGGTCCTTATCTGCCATTAACTTCTATATTTCTGTGTAACTGGTAGTTTGACTTTGATTCTTTTTTATGTTCCCTTGTGCTTCACAGAAAACATTTTGTTACAAGGAACAGCAAATGGCATTCCAGAGATGTGTCAGTGCTGTGTTGTGTCCTTTTCAATGCAGTTCAAGCTGCATAGGGCTCATCCCAGACAGACCAATGAGCAAGCAGGCTGAGTGTGACAGTGGGCAAATCTTCATGGGTAAAAGTTTCATGTAGCATAAAGGACTGAAGTGCTGCAATGAGAGAGCACTTCATTCCTTTCATTTGCATAATGGCAGCTGGCAAGCAGCTGAATGACTTTATGACTTTGTGGATCATGATTTGCCCCATTTCTTGCTTGCCCTTATCCCTTCTGCTCTGCTGCCTCCCTCTCCTTAGTTTCCTGTGTAGCACTTCTGTTGATGGTCCACTGTGGCCTACCACCTCCTTCTTCCTCTAGTTTGTCCCTGTATATTATAAGAACATGTGGTTCTGTTGGACCTGCAGGCTCACACTATCCAGGATGTAAGTGACATGTGCAATGTGGTTGCAAACGTTTAGTTTATAAATGCTTTCTAAACGCTATCAAAAAACAGTGAGCATGTATTTTTATCACAATATGGCACCTTGCAGGTTGTCAACATTTAACAATGAGTTAAATAGCACCACACAAATATTTCAAAACATTCCCTCCCCAACCCGTTAGTAACCATACACAAACAAATTCTGCTTATTGCCTGCTGTCAGTAACAGTTATAGAGTAGCTTACCAGAACACATACCTTATTGTCATTTTGATATTAGTTTCTGCTTTTCTGTAGGTATGGTACACAGTTTTTTTCCCCCATGCTGCGGGGGTGTCTGAAAGTAGACCCCCCCCCCACACACACACACACGCACTGGGTGCAAAACCCAGTCAGCATGCACACTTAGTTGTGCCCATGTAACCTTTTGAATATCGGGTCCCCAATCATTTGTTTGCTCATCCCACTGTCTTCCCTAGCTTATGACCAGTCATAGATGACTGCACTTAGCCTCAGAAAAACAGCAAGACTAACAAACATCTGATCAGACCTTATCAAAGCTCTAACATACACTGCAGGCTATTGAATCTGCTGCCGCTTCAGCTTTCCTCTGATGTCAGCTGCAGGGTATGCAGGGATTTGAAGTTACATAAAATGTGAGCTTGCAAGTCAATAGAATTGGTGTGATGCAATCTATTATGCTACAGTAAACAGTAAGTAAAAACATTTTTTTTTCTACACAGGATGGAAACTGGTGCCAGCCCCACACTTGGGTGTAGGGCTCTCAGTCATGATTATTCCCCTTTAAATTCCACATAGCAAACAGTGACATTGTTAATCAGCAACTGCAAAGATGACAAAAAGATTGTATTCAGTGCATTTAAATCCAAGAGGCATGCAGTCAAACATCACAATACCTCGTGAGTGAAATAGTAAGACCCACAAAAATGAGACTGGGGGTTGTCACATTTGTATGTTTTGATACTTCTGATTGGGGAAGATACAACAGTCATTTCATACTTTTTGTGCACTGGAACACTTTACATAAGTGAAGCTACCATAATCTATTTACAGTACTAGCAAGCTGGTATTGGGAACCTGGATCCCAAACATACAGTATTACCTAGTTCACAGTACTATGAAGGAGCGATACTTCATATTTTGTAAATGTCAGTAATTTCCATTATGTTACAATCACTCAGATTAATGGCAAGTATGAGAAAAGGCACAACACTTAAATGTATGGAATAGTGTGTGCCTTCATGGACCAGTTCATCTGCACTATCTGTTACTTTACTTAGCACAACCATTTTCTCCTGTCCTCCAAAACGTCCTAAATTATTAAACTGCAATCATGGCTGTAGGAATGCACACTCCAAGTAAGTCACAGCTTGCAGATTGACTGGACAGTGGGTGGCATGCTGGACCGTGGCTATTGATTCAAAATAATGATAAATGCACAACACTAAGTACTGTTGTAATTGTTTACTTAGCCTCTTATTATGCTGTTCCAGAAGTAAAATATGGGGAGTACAAGGGGTTTGGGTAACAAATATGGCCATGTCTAATGGTGGAGGTCATCAAATGGGTATCAAAGGGTTCTGGCTTACACATTTTGTTTTCTCAGTTACCCCACTGACTACAATCCCTAAAGCACAGCAGTAGTTAAGGTAAATTGTGTTACTGACACCCTGAACCCTTCTAAAAGACAGCCAACTGTTGTTTCACAATGATGGGAACCATAACATGCACCATCATTCAGCAGGAGAGTCAGCAGGATTTGCAGAACTAAATACCCAAACATACTAATAAAGGGGAGCAGAGGTTAACACATTTTTTGGGGAGGCCACAAGTCCAGGATTTACAGTATGTTCCTTTTGTTTCTTAAGTCCACTGCAGGCGTAAATAAGTCACATTGTTTTTTTGCCTAAATTTTTTACCAAAATAAATATTTTTATTTGTTTTTTTGCTTCTGTGTGAAGCAACAATGTCAGGATGAGAGGCCAAAGAGGGAAAGTGAAATGTAAGGAGATGTCTGGATCCAGAAGCAAATGATTTGATACCTTTTAACATAGATGTAACAGCAAGAACAAAGTGCTTTAGCTTTTGGACCAATCAGTCCTTCTTCAGAAGCCTAATGGCCGTTGTTTAGAAAAAACGATATTTTTAACAGCTAAATCATGAAGAAAAAACAGAAAAATCCCATTGGTTTAAAATACTCATTTAAAAAATACATTTGATGATGTCAGAGAAGTTTAACAGTACCATATTACCTTCAGCCAGGAGGGTCTCAGGGTCAAATGTGCTTGGTGCAAAACACAAAGAATTCTACTGCATATAAATTTAATTGACATAAGATAACACTGCTGGAGCAGATGACTCTTAAATCAAGCTATGAGTGTCACAGTGTGTATAAGGATGTGATTACTGAAAAGAACCCCCCACCCAGATTAAAGACGTAATAAGATTGTCTTAGGACTCCAAGAAGTTTCAATGCATGCATTATAGACAATAAATTGCCAGTGAAGTTGTCTTAAAAACATCAGTGCATACTGTATGATGTGTAAAACTTCGCTGGACCTATCACCCAGCTGTACTCTCCAGCTAGGTATCATGACCCATAACTTCAAAAACCTCTAGTATAGTGACAGGGCTTTATAAATTATAATTTAAATATAAATTTACAGTATTAGTGTCAAACAAAAAACTCTAGTCGAGGATCACCAAGGAATTAAGACCATGTAGCCTGATATGCACTGATGTTAATATACACTGAGAATTTAACAACTTGATGTACCAGAAGTGTCTAAGACCAGTCATCTATGGTGCAGTCCTTATGCATCTTAGAGAAGTGAAAAGAGAATGGGTTGCTGGAGATGTCTGGGAAACTCCTCAGCTAGAGAGAAATTAAACATCTCAGTCAGAGGATAGACAGTGCTTATGAGCAAAATATGTTTTGCTTCAGGTTCAGCTTGTTAAGTTTGAGGGACATTTGTAACCAGACATTTGTAACCAGAAATGGACAAACTTGACTGTTAATAGTGTAGAGAGAATTACTGTGAGAGAATTCTATAAAGGATGTGATCTTATGACAGAATAGTTATGCAGCTCACTTCAGGCTCAGCTTCTTCGGTTTGTTTTGAGAGACATTTGTGACCAGAGAAATGGATAGTACCAAGACTATTGTCAAACCAGTATTTAATTGATGGTAATGGATCAAACTCTGAAACAAGTGGGCCTGCACTCATGATCAGTAGCTGATTCTAATAAGATTGTTGTGTCAGGGTTATTCTTAGTTTGTTTTTAATAAGATTTGCTTTGGAGAATTCTCTTTCACATTCACTTGCAGAAGGAGAAATAGTGAGCAGTATCGCAATAAGTTTTTGCATAAGACCCTTTAGGGAGTTATCACCATGCTTAGCTAGTTTGATTTGTAAAACCAGTTGATATGAATGATTTGGCTCTGAATCAAATCAGGTAGAATTTAAGCTACAACCACTCATCTAGGGTGCAGTCCTTATCTACTTCAGAGAAGTGAGAAGAGAATGGGTTGCTGGTCATGAGTTCAGTTAGCTCACCACTGCCAAATGCTGCTAGGTCTTTTTCCATAGGCCAGTTGCAAAAATTTAAAATCTGAAGCAAAGACAATGGTCTCTCTGAAAGAACGCTAAATCTGTGGTGGATGTTGTTTACAGTATCATAAATGAATGAATGTAGTTCAGTGCCAGGTGTACCATGTACTTTTGTTTTATCAAGCATATGCTGACTGCATCTTACTGATCCTGGAATTTTTTCATAAATTTGCCTGTTACAGTTATGTGTTTCTAAATGCAGAACTGCTTTCTTAGTATGGTTTAGTATTTCAGTAATCAAGTAGTCTTACAACTGGAAATATTTTCATAATCAAGCAACAAATGGCAAGAAGTCTAATAAGAAATACAGAACTTTAATAAAGTGAAGAGAAATCAGTTTGTTGTGGTAGCCCTTAGTTTATTTACATTGTTTGCCCTGTTCTCATCTACAAAACATGTGCTCAAAATGCATTGCCACAATTTCAAGTTTTTTTTGTAATGCCACATCTGCTCTCTCATTGCTTGCTAACCATCTTACCTGCTTTGCAGTTATAAAATATGCAAGATGTTCATCCAGAAATTCTGCAGTTTCTTTAAGTTCTCTCCTGTGGTTTTGGAGACCAAAAATAAAAACTGAAAATAGCTTTCAAACAATCTTCAAATTTGGCCATGTTTTTGAAATTTTTATTGGCATTAGAAAATGGCAATTTCTAGTTTGAAGGCAAGACAGTGAATACCAATAATATCTGACAAAAGTGATTTCAGTCTAGTAATGACTCCTGTCCACTCACCAAGATTAACTGGTGTGCCATCAAAATTAGCAAAGGCAAGTGTTGGATTTCCACAGCCTGGTTTAAGTTCTGCCAAGGACAAATCAACTGATTTCAAAGTGTTCTCCATTGCATTAAATACTGTACATCTGCAACACTTGCAGGTTTAAGAGGTACCACAAGTACTAGGTCTGTGATGGGCAACCAGTTTGCTCCAACGCATCTGAGGTAGACAATTTCTTGCTCGATTATAGAGTAGTTAGTACTTCTGTCCGGAAGGATGCTCAAAAAGGAAACATTTTTTACCTCTGCAACTATTGCCTCACATTTTGTCTATGCTATGTTGTCCACAAACAAACAGCAGCCTGCTATGTTCATATAGTTGTTGCCAACATCTAATCTGTTTTTATGCTGAATCTCACATAACATTTCAAAATCTGAAAATGGCTCTCCATTTTTTGCTATGCAGTGTGCTGTGTTAAATACATTTTTGCATTTTTCAAGTGGGGCAAAATCGTGGTAGGGGATGAGGAAAAGGCAACTCTGCTCAATGAATACTTCACATCAGTATTCACAGCCAAGAAAGAAGGAAGTGGGCCTGCATTAAGAAAAAGGAGAGGGGGGACAAGGAGGCAGACACAAGTCTCTTCATGGAGGTGAGGGTGTTGGAAGAGCTGGGGAAAGTAAAAATTGACAAGGCTATGGGATCAGATCAAGTACATCCAAGGGTACTTAGGGAGTTAAGGGACAAACTGGTGGGGCCTCTCGCCAAACTGTATAACCTATCACTTGAATCAGGGAGGGTCCCAGGAGACTGGAAGCAGGCAGATGTGGTACCGCTATACAAGGGAGGGAAAAAGGATGAACCTAGCAACTGATGCCCAGTCAGTTTCACCTCTGTGGTAGGCAAGCTAATGGAGGCTCTCATAAAGAAGAGGCTGGTATGGCACCTAGAGGAGGAAGGGCTAATCGAGGACAACCAACATGGGTTCACACATAATGTAAGACCAACCTGACTGAATTCTTTGAGGGTGTAATAGAGGTGTATGACTAGGGAGGAGCGATGGATGTGGCCTATCTTGATTTCAAGAAGGCATTCAACTCCTTTTTGCTGCAGGCCCCTAACCAGGGCAGTCCTACATTCCTCTGGCTCAGCGGGGCTTCCTGCCACTGGCCAGACCCTCAGCAAAAGCAGCAAGATTTCCCTTGGCAAGCTGTATGCTCCTGACCAGGGTGATCCTGTGTTCTTCTGGCTCTGTGGGGCTTTCTGGCACTGGCCAGACCCTCAGCAAAAGCTGCAATATTTTTCTTGGCAAGCTAGATGCCCCTGACCAGGACAGTCCTGCATTCCTCTAGCTCAGTGGGGCTTCCTGCTGCTGGGCAGACCCTCAGCAAAAGCCGCAAGATTTCTCTTCGCAAGGTACGCTCCTTTGAATTTGGGCACCCACCCTCTGATTGGCTACTTCTCCTGGGCTCTGCTACTCCATTGGCTGCATCAAATTTTCTGCCCTAAACGCAATCTCTCACTCTAAATCTCTGTTAATTTTTGTAGCCTACTCCAAATACTACTACTTTTAAATACAACTCCCTTTTAAGTTGCGAAATTTGCCTATTAATTTTAACTTTGCACTGTTAGCATAGATATTGTGCTCATGGTTAAGTAGGATGATTGCAGCTCGGTTTTAAATTAAGTATTTCTGCTTTCATGTCTCTCTCTCTGTCTTAATCCTTCTCCTTTGTCTTCCTCCCTCCCTAGTGCCCTTGCCTATGGCTCTGATTACCACCTGCTGAGGGCCCTGTCTGATATTTCTCCTCCCTGTCCTTCTTGGCTTTTGTCTCTCAGCCCTCCCACTGATTAAGCATGTTGTCATGTTACCAGTGGCTTCTTAATCCCCTGTTCTCTCTCTTTTCCTTCCCTTTAACTGTACACCCCTGACCAGGGCAGTCCTACATTCCTCCGACTTAGCAGGGCTTCCTATTGCTGGCCAGACCCTAAAGAAAAGCTGCAAGATTTTTTTCCTATCGGCGCTGTGTGCCAGCTCCCCACTCACCCACGCCATCTGAGGAATTTCTTATGTAGCCATACGGAGTCACCTGACTAGTTGCCAGAATTAACTAAGTGCCTGGTTTCCCATTGGCACATTATACCGAGTCTCTACCAGGGGCTCACTTTTCATGACTCTTTCCTCTCTCTACCACAGCAGTTTCACTTGACCTCAGTTAAAACTCTTACTCACTAACCCATTCGCTATACATACCACTTCTATTGCTATTATTGTACACACAGTCCCCTCAGCCACCTGCTGATTGACTCCTGTAACTATCCATTCCTTGATCTCTTGCACTACCCTTCCTCCTGAAAGAAAAATATTGTAAACTTAGAGTTTGACTGCTGAGTTGGCCAGGCTTAAAGTTCTACTCAATATCTGTTGCTACCTGCTCTAAAGTTAGTCTACTAGAACTGTTAATTGAAATGTTACTTAACTGTACTGTGTCCTGTAGCAGCCACCAGGCGGGTTGTTGCTGAAATCACTGTGTAAAGTTAAACTTGCCTGGCAATAGCCCCCAGGAGATTAGATTTCCCCTGCAGTTGAACTATTTTGTTACCCCAATCTGTTCTCCTCTGGATTTTCCCGATCCTATCCTCTCTCTCTACCCTGTCTTCTGACTAGCTGACCTCAACCAGTGAGGAAGCAGTGCTGAATCAAACCCAGTCCTTCCTCACCTCCTCCCTACTTTATATTCTGTCCACTTGTACTAGCTCTCCCTACTCATCCCCCCAGTTTTGACTTCCATCTCCCACACCCCTTATCTTAATCCCTCCATTATTCTGGGACACCGCAAGCTGTCTTCTGCCAGCACCACCCCATTGCTCAACCCACTCCAATCCTTCTCAACATCTTCTTCTCCCTTCCCTCCTCTGATTTATCCAGCCCACCTGGGCTCTCGAGCACAGCGGTCTCACGCTCTCACCAGAAGTTTCATGGAGAAATCTTGATTTTGCTCCCTCCTTCTGGACCCTCCTGTCTGAGTCCTTGGCTGGACTAACAGAGTGCTCCTGTAACATGGTCATTGCCAGTTTCGGTGCTGCCACCTTGCCCTGTATATAGTTCACAGCCAAACTCTCCAGTACTAAACAGGTTTCTAGCTGAACAAAAAATCACTGCCTGCCACCTACCACGATGATGAAGATGCAGACTCTTGCTGTTCCTACAAGGACTCCCACTGTATAGCTAACCCTTCAAGGCCTTATTGTTTCTACCATTATTGTCTATTTGGGCAGCTGCAATGGCCTCCCCATACCCTCACTGACTACCTTTGAAGCAGCAGCACAAAATGTATATGGTCCAGTGACCTCTTCCCTCCTTGATGACACAGGCTTCCTCAGGCTGCATCCTTCCAAGACTTTGGGAAAGTGGAATTTGACTTATGACCCTGCCCTGGTGCTGCTACTCAATGATTTAGAAATCTGCATTAATAACACAAAAACCCAGCTGCCCAGTAAATGACAATAGCAACTACATAAAAACTTTTTCAGGAGCAGCTCCTCAGACTACTGCTGCTACTCCTACTTCTGATGTCTGGCACTGTGCATCCCAACCCTGCCCCCCACTCCAACTCAATGTTAGCCCCCATAAAACCTTTGTGTTTGCATCTTTAAATATTTGCAGCCTCCTCCCAAAAATGGACAGTCTCAAGGTCTGGGTCTCTCAACATAACTCAGATGTGGTTTCTGTTGTGGAAGTATGGCTATCCCCGAAAATTCCAGACACCACCTTTTCTCTGCCTGGCTATGCTTTGTACAGACTGGATCATCACTCGAAAGAGGTGGAGGATGTGTCATTTACACCAAGGATACACTCCAGGGATGCATAATACCACCACCATGTAGCTGTGACAACCTTAAGGTCCTGGACATTAAACTGCTGCTAGGAGCACACAATAGAGTGCACACGCTCCTGTCTGTTTACATTCCACTTAAACAAACCATGCTCAATATCAGCAATTTGTTGGGCTATATCAACACTTTGAGCCTAAACACTGAACCCATGCTGCTGGGAGACTTCAGTATCAATTGGCTCTCACTTGCTGCTACCGCTATCAAAGATACCCTTGCCACAATCCATTTCTCTCAACTGGTGGACACTCCAACATAAACTAACTACAGTTTACACCACTTATAGTACCCACACATAACCCAGCATTCAGATACAATGGGCAAAAAGTATTTGCCAGAAGCCATTTCCTATATTGCCTTCATTATAACCGATGTTTAAAATGAACGTTATAAGCCTGCTACAACATCCATTTTAAGTTTAATTCTAATCACTTCTTTATGCAATAAAATTTTGTCCAACTTTAAAGAAAAACGTGTTCCCCTGGTGTTGCTGTCACTACTTAAGCGTCACTTGTGCTAAGGTGTGATAACCCAGTTTTCATTCATTACCTGTTCACAATAGCAAGCGATGCTTCTGGCTTGAGTTCTGGACTAAAACAGAAGGCTCTATCACTGAAAGAAAAGGTAGAACTTCTCGAGAAAATTGACAGCCTCACTAAAATGAGTCAGAGCGACCTCACACAGAACTTAATGATGCCAAAGTCAACAACTGCTGACTTGCTTCTCTAGCATGCCGAGCTTTTAAATCAATGGCATTCAAACATGAATCCTGACAGAAGATGTAAGAGAGAGAGGAAAAAGATGGAGAGGTGAAGCAGGCTCTCTTACGTTGGTTTGACAATGCCAGGAGTAGGGATGCCCTAATTAGTGGGCCTTTGCTGGCCCAAAAGCTGAACAGCTGGCCGCTGCATTGGGCAAGACAGGCTTTTCCACTTCTGAAGGATGACTTGGGTGATAGAAAGCCAACCACAACATCGACTTTCAGCACTGACACGGGGAAAAGCTCAGTGCTGACACTGCTAGTGCAGAGCAGTGGCTGAGTGATGTGCTCCCTAAGCTTTTAGAGGGCTATGAAGCCAAGAATGTCAACAATGCAGAAGAAACTGGGGTCTTTTTTGGGGCGTTGTTGGATACGGCACCTTAGCCTTTAAATCTGAGTCCATTCTCGGACAAAAAAGGCAAAGGAGAGGTTTTCTTTGCTTGCATGCTGCAATATGAATGGGAGTGACAAGACACAACTGTTAGTGATTGGGGAGTCACTGATGCCATGATGCTTTTGTAGAGTGAATCATCTCCCTGTAATTTAGAAGGTAAATAAAATTGCCTGGATGACTGGGGATATCTTCAGTGAGTGAGTGAGGACATGGGATCACAGCCTTAGGCAGTGCAAGATTGTATTTATCCTGAAACATTTTTGGGGCACCCTGCTATAATCGGACTTCGAAACATTAAATTGGTATTCCTTCCACTGAACACCATATGCATCATCCAGCCCCTTGACCAGGGGATAATTTACTCGCTAAAGCAGCAGTACATCAGATGCATGAGGGAGAAAGTGATTGAACCACCAGACACAAGTGCAAACTTTACAGCCAGTGACTATATAAAGAAAATCACTTTACTGGATGCCATCATGGGATCTTGTCACCCCCACAGCCATACAATGATGTTAAAAAGCTGGATTTTGGAAGCCTGAACTAACCAACCTTAGTCCAGAAGCAGACTCCCAGAAGCTACAAACTCTTCCACCTCCTGGACTCTCTGAGCAAGAGTTTTCTGAATTGTGTCACCTAGGCAACGGAGACCAAGAACAGCCATTGAATTATGTTAATGCCATTGTTTCCATGATGCGGCCACAGCAAGCAGAGGAGGAACCAGAAGTGGAGGGGGCAGAGGAGGACACCGAGAAAATCAAGGTGACACACACTGATGTCAGTGCAACACTGTTGATGCTCCATTGTGCGATGGAGCAAAATGGAGATGTAAAGCCAAACTGGGAGATGCTGGCGTTCACTGAAAATGCATAGAAATCCTACTGCCTGAAAGAAGGCACACAGAGCAAGATTACTGGCTATTTTTGGCACCAGCATCTGAGCAGGAGGAGCGGATGGTGTCCGACCTGGATTCACAGTGACTATACCTTTACTTTGCATTTTCTTCCCCCTGCCTCCTTCCTACTCACCCTCCCCTTTTCTTCACTTTACTGAATTGCTATCTTGAGTTTGCATAAAATTAAATAAAGTGATTGCTGTTTCGTACATTATACATTGAGTAGTCCACTATTTAATACAGAATTATACTGCATTGTTATGTGATGCCAACTGCCGCATGCGACCAGCACACTACAATTTTTTTTTCTGATATTCTGACCACTCTGTATAGCAGACAGTGTAGTAGATAATGAACGCATCTGCTAAAAGCAGCTTATACTGTATTATACTGACACCAGCACATTTCTGGACTGGGTACTCACAAACTGCCCTTCTCACATCTCTGAACTTGCTGTGCTCCCCGGCTCCTTGAGTAACCACTCCCCAGTCAAATGCCTCTGGAATAACAACTACTGCAAACCTCCAACCAGAATCATAAAAAATCGACTGCTTCTCAAAGACCACCTCCCTCAGCTAAAGGCTGACCTAAAACAACTTGACTGGTCGGATCTGTACAGATCTGCTTATGTGAATACTGCACTTGACCTCTTTAACTCAAAATTCAATGCTGCCTGTGACAAACATGCTCACATCAAAACAAGAAAAACAAAAGGACCTCTTAATCCCTGGATTACCCCAGAACTTCTGGCTGAACTAGCCTCAAGAGACCAACTCTGGCTAAAGACATGAGTGCAAGGCACAGCGGCTAACATTCAACATTATAAAAAGGCTCGCAACGAGTGTACAAAAGTAGTTCAAGATGCAAAAAGCAAATTCTACAAAGAAGCCCTAGCTAATACCTGGAACAGCAGCAAGTCCTTCTGGGCAAACTTGAACATTACTGGGAAAGACCTGAAAACTGCCTAGGCTATGATCAATACTGAGGGCATCCCTATCCTGGACCTACTGCGCACTGCCAACTTGCTGAATCTTGAATTTTTGGACCTCAGTAGTGTGCTCCCCATGGATTTCTTCAACACCCCCGCCCCTAGGGACACTGTGAAGAAACCTGCACTACCTAACTGGCTGTTTTTCCGCTTCTAGCTGGTATCCGAAGCAGATGCAAGAAAATACTTTGAAAAGGCTCTCGGCAAGTCAAGACATAGTAAGGACTCCTTGGACATCAAATTTGTTCAGCTAGCACTGGATGAAGTACTCAGTCCCCTTACAAAGATAATTAATCTATCCCTTTGCCAATCCAAATTCCCACAAATCTGGAAGTCTGCCACAGTCACCCCAGTACACAAAATTGGGGACCCATCCCTTAACAACTACAGGCTGATCCCTATACTCCCCCATTCTCCAAGGCCCTTGAATGGATTGTGGCTGACCAGATGGTGGAGTATTTCAATCAATATCAGCTCCTATGCCCAGAGCAACTTGGGTTCCGAGTCGGCCACAGCACCATCACGGCTCTTCTTGAATCTACCAGATTCATACATAGCACTTTTGACAAAGGGCAAATTGCAGGGGCAGCCTTCATTGACCTATCAAAGGCATTTGATATGGTCAATCATACCCTCCTCCTTGAGCAGCTCTCAGATATAGGTCTAGCTTCAGAAACCATAAAATGGTTTAGACATTACCTCAGCCTGTGCTTCCAGCAAGTCAGGATTGGGGCCGTCCTATCTGAAAGTAGACCTGCCAGATTGGGGGTACCGCAAGGGTCCATACTCAGACCATTACTCTTCAGCATCTTCCTGAACAACCTCTCAACATCCTGCCAAAGCCACATGCTCCACTATGCAGATGATGCAGTGTTCTTTGCAAACAACCCTGATCCCGTACTTTTTGAATCTGACCTCCAGAGTGGCTTCGCAACTGCAGAAAAATGGTTTAAAGAACAAAAACTGGTCATGAATTATAAAAAGACCAAGACTATGCTTTACTCCTCTGCCCAAAACAAGCTAAAAAGCTACCCCCTGGCATTTCAGAATGACAGCGGTAACACCCTGGAGCTTGCTCCCCACTTCAAATACCTGGGAATCATATTGGACTCCACCCTGTCTTATGCACAGCATATCGATAACACTGCTAAAACCTTCAACACCAGAATTGGTATCCTCTACAGACACAGGCACAGCCTAACCTTTGAAGCACTGAACCTGACAATAAACAGCTCACTCATAACTGTCATTGACTATGGTCTGACTATTTATGGCTCCGCAGCTGACTCAGCACTCCAATATCTCTCAGTAGCTTTAAACAAAGCCTACCATCTGCTCACTAATGCCCCAAAGCTCACCTGAGCCTGTGAGCTTTATGCTCATACTGTCTGGCTCCAAGTGAGTGACATAATCCGTTATCAAACTTGCCTCCTTGCAAAAAAGGTCACTCTATACCTACTTCCTCAAGGGGTACAGAGCCTTCTGTCTCCACCTTTAAATGCCAGACACACCATGAGCTCGACCACCCAAAGCTTCCTTGTGCCCAGGTGTCATACAACCATGGCTCAGTGTTCCTTTGCACACTGGGCCCCTCCCTGGACAAATTGCCTACCTCTTGACATCTCTGGTGCTACTACACTTGGTTCTTTTAAATGCAAGCTGCATCAGCACCTCACTGATAGTAGTACCTATATGTGCCCCCACTAAGACCCTGCATGCAGAAATATACTACCCCTAGCACTTCTAATTCCTATCCTACCAGTGGCAGAACTTCACCACCCACCCCCACCCCCTGGGTTGCCTCATTACCTTTGCCATTTCCTAACCCAAGCTCCCACAGCCAGCCTTTCTCTGTACCTCCCCTCCCTCACACTATCCATCTCCTCTGTCTCTCTCTTTCCTCAGGATGCAGGCATACTTTGTATAATGCCTCAGCACACCTAGTGAATTGTTGGTCTGTGCCATCTGTTGCATGTTTTGTACATTATACTTTGTACGTACAGTATCTGCAATTTCTCTCCCATTATTGTGACTTGTTGTGCTTATGTATTGATGTGTAACCTCTCAATAAGCATCTGCTCACAGGTGTCATTCAAGATTTCAATAGATAAATAAATAAGACTGTCCTCCATAGAATGTCGGTAAGCAAGTTGAGCAGTTTAGGAGTGGGAGCTAAGTTCACAGACTGGGTGGAGGTTTGGTTAGGAGGGAGGTCTCAAAGGGTGGTGATCAATGGGAAGCACTCCAGAGAGCAAGTGCAGATGAGCGGGGTACCCCAAGGATTGGTATTGGGTCCCAAATTGTTCAATGTGTACATGGGGGGATTTTTTAGCAAAAGGTCTAAATAGAAAGGCAAGTCTGTTTTTGAGGATGACATGAAAGTCTACAATGCCATTCCAGGTGGGGTGGAGAAAATGAGGCAGGATCTACCCAGGTTGGATGAGTCGGCAGAAGAGTGGCAACTACAATTCAATGCAAAAAAAGTACAAAATAATGCACACAGGCTGGAACAATCCTATGGCTAATTACTGCCTTGGGAGAGAGACACTGCAGGTCATGGAGCAAGAAAAGGACCTGGGTATCTAGATCACCGACACTCTGAAGATTAGGGACCCCAAAACTTGGCTGTATGGACAATATCCTTTGGAATAACCCATGTCTTGAGGCATTTACTCTGGAGTTCATTTGTAGTTCTTTTCCTTCTCTATTTTGGGGTCCCCATGACCCAAACAAATAACACCCCCTTTAAGAGGTGGGCTGGCTCCCCTCTCCCATGTCTAAGGCACAGGTATGGCACACTGATGAGTCCAAATGAGGATGAAACATGTGTATATGTCTGCTGTTCTTAGCCTTTGCAGATTGCACTGTGAGGCCTTCTGGGACCATACAATTCTGCTTAAAGGAGAGCCAGTCCAAATTTTCTCAAGGGGATTTGCATACATTTCCCATGATGCTTTGCATTATTGGGGTATGTGCAATTGTGTTTCCTTTAAAACTTGGCTGTATGGCCAATATCCTTTGGGATAGCCCATGCCTCGACATTTGCTCTGGGTTCATTTGTAGTTCTTTTCCTTCTTATTTTGGGGTCCTCATGACCCAAACAAATAACAAACCCCTTAAGGGGTGGCTGGCTCCTTCTCCCTGGACTAAGACACAGATGTGGCACCCTGATGAGTCCAAATGAGGACAAAACACGTGTACATGTCTGCTGTTCTTAGCCTTTGCTTATTGCACTGTGAGGTCTTCTGGCAATTTTGCTTAAAGAAAAGCCAGTCCAAATTCTGTCATGGGGATTTGCATTATTGGGGTATATGCAATTGTTTTTCCCATAACTCCATGTATTATTCTATTTTTCATAACCTAGGCCACAGTGGTTTAGTGCCGTATAATTGTAGAACTTGTCCATCTCATACTAACACTTGTACAAAAAAAAAAAACCTCTATCATGGACATGTTTACATTGATTTTCAAACTTTTAAACCCTTATAGCTTCTTTATTCCAAACTGTTGCTGTTCTTGAGAAAATGAAGCACAAAATAATTTTGCCAAGGTTGCTGGCAAGAATGGGTCTGTTTTAATGATTCATTATGAGTAATCACATGGTGCAACATAAGATAAGAAAATCTGAAACCTCTTTCCATGTGTAATATGGTTATTTGAACAATTGCAGAACTATGTTTCCTTCCAAGTGGGAAAAACCAAAAACATATTGTTCAATGTCAATACGATGGAAATACACCTGCACCATGTAGCACATGCATCTTACAACCAAAACATTGATTAAGCAGCAACTCTGCACTTTAGTATGTTATTTCATGAACATAAAGGTTTAGACCATACATTCCTTTTATTTTCAGTTTTCCTGCTGTCTCATCAGCATAGCAGCATGGCTACCACTCATGATGCCAGCGTTCTGGGTTCAGAAATAACTCCTGGGCACTGATGGGAAGCAGAGGAGGAGAGTCAGGTATCCCACCAGATGCTCTCCTCTCGGGGGTGGTTATTTATTTATTGCAGCACAGCACCACCTGGTGTGCCCAGGTGGCACAAGCCAGTTGGGGATGGCAGTCGGAGGGGAGATGCGATGGCTTTGCAGTGCACATGCCACTGTGTGACATGCTGTACATTCACAGACCTGTGTCCTGATGAGGATGACTGTTATAAAAACTCCCAGCTCACCAGCATGAAGCAACAAGCTTAGGCCCTGCTGCTTTACCTGCCTGTCCAGCATAAAGAGCCTTCTGCCACTGATCCCAGGTTTGACAGGAGGAGGAGTGGTGCTCCCACAAGGCCCAAATGATGGAGCATTCCCCAAGAGAGAGGTGACAGTCTCTCTGGAATCTGGGTTTGGACAGAGCTGTGTGGTAGCCAGACCAATAGTGGCTGTGTCTGGACTGCTGACTGAGTAAAATAATGGGGAAAAAATCAGTGTTCGTTTCCAGGACTGATAACACATCTTGGTAACCTTTCAAAGAAAAGAGGATAAAAAAAAACACTTGAGTGTCCCCAACTGATCTCATAATGCCTTTGTTTATGACATTATAGTACTTGCCATGACAACAGACTGTAATACCGCAAGCCATAATTTTGAGGTCAGCTGGGAATATGAGGCAGCACATTCAAATAGTTAGCTCCATGCTAACACAGCCTCTGCCATGCAAATTGAACATTGTCTGCTTTGGAGACAGTTAGCACAGCAAGTACCATACTGAAAGACACAGTGCAGCACAGTGTTGTTCGTTTATCTGTACTAATGATCTTCCTGAGTGCATGCTAATGAGAGTATCAGACTGGCACACAGGGCACATTGGCATTTTGGAGGCTTTTTGGAAACACTAACGTCACCTTTTGTTGAGTGCTAGATAATGCTTCCAAAAAGTATGTTTTGCCAATACTCTTATAGAGTGGACCACCCTTTCACTCTTCCTGTATCCATCTTACAGTTCTCTGGAAACTGGTAGCGCCCCTTCCTTTCCCCATATCCATTTATAAATTTCCTGGTGTCTGGTGGTATCCCCACTCCTTCTGCCCATACCCTTTTTACTGATTCTCTGTTGTGTCTGCTGGTAATCTGCTTCCAGCTCTCCCCGTATCCATGCTCTACGTCCCTTGTGTCTGATGGCACCCCCACTCCCTAATGTACTCTGATATTCCATGCCACAATAGTGGTCTGCTCAAACCCTCCTTGCATGATCACAATCTAACTCATGCATCATATCTATGGATAAACCATTGGGCATATTCATATAGTAGTTGAAGGATGTCTTTAAAATATTTTTCACACACAACTCAGAACTACTGTATTGATATACCCACAGATACACTGTCAAACTTGATGGGGGAGTCAAATGGCTGATGGCTGAGAAACAGATGATTAGGGTGCTCTGAAAGTGGGAGTCATCAGACCTATACGACATAGAACAAAGAGGGGATGCCACTAGGCACCAGTGAACAGATTAACAAATACACAGAGAGAAAGGGGGTTCCATCAGATGCAAGGAACTGATAAATAGGAAGAGGTAGATGGAGAGAGTGCCACTGTACATCAGGGCATTGAGCAACAGGGTGGGTAGTGGGAGGGGAGTACTTATGGTCAACATAATATCCGATAAATGGATATAATTACTCGTGATCACCTTTATCACACTGTTTACAAATATCTGTCAAATGCTGTAATATCCCAAAAACCAGTTATTACGGCATTTGTCAAAACAAGTTCTCAGTACCATTTCCCTCAAGCCTATCAGTCAGTTTCACTTTTCTCTGTCAGTGAAGTGTGACCGAGTGGTGTTTGATTCATACAAGAATATGGAACATAATGTACAGAAACAGCAGTGTTTAGTATAAAATCATGTCATCTCTGGGATTAAAGGTTAGTATTCTCAATTTTCTATCTCAGAGGCTGCTGAATATAGCTTGAGTAGAATGAGTGACTTGGCAGCTTCAGAAGACTAGACATAAGGTGAGCGCTCACCCAGTCTTACGTCAAGTCTTCTGAAGCTGCCTAGTCTTTTGAGCAATTGGTTTAAATGCTTCATTGGCAAGCTTTTAAACTAGCCAAGGAGGGAGGCACTGATAAGCAGCAGGAAAATCCCAGCCTCTCCCTACAAAACAGGGTACTAAATGAGAAAAAGACTGAGGTAGAAAGGTCAGTGGGGGATACTGCAACAGAAGGTAAAGCCATCAAAAAATGGAGAGCAATGAGTACCAATGCCTGTAGTCTGAGTAACAAGCTCCTGAATTAGTGACCTTGATGGAGGAGGAACATCTGGATATCGTGGCAGTCACAGAAACATGGTACACACTAAAACCATGACTGGGATGTAAACATACCAGGATACACTATCTACAGGAGGGACAGGGAGGGTAAAGAGTAGGAGGAGTAGCTCTTTACATAAGGGAAGGAATCAAAGCAACAGAACAAAAGGGTAAACAGCAGAGAAGAAGCACTGTGGGTAAATTTGGAGACTGGCAATGGCACCACAATCCGCACAGGGGTCAGTATACAGACCTCCTCTCAGGGGAGGAAATGGACAAGAAAATGATAGAAAGTATACTTAGAATGGCAGAAAAAGGGGAGATATTGCTGATGGGTGATCTGAATATGCCAGATGTTAACTGGAGTGCAGTTGCAGCAGCCACTTCTAAGAGTGGGGTTATTCTAGATGCCCTACAGGGGGCATGCCTTAGACAACTAGTATTGGAGCCCACTCAAGAGGGAGCAATCTTAGACATGGTTCTCTCAAATGGAGATGAAGAGAGGATCACAGATGTAGAAGTGGGTAGCCATCTGGAAACTAGCGACCATCGAACAGTATGGTTCACAATAAACACAGCAATAGAGTCAAGCCATACAAAGACAAAGGTACTGGATTTTAGGAGGGCTGACTTTCTAAAATGGGTGAGTGCCTAAGGAATGCACTAGCAAATGGGCAGGAAGGAGGGTGGAAGAACAATGGGGAATAATAAAAACTGCCATCACAGAGGTAACAAGCCTTTGTGTAAAGCAAATAAACAAAACGAGGTAAGAAACCACTATGGTTCTCAAAGGAAGTGACAGTGAAGGTTCAAGAGAAAAAGAAAGCATTCAGGAAGTACAAGGAATCACAGAAGGAACAGGACAGATAACTGTATCAGTTAAAGCAAAATGAAGCTAGGAAGGCAGTCAGAACAGCAAAGGCCCAAACCAAGGAAAAGATAGCCAACTCAGTTAAGAAGGGGGATAAAACCTTTATAGGTACATCAGGAGCGAAGGAAGACCAAGGAGGGATAGTGAGGCTTAATAAAGGGGAGGGAGGGTGGGCAGAGGGTGACTGTGAAAAGGCAGAGATACTAAACAAATATTTTTGCTCAGTATTTACAAAGGAAGAGGGGGAGGTACCTAAAACAAACAGTAGAAACACTCTGGATACAGAAGTTGATACCAGCCCATTTACAGAAGAAAGGGTTCTGAAAGAACTCTTAAAACTGAAGGTGGACAAAGCAATGGGCCTGATGGGATTCATCCCAGAATTCTAAAAGAACTAAGGGTAGAACTAGTGACACCACTGACTACCATCTTTAACAAATCATGGGAGGATGGGGTGGTACCCGAGGACTGGAGGAGGGCAGATGTGATTCCCCTTCACAAAAGTGGGAGCAAGGCAGAAGCAGGAAACTACAGACCTGTTAGTTTAACCTCAGTGGTAGGGAAAATGATGGAATCACTTCTGAAGGAAAGAATTGTTGAGTATCTAGAGGTCAGAGGGGCACAGGACCCAAGGCAGCATGGATTCACAGCGGGAAGGTCATGTCAGGCAAATCTGATAGATTTCTTTGACTGGGTGACCAAAGTAGTTGATCAGAGAGGGGCTGTGGACATGGCCTACCTAGACTTTAGCAAGGCATTTGACACAGTCCCACACAAAAGATTAATATACAAGTTAGCCAGCCTGGGAGTGGGTCCCAAGATGACAGCCTGGGTAAAGAATTGGCTGGAGAATAGGACACAGAGAGTAATAGTAAATGGAGTCCACTCTGAAAAAAGGGGGGTTAGTAGTGGGGTACCGCAGGGTTCAGTGTTAGGACTGGTCCTCTTCAATGTCTTTATAAGTGACATTGCAGAGGGACTGGAAGGAAAAGTATGTCTCTTTGCAGATGACACAAAGATCTGCAACAGAGTTGATGCACAAGGTGGGTGGAAAGGATGAGAAGGGACTTGGCAAGGTTAGAGGAATGGTCAAATGTATGGCAGCTTAGATTCAATGCTAAGAAGTGCAGTAATGCACCTGGGAAACAAAACCCAGGGAAGACTGCACAATGGGGGTGAGATACTAACAACAAAAATGGAAAGGGACCTGGGGTAGTCATATCAGATGACCTAAAGGTGGGCAATCAATGTGAGAGGGCAGCAAGGAGGGCTGGGGGATACTGGGATGCATAGGGAGAGGCATCACCAGTAGAAAACAAGAAGTTATTATCCTCTGTACAGACAGCTGGTGAGACCCCATCTGAGTACTGCGTGCAGTTCTGGAGACCCAATCTCAAAGACATAGACAGGATGGAAGCTGTCCAGAGAGGGCAACTAAAATGGTGCAGGGTCTGCACCGGAAGACATATGAAGAGAGACTTAAGGAGCTTAATATGTATAGCCTCGAGGAAACGAGGAGAGGGGGACATGATAGAAACTTTCAGGTACCTCAAGGGAATCAACAAAGTCCAAGAGGGTAGCATCTTTCAAAAAAGAGGTGTGCAAGAACAAGGGGCACAATTTGAAGATAGAAGGGGTGGCTCAGAGGTAATTTAGGAAGTATTCACAGAGAGGGTTGTGGATGTATGGAATGGCCTTCCAGAGGAGGTTGTGGAGTCAAAAACAGTGGTGGAATTCAAGCATGCATGGGACAGTCACAAGGCAATTCTAGGGGGTGGGGGTAGGAAGAAGTAAGCTGCTGGTTAACTAGGATCTGCAGCTTATCCATCAGGTAGGGAAATGTGCAGACTGGGTGGGTCAAGCGGTCCTTATCTGCTGTCAAATTCTATGTTTCTAGTCACTCACTCTCCTCGATCTACACTTGGCGGCCTCTGTGATTGAAAACTGAGTAAACTAACCTTTAATCCCACAGGTGACATAATTTTATAGTAAACACTGCTGTTTCTATTCATCATGTGCTATATTCTTTACTGAAATGAACACCGCTTGGTCACACTTTCCTGAGGCACCCCCGGGTCACTCGTTCTCCTCGGTCTATATTCAGTGGTTTCTCACCAGTAATTATAAAAAATAAAGGATAGGCAAATGTGTTTTTATGGATTTTTTTTTTTACACACCCTTGGTGTGTGATGACCTCATAAACCTATCAAGCTTCACACTCAAGGTTTATGGGTCTTCATGCACCCTGGGTGATTTAAAAAAAATTCATAAAACACATTTGCCTATCCATTATTCTGTATATAGTGAATTAATAATCAAGAATAGGGAAGGAGAAGGCCACAGCCTCCATTCATTGTGAGGTGCAATGCTCAGTGATAATGGAGTTTGCCCTTTAAGGGACAGACCAGGTTGTCCTGGTGCACCCCTTCCCTTTCCATCAAGATGGTGTGCTGAGAAGGGGAAGGGGGAGGATGGGGAAGGCCAGGGGATAGAACAATGGACAAGCAACAGGAAGGGGAGGGGCAAGTGGAGGTACATAAGGGACAGTACAGAAGTGGTTCAGCCACTCTTGCTGGAGTTTTGATCCATACGAAACTGCAGCACATCAGATTGGCGGATTTGTTTGGAAGGTTTGTGCAAACAGGATACAACAGGTAAGAAGCTAACAGCTACAACGTGTTAAAAAAAAGTATATATATATAATGCTTGACATCATTTTTTAATGGAATTTGGTGGAGATGGTTTGTTGGTAGCAGTGGGTGAAGAATCTTCATGAGATTTGCTGTTTAAATGAAGATTGGCTAGGAAGCTGTATTAATAGGTTTCCTCTGCTGGCTCGAGTAAAAATTTGATGTTAGTAAAGTTGGAAGCAGAGATTTTAAGTTTTATTGTGTTGGTCTTCTCTGGCTTTCAAATCGCGAAGCGAATGGGTTTAAATGGGAGAAGCTTGTTGCAAAAGCACGTTGGGCCAAGGGAAGGGCCATTCAGTTAAAAAGTAGTGTTTATTTTGTGAAAAAACTGATGGGTTAAGAAGCTGTTTGACTAAGAACTCCATAGGGGCCTTTAAAATTAATGGTGGAGTAGAACTGGTGCTAAGTGATGGGAACAGGACGTTTTATGCCCTGCAGTTTTGGGAGGCTCTTACTCTGTATCATTGGGGGAATTTCAGAGGTTGGGATGCCAGGAATTTAATTGGAAGAGAGCCCCCTGGTCTGCAGGTACGACGGAGCATCACTCGCTCCTCGTAACAGAACCCTCCCCCTTTTTTGTAGCTGTTTCCCCAAAATAAGTCCCAAAGTGGCCAATTCCAGAGAGAATCTCTCCTTTGATGATTCCAGTTAGAGGGCTGAGTAGCTCTCCACGGAGCCCGACACATGTCAGCGCGACCGCGTGGCTTGAAAATGGACCCCTTCACCTCTCCCAACCTCCCTGCTACCTCCTTGTCTCCTCAGGAGGAGATTTCACCGCCCTTTCTCTAGGGATCTCCTGGCTTCCCACACTGAGGAGGCGACTCGGGTGCCAGCAGCTGTCTCACTGCCCCACCAGGAAGGCACGGTGAAAGGGCCTATGCACATAGATAGGCTGAATGGTACAGGGACTAGCGCTTGAAAGGGGGCAGTAAAGAGCTGCAGAGCAGTGCAGAAAGGGACAGGCAAGTGCTCTGCAGAGCCATTATGGCAAGGTCAGGCCTACGACAAGGCCTAGCTGGGGGGTGACGAGTGGGCCACATGGCATGACATTACACGCCAAAGGAGGTAGGCCAAAAAAGGGAGCAGCTAGGCCAGTTTCTGAGGCAGGGGGATGGTTTCTTTATTGGGATGGGGTTTTTTTGGTCGGGATACTGGACAAGGTGTCTCTGGGGAAAAGAAAGAAGCACGTGGGTGCCACAAGGCAGGGATGAGTGGGAACAGGCCTGAGGCCTGGTGATGAGGGGCCTGGCCATGTGGCGTGATGTCACACACTAGGAGGGCCAAGCGACAGAAGGAGGCCCAGGAAAATAAATTTGGTTAGGGAACAGGGTTAGATGATGGGGGGAAAAGGGATCAGCCACAGAAGGGGATCGTGGACTGGGGTGGGGATAACGGCTTGGGGACAACCAGCACCCGGTGGGAGGGCTGAGGACAGAGCAAGAGAAGGGGGATGGAGAGGCCTGGGAAGGCTTAGCAGCCATAGCATGGTGAAGGCATGCAAAGGGAACAGAGTTAGGCCTGGACAGCCACAGGAGGCAATGTTTAAAGCATTTTCGTGGCCTGGAGGAGCACTGAAAGGGGAAATAAAAAAGGGGGGGGCACTTTTGTGACGCTACTGGTCAACTGTTTCTCTTGGAAAATGGGGCCAGGTCATAGGGGGAGTATTATGGGCTCAGTTGTTTAATGACATTTTCTTTTCTTGTCTTCAGTGTTTCCACAGTTGGCAGACAGCAAGGAACATGGCTCCAAAAAAGAGCAGGCTATCAAAGGAGGACACCTATGGGCTATAGTGGAGCTGACAGAAAAAGCCAATAGAATGTGGGAGCTGGTCGAAGGGGAGGAACAAGGGGAGACCTAGGGAGAAAAGGAAAGCAGAGAAGGGAAAAGGGGCAGAGGGAAGTGACCGGCTGAGGGACCAAGCAGCCCAGCCAGGACATAGCCACTGATGGAGGGACCCAACAAGGTGGCTAGTCCTCCACCCTGTTAGCCTGGTGCCGCCAGTACCTCCACAGGACCAGTTTGGACTTCCTCCAGTGGAACCCAGCTCACAGTGGTTCCTCTGCAGCCACTAGTAGAGCAACCACCCCTTCGACCACAAGGCTCCATACTTGGGTGTCAGGAGGATTGCAGGCAACCCGGAACAGACAAGGCCACAGGTAACACACCCAGGTCCGTGGGGGACAGCATCGAAGAATATATAAATCAAATTGTTTCAGCACTAGGGACAGGGGGTCCAGGGCAGATGGAGTCAGCACTAGCAGAGATTAGGCCAGAAAAGGAAGTGCCAAAAGAAAAAGAAGGGGAGTGGAGAAAGAGGGAAAAGGAACTAGGGAGATAGGGGCTCCTGGGTTTAGGGTAGGCGAACACGTTCCGTTGGCCATGAAAGAGAAAATATGGAAGGGAGAGTATGTGGATATCTTCACCATAGTAAGCCATGAAGCAGCAGCAAAATACGAGGAGACAGAAAACATAGGGAAGAGTGAGATGGCAACAGCAGTAGTTTTGTTAGGAAGGAAGGAGGACAAATGTACAAAAGGGAAGACCTGGGATGATGGTTCATAGGTTTCGCCACATTCTCAACCATAGTATTGGAAAAGAGGCCGGAGTTGGGCATTCCACTCTTCACATACTCCTTGATAATAAGGAGAGCAAAAGCAAAAGGGGGGTGTGGGGTGAATATACTATGATGAATTCTTTCGGCAGAGAATGGTGACATATGGGGATGTAAGATGGGACACGAAACAACTAGACTTGTGGACAGACTATGTAACCGATCAGTCCACGCCAGAGGGGGAGTTTGGGAAGAAGGGTGCCACGCCACAGAGACGTTGCTGGGCCTACAATAAGGCCTTTTGCTCTAGGCCACAATGCCGTTTCCAGCATGCCTGTTAAAAATGTGGGGGATCACATCCGGTGAGCAGATGCAAGACAACATGGGTCCAGGCAGCCCAAGGATCTGGGGGCAAGGGGCAGGCCAGCAGTTTTTTCAGGAAGGGCAGGGATATAAAGGGCAGACATGGAATAGAGGGGACAGGGGTAGGGGACATGCAAATAGAGGGAGTCAGAACCATTGACCAGCAAGGCCGGACATCAACCAGAGGGGGGAGACCTTGGCGGAAAAAAGAAATGAGGACAAGGGAGCAATTTAAAGAAGCTAGAACCCCCATCAGGATAGAGGCATGGATAGAGTGGTTAAACAGATACCCAGATAGGAAAACAGCAGAAATGATTAAAAAAGGTTTTTCCACAGGTTTTTTGTTGCAGTGTGAGGGGCCCAAGGTGAGCCAGAGAAGTGAACAATCTGGGTTCAGTGAGGGGGAGGGAAGAAATGTTAAGACAAAAAATAGAGAGGGAAAAGGCAGCAGGGAGAATAGAAGGACCATATGATACCCCCCATTGCAGAATATGAGGATTTCTCCATTTGGTTTGGTCCCCAAAAAACAGGAAGGGGAATACAGGGTGATTCATCACCTATCCTTTCGGAAAGGTGATTCAGTGAACGATTTTATCAGCGAGGAATATAGTAAAGTGACATATTCCACTCTGGAAGATGCAGTCCGGATTATCCAGGCAACTGCGGATGCATGAATGGCAAAGACAGACGTAGAGTCAGCTTTCAGATTACCTCCGGTTAGAAGAGAGGACTGGGACCCGTTAGGGTTTAAAATTGGGGGACAGTACTATTTTGACAAAGCCATGTCCATGGGCTGCTCTATAGCATGTGCGACATTCGAAGCATTCAGCACATGTTTGCAGTGGATATTTCAAGAAAGAACTGGTTATAAAACAGTGATTCACTATTTGGATGATTTCCTTTTTATAGGCAGTGGGAAAAGAGAGGCAGAAAAAATGTTGGCCAGCTTCCAAGAGCTGTGTAAAGAACTAGGGGTCCCATTGGCACCTGAAATAATGGAAGGGCCCAGTAAGGTGTTAGAGTTTCTGGGTATTGAGATAGATGCTCCCGGGGAAGTATTTTGGCTGCCAGACAAAAAAGTGAAAAAAACTGGGAGTCACGTGATGCTGTTTTCGTGCTAGCTGCACTCTCTGCAGGCTCCGCTTACCCCTGCCTAATAAGTGTGTATACTGCTCAGCTTTTTACAAATTTGCTGCGTATGAACCCATTAAGGTTGTGGACGTCTAGAGGTAGTGGCTGGTTTCTTCAATGGAGGAGGAGATGCCGAAGGCTTTGCCTAAACGTACGCCACCCCGGAGAAGGCCGCAAAGAAATCGGCCGCCTCACGCCCAACCCTCCCAGTCCTGCAGCTCCGTGGCGGAGAGGAAGAGCCGCTAACGCTGACGCGCTTTCTGGAAGAGTTCCGTCCTTTTAGGGTGGAGATGGAGGATATGGCCTCAGAAATTAAGAACATCACTTGCACCCTGAATGATCTGTCCAAAAGAATGACAGATAATGAAGCCGGCATTTACAGCTCCGAGAACGGGGGCGGAGAAGTTGGAAGGCGCTCACTTTAGTTAAGCAGCGTGTGGCTAAATTGGATATGAAGGCCGAGGACTTGGAGGGGAGAAGCCGACGTAACAATGTTGTCCTGATAGGCCTACCAGAGAGAGAGGAGGGTGGCGATCCTGTTAAGTTTTTCCAGCGGTTTGTCAAGAAGATTGTCGGTCCTTCTCCTTTTGGGCCATGTTATAGTATTGAGAGAGCGCACCGTGCATTGCGACCTATCCCCCCCCCAGGTGCACCCCCCGTATTTTCTTGGCTAAGTTTCTGAACTTCCAGGAGCGACAGTTGTTTCTGCAAAAGGTCAAGGAGGTCAAGTCACTGCAGTGGGAGGGGGCGAATCTCAGGGTGACACAAGATCTGCCACTGTCCGTGCGGCAACGGAGGGCCACCTTCCACCCGCTGGTTTCCAAACTAATTGCGGCGGGCATTAAGTTCAAGATGATGTACCCTGCGAAATTGCAAGTCCTGGTAGATGACACCTGGAAGGCATTCGAGGATGTAGATTCAGCCTTGGAGGTGCTACAGAAGGTCCTGCCTAACTTGTTCAAGCCAAAATGAGTGCGTTACTGAATCCCCCCCAAGGGATCGGATTCAGCTGGAGGTGTCATGGGGGAGTGCTGGCGTGAACTATGACTTGAAGGGGCGTAATGCCTTTTATTTTGCCTGCTGAGGCTGGGGAAGCCTCATTCAAGGGAACTCTGAAACGCCTGGCAGTTGTTGGTCTTGTTCTGCTGCAACCGGGAACTTAGATGTTTAAAGGCATGCCAGGGGTCTGAATGACTGGAAGAAGGAACCATCTTATTTAGATGTTGAATGGTAGTGCAACTCCATTTGGGGGTGTGGGGATTTAAGTGGCTTTTGAGACCCTCATGAATGACGTTGGACATGTTGGGGACATGAATGATATAATGGGTCTCCTCATCATGTGTTTTTTATTTTTCTTTTGGGGGGTAGTTCAGTTGGGCTATTGTGATGGAGACTGTTGCACCTAGGGGCTGAAATAAAGCTCCGGTTTCTCCCCCCCTTTTTTTTTTTTTCTCTCTCCCCCGCTCCGGTATAAACTTAATTATGGCCCAGTGAAGGAGGGCTGTCACGAGGGAGGCAGCCTGATCATGTTGATTATCTGCCAGGCGTTCTTATAGCGGGGTGTTATGCTACGCTGGAATAGTAGTTTCAGGAAAATTCTCTGGAATGGGGGATGGTCTTTATAGTGTGGAAGTTAGGTTAATGGCCTACTCGTGGGTATGTCTTTTGTAAGGGTTCGGGCAGGCTTATTTTTTATTGGGTTCTGTACTGGAGGGGGTGAGTGGTCCCGGTATGGTTGAGCTGGAAATCGGGGTGGGGGTCGGCGGGGCAGGGGATGAGGTGGCAGAGCGAGCTGTCATCATGGACTGCGATGATGAGGGTGGGTTCATTAGGGTGTCTTTGTGGGGTATGCGGGTTTAGTTTTTTGGTTTGGGGGTTTGAGGGGGTGCAGGGGGATGGGTAACACAAAGCTCTGAGGTAATGGGTAAGGGTAACTGGAAGAAGGGCATTACATGGATTCCTGGTTTCTCGCTTGATCAATGGCAGCTTATAGAATGTTTAAATTTCTAAGTTGGAATGTTAAGTGCAGGCAGAAGTCCAAACAGTACAAAATTTTAAAACACATAGGGGCTTTAGGAGCAGACATTGTCTTTTGCAAGAGACACATTTGCTAGAAGCGGAGAGCAACAATATGAGGCCTTCAGGTTGGGCAAGTTTTTGCTTCACAAGGGAGCTCACAAAGCAGAGGGTCATGGTCTTAGTTCACAGGGCTGTCCCTTCACTCCCTTCAGATAATACAAGACAAGGTGGGTAGATATTTTGGTTTTGGGAAGTTACAGACTTTAGAGATTTTAATTGGGTCAATCTACGGTCCCAATTCGGAGACCCAGGATTTTTTTGTGCAGATAGTGGAGGTTCTGGAACCCTTTGCCAATGTCCCTATTATTATTGGGGGAGATTTTAATTTGGTAATGGACCCCTTGCTGGATAGGACAAGGTCTACTGGTTTTGGTCTTTCACTGGCTCAAAGAGCAGTGAGGGACTGGGCAGATCAATTTGGTCTGTCAGATGTGTGGAGGGTTCTCCACCCTGGAGATCGGGAGTATACTTTCATATCTTCCGCTCATGGCACAGCCTCTCGTATCGATTACATTATGCTCTCTCATAATCTCCTTCCCGGGGTACTGGGTTTGGACATACAATCAGGGCCTCCCTCTGACCATGCAGTGGTATCGGTGTCGATGACCTTTGATGCCCTACCCAAGCATAATAACAGGTGGAAGTTAAATAATCAAATTCTGAGGAATCAAAATGTAGTCAAATATATCTCCTCTCAAATAGATGAGTTTGTTCTTAACAATGTGAGGGAAGATGCCCGTCCGGACATGGTTTGGGGGGCGTTTAAAGCATTTATGAGGGGAGTTTTGATAGGGTAATCAGTTATAAGGAAGAGAGAAAAGGAGAGCCTTATGTTGGAGTTACTGGCTCAAATAAGACTCAAGGAGATCAATCTCTCTCATGATTCCTCGGAGAAAGATAAGCAGGATTTAATTAGATTGAAGAATCTTTATCTTACTTTACTAGGGGAACAAGCTGAATTGGCCTTAATTAAAACTAAAGCTAGTTATGTGGACCAGGGAGAAAAGGCGGGCAAGTTGCTGGCAAGGCGAATCAAGCAACTTGAGGCCTCCCGTATAATTCAGGCGGTCCAGTCCGAAAAGAATGGTAGGATAATGACTTCAAGGAGATTATGGAGAATTTAGGTGTTATTTTGAATCTCTGTATAGTCCAATGGCTAAGCCTCCTCAGTTGAGGATATACTGTCCTCTCTCGAGGAGCTAAATCTTCCCTCCCTGTCAGAACAACAGCAGGCGATGCTTACCGTGGAAATTTCTCAGGATGAAGTTGTGAAGGTTATTATGGGGCTTTCTTTGGACAAAACGCCAGGACCGGATGGTTTCTCACCTAATTTTTATAAGGTTTTTTCTAAACAGTTAGCGCCTCTTCTGGTGTCCTTGTTTCAGTATATTCTTAGAGGTCAGGCTGTGGACCAATCCTTATCCGAAGCACTTATTGTTTTAATTCCGAAACTTGATAAACCCCCTGAGCAGCTTGCTAGTTATAGGCCCATCTCTCTGCTTAATTACGATATTAAAATACTGGCGAAGGTCCTGGGACCGTTTAAACAAGGTCTTGCCTGATATGATTGGATCAGAGCAGGTTGGTTTATGCAGGAAAGGTCTATAAGTGATCATTTGAGAACTGTGGTGCACGCTCTCCGTGTTCCGGAGAATGGTGATGCAATGGCTCTGGGTCCTTAGACGCGGAGAAGGTATCGATAGGGTTCATTGGCGGTACTTGATGACAACTATGGGAGGTTTGGTTTCCTGAGCTATTCTTGCAATGGATTGGATCCCTCTATCTTAATCCCACTGCTAGGATCTCCTGCAATGGGGTGACGTCGGACCCTTTAATTTATATTGTGGCATCATGGGTGTCCGTTGTCCCTCTTCTCTTTAATTTATATCTTGAACCCTTATTAAAAACATATTACGTAATCAGGATATAAGAGTTATCAAGATTCAGGATAGTATTGTCAAGGTAACAGCCTATGCGGACGATCTCCTGGTATATATCTCCCATCCGAGTGACTCGATCCCTGCCCTATTAAATACGATTGGAGACTACAGCTCTTTGGCCAATTATAAGTTGAATTTGGGCAAAACTGTGGTGTACCCTCTTAATAGGAAGGTTTTCAAGCAAGAGATTACGGAGTTGGGCCTGATGTGGAATTCGGATGCCATCAAGTATCTGGTCTCTCCTTATCTAGAGACATGAGGCGAGTAAGACATCATAATCTGGATGCCTTGTTCATACAATTGACTTAGATTTCAAAAGATGGGCAAAACTCCCAATCTCACTGTGGGAAGGGTAAATTTGGTTAAAATGAATGTGTTTCCCAGGCTGTTTTACCCTCTTAGTGTTTTGAATATTCCACTATCGCTTTGTGGTTTAGGAAGATTCATGGGCTTATTGCCAACTTTCTATGGGATACAAGAAGGCAAGAATGACTTATCATAGTTGGCTGCTCCAAATTATTGGGGGGCTCAGGCTACCGCACCTAGGACTCTATTATTGGGCAGGCCAGGCTAACAAGTATTTGAGGTGGGTCAAGGGTGTGGAGACCTCATATTTCCTTTATGGTTACAGATTGAATTAGCCTAATTAAGGGGCAGGTCTTATTCCTGAAGCCTTATTGTATGTCACTCCTAATCTCCTACCAAAATCTCTCAGGAATTCCCCGATTGGGTTTTCTGTGAGGGCCCATTCACAGCTCTGCGGCTTCCTGAAATACTCTCATGTCAGGGATCCAGCCCAACCTATAAGGGGCAATCCGTGGTTTCATATTGAGGGTAGACTTAGGAGGGCTAACTGGTTAGCGCAGGAGGGAGAGTGCCGTATTAGAGATTTAATTACAGTAGAGGGAAACGTGCTCTCTGCTCCAGAGATTTTGAGTAAGTTCAAGCTGCCAGTTTCGGCAATTTTCCAGGTCTATCAGCTCCGTCACCTATTAATTAGTAAGCTGGGTAATTTGTTAATACAGAGCCCGAATATAGAATTTTCGGAGAAATTAAGGCCCATGGCGGGTTTACCTCATGCTGTTTCAAGTATTTATGCTATGTTATTTAACTGGGCCTACTCCCAGAATTTAGCCCATCATCTTATTGGGCCTCTGTCTTCCTAGTAGGGAACTGGACTGGACAGCGTTGTGGCATTGTTGTCATAAATTGCTTTCTCAGGATTGTCTGAGGCTGATCCAGTTCAAGATACTCCACAATATCTATTATTCCCTCAAAAGCTGGCTAGGTTGAAGATAACCGCCACTGATACTTGTGTGAGGTGTCAGCAGGGAGTGGGAGATTTATTGCATATTTTTGGAGCTGTATAAAAGTAGCCGCTTTGGTCTAGTATTAGAATGGGGTAGACCGTTGTTAGGATTGGGTGATCTGTTCACCCGGAGATATGTCTGTTGGGAGATGTAGCTTCTATTCCATTTAAAATAAGGAGGTTTCATATCTCCTTAATTTCGGTATCCCTCAAGAGTGTTGTTCTCAGACACTGGAAGGACTCTGTTGTGATCAGTTACTCAGAATGGTTAGAAGAGCTTCTAGCCAATCTCAGAACTGAGCGAATGATTGCCATTCTTCAAAATAAGCTGTCTAGGTTTAATAAAATCTGGGGCCCCCTTTATACCTGTTACTCATTATAAATTGGGTTGTTAAGGTTTTAGTGTTCGGCAGGGACCTCAAAGCCTTGTGTAGGGTTGGGTGGGGAAGGGTTGGGGGGGGCAGAGGATGTTCCGTAATCCTGTGTTCTTGTGTATGTATGTTTATTAATATTTGTAGGTTTTATGTTTTACGGATACGTTCTCTGTATTAAAAAATGTTAATAAAATTTTAATGGAAAAAAAAAAGTGAAAAAAACTGAAGGAACTGATTCAGATACATACCAGTAGAAGAAGAGTACAACTGAAACAGGTACAACAGGTATTGGGACATCTGAACTTTGTGTGCAGGGCTATTGGGCCAGGGAGGGCTTTCACCAAAAGGTTAGCTAGGGTTACAGCTGGAGTGACCAGACCACACCATTGGATAGACATGACAAAAGGAGTCAAGGATGATTTTAAAGTAAGGGAGGAATTCCTGAGGGAATATAATGGCTGCCCCTTCTGGCAAGAGGAATGGGTGTATAACACAGATCTCAATCTTTACACAGATGCAGCTGGGGGCCTAGGCATGGGGGGCTACCTGAGGGGTAGATGGTTTGCAGAACTGTGGCCATTAGACTGGATAAGGGACGGCAAGGTGCAAGATACAACATTGTTAGAGATCATGCCCATCTGGCCATGCACCCTGGTGTGGAGGGAAGAATTACGGGATCAAAAAGTGACAATAGAGCAGTGATAGAGGTCCTGAACAACAGGGGAGCCAGGTCAGAGATGGTCATGCAAGTTTTGTGACTTCTAGTGCTAAGGGCATTGCAGTTGAACATGTCATTCAGAGCAAAACACATAGAAGGGGTACACAATACCCTGGCTGACCGCCTTTCCCCGTCTACAGCTGGAACATTTCCAGAGGCTGGCACCAACAGCGGAGGGGCAAAAAATGCCCATGCCAATGAACATATGGGACGTTGGCAAGAAGGAGCAGAAATGCTGTTCCGCAGTTCATGGGCACCACGGACTCTGAGGGCCTATGATGGGGCCTGGAGAGTGTTTCAAACATTCAGGGCAACACACCACATGCAGGTAAGTAGGCCGCTCACAGAAGAACAATTGGGCAAGTTCATCGTAGAGCAATGGCAAAAAGGAACAGCCCACGCCACAATGGGGGTCTACTTGGCAGGGATTAGTGTTATTTGCAGTCTAAAAGGATGGAAGGACCCAACAAAATCAATGTTCATTAGAAGAATGATGCAGGGATGGAGTAGGTTAAAACAAGGGACGGTGGATAATAAGAAGACCAATAGGGGAACAGTGGCTGCGAAACTGAAGGGTGTGTTACACGGCAATATGCAGATCAAAGGCTGAGGCCCAGTTATTTCACACGATTTATGTGGTAATGTTTGCAGGGGCCTTGAGAGTGAGTGAGGTGGTAGGCCACGGCAAGCAAGACAGGGAAGGGGGATTAGAATGGGAAGATATAAGCTGGGGGATGAAGGAGTTACAGCTCATGATTAAGAGGTCAAAAACGGATCAAAGAGGACAAGGTTGCATGGTAACATTAAAGAAACATATAGAAGGCGCAGTGTGCCCAGTGCAGGCTTTGTGGGCTTTCGCTGCAGAGTGTGGGAATAGGACAAGGGAGATTATTTCTGCATGGTGATGGAAGTAGAGTCACAAATTATCAAGTCACAGCATTGCTCAAGAAAGGCATGCTATTCCTGGAGGAGGATCTGATTAATTATTCTTCCCACTCCTTACGGATAGGGGCTGCCTCACAGTGGGCAGAGGCATGTGAGATGGTGAATAATATTTTGGAGAAGGGGCGCTGGCGCTCGGCCATTTATAAAAGATACATTCGAACACTGCAGTATGGAGACTAATGAATCACCCATGTTTTTGTTACAGATATGGAGCCACGGGGGGGGTAGGGAGAGGTGATATGATGATAAGAAGCTAAGACCATATATAAGATATTTATTCTGTTTAACCCTTATAGAAAGAGGGAGGAGCACGGAAGTCTGGATCTGCGGCCACTCTTATATTTATTGGGCAGAAAGCACAGCTGAGAAAAAGGCTGGGGGAAAGCATCTTTACCAGGATGTGAATTGGTATGGCATGGCATCCGAGGGATGAGATGGGCACAACTGCTCCCCACCTTGAAAGAGCTGAAGGAGTGGCGACCCATTCCAGACTTAATTATTATACATTTGGGGGGTAATGACCTTGGGGACAAGCCATGGGTGGACACATACATGCAGATAAAAAGGGACTTAGAGACAATATAGCAGTGGTGGCCTGAGGTATGCCTTGCCTGGTCGGATATGATACCAAGGAGGGTTTGGAGACAGGAGCACAGCCATAGAGCTGTGGATATGGCCAGGAGAAAGATGAACAGAAAGGTAGGGACACTGGTAAGAAAAATGGGAGGACAAGTAATACTGCGGGGTGTGGAAGAGTGGGTAGAAAATTTCTACAGGTCAGATGGCGTGCACCTGTCAGACCTAGCCATAGATATGTTCAATACAGAAATTATGGGTTTTATAGAAGCATGGAGAAGGCATGCAAAAAACGGATAAAAAAAAAAAAGAGGGGATGAGAAGGATTGGAAAGTGGGTTCCCCGAGGTATGGGGGAACAATACCCTAAGTGATGGGAAAGCCAGTCATCCAATGCAAGCTGGAGACTGGCTAATGGGGAAAAAGGGGGAGAAGGGGGGAAGAAAAAGGAATAAGACGAAAAGAGAAAGAAGCTGAAGGAGAAAAGTGGTGTCGGTTTTCACCATTACCTAACAGAAAGGAGAAGAAGGCACCCAGGTTTTCACCTGGGGGGAGCAAAAAAGAGGAAGAAAGAGGGATGATCAGAGATTGATATATGGATGAAAATAAATGAAATTGTGAGAGATGTAAGAATAAAAGATGATAAAATGGAACATGGAATTATGATATATAAATAAATTAATTGCCGATCTGAGCACAACAAACAATGGTCTCTGTCTTTTTGTGAGGGGAAAAGGGGGGAATCCGGGACAATGGAGTTTGCCCTTTAAGGGGCAGACCAGGTTGTCCTGGTGCACCCCTTCCTTCCATCAAGATGGTGTGCTCAGAAGGAGGGGAAGGAAGGAGGCCAAAGGAAGGGGGGCCAGGGATAGAACAATGGGCAAGCAACAGGAAGGAGGGGCAAGTGGAGGTACATAAGGGATAGCTCAGAAGTGGTTCAGCCACTTTTGCTGGAGTTTGATCCTCCCACCCACCCTACACCACAGAGCAAGAGGAGAAGAAAGTCAATAAGGGACTGCATGGTAGGTCTGTCAAAGGTGGATGACAGATATGTCCGGTAGGACGATTATTGGACTGCCAAAGGTGGATGGCAGGAAACAATATGGTTATTTGGACTGCCAAAGGTGGATGGCAGAGAAAAGGGGGGAAGGGGGGAGAAAAAGGAATAAGACAAAAAGAGGAAGAAGCTGAAGGAGAAAAGCAGTCTCAGTTTTCACTGTTACCTAACAGAAAGGAGAAGAAGAAGGCACCCAGGTTTTCACCTGGGAGAAGCAAAAACAGGAAGAAAGAGGGATGATCAGAGATTGATATATGGATGAAAACAAATTAAATTGTGAGAGATATAAGAATAAAAGATGATAAAATGGAACATGGAATTATGATACATAAATTAATTGCCGATCTGAGCACAACAACAAACAATGGTTTCTGTCTTTTTGTGAGGGAAAAGGGGGGAATCCGGGACAATGACATGTTTATTAGCAGGCAGACAGTATCAGGGCTTTGCATGTTCAGTAGGGTCATTAGCATTTTGTGCATGAGCATTGCTGTATAATGCTTCAGCACTAAAGACTTGGGGCTGGATATTCAAACTGTGCTATTTTGTGGCGCAAACCCTTGCGCTGCACAAAATAGTTGCACAGGGGTGTGTCCAGAGCGATATTCAAAGGAGTTGCACCCTTGAGCAACTCCTTTGAATATCACCCCCTGGCCACAGCCACTGTGCATGGTGCAGTGGAACTTGCGCCACCGCAAGTGGTCAGAGTGGAGCATTCAACTTGCAGTGGCACAAGTACCATTGCGCCATGCGCAAAATCCCCATATTCAAAAGGTGACATGCAAATGGGCCATAATTCATGCAAGGCGCAGGGGGAGCCATTTGCATCTGATTATGGCCCCATTTGCATCCCATTAGCATGCAAGTGTGCTGATCCCCGAGGACTTGTGCCTGGCACCCTGCCAGGCAGCAGCGTCGGGGACCAACGCCCCCTGCAGCCCAATAGCGGGCAAAACAGCGTAAATCCCCACCACCACCCCCCACTGGCCCGATCACGGGCAAAGTTTAATCCCCGGCCACCAGCCCGATCGCGGGCAGCAATGTAGCTCCCCAAACATATCCCTGGTGGTCCAGTGGACCAAAAAGCCCGATCGCAGGATTGTGTATTAACCCCCACCTCCGGATTATATCCCTGGTGGTCAGTGGACCGTAAATCCTGATTGCAGGATTGTGTATTAACCCCCACCTCCCGATTATATCCCTGGTGGTCAGTGGACCGAACCTCCGATCAGCGGGATGGGTGTGCAAACAACCCCCAAACATCCCTGGTGCCTGGTATCCCCCCACCGCGAAGCCTCCCACCCCACTCTCCCCGCGGCCCGGCGGCAGCATCCCACCGCCTGCCGCCCGCCGCCCGTCGACTTGACTGCGGCGGTAGGGCTGCCCGCGCCCGTGGTGCAGAGCAAAGAGCCAATGGGCGGCAGCCCATAATTGCATAAAGACAGTCTAGATTTGGTGGAATGAACAGCATTCATTCATTCATGCTGCTGCCCGCTGGCTGCGGGGAGCGGGGTGAGGCTTCGGTGGGTGTGGGGACACTCAGGCACCAGGGATGTTCTGGGGGTTGTTTGCAGACTCCATCCCGCGATCGGGATGTTCGTCCACTGGACCACCAGGAGATAATTGGGAGGTGGGGTTACTACACAATCCCGCTATCGGGATTTACGGGTCCACTGGACCACCAGGAGCATAATCGAGGTGGGGGGTTATTACTCAATCCTGATCAGGATTTACGGTTCACTGGACCACCAGGGATATGTTGGGGTGAGACTTTGCTGCCCGTGAATCGGGCTGGTGGGGGATTTAAGCTATGCCCAGGACCGGCCAGTGGGGGTGGTGGTGGAATATTATCTCTTTGCCCGCGATCGGGCTGCAGGGGGGGCACAGCGTGTGGGTTGAGGGCCAGCCACAGGTGGCAGCTCCTGTGTTGCGCCCTGCAATGCAGCAGCTCACCTGTGGGTGGCCCTCGACTTAGGCCTTTTTTTTTTGGATCAAAGTTGTGCAGGTGCAGGTTGTGGGTTGCGCCTGCACAACTCTGCACAGCCCGGCTGAATATTGGGCTGTGCAGTTTATGCATGGTTCCTCCCCCTCCAGTTCAGCATGCATTCATTTGCATTGCGCTGTTGCTCAGCCTGTTTTCAGTGGCGCAACTGCCTCCTGCTGAATATCGCAGAATGGCGCAATTTCGGACTTGCGCATGCGAAACCCTATTGCACATGGGGCAACCCTTTTGAATATCCGGCCCTTTGTATCTTGCAAAGTGCCCAGCTTGCTGACTGTGCAAATGTGCTTAAAAAGTCTGACAATTACTATGGTCTACACTCACACAAAAATTAGGGCTTTGCTTTGTGCAGTACTCACATGGGCTATACTAAAAACCTACAAGTGCTCCCAGACTTTATCACTCAGTTTCTAATAAATGTTCTTTTGTACTAAGGGCAAAGTAGTAAGAGCATATGGTTCAAATATGGAGACAAGAGATTTTTTGAAGGGACTGTACTGTAAACTAATGAATTATCTAAAATATGTGTTATTCTTACACGGAAAATGCAAAAACATTAGAAAACACTACATTTAGACAGAACTGTTGTAAATTTCCAAGATTGAAGCCTTTTATTTTAGTAGCTGCAATACTTGCTCAATATGTGCATGGTTTTAAGGCATGCAAGTCTGGTTACATTTTTTATTTATGCATTTTCGCATTAAAATTGTCTGATTAAGGACCTGATTCACAAGGGGGTCCAGATGGGCACCACAGGCACCGATCAGGATTCACATCCTGTGTGACTGGATTTGGCTGCAGTCTGCCAAATCTAGATCCTCGTCCCATCTACCCTGTGTGCGAGGTGAAGTATGCAGGGGCACAGAGCAGGGAGGGACAGAGGGGAGCAGAACAGCATTAGAGTAGATCCCCTGCTCCACACAGAGAAAGGGATTGTAGAATGTAACAACATTCAGAAGTCCCTCAAAGGTTGCAATATCCCCATATAGGAAATTACAGTTTAGAAAACAAACTTACAGTCTGTCTACAAGCCCTCCATGCCATTGTATAAGGCTAGGGGCCACAGCTGTGGGAGGCCATCAGACCCCAGGAAGGCCCATGGGCCTGACACAGAGGATGTAAAAGCATTGCTGCTGTGTCATACCATGCATAATGCTGCTACCCTCAGCACCTTCTATGTACTGTAATGCATATTTTTCTTTCAGAGTAGCATGGAAGTACAGCACACCCACATGCCTGTCGTTAACCAATTACTCATGCAGCGGCATGAATTGGGTCAGATTAAGCCTTTAAGGTGGTTCACAGGGTACTGCGGATGGATGCAGCAAGATCATTGCAAGTATTGAAAGGGACCTCTGTCAATCTGTAGCCTTTCCATTCACACCTACATCGTTGTGGAGGGCCTCATAAGCACTTTCTGTACTGGCCTCAAGTAGCTTGTGTTGGATTGAGTGTACTCCAACATTTGGAGTGGCTATTCTGATATTTCCCCAAATATTAGACTATTCATCTTTTGATAATTTGGATCTAAATGGAATCCCAAATCATCATGTAACTGGGGCATTGGGGGCTTAGGCAAGGCCAAGCCATTTTATTTTTTAGACATTCTTTCCCAGAGCCTCAGGACGCCGAACAAATCACAACATACACCATTAGTAAAAAATAGCTTGATAAACAGATAAATAAAATATATAAATAAATACATGAATAAATAAAAAACTAATTCACTCCAGAAAACACTGTAATAGAAACATAGAAACATAGACTTTGATGGCAGATAAGGACCGCTTGGCCCACCTAGTCTGCCCATTTCCCTACCTACAGGATAGGCCACAGATCCTAGTTAACCAACAGCCTATTTCTTCCTACCCCCCCCACAATGAATTGCCTTATGTCTGTCCCATGCATTCTTGAATTCTCCCACAGTTTTAGACCCCACAACCCCTCCTAGGAAGGCTGTTCCATGCATCCACTACCTCTCTGTGAAATAATACTTCTCACATTGCCCTGAACCACCCCCATCTTTAAATTGTATCCCTTGTTCTTACGTCTCTTTTTCTGAAAGATGCTACCTCTTGGACTTTATTGATTCCGCTGAGGTACTTACAAGTTTCTATCATGTCCCCTCTCCCTTCTTTCCTCAAGGATATACATATTAAGCTCCTTTAGTCTCTCCTCATATGGCTTCTCTTGCAGACCCTGCACCATTTTAGTTGCCCTCCTCTGGACTGCCTCTATCCTGTCTATGTCCTTGCGGAGATGGGGTCTCCAGAACTGGACACAGTACTCCAGATGGGGTCTCACCAACTGTCTGTACAGAGGGATAACAACTTCCTGTTTTCTGCTGCTGATGCCTCTCCCTATGCATCTCAGTATACCCTCAGCTCTCCCTACTGCCTTCTCACATTGCTTGCTAACCTTAAGGTCATCTGATATGATTACCCCCAGGTCCCTTTCCTTTTTTGTTGTTGTTACTACCCCCCCATTGTGTATTCTTCCCCTGGGTTCTTGTTTCCAGGTGCATTATTTTGCACTTCTTTGCATTGAATCCAAGCTGCCATACTTCTGACCATTCCTCCAACCTTGCCAAGTCCCTTCTCATCCTTTCCACGCCTCCTTGTGTATCAGCCCTGTTACAGATCTTTGTGTCATCTGCAAAGAGGCATACTTTTCCTTCTAGTCCCTCTGCAATGTCATTTATGAAGACATTAAAAAGGACTGGACCCAATACTGAACCCTCATGGTACCCCACTAGTAACCTCTCTTTCTTCAGAGTGGACTCCATTTACAATTACCTTCTGTGTCCTGTTGTCAAGCCAATGTTTTACCAGACTACCACCCTGGGACCCACTCCCAGGCTGGTTAATTTGACTATTAATCTTTTGTGTGGGACTGTGTCAAATGCCTTGCTAAAGTATAGGTAGGCCATGTCCACAGCCCCTCCCTGGTCTACTACTTTGGTCACCCAGTCAAAGAAATCTATTAGATTCGTCTGACATGACCTTCCCACTGTGAACCCATGCTGCCTTGGGTCCTGTGCCCCACTGGCCTCTAGGTACTCAATTATTCTTTCCTTCAGAAGTGACTCCATCACTTTCCCTACCACAGAGGTCAGACTGACAGGCATGTAGCTTCCTGCCTCTGTCTTGGTCCCACTTTTGTGAAGGAGAATCACATCCGCCTTCCTCCAGTCCTCAGGTACCACACCATCCTCCCATGATTTATTAAAAAGGGTAGCCAGTGGTTTCACTAGTTCCTCCCTTAATTCTTTTAGAATTCTGGAGTGAATTCCATCAGGCCCCATTGCTTTGTCCACCTTCAGTTTTAGGAGTTCTTGCTGAACCCTTTCTTCTGTGAAAGGACTGGGATCAACCTAATAAGAGTGCTTCTGTTAATTGGATTAGGCACTTCCCCTTCCTCTTTTGTGAATACTGAGCAGAAATATTTGTTCAGTATCCCTGCTTTTCACTGTCCCTCTCTGCCCACCCACTGTCCATTCTATTCAGCCTCACTATCCCTCCCTTTGTCTTTCTACGCTCACTGATGGACCTATAAAAGGTTTTATCCCCCTTCTTAACCGAGTTCGCTATTTTTTCCTCAGTTTGGGCCTTTGCTATTCTGACTTCCCTCCCTGCTTCCTTCTGCCTTAACTGGTACAGCTCTCTGTCCTGCTCCTTCTGTATTTCCTTATACTTCCGGAATGCTATCTTTTTCTTCCTGACTTTCACAGCCACCTCTTTTGAGAACCATAGTGGCTTTTTCTTTCATTTTGATTTGTTTATTTGCTTCACACAAAGACTTGTTGCCTCTGTGATGGCAGTTTTGATGAGTCCTCATTGTTGCTCCACACCTCCTTCTTGCCTGTTTGCTAGTGCTTTTCTGAGGCACTCTCCCATCTTGCCAAAGTCAGCCCTCCTGAAGTCCAGTACTCTCACTTTTGTATGGCTTGACTCTGTAGCTGAGTTTAATGTGAACCACACTGTTTGATGGTCACTTGTTCCCAGATGGCAACCCACTTCTAGATCTGAGATCCTCTCACTGCCCCCATAATCTAAGATATTAAATCAGGGCAGGCAGCATGCCATTTTAAACAAGTGGCACTTTAGGGCCTCTTTAAAGGCCTCCACTGTGCTTGCAGTTCAAATAGCATTGAACAAGGCAATGAGTTCCACAGTAGTGGTGCAGCCACCACAAATGCCCTGTCCCTGGACAGTTTCAGCATTGACAAGGAGATAGTAGGTTAACATCAGTGGAGCAGAGAGGGTTGACCAAGGTGTGTGGGGTCAAGACACTTTTCTTGTTGATAGGTTCCATGTCATGTAGGGCCTTGTAAGCCAAAATGTATATCTTAAAGCTGATGTACCCCGAAATTGGCAGCCAGTGCAGGTTCCATGACACCAAGGAACTTACTCCAGATAGTAAAGGGGCTGGCTAGGTTTCTTTCAGTAACTTACAGTTGGGTCTAGAGCAGGGTTGGGCAGATTGATCTGTCAAAAATCACCTTGCATCCAGTACTACCCTGCAGACTAGAAAAGATAAGGACCACATATCTATGTGTACTGTGTCCTCTGGTCCACTGCATCAAACTGTAGCCAAATTCTGTGAGTGAGTTAAAAAAATTACTTTTTTCCTGCACTGGACTCCTGTTCTACAACTCTTCTGCCTACCCCACATGCCACAGGTAACAGCCAGACACACTGGCCACATCTAGCCAAGTGTTTGGTCCCGTACACTCCTCCATGTTCCATTCTGACATCATCCCTCCTCTCTCTGCACCTTCATAGTCCATCCCCCACGCCAGCTGTTTACTGCCTGCTCAGTACCCACACACACTATTGGCATCTGTTGTAAGGTGCAGAGTCCACACCCTGCAGTGTTACCTGACCAGACCTCAATTCCTTAAGCAAGCAAGACTATAAGAGCCAAACGTAAAGCATATCAATGCACTGTGCCATGGCTATCTGAGAGAGGAACTGGAGTCAGCAGGGAGGGTGACTATTGGTGGGAGAATAGAAGCAGAAAACTAGCAGCATTGTAATTCTGTGTAGTGTGTACAGAGTACAGTACACAACTATGCATAAAAAAAAAAAATTTATATGTTTGTGGTTGTTCAGAGCAAGTGTGGGGAAAAGGGACTTTCATGGTGTGCCAAGCAGCACCATAGCTGACTGCTGGATGCAGCAGGGGAGGAGAGGGGAGTGGGGACACTCAGGAGAGGTCTGGTTGATCTCAAATGGATCTCCACTTCCAGGAGAACAAAGAAAGGACATATAAGGCAGCACTCAAAAAAAGCTGCAAAATGATTAAATAACTTAAAAGATCAAGCCATCCAGGTTGCCAAAATAAACCAAACTCACAGCACTGACCCCAGTACTTTGTGTCTTTAACATGCCCTTCATATTTCTGAAAGTTGAGTGGGCACTGAGTAGAGTGACTGAGTACCCCAGCACTGCAAGCAGGCACCAGGCCAGGCACAGTTACAGCATGGTGTGGCATACAAGAGCTATGCAATGACTAAGTGCTGACAACCACAGATCAGGTAATTGCATTGCATGCCTTGAAAATTAAAACAAAATTAAATAAGTGCAGTGGAGTGGTGCGTGACTTTACTAACTTATTTTAAAAATTGTGTGTCATGTTGAGAAACAAAAGGGATGTTAGTATCCTCTGGAACCAAGAAGGAAAAGGGGAAGAGGAAGAGGAAGAGGAAGATGAGTGGAAAGTCATCAGGCATTTTCATTAAAATACACAGTATCTGTTCTGTATCTACTGATACTTGCCCAGAAAAAGAAAAGTGCTATGGGGTAAGGCCCTAAAAATCAGTAGAGAGAAACAAAATAAGTAACTTAGCTGGGCCTTGAACCCAGCCTGTCCAGAATACCATTCTAGTTATGCTAACAGCTGTGCCACCAAGGCAACTGGAAACTGGGATGCCCCAAGACACCTTACTCTTTCTCTAATGCATAACCTGGTGCTGCACAGATGATTAAATTTACAATCACAAGGAGTTGGTGTGCACATTTATGGAACCAAATAAACAGAAGAGAGAAAGAAATAAGTGCCTTAGCTGGGACTTGAACCATGGCCACCCAGAATACCATTCTGGTTGAACTACCAGTTGCATCATTAAGGCAACTGTAAACTGAGATGTCCCGAGGCACCTTACTCTTTTGTTTGTTTGAGTTCCATAAATGTGCACACCGCACTGTTGTGATTGAAAATTCTGGGTTGGGGCCTACTTTTTTTTACCATTACTGCATGCTCCCTGCTAAATATTTATTTATTTTTATTTATTTATTTGTACATTGGAATTACAAACCTTTGAGTCAAAGATTCATTTCCAAAGGCTCCACGTCAGGTTACAGAGACACAAGGGACAACATAAAGACTTATAGGGATATGGCCTATACAGAAAGTTAGCTAAGCGGGGGGGGGGGGGTAGCAACGCTACAAAGGCACAACACAGTAGCAACTTGGAAAGATGTAACCTATACATATTGTTAGCTAAGCAGGTCCCTACAAGATAGAGACTGATCATTGTCATAGTTATAAAGTAACAACATAGTAGCAAGAGAGATGTGGCCTATACATATTGTTAGCTAAGCAGTTCCCTGCAACATAGGGACTAGTCATTGTCACAAGACACAGTGCAGTCTGGGAGATTAGAGTTTGTCAAAGCAATAAAGACTGATATCACGCTGAGGGCTGGGCACAGGCTAAACAAGTAGCAGGCAGTACAGCTATGGGCAGGTGCAGGAAGTGAAGCAAGGAGGTGGCTCCTGAAACAAAATCTGGCATGACCTGCTCCCCCCGCCCCCATCCTGCGTGAGGCAATCTAGCACAACCTACATGGGAAAAGGGATCTATTTTGGCATAGAAGAGAGGCAGTAATATGCTGCATTTGCTGCAAGACTCTACTCTGCTGTGTCTGCAGTACTTTTTCTTGTCCTGCAGGCATTAACAATAATAACAAGCTAATAAAAGTCATCTTATAGTTATGTTACACATGTCCATTCTTTTCTCAGTTGCCTGTGTGTTTACCTACTGTTATAACTATTTGTCATGTCCTATGTCTCATATCACTTCTGCACGCTCCTTTCTAAATAAAACCTGACTTGACGTGCCCTCCCCTCCCCCCATGCTAATAATAATAAAATAACTCAGTGGAGCTGAAAAGCTGCTAGTGTAACAATGAACTGATGTGCCCATTGTGTACTAACTGGAAACCCCCCTCTCAGATCAGTTTACACTGCTACAGTCAGGCAGGATGCAGAGAACCAGGTCAGATTTAATTGAATTTAATTGACCAGCACATATGTACCATAATAAGCTCTAAGTCTGTATTTCCTGAAATGCTTTTCTCAATTCTATGAGTCTGCCATAGACATTAGTGTTGTGTTATGCAGTTATAGGGCAGATTTTCAATTTTCCTCACATTTTATAAAAGGTTCTGATAGAATCAGAACTAATCAGAACTTATCAGGACTTTCACCTGGATCCTGATCCTGATAATAAGGGTCAGAACCTCTCTGGATCCTCCAACCCTAGCCCATAGATGGGCAAATAGGACTAAATGAACCAGGTTAAACACTCTGGCCCTTAAGATGTTACTTCCCTCAGGAGGATCAGTATGTTGCAAAGGCATACACCACCCTTTGTCTATGGATGTGGCACACATAATTCATATAGAGTTAGTCATTCATCACAGTTAATGAAACTCTTCTTTTCCTGAATGCCCTGTGGTTCAGTAACCTCTTTCCCAAGCATAATCTAAATATCTGAGTTTCTTATCAGCAGATTGGCATGCCCATAGAAATGAGATATTCCTCACACATAGTCAGTTCCCTGCTGCTTAAGACTCTGGTTTAAATGAAAGATACTTAGAAAAATGGACAGTGATAGCAGAAAAAGACCAGGGTTCCATCTAGTCTGCTTAGAATCTTACCTACTTTTCTTTTATATTGCTGTCAAACACGGTCTATGGAGCTAAATGACTTTATTCCACTTATTGTCCCTCTTCAGTACCTCCCTGTTATTCTCCGATTTGTATCCTAATCCTTTGTATCTGTTCCCCCGACTTTATTTAATTTAATTATTTCAAGCGTTTTAGCAGGAAAGACATACTGAGTTGATAGCAACCCATTTCCAGATGTATCCGGGAGGAGATGATGTAGAGAGCGACAGTGCAAAAAACAGTACACATCCATTCACAGTCCCTGCTTTAACCACTCATATGGCAACATAATCCGCTGGTCTACCACCCTCTCAGTGAAGAAAAGCTTCCTTGCACATTTCTTAAATGCCCCCAAACCAGTCTTCAGCCATGCTGTATCATCACCACACTCTATATCTTTCTAATATAACAGGTCCAAGAATTTCTATGTCACAGTCATTTTCCATCTGCTCCCTCCTTGCCAGTTGAGATCTGTATCGTACGCCTATGCATATGAATGCACAGAGTGCACAGTGGTATATTTAATGGGTTTTGGAAGCACTGACAGGCTTCTTGTGCAGTGATGTTTAATGCTTCTAGAACCCTACAGTACCTCTACAAATGTGTACAGTGATGCCTGAAAACCCAAACCACAACGATGGTGTTGTCTGTGTGTGCAAAAAAGACCTAGTGTACCCTCCCTCACCCAGTTCTACTTAGTATAATACAATAATAATATTCACTTTCCTTGCTAGTCTGTGATCCCCCCCCACCCCGATCCACATGTTCAGTCCTTGGTAATTTCCTAGTAGTCTACTGGTCCCCTCACTGCAAGAAATATATGGAAAATGTTAATTAAAATTTGCTATACATGTCTCATGTGAAACAAACTTAAGACATACTCTTGTTAGAAGAAGCTCTCTCTCTCTCTCTCTCTCTCTCTCTATATATATATATATATACTGTGTGTGTGTGTGTATATGTATATGTGTATATATATATATATATATATATATATATATATATACACACATATATATATATATATATATATATATATATACTGTGCATTTATGCAACAGGGTCAGCATAAATGGAGTGTGATTAATCCATGTATCTGAGTCACTTTGTCGATAAATGTATTTATGTAAACAGTTACTACGTTGGACTCGACTGGCATCTATCCTTTGCTGACAACATCGATGCTATCATAAAAAACTGTGCCTCAAGTTAGGTGCCCTGTACAGAAACCGTAGTAGCCTCCCTCTGACCGTGCACCGCGAACTAGTCCAGAAGCTGATACTTCCCTCCTTCGACTACTGAGACAACATCTACAGTGCCACCCCTAAGTCCACCTTAACTAAACTAGATAACCTTTTCAATGCCTTCTGCCGGTTTGCTCTTGATGCCCCTCCCCTCACCCACCACTGTGATCTATACTGGTCCCTGGCATTGCCATCCCTCAAAAACCAATGCATTATGCATTGCACGAAATTTGTCTCTAAGTTCCGGCTAGGTGTCCTCCCACCTTACCTTTCCAACATGCTCTCATCTGCCCCCACCCCCACTCATGCCGTTAGATCCCTTGACTCCCGCCAACTAGTAATCTCTCAGTGGAGGACCACTGTTGGCCAGGCAACCTTCTCTCACTGCCTCCCTAAGCTCTGGAATGAGCTGCCTCTGCAAATCTGCCACTCCTCCTCTGCCAACTCTCTCACCACTGCCCTGGCAAATTACTTCATGGTAAATTGCTCCTGTACCTGACTCTGTCAGGCACTGCCCCACTCCCCCCTCCTTGCCTGACCAGCGGCACATAGCAAATGCTATGAAGCTGGCCTATTTGGCCGAACCTATGCACTTTTGAACCTATACACTTAATGTTATTGCTAGCTGCGTCTTGTGAGTACATCTGCAATTGTTCAACCCGTGAAATCTCTACTACAGTATATTCATATATGTGTACTAAGTGTATTATGTGCCTTTCTGTAACCTGTTTGTTCCATGATCTCATCTGTAACTCACACTAAGTGTAAGCAAATGTATTTTACTGTTAAATGTTACTCAATTTGATAACCTGCATGTTATCCTTCCCACGTTCCCCCTCCCCCCAGGTCACACCAGGAGACGAGCAGCTTGTTGATCAGTGTACCTTTCCTGATGAAACAATTTCAATAAATAAACTCCATTTTCATAGTTATTAAATCATCACCCCCTCACCAGCTGGCACTACTTCCACCCATTTTCACTTTTCATGCTGTATGTTCCAACACCGCCTGCAACTGCCAAATTCATCCACATTGCTCCTGTTCCATTCACTCCCACTGTCTCACACCACATTTCTTCAATGCAGCAGTAAATTATATTTGAATTCCATGGGAAAAAAACAGCTCCACAGTTTTAAAACTTTGTCAGTCCTTTCCACTGCTGGACACCAAGCACTGTCTCATCAGTCCATTCTCGGTCACAGACTCGGTAGGAGATGTCTCCATTTTCTTTTTTTCCCCTCACAAACCCAGAAGCCGCACCAATCAGCAAGGACATTTGCAAGCTATCCTGGCATCATCATGCCACATCCATAGCAATCCCCCTAACAACCCAGGAAACAGCACAATCACCTCATTTTACAAAAGAAAGTCACAAACGGAGCTACCTTTTTTAGACATACAACTCAAATACAAGGAAAATAACATATCACACAAAGCCCTCCCCTTCATAAATGAAATATGCAGGGGGGCACTGCGTGATACATAATCTATCTATACTCATGGTGTTGGACCTCAGACATCTCACTCGTGGCTAACCCCGCTCGTGAGGTTACCTGAGGTCAAACACCACTCATATAGATAAATCACGTATCACACAGTCCTCCCCTGTATATCCCTTATACTGTGTATGCCAGTGGAAATCTTTATAGTAAATATAAATTGAAGCGATGCACCCTTTTATGTGCTCTACTCTGAAGAAGTGATTATTTTGATTTATTAAAGAGCTAGTGTACTGCCAATAATTAATATTAGTTTTTAAAAGCAGTTGACTATTACCTTTTATATCGGAGGTGTTTTTTCCTTTCTCTTTGGGTAGTTAGAAGATGTTTTACCTGATGTTAATAGGTGTGTCTGTGGAATAGCACTCTGCCTTGCAGCTGACATATCTAGTTTTATTTTCTCACCTCATTATTGGTAACACTTATTCTGAACAAAATGAAAACTCAAGACATACATGGGCATCACCAGGAGGAATGTACAGAAACCAAACTGATTATATCACAATCAACCACAGATACTGAATTGGAGTTAGAACAGTAAAGGTTATGCGAAGGGCAGACTGTGGATCAGACCATACCATGATATTGATGAGACTGAACATCAGACTGAAAAGCTTACAGAAAGCCAAACGCTATCCAATATGGAACCTTGAAGCTCTATGGAGTCATGAGATAGGGCACTACCAAGAACAGGTGTTACAGCGAATAATTGGAAACAAAGACAAAATGACATGGGAATGTCTGAGAAATGTATTAACAGAAGCTGCAGATAAACATTTAGTAAAGAAGGTTCAAGCAAAGAAGAAGCCTTGGATTACAGACAAAATCATCTCTTTAATGGCTGAAAAAAGGAAAGTAAAAGCATGAAAACTGACAGCTTTAAAAGAGGAATACTAAAGGTTGAACAAACTGACAAGAAATAAATGCAGATTAGCAAAGTCACAATGGCTGAATGAGAAATGTGAAGAAACAGAATGACTGGACAAAGAGAAAAAAGTGAGATGTATCATAAGATAAGGACTTTAAACAACAATAGGGGGCTGGTGGAGGCAGAGATGGTGGAAGGGTTCAAGAAGGGGTGGGACAGATACAGGGGAAGGATTCTGAAAGCAAAATCCAATGCAGCGAGAATATCCAGAACTGGGAAGGGAGAAGCCAGAGAAGGCGAGGGGGGCAGCAAGGTCAGCTCCTAGGGTGGGGGCTGACCAAACGAGACGACATGAAAGACTGTTAGGCCTATTCTGCTGGCATTTTAGTATGTTAGTAAATGTAGCTTTAAAAAAAATAAAACTGGAAGCCCATAACGGACTCCAAAGCCAAGAGTGAGAGATGGATGGAATATATCAAGGACCCATATGATGGTGACAGATCTGGGAAACCTCAAGTAGAATTTGCTGAAGCAAGTCCATCAATATTGGATGAAGAAATAAAAGCTACAGTCAAGAGACTTCCCAACAGAAAGGCACCAGGCTGTGATGAAGTACCAGCAGAAATGCTGAAAAGCTTGAAAGCCTTATCAGAAGTGATGAAGAAAACTTTTAAAACAGGTGATTTACCAGAGTACTTTGTGACCTCAGTATGCGTCCCAATCCCAAAAAAGAACAATGCTATGGAATGTAAGGAATTCAGAACAGCCAGCCAAGTTACACATGCCTGTAAGATACTTTTGCAGATTGCTCAAAACTGAATAGAAGGGAAGATTAATGAGGAGATTAGCAAGGAAGAGTGCAGCTTCAGAAGTGGTATGATAAATGTCATCATGAACCCAAAACTTATATTGGAGAGATCGATTGAAATGGGAAAATCTATATACTTATGTTTCTTTACCTTTCAAAAAGGCATTCACAAGGTTTATCATCACAAATTGTTCAGCACTCTAAAATCCATAAGAATCAATAGATATAAACCCTGGATAACACAGCTATACTGGAACCAAAAGTAAATTATAATAGGATATAAATCTAAGAACCTAGTAGAGATCAAAAGAGGAGTGAGACAAGGCTGCATAGCTGCTTATTTTATTTTACATATACAGTGAGTTTTAATTAAATTAATGAAAGAAGTAGAAGAGGGTGTTAAGAAAAATTAAAAATGCTTCAATGACATTCACTATGTAGATGACAGTGTTGTTGGGAGGTTCAGTAGAAGGCCTTAAGGAATTATTAAAAATGTCATATGAATATGGTAAACAATATGGTTTGGAGCTGAATACAGATAAGACAAAACCTATGGCTGTGTGCAAAAATGAGAGGAGACCTTGTAACATTCAAGTGAATGGTATAACTATTTAAGAAGTAAAAAGTTACTGCTATCTAGGAAGTGTCATTATGGCAGATGGAAGAACAGATACTGAAATCAGCTTCAGACTAGCAAGAGCTGAAGAGACTTTCTGGAAAAATAAACACCTACTAAGAGTGGAGTTAAATCTTAAGACTAAGATTGGATTTCTAAAGACTGGTCTGTGTTGAGTTATGATTGTGAACCATGCGCAATTAAACAATCCGTCATAAAGAAACTTTGTGCCTTTGAACTGTGGTGCTATCATAGAATTCTCAAACTATCATGGATACATCATGTGACCAATAAAAAAGTACTGGAAATGACTGGAACTTGACAATTGCTGCTCAGAGATCTTACGAGGAAAAAATGCATTTTGCCAGACATGTGCTGAGGACATCTGCAGGTGAGGCATGCTTACAGATGTTGGAATGGAAGGCTGATGAAAGGTGAACCAGGGGTAGAAGGAGAAGATCTTGGATAGAGGATGTGATATATGCAAAACAGAAAGACTATTCATCCACAAAGAGATTGGTTGAGAACCATGCAAGATGGGCTAGCATGGCTGCACACCTCCAGTAATGGAGATGCCACAGAAGAGAAACATCATCAGCACTGTGACCTCACTGACTTTGACATCACAGGGTTTTATGTGATAAAGGTGATTGTGGAAAGACAATCACTGTTAGGGCAACTATACATCATCAAAAAATACATTTCAGTACTGTATAGTCCTGGCGCACAGCAAAATGGTGCTGGGAACATAATTTTTTTCCTTTATGCAGAGGGCTGTGCCCCCCCCCCACAGAGAGCTTTGCCTCCACACCCCCTACTAAAGATTCTCAACTGCAGGGGGTGTGCATGTTGGGAGAGGCGAAAAGTATAAAAAAAATGTCTTGCCCAGTGCAAAAATCCTGACGCGCACAGCACCAAACCTGGCACCCTCCCAACCATAGCCTTCCACAAACCTACAATACCACACGGCCAACTTGGCAACCCACCATGGCACTACCCCTCACAACCCCCTCCCTCCCCTTCCACACAGCCAGTTTACTTCATCCCCTGCATGCATATACACACAGCGACAGGATGTCACTATACCTGCATTCACCTCCCCCCGTCCACTTACTGTGAAAACAGGCGCCACTACGGAGTCACCCTTTCAGTAAGTGCTCAATAGTGAGTGCCTCTCTTATGGTATACCGACATCACAGCTACTCTAGAAGAGTCACTCAGTAACTGCCAGGCCAGTCACCTTTGATGTCACAATCAGTGAGGTCACAATGTAGATGAAGTAGTGGAGGGAACAGAAGTAGATAACTCATTGACTGTGACATCACAGCTACTTTGGAAGAGCCACTCAGTAGCTGCCAGATCAATCACCTGTGATGTCACAATCAGTGAGGTCACAGTGCAGATGATGTAGTGGAGGGAACAGAAGTAGATATGTCTGCTGACAGACAGACTGCTATTCCACATATCCAGCATAGTACTCTCACATAGAAAACTTTCTAATGAGCAAATGGAAAAGGAAAAATAATTCAGAAATAAATAGTTACAGCTGATGACTTCTCAAAATTTGTAACATTTTCTTGTCTGCTATTTTTGATTCTACAAGCTTTTTAATGCAGGGTGTTGGAGGGAAAGTTATCTCTCCAAACACTACTGTTTATATTTTTACTTTAGAACTCGGACTCCGCCAGAAAATAACCAGACCTTTTTCTATGTTAGCTGCATACTATTGTTTCAACAGTTTTATAGACATTAACACTAGGAGCCTGATAATAAAAAAAAAAAAAGCACAAAGTGGGCACAATGGTTTGTGCTGCACTTTGCAATTACTCAGGAGTCCAAGGATGTAATATTCAGTAGGATAGCGGACTGGAGCTATCTGACTGAATATAGGGCCATGTCAGTGCAACACTAAGTCAAGTAATGGTGCCTCAACATGGATTCCTGCTGTACCCGGAATAGTGTTCCCAGAGTGGATAATGCTAGGGTGCTATTTACAATTTTCAGAGGGACCCATGTAAATGAGTCCATTGGGCATGCAAGACACTAAGGACATTTGCATACCCATTATGGGCCCACTTGCTTCACCAGTCCATATAAGAAAAAAATAATCCCTGATGCCGAGTTGTCTGCCTTCCCTCTGATCACTGGCCTATATCATAGGAAATATTCCCTGGACTCTAGTGGTCCACCCTCCCTCCAGTTGCCAGCTCACATAATAAAAAACTTTGAGCTGGCCCAGTGGCATGGAGGGATGAGGCTTCATGCCTTACCTCCTGCCACACCAGTGACCCATGTAAGCAGTGTAAGAGAGTCATCGGGGGTTGGCCATGGAGGGAACGGAACGAGCATATGGGGGCAGCTCTCCCCTCCCAGAGAGAGTGGGGAAAAGAGACTGGCACCTGCCTGACACCTAGCGGAGGCTGGGTGTTGGCATGCTAGGTCCTGTACTGTGGGGCTCAGAGGTGGAGTAGCCAACTGGAATGTGACATGTGGAAGCACATGCAGCTCAGCCAAAGTCAGCATTACACACTCCCCTCCACAGAAAAATGGAAAGCTAGTCCTGGTCAAGCTGGATGAAGGCTGTTCTGTGTAGATGCCACCCCTGAGAAGGCACCTTCCTGAAACTGGATCCAGACCTGGTGGGTAGAGAAGAGGGCTCCCTGCCACCCTGCCACTGAGGGTAAGTCATGGGAGCAGACCAGAGGTAAGCCTGAAAGTCAGGGGATGGGGCTAGGAGTACAGCAGGAATGTGGACTGACTGGGGCAGAGAAGAAAAAGCAGCTAAAAAAAATTACTCCATGGCGCCTAGTGGTCCCCCATCCCTCCAAGTTCCAGTCCCCCCGACCCCATACAGTGACTGGCGCAGTCCTTCTCACATCTCTTCAGCCAGCTGCCACATACAATTCCAGAGAATGCACAACTTATGTACCATACAGGGCGTGCCCCCTGTACTGTACAGTACATAGGTACCTGGATGGTGATTGGATGGTGGGACCATGGACCATGGGAGGGGCAGGTGTGCTTCTCCACTGGCCATTGTGATTGTTGGCTGCAATAACTCCAGCAGCCACTAAGGTTTCATGGAGTAAGTTGGGGGGGGGCACGGTATTTGCGCTGTACAAATGCATCGAATATGGGATTGTGTCGATATTCCTGTCCTCACCCCTCCATTAGACCACCCACATACATTATGCTTTGCACTGGAACTAATCCTGTTTGCCCAAGTAACCATCCCTTTTGAATATTGCGCTCTGGGGCAAAACCAGGTTTGCATGGGCAAACACTAGTTTGCACCTGTGCAAATTTTTGAATATTAGTCCTTCAGTGTATTAATGAATTCTTTCGGATGAGACGTTAAACCGAGGTCCCATCTGCTTGGATTGGTGGTAGTTCAGGTGGATGTTAAAGATCCCATGGCATTTATCGAAAAGAGTAGGGGAACTTCCCCAGTGTCCTGGCCAAATGTCCCTCATTCACTAAAAATACCACCAACAGCTTAATCTGGTTCAAGGTCAGTTGGCATTCATCTGTATCCCCCTCCCCCGCGTCGTGCCTTAAAATAGGCAGGATTTGTCTAGTGCACTTACCCAATGAACAAAAACTAAATAAAAAATAAATTGCCAAATACACTATTTAAGCTTCCAAACCTTGCTCAATTTAAAAGAATGCATCAGAAATTACTCTTTGCACAAGGCTGCTGTAATTGTAATTAATATTCTTGCAAGTTATTACTGGCTACTCTAACTGCCCCTGTTTTTTGTTTGTTTGTTTGTTTTTTTAACACTGTATTGTTTTGTTTTATACTGTATTGAATTGACTTTGACATGAAACCTTTGAAAACAGGCACTTGTGCTCAAATGTATTTTCTAATAATTAAAATAAAAAATAAACATTTATTGGACTTACCTCTATTACATTGAATATGCTTGCCCTTTAATTTAGCATATGACACATGTCCCTGTTATGTATTATACATATTGTAAAACTACAAACATAAAAAAGGATGTCACTGAAATACTGTACAGCTATATAAAAAAATAGTAGACAGGGAAACGTTATATATTTACAAAGGTTCCTCCTGATGAGGAGGCTTTGTAAATTAGTCCCTGACTCAAAGGTTTTCAATTCTGATTTTTACTAAATAAATAAATAAAATAGCGATACTCGTACTTTTATAAGGCAGATGATAGCTTGCTGAGGAGGTGAAAGGTGGATCTTTGCCAGTTACTGTTGCTGGGCAGGGGAGGATCAGAGGCTAGAATCAAGAGGGGGACTACTACCCTACCATAGAGTTCTTGTCAAATTTATTGTGCAGCCAGTTTGCAACCCATTCTTTTTATGTGACACTGGGGTGTCAAGCAGACGATGCATACTGATGAGTCCTGGTAGGACAAAACACGTGTCTATGTCTTCTGTTAGCACCCTTTGCAAACTGTGTGAGAGGCCTTTCGGCACCATGCAATTCTGCTTAAAGCTGGACCAGCATAATATTCTGTGATTTGCATATGCAGCCCATGATGCTTTGCATTGTGGGGGCATGTGTGATTTTGTATTTACAATATGTTGCCAACTAGTTGGTTTATTTGTTTTCTCTTCAGCTGTAGAATGTGGCTTTAAAGAGTTAGTGTACTGTCTAGAAACAATATTAGTTTTTAAAAGCAGTCAGCTATTACCTTTTATATCTGTGGTGGTTTTTCTTTTCCATTTGGGTAATTAGAAAATCTGTGGAACAGCACTCTGCCTGTCAGCTGACATATCTGGTTCTTTCCATCTACTACTTCATCAGCATTGTGACCTCACTGACTGTGACATCATAGCTATTCAGGAAGAGCCACTCAGTATTTGCCAGGTCAACCACCTGTGATGTCAGAGTCAGTGAGATTACAGTTCTGATGATGTACATAGATACATACATAGATACATAGACAGTGTCGGCAGATAAGGGCCTATGGCCCACCCAGTCTGCCCATTTGAGCTTGTAAGTTCAGTTTATGTTTTCCAAGAAGTCTGTTGCCCCTTACCCCTGACCTCCAGAATTCCTTTATGTCTGTCCCATGCATTCTTAAATCCCGTGATTGTTTCAGCCCCCTCCACTTCCTCTGGCAGGGTGTTCCACTTGTCCACCACCCTGCCTGTGAAGAAATTCTTCCTCATGTTTCCTCTGAATTGTCCTCCTTCCAACTTCATCCCATGCCCTCTAGTCCTGGAACATCTTTTTTGCTTACAAATAGTGTATTCCTGCACCCTGTTCCTCCCTGTAAGATACTTGTTTGTCTCTATCATATCCCCTCTCTCCCTCCTCTCCTCCAGGGAGTATATGTCCAGTTCCTTCAACCTGTCCTCATAGGACTTGTGATGCAATCCATGCACCATCTTTTTATTTTTTTTTATTTTTTGGGGAAATAAAACTATATTTGTCAGCTAACAGGCAGAGTGTTATTGGAGACATCCAGCATAATAGCTGTCACACAGAAAATTTTCTAATGAGCAAAAGGAAAAAGAAAAATATTTCAGAAATAAAAAGTTACAACTGACTAGTTCTTAAAATGTGACACATTTTCCTGTGTTCTATTTTTTGGTTCTACTAGCTCTTTAAACTGTACATATATTTAATCAACTCATTCAGGCATAGTAGAAACCAGTTAACAGCTATATAGTGTATGGTATAACTTAAGTGTGCACTGAAACCAGTCTGTTAAAAAATGTTCTGCTGCAGTAGTGATGACCGTAGTGCAGCCGAATGACTTTTCTCTCTGCTGCACTACAGATGTCACAGAACATAGCCAATCATGAGCTGCTCTTTTTCCAAGTCAATGCACTGAGATGCGGGTAACTTGACTGCCTGCTTCACAAGAAATAAAAAAAAAAATACACCTGCCTTAATTTGTTTTGGTTTTCTCTCTATTTGCTGTATGGATGTTGATCAGTGAATAGTGTAGCAGACCAAAAAATATCACCCATCTTGTTTATGTAACGACATCACTGATGTTCCTGCCATTACTGTTTTCTGATATGCTACCATTTTTGCAGTTGCTGTCACAGAAAAAGAGACACTAAAGTAAGCGTTCTTTTACATTTTTTTGACCATACACTATGTAAAATAGTGTATAGGGCCCTCTATACACAACATGTCTATTCTTCTACCTTGTGGTTACTATGATGACTAAGGGACCTCTCATGCTTCGCTTTTGAGGTCCTTGTCATCATGGTGACCACTTGGAGGAAGAACAGCCTTGTGTATGGGCTCCCAAACACTGTTCTATATATATCAGTGATGGTTGCATATTCTTTATAGATCCTGATCTGCTCAAATACTAACTGGCTATTAACTGGTTTCACAATAAGTTTAATGCGAACTGAAATGGGCTGGAGAAGTCCATGTGGTTAAACATGTGGTTGGGGGTTAGGTCGGGGGGGACCTAGATTACCAGTTAAAGTGGACATTATTCTTGTATTATACCAGCTGGGATCTGATAAGGGATGGGTACTCAAGTTCTTTAGTATGTTACACACACAGCACCTGAGATGGGATGAGAGGAGAGAGAGTCCTACATGCAATTCATGGAGCAAAAGCAACACCTCACTAGCTGATAAGGCCACCGTGGAATACAAATGACCCCCTATGCACTCTATGTAGGCTAAGGGTTCATTCAGTGAGGATTTTGAACAATACAAAGGTAAAGCACAAGAGCAAACAGGTCTGGGACGCCCCAACTGCTTTTGCACATTATGACAAATTTAGGGCTAGGTGCCAATTTGTGCTCAAGATGGGGATTTTATGAGGCACAAACTAAGACCTTCTAATATGGGTCCAATAAAGATATAATTTTGACTGCCTGATGAAAAAACACTGGCTATAATGTACAAACAGTCAAATTGCTCTGTAGGTGAAAATGCTGTTTTGTAATAAAAAGTCCTGATGTGTGCTTCTTGAAAGGAAACATCATCATTGTAAACGCAGACATTAAACCAAAAATTCATAACAGTCTGCAGTGCTAAATAAAAATTAAACGTTGTACAAACAGAATGTGTATTGTACAACAGATTGCATCTCTATGTTTGATTATGTGCCCTGTATCAGACTGAAATGTAATAGACCATTAGTTTTCACACTTTGTGATAGTGAGCCTCCCCCAAGCCATGGAAAAGCTTTTGAGCCTCCCTCAAATTTGGAAAAAATGTGCCTCCCCATAGGAAAAAATAACATACTTTGAAAAGTACTACAGGAATATAATGAGACTAATAAAGCTGGCTGAGTATATTCTCATTTTATTTAACTTACTGTTCTCCTCCCCCAACCCCACACCCCAGTTTATCCTTGTCACTCCACTTTTCTGGCTCTTGGGCCCTTGTTACCATGTTTCCTCTCTATCTATAACAACCACCTACCCCCTTCATCTCTCCCCCTCTTACCCTATTGTCAAGCCACTTTTTGTGCCCTTACCCCAGGTCACACCTGAAAACAAGCCCTGACTCAGTGTGCCTTTCCCAGTCACTAATTTGCATATAAACACCCACTGTACAAACTAGCTTTGCCTCAGTATGCCTTCTAGTCACTAATTCACATATAAATACACACCTAGAAACAAGCTTTGGCTCAATGGGCCTTTCCTGGTCCCAACTTTGTGCATGAGTAAAGAAATCCACCTGCCATTATCCATATTTAGTTTGCTTCTTCCCTTCACACAAAACATCCAAAACTTAAAATTGAAATATTGTACATTCTCAGACTTGACTGGGCCTCCCCTGGAACACTTTAGGGCCTCCCTTGTGAGGCTGACCTCACCATTTGAGAATAACTGTAATAGACAAAAAAAACAGAACAAGACTTTCTTTTGTTGCAACAGTCTGTTTATTACTAAAAAATCTCTTTATTACTAAACAAAACTGGGTAGCTGGCAGCTTGTTTCAGTAATAAAGAGATTAATACATGAAGATACAAGCTGTTTCTGTTTTTTTTTGTTTGTTTTTTTTGTCTTTCTCATTTCAATCTTTGATTTAAAAATATGCTTTGCAGGGGCTTAACTGAACTGAAAGAAGTAGTCTGTTTTTATTTCCCAATAAGGCTGAAGGACTTGAAGACTTTCCCAGAGGAAAAAAATACTTTTTTGTTTCTCTAAGAAATGGGTCAGACTTGGAATTCCTGTACATACTGTACCTTTAAACTGTCCCATATTACAAGTCCCTCATTTTACCATCAGAATCCCATTTGGAAAAGGACTTTCCCTGTAATAAGGAGCTTTTGATAAAATGGCAGAAGTGTCACTGGAAATCCCACCTGGGGAATCTCTTAACTTTACTGTCCATGGCTGTGTGGTGTTGAAATTAAGACTGTGCAGTACACATACTATTCTGGGTAAATACACACACAAATACAGCACTTGATTACAAATACAAATATCACTCTAAATATATATATATATATATATATATATATAATGTGCTGATCATGTACTCGACTGCAAAGTAGCATTACATCTTGAATTGAGGTTCCTGACACACAACTACCACTGGTTATCATATAAATGCATATTCACTGTATTTGCAAAATCAACATTTTATTGCTACATCTCCAAACCCCTTAATCTTGTACCATTATTAACAACAGAAACAAATACAAAATTGGAACATATATTTTAGCAAATATGATGCTGTATAATATTACAAATCAGCAAGTGCACAGCCTTCTTTAGGCTAGTAAATCTACACTGCACAGAAGTTGGGGGGGGCATTTTCGAGCCAAGGACGCCTCACATGCTGTACCTGCTGTCTCGATACAAACTCAGAAGAAATTCTTAATTATCAATGATGATCAATTACCAGTGACGATAAGTCAAGATGAAACTTTACACAAAACATTGCACTACTTCACAAACTGTTCTGAACATACATAATTTGATAGTGTACCCCACATCTTGAGTGTCAGTGATCAAACTATGAGTGGCAAAAGCTTGGGTAATGTTGATTTGCCTTGTCCTACTGCAAGGAGATGGGGCTTAGTTCATAAAAAAGTAAATATTAAGAACAATAGGCTAACTTAGTTTAATGAAATATAAAACTTTAGGGGGCTTAGTCTCTACATGTCCCTCACCCCAAGCTATTTATGGGTGTATGGCTTTAGAATTACGGCAGTGTAATTTAAACAGTAATTGGAAGGGCTAACATTACACTGAAATTTCAATAAAATGAAACTTGCAGGAGTAAAAACTTTATGTTCTTTCTCAGATCAGATCCCCCCCTACACACACACACACACACACACACACACACACACACACACACACACTAAAGAAACACTCTCGTACCTGAACGAGGATACCGTAATGGGTGTGTGTGTGTCTCAAAGCCCAAGTACGAAAAGGAACCTCTATGAACGAAAATGAGCACACGAACGATAACAGCAAAACACACTCCATGCTTTACATTCCTATCCAAATCCCTACATAAATAAAAAAATAACCCCCCTTCCACACACGCACACACACACAACAGTTCCTCTGAGGTGTGCTCCTGCACGCATCACATCCCTTTCTTACCAAGTCCGATAGGCACGCTTGTGTCCAGCAGTGTACAGTACCCTTAATATCTCAAACTATTCACAGTGCGCAGGCTACGGAGCAGTCTAGCTCCTTTATACATAGATACATAGACAGTGTCAGCAGATAAGGGCCTATGGCCCACCCAGTCTGCCCATTTGAACTTGTAAGTTCAGTTTATGTTTTCATAGAAGTCTGTTGCCCCTTACCCCTGACCTCCAGAATTCCTTTATGTCTATCCCATGCATTCTTAAATCCCATGATTGTTTCAGCCCCCGCCACTTCCTCTGGCAGGGTGTTCCACTTGTCCACCAGCCGTTCTGTGAAGAAATTCTTCCTCACATTTCCTCTGAATCATCCTCCCTCCAACTTCATCCCATGCCCTCTAGTCCTGGAACATCTTTTTCACTTAAAAATAGTGTATTCTTGCACCCTGTTCCTCCCTGTAAGATACTTATATGTCTCTATCATATCCCCTCTCTCCCTCCTCTCCTCCAGGGAGTACATGTTCAGTTCCTTCAACCTGTCCTCATAGGACCTGTGATGCAATCCATGCACTATCTTTGCTGCCCTCCTCTGAACCTTCTCTACCCTGTCTATGTCCTTACGTAGGTAAGGTCTCCAGAACTGTACACTGTACTCCAGGTGGGGCCTCACTAGTGTCTTGTATAGTGGAATTATGACCTCCCTTTTCCGTCTGGTGATACCCCTGCCTATGCATCCCAGAATTCTATTTGCTTTACCTGCTGCCTTGTCACACTGTTTCCCTACCTTGAGGTCATCAGAGATGATAACCCCAAGATCCCTTTCCTGCCTGGTGCATGTTATATCCTCACCCCCCAACTGATATATATTGTGCCAGGGTTTTTGTGCCCATATGCATTATCTAGCACTTCTTTGCATTGAATTTCAATTGCCAAACCCCTGACCATTCTTCAAGTTTCTGCAGGTCCCTTCTCATTCTGTCTACACCCTCTGGTGTGTCTACTCTGTTACAGAGCTTTGTGTTATCAGCGAACAGTGAAATTCTGCCTTCTAGGTCCTGCGCAATGTCACTGATGAAGATGTTGAATAGGACCGGTCCCAGCACTGATCCCTGTGGTACCCCACTGGTCACTCTTCCCTCTGTGGAGTGAGAGCCATTTACCACCACCCTCTGTGTCCTGCTGCTCAGCCAGTTACCTACCCACCACACTACTTTCCTGCCCACACCCATATTCCCCAGTTTGTGTAATAGTCTTCTATGTGGCACAGTGTCAAAGGCCTTGCTGAAGTCCAGATAGGCCATGTCCACTGCACTCCCCTGATCCACCTCCCTAGTCACCCAGTCAAAAAATTCAACGTGGTTGGTCTGACATGAACTCCCCCTGGTGAAACCATGCTGCCTTGGGTCCTGTAGTCCATTGACAACCAAATGTTTCACCAATCTCTCCTTCAGTAGTGCTTCCATGATCTTCCTCACTACCGAGATGAGGCTGACAGGTCTGTAGTTCCCCGCTTCCTTTTTGTTCCCACTTTTGTATAAGGGGACTATATCTGCTATCCTCTAGTCTTTGGGTACCTCCCCTGTTTCCAGTGATCGGTTAAACAGGATAGCCAGACGTTCAGCCACCACCTTTCTTAGTTCTTTAAGGACCCTGGGGTGCACCCCATCTGGCCCCATTGCTTTATCAACTCTTATTACTTCCAGTTCCTTCTGGACCCTTTCGTAAAGGGACTTGTGTCCATTTCTGCACCATTCTCAACCCTTGTACTCCTTCAGACCCATTGCCCTCCCTCCTCCTCAGTAAAGACTGAGCAGAAATACCTGTTCAATATGTCAGCTTTACTGTTGTCATCCTCCACCTGGCCCCCATCCTCCCCTTCCGTCTCACTATCCCCCCTTTGTCTTTTCTTTTTTCTTATGTACCTGTAAAAGGTTTTGTCCCTCTACTCACTGATTTTGCAATGTGTCTTCTGTCTGAGCTTTGGCTTCCTTACTGACCTCCCTGCCTCCCTTTGCTTCTCCTGGTACTTCTCCCTATCCCCTTCTGCCTGTGTCTTTGTATTGCCTGAATGCAATCTTTTGGCTTTCACTTTCTTTGCTACCTCTTTGGAAACCATAATGGTCTCCTCTTCCTTCCTCTTGCTAACCTGCTTAATGCATAATTCTGTTGCTCTTATAATCCCCATTTTAAATACTGCCCACTGTTCCTCAACCCCTGATTCCTGCCCTATTCCCCTTAATGCCTCTTTCAAGTATCTCCCCATTTTCCCAAAGTCTGCCCCCTAAAATCCAGGATACGTGTTTTTGTGTGGTTTGGTTCTGCTCTTTCTATGATTTCAAACCACAATGACTGGTGGTCACTGTTCCCCAGGTGCTCCCCCACTGTTACCCCCATCACACTGTCCCTGTTTGTGAGCACAAGGTCTAGTATTACCTTCTGCCGAGATGGTTCCATGACCAGTTGCTTGAGGAAGGCACTCTGAAGGGAGTCCAGGCTAAACCTGCACCTAGTTGATGCTGCTGCTGGGATGCTCCAGTCCACATCTGGAATATTGAAGTCTCCAACCAGTACTACCTCACCCTTGTCTGCCATCCTTCGGATGGCTAGCATCAGCTCCCTATCTATTTCTTCCTCCTGGGCTGGTGGTCTGTAGACCACACCTGTGTGGATGGCTGGCCCCATTTTCCTTTCCAGCTTAACCCACAGTATCTCTCCCACATTTTGTTCCTCCTGGATCTCTGTGGCCCTTATGTCATTTTTCACATACAGTGCCACTCCTCCTCCTCCCTTCCTGCCTGCCCTGTCTCTTCTGAATATGTTGTAGCCAGGTATGGCCATCTCCCAGTCATGGTTATCATTACACCAGGTTTCAGTGATGGCCACAATGTCCAGGTCTGACAGCACCATGACAGCCTCCAGATCTTCCATCTTGTTGCTAAGGCTCCTGGCATTTGCACACATGGCTTTCCATGATTTGACCTCCCTAGACTGTTTTGCTTTTCTACTCCAGCCCCTTCCTTGGTTGTCCTTTATCCCTGGTTCTCCTTGCTGTCTGCCCTTCTGCTGAATTTTGCCCCTTTTCAGCCTATCCACCTCTTGGGCGCTAATCTCCATCTTTTGCACACTGCTTTGTAGAGATAGCCACTCCTCTGGTTCACTGGTTCCACTGCTAGTTGTGGGGGGTGAGCAAGTAGGTAGCCTCTTTGCTGGCCTGCCACTCCTCTTTGCTAGTTTAAATGCTTGTCAAATGTAGAATTTAAACTTATCATTGAGTGCTTGGATTCCCCTCCAGGATGGATGCAGGCCATGAGGCTTGAACAAACCTCCATCCCTCCAGGTTGGTCCCCAGTCACCAATGAATCCAAACCCTTCCTCACAGCACCAGTTCTTCAACCATGAGTTAAAGTTCCTGATGCATGCACCCCTATGCTCTCCCTTGTCTCTCACAGGTAGTACTTCTGAGAAAGTGATAGAAGTAGCTACTTGCTTGAGACCCCTCCCCAATTTCCTAAACTCTTCCTGAACTTCCTTTGGCTCCCCATTTGCCAAGTCATTAGTACCTAGGTGGATAATGACATCCAGCTCACCCTCCCATCTTGCCTTCCTAGTGATCCCCAGGATCTTCCTTCCATCCCTCCATGCCGTGGCACCTGGTAGGCACCTCACCTCCCTGTCCTCCCCCTCCTGTGTTCCTAGCTGGATCCCTCTTATGATGGAGTCCCCCACCAGGATTCACTTCCTCCTCCTCTGAGGTCCACTGCTTTCCCCGCTGAGGTCACCTCCTTGGCTAACCTCCACATCCTTTCCTTCCACTTCTCTGGGTATCTCTATTTGGTTGTCCCCGTTTGCCAGTGTGGCATGAGTTCTTGAGTGGAATAGGATCTGGGATGTGCCTCTGCCTGACCGCTCTGACCCTCCCTGGGCCCACTGTCATCCAAGTGTTCCTCGTTCTTGGCATCCTTTGAGGCAGTTGCATTGGACTGGGTGGTCTCTGGATAGGGGTGATGGTACTCCTGATCCAGTTTACTTCCGCTCTGAGTCTGGCTACCTCATCCCGCAGTCCACAGAGATGCATGCAGATAGGGCAGCACCTCAGTGTCCAGAAGGTCTGCCTGAATATGGCTGCCCCACAGCCACTGCATTACACCACTCCCCACATTATACTGCAATTATACTGCTATTCCACTACTTGTCTGCTACTGAAGCTCTCCTAGTTCCCCTTTTATTAATTTACTGTCCTAAAAATCCTGCCACTGATCCTCTGATACTTTTCTTTAAAAAAAATAAATAAAATAAACCAAGAAATAAATAAATGAATTAAAACACTTGTCGTGCTGAGGGTAGGCTTCTTCACCCTTATGCCCTTCCTACTCCACACCCCTTACTATACCCTGTGTTTAGCTCCTGTCAATCAGATTTAACAGGGCATATAATTAAGAGTTGGGGAAGGGGGGTGAAAAATTGCAGCAATTAAAGACAGCGAAGAAATACACCACCACTACGTTTTAAATTTTCAACAGCCCAAAAACAATTCTAAGTAAAGACAACAAAGAAAGTACAGTGTCACTAAAAGCCCACAATCTAAGTTTAAAAGAAAAATAGCAATTACCAGTTACTGTAAAGCAAATTACCAGTTACTGTAAAGCATTAAATTGAATATGCCTCCTTCCCCTTCTGGCTTCTTCTGAGAAAATAAAACTCACTTGCTACCTTTAGCTCACATCTGGAAATATGCAGCTTATATACACGTGTTAGATTCTATAACTTATACAGGTCCCTGAATCTCTTACTGAGGATTATGAGAGGCTGTGTATTGCCACGATGTCTCATCCATGCATTTCGTGCTGGAGGAAGACTGTATTTCATACAGGTATAGGCATTACTTTCTGCCTCAGGCGCTTACTGCACTGCTGGGGGAGGCATACTGTACTCACCTTTACTGTATGTATGTATCTCTCAACTCACTATCGCACATTGTGTGGGTGCCCTGCAAATGATCTTAAACACTTAATTATAATGTTATTGATGATGGGATGAAATAAGTACAGTATTTCAATTTGAGGTCTCAGGACTTCATCCGAACCAACGAATCACTCACAAATGACGCTCGAAGAAGGGAAGCGCAGGACTGTACGATTGTTCTTGCCAGTTGTTGATTATTAAAGTGATTTTTTACATTTTGACTGATTGAACCACTTGGGACACCAGTTTTTTCAGAGTGGACATTACTATCATTTCTCAGGCATTCACTGTTACTTACTGTTTGGAGTGCAGCTCAATTGTTCTGGTGTTTGACTGCCCTCAGTACCTTCTTGGTTGGCTCTGGAGCGTAGCCAACAATTTCAGGGACTGCTGTGGGTAGGACACTTATGGAGTACCATGATTTGTTAAGCCAGAACCGAGTGGTGCAAAATGCACATTAACCCTTATTGCCATATAATTACTGGTGACCATCTTTAATATACAGACTACAGCTGTGTTTCAAACACTGTAGTAACTGGTAGAACTGGTTATTATGATGTTCGGAAAGCAGCTCACTCACACACACCTTGGAGTGCCTTATTGCATTTATACAATGGCTGGATGTTATACAAAATAAACAAAAAATTTAAAATGTTTTTAGTAGATTTTTATAATGTAAAAAGAGAGTAGCTCCAGTGGAATATTAATACAGTGGTGTTATTGTGTAATAACTTCACTGTTTCAGGCACACGCTGACCAATCAGAGTCCAGGATTCTTTCTTGCATTGTATAATAAATGTAATGTTAGGCCCTGTCCACACTGTACATGGTAAATCGTTACCGGTGAGTTAAACCATTACCATGAACTCCAACAATGGGTCACGTCCGCACTGGTAACGGTATGCCATGTGATTTTGAAAACATTCTTAAGACCTGTGCAGATGTGGCCTTTAGGTTGGAATCTGAAACAGTTTAGAAACTGTAATGTTTTTCTTACCAGTGCAGATGCATGACAGTACCGATTTCAATGTTATATGTCCTCCATATCTCCAGAATGCAGTGCAACAGCATCCCAAAGTGCCCCAGTGGAGATTCTCTGCGCAAACAGTGTGGATGGGAGGCCACCGTTTCAAGAAATGGTTCAGTGACAATGCAGATGGATGGTAATGGTATGTACTACACCAGTTTTAAAACCATTACTGCTGTGCCACGTACAGCATGGACAGAGCCATAGTCATCTTGTTCTTCCACTCCCACGTAGTGCCAAACCAATCATAGAGCATTCGGATGTAGGCTTCAATCATTTCAATATGCCTGCATTTTAAAGTCAGAAGTTCAATTTTTTATCTGCTGTTGACAAACAGGAACAGGCTTGCCTGAGTATGTCACTTAACTGATGAATTCAGTGGTGGATCTAGAGGAGGGTGAAGGGGATGGTTGCACCACCCATCGTAACTTACAGCACTTGCTTGCTGCATTTCATTATGTTGAAGACGTCTGATTTGTTGATTGTAACACAATATACATTCAAAACTGTAGATTACATTTGTGTTTTTTTTGTCAAAAATGCAATGAAAATGATAATAGCAGACAATATAAAAGATTAACAAAGCATTAAAGAACTTGCTTATCGGGTATGCACATGACTGCACCACCACCCCCTCCCATTGTAAAATTAGGGATCTGGCACTGCTGCTGATTCAAAGTTATTTTATACTTTCTTCAGAGCTTATGGGGCAAAAGGATTTTATTCTGCATCTTGTGCTCTGTGACTTTTCCAGGGGCAAGTCCCTATTTTGTAAGGGGCCAATCACTTGTTCCCCTACTGTTGTGAATACTGCCAAAGCTTTCAAGTCAAGACTCCTCAACTGAGGGACATTCCTGATTCTGATCACTAAAATCAAGGAGTTTTTTCACAGGTCCCTAATGTATATAATTAACCGAAACTAAGGTGCTAGAAATGCATCGCTAAAGTCAGTTAAAGGCAGGAGGAATAGTCTGTTCATTGATGATGATGATTTTAGGGACAAGGACATGTGCCATGAAATTCAGGGGGAAGCTCAAAATGTGGCAAAATCAGGGAGCCTCCCTGAAAATAGTGAGACTTGGAAGGTATGATATTGGTCCTCTGTATACTAGATTGTGACCATGCACTTGCTCCTGGACCATGACGCCCAGTTTGTCCTCACTGTCAGAGAGGGGGCATTCCAGTAAGGGGCTGTTGGGTGGGCAGAGGCCTATGCAGAGCCAGGTACAAACAGGTGAGAGATAAATGTGGAAGACAACCCAGCGGTTAGCCCAAGTAAGAAGGGGTTGTAGGAAAAGTGCAGATTTGGGGGAAGAAAGTGGAAGAAAAAAATCTACTGTTTCAGCAGTGCTAGGACCATATCACTGGCATCTCTCTCTCTCTCTCTCCCCCCCCTCATCTCACTCACTCACTCACTGTCTCTCCTATCTTGCTGTCTGTCCTTCCCTGTCTCTTCCTCACTTTCTCTTGGCTAGCCTAGAGATGACTAAAACGTAATGGAGCTGTTCTCCCACTGGCTCATAGAGGATTCATAAAGGAGATGAGTCTCAATATAGCAGGGTTCATGATACAGAATGAAATAGATTTGCCTGCCAGAAAGGTTCTTCAGTTATAAATGGGCATGATACTGTGGCTGTATCAGCCAGCCCCCAAGACACTAGTAAGATGGGTATCTGTTACGGGCAGGACGCACACAACGAACACAGAGAAGTCTGTGAGGAGCAGATGGGGGTCCTGAAATCTATGAAGGAGATGAATTCCTGAAAAGGCAACATAATGTTAGGGGAGCTGAATGAGTGGTTACTGACAGAGTAACTATTTATTTATTTATTGAATTTTGGTGACCCTGTAAGCCCACTGGGCCTGGAAGTCCCTTTTTCAGGGGCAAGCGGGGAGAGGGGGGATAGAGATGGTAAACAACTGAAACTGAACCAGATTAAGCTGTTGGTGGTATTTTTAGTGAATGGGAGAAATTTGGCCAGGACACAGGGGAATTTCCCCTACTCTTTTGATACAGCTATTGGGCAGGAACCCATCTCATCCTGGTGGCCTTTTGTGACATGGGGGTAGGTGGGATAGGAAGTTAAATGCTGATGAGCCTAGTGATATTAATGACTCTAATGTTGCAGTACACTATGGGAGACAGAGACACATCCACAGCATATTTCAAGACCCAAATGTCTGTAAACCAGTGGAAACCTAAATCCTTTCATTCTATGAGCTTAGCAAGAAATCACCAGACTCAATGACCATTCTGTGATAAAGTTGTAAAGCTACTAGCTGGTGATGCCACATCCTGCAATCAACTGAGTGAAATAATGTTAAGTTAAGCAGAGATACTATGAAGATGGGACTAAAGCAGAATGTGTTCTGGAGGCCCAGATGAAACACATACATAAACCCTCCAGGAGTTCAACTATTTTTTTTAGACTGGGACCATTCTGTCAGATCTAGCTGGTAGTGGAGAGAAATTCAGACACTTCTAATTCTATACTGATTTGTGGAATTTAGATAAAGACCTTAACCTGCAGCAAATTAATTTCTTAATCTGTGTTGGCTTCCAAGACTTGCAGAGGAATGTGGGACAACCTGATCTGCCAATTACAAGAGAGGAGGTATGTATAGCAGTTTTAAAATTATAAAGTAGAATAGGTGCCAGTAGTGATGGGTACTTAATCGGATTCATGAAAAAAAAGTTTTCTGATTTTCTTGTACCGTCACTTTTTTTTTTTTGCAGCACACAATCAATAAAAACTCACATTTAGACAATAGTCTAGTACAAATATTACATATAAAATGCAAAGATTCATAACTGTGTCTAACCATTCATAATTCATAAAATGTACCATTTTTTAAGATGTACTTTTTTTTTGGTTAAAGATGATATTACAAGATATAAACCTCTTTAAGCATTTTACCAATGATAATATCTCAAGATTTCATAGTGTGCTAATATTCAGTATAAAATTCAGACCTAGAGCGAACAGTGCTATCAACTATTATGGGATCAAACCATATTAGTCCTACAAAACATAGGGCAGAGAGGTAGCCACAGATCATTATAATCAATGAAACAGCCTCAAGCCCCTCACAAGGGTGGGGCCAAGATCCAGATAGTAGACTTCAAAGCAATAAGTAGGGTTACCACAGATGCTACTTTGTCCCAATTGGATTTAACCAACCGCCGCCTCTAGGACCGTCACCCAACTGGTCTTTATCCCATGTTGCCAGTCAGAAATTGGCACCATACGGTGTCTGTAAAGAGCACCCTGTAGGTCATGCAGCTTTGTACTCCCAGCTGACCCCCAAGCATTTTCCAGACTGGATTTATGGCATGGATATCCAGAATTAGTCAACAGACTTAGGCCAGTTCTCTTTCCTTGGAGCATTTTGTTCTAAACTCTACCCCAAAATCAGTCCTGGATCTAAATCTCATCCTGAAGTCCCCATTCCAATAGGGGGAAAAAGAGTTCACTTTTCAATATACAATTAGGCCACATTCCTTTACCATAATGACCATGAAGAGGTCAGATTACATTGGTACCTAAATGCTAACTAGATAGGTAAGGTGACCATTGAGCTCCTCACTTTAATGGATTAACTACATGCTCCAGAAAAGATAGGGCCAAATCTGAAGTATCAAGCCTCAAACCAATAAATAACGATACCACAATTAATACTCTGTCACAGTTAGATTCAACAAGCTACTGCCACTGGAACAGGATAGAGATGTCTTTTGCTGCTAGTCAGAACATACCTCTTTAGATGTCTGAACAGGGCACCCTGCAGTGCATTCTGCTCTGTGCTCCTTTATCTGACCACCAAGCATTTATTCCCAACTGTACTGCAACATAGACCCGTCATATAAGTCCATGGGGCTGAACTTGTTCTCTTACTTCAGTTAATTTCATTTTATGCTCTATCCTAGAATCAGAAGTGGGGCCAGACCACCAGTTAAGTTCCCCACTTCAACAAAGGTAAAAATCAATTCACTTTTGTAGGTGATATTTATCTGTGGCACCTTAAGCATAGTAATGCTATTCTTAACTGGTTGGGCCCCCTCCTGCTGCACCGTCTGGACCTGCAGCTGAAGCCAACATGCCATGAAGTATAAGGTAGACCTGGCTGGCACCCCACCTGCTGTGCTGTCTGGACCTGCAGCTGAAGCTAACCCACCTTGTAGTGTAAGGTAGCACTGGCTGGACCTCACCTGCTGCACTGTCTGGACCTTCAGCTGAAGTTGACCCACCCTGCAATGTAATGTAACCCTGGCCAGACCCCCTCCTGCTGTGCCATCTGGACCTGCAGCTGAAGCTGACCCACCCTGTAGAGTAAAGTAGCCCTGGCCGGGCCCCCTCCTGTGTGCCATCTGGACCTGCAGTGAAACCGACCCACCTTGTAGTGTAAAGTAGCCCTAGCTGGGCCCCCTCTTGCTGTGCCATCTGGACCTTGAGCTGAAGCTGACCTACCCTACAGTGTATGGTAACCCTGGCCAGGCCCCCTCCTGCTGTATCATCTGGACCTGCAGCTGAAGCCGACCCACCCTGTAGAGTAAAGTAGCCCTGGCTGAGCCACCTCCTGCAGTGCCGTCTGGACCTACAACTGAAACTGACCCACCCTGTAGTGAAAAGTAGCCCTGGCTGGGTCCCCTCCTGCTGTGCCATCTGGACCTGCAGCTGAAGCCAACCTGCCCTGTAGTATAAAGTAGCCCTGGCTGGGCTCCCTGCCTGCTGTGCTGTCTAGACCTGCAGCTGAAGCCAACCCATCCTGTAGTGTAAAGTAGCCCTGACCTGACCCCCTCCTGCTGCACTGTCTGGACCTGCAGCTGAAGCTGACCTGCCCTGTATTGTAAGGTATGGACCCGCCTCATGCCACCATCCAGCCAGCCAGCATCCTCTATGCGTTTGGCACCCTTTTCAAAACTTGAGCCTGAACTGAGCTGAATTTGTTTTGTCTCCATTTCCTATTGCAGCTGCTGCCTTCCTATTTACTGGGGATCACAGCTCTTCACTGCATTTTATTCCTTCTTTAATTAATTTGGATCGCAGCTCTAATTTCCGCTACTGATTCTGAGCAAATCTTATAGCCAAATGTTTAATTCTCATATTTATCTGCAATACTGGGCAATCTGTACATTTTCTGTGCTCATTTCATAGCTTTATTTTGCCTAATTAAGTAATTTAGAGCATCTGCTAACTGTGGGGGCTGCTATCTAGTACCCTGCCTCAGCTAGTTACTACTAAATTTACTGGCCCAGATATTCAAAAGATTTGAGCCATGCGCAATAGGGTTGCGCCTGTGCAAGTCCGAAATGCGCCATCCTGCGATATTCAGCAGGAGGCAGTTGCACCCCCCAAATCATGCTGAGCAACAGTGCAATGATAATGAAGGCATGCACAACCGAAGGGGGAGGAACCATGCATAAACTGCACAGCCCGATATTCAGCCAGGCTGTGCAGAGCTATGCAGGTGCACCCCCTACCTGCGCCTGCACAACTTTACGCCAAAATAAAAAAGTATCAAGTTGAGGGCCACCCACAGGTGAGCTGCCGCACTGCAGGGTGCAACACAGCAGCTGCCACCTGTGGGTGGCCCTCCACTCATTCCCTGCGGTGCCCCCCCATGCCCCGATCGTGGGCTGCAGTCCCCCTCCATTAGCCCGATTGTAGGCATACCATTCCGTTCCCCCCATTAGCTCGATCGCGGGCAGAACGTTATGTCCCTCCGAGCAGCCCGATCGTGGGCATCAGATTTCCCCTCCCCCCAAAGTCCAGTATCCCTGGTGGTCCAGTGGACTGCGAGAAGCCCGATCATGGTAGGGCTGCATGCCCATTGGTTCAGACCTAGAGCCAATGGGTGGGCAGTCCTACTGAGCTGTCAGTCGGCGGGCGGTGGGGCGGCAGGTGGTGGTGCTGCCGCTCGCCGGGTGACGGGGAGCAGGGTGGGTGGGGTGGGAGGCCACCAGATCACCAGGGATATTGGACTTTGGAGGGGTTGACTTTATGCCCGTGATCGGGCTTCTCATGGTCCACTGGACCACCAGGGATATGGGACTTTGGGGAGGGAAGTCTGATGCCCGCGATCGGGCTGCTGGGGGTATACTGTTCTGCCCGCGATCGGACTAATGGGGAAATAATGGTATGCCCGCCATTGGGCTAATAGGGCGACTACTATTGCGCGCTACTGCCATTGCTTTCAGTTATGCCTATGATAGGGTTGCTGGGAGGAAATATTATGCCTGTGATTGGGCTACGGGGGGGTATACTATCATGCCCGTGATCGGGCTTCAGGGGGCATCGTTCCCCAATGGCTGCTGCCTGGCAGGGTGCCAGGCGCAAGTCATCGGGGATCGGTGCACCCGCATGCTAATGACATGCAGATGGGGCCGTAATTAGATGCAAATGGCCCCCCCGTGTGCCTTGCATAAATTATGGCCCCATTTGCATGTCACCTTTTGAATATCGCAGGTGCTGCGCATGGCGCAATGGAACTTGCGCCACCACATCTGAATGTCCACTCTGACCACTTGCGGTGGCGCAGTTCCACTGTGCCATGCACAGTGGCTGTGGCCAGGGGGCGATATTCAAAGAAGTTGCTCAATAGTGCAACTCCATTGAATATCACCCTGGCCACACCTCTGCACAACTTTTTTGAGCAGTGCAAGGGCTTGCGCCACAGAATGGCGCAGTTTGAATATCTGGCCCACTGTGCTCATTTGTTAAGCTTTACTTACCTATTAAGTAATTTAGAGTATTTACTAACTGTGGGAGCTACTATTTTTCCCTGTTTTAAGACAATTGCTGCTAAACCTAGTATAGAGTTTAAGATTTGCCTGTGCCTAACTCCAGCTTGCAAACACTGATTTGTCTTTTCCTTTTTTTCACCCTGTTTCTCCCTGTTGCCCTGTGACAGGGTTATTCCCTGCCACTAAATAAAAGTACCCATCCTTTATTTCTTTCTCTGGTTGCAACCACTTTCCTTTCCTTCCCTCTTCTAAGGCTATCCCTGTATTTTCTGTATGGAGGCAGGCCACCTCCTTACACAGCCCCCTCATCTCTGTTACCCTCTTCATGCTTTATTTCTCTTTTTCCTCGGGTACTCTTAAATATCAGGTTATTGAAATAACAGATTAACGGCCTGCAGTAATGGGTAAATACAGACTCCATTTCCCTGGAATATTTGTTTGATTCCAGTATTATTTATTGGTTCTGTTCAAGAAAAGGACAGAATAATATTCAATTGCAGTCTGGAAAATAGACAGGAGACTGTATGTTTTAAATTATCATTTGAGAGTCTTACTAAGAGAAAGAGAGTTTGTTTTTGTTTGAACAGGATTTCTGTGGTAAGCACACTCCCTGCTGCAATCATTAACCCTGCAGTACAGAATGCTATTTTGTTTTAGTTCTGCTGCACTGAGACTTGTTCCTTCTGTGTATCAGCTGCATTCTTACCAAGACTATAGGAAAAGCAAAGCTTGTCCCCTGTTCTGTAGAGCTCCGGAAAAAAAAAAAAGAATCAAATACAATTTAAATTTGTTTTAAATGTCCCCTCATTTAAAACAAACATTATGGTAGACCTAAAAAGAGGTTATGTACAGAATTCCCACAAGAAGGTGTTAGAGAAAGAAATGTCCAGATAACGAGGCTACCAGAACTCTGTTTGAGCTGCTCCTGGAAACAAAAAGGGAAGGCCTGTTCTCTGAGAAAGCCTGCTGCAGTCTGACTGTTCCTTTAGGGGATCAGTGGCCCCTAGTGGCCCATATTTATAACAAGAACCTGTCAATCATTGTCTGGAGAACATTCTATGGCATGGTAAAGTTTTACCAAAGAATACTTTTTTAAGAAATAAACCTTAATATAGGTTGCTTTTGTCAAGTAATACACTAAGGAATGTGTATAAAATAGTTTTGGAAGCTATTAGAAGATATTTTTATTTTGATGATGCTGTGTCACCTGATTCAGGTAGGTGGGTATATAAATCCTACCTGAACACGTACCTGTTAGATAGGGTCAGTGTCTTCTGATCAGTGGAGAGAGAAGGCGCCTACTGTAAGAATTACACTTGTTTTTTTTGTATTAACAACGTTTTTTTTTTTTTTGATAATTTCTTTTTGAAGTTTGTTATTCTTTGATGGTGCAGAAGAAAAGTTTATGAAGATTAATAAAAATCCCACAAGCAAACGTGAGTTGCACCTTAATTACTGAGTCCTTTGTCCATCTGTAGAACCCACACCGTAACAAGTGGTGTTAGAAGTGGGATTCTACTGCCTCCTTTGTCTTGCCAAGGAAGGGAGATGTTGAGGTGGGTATTACCTGATACCTGAGGTGGACATGGCAGTGGGTGGCCAGGTACAAGGCACCCTTACAAGAAGTATGGGGGCTCAGTTGCTGGCTGGTTTGCCTGATGTTCGACCAAAAATTAAAAGACAATCATCCGAGAGGGCCGAAGAAGAGCACAGTGAACCTGGGGATGAGTTGCCCTTGGAGCAACCCCTGGAGACTGAAGACCTGGAGAAAGAGGTGGATGCTTCCTACATGGAACAAGCTCCTATGGAAGATATAGGGGAGCTATTAAAATAGCTATGTGTCCAGCAGGTTCAGCTGGATAAGGAATGAGAGATTGACCAGAGGAGACAAGATGCCAAGTGGGCACATGCAATGTGGGTGTTACAGGCCATACGAACTGAACATGCGGAAAGACCACAAGGCCCAAGAGACATTAAATTGACCTGCTTACAAGACTCTGATATTGAGGTGTACCTTACAACGTTTGAGAGGGTAGCTCAAATGTGTGAGTGGCCCAAAGAACAGTGGGTAGTACATCTTGCCCCTCAACTAACCAGAAGAGCCCATGTGGTGTATTGCCATCTGGCCATACAAGATGCAGATGACTATGGACTGGTTAAAAAAGAGACCTTACGAAGGTACGACATCAATACAGTCAACATTTTAGGTTCCTGCAAATGCAGTCTACGGATGCCCTGAGGGAGGTTTATGTTCGCCTGAAGGATCTGAGTGATAAGTGGCTGCAGCCGGGTACTAAAACAGTTCAACAAATAATGGAAGCCATCACAATTGAGCAGTTCATTAAAATACTACCACAAGATGTCCAATTGTGGGTTCGAAAACATAAGCCTGAGGGAGCAGAGAAAACGATCACCCTGGCAGAGGATTTCCTGGCTGCACAACCTGCTAGAGGAAGGAATACGAACATACAAAATTTGCCAGCAGATAAAGGCCTAGAGGTCTATCAAGTCTGCTTGAATGTGCAGCTAGCACCCCTTATTCTGCAGCTGCCCCTTCCTTCCACCCTTCTCCTTCATTAACCCTCCCCCTTGTCCTGTCCCATCCCCTTTTGAAGCAGTCCACTGTTCTACTGGATACCACTTCTGCAGGTAACGCATTCCACCCAGCCACCACCCTCTCTGTAAAAAAGTGTCTCCTCATCTCCCTCCTGAACCTTCCTCCCTCCAGTCTCATATCATGGCCCCTGGTGGCCCTCCCCTTCCTTACTTTGAACAGCCCCTCTGTACCCGTCTTGTTTATTCCTTTCATGTATTTAAAGGTTTCAATCATGTCACCCCGTCCCTCCTCTCCTCCAGTGAGTACATGTTCAACTCCTTCAACCTCCTCTCGTATGATAAGTCCCCCAGCCCCTTGATCATCTTTGTCGCCCTGCGCTGCACCCCCTCCAGTAACTTAATGTCCCTCTTCAGATACGGGCACCAGTACTGCATGCAGTACTCCAGGTGTGGTCTAACTAATGACCTATACAGTGGCAGAATCACCTCCTCCCTCCTCGAGGATATACCCCATGCAATACAACCCAGCATTTTGTTGGCCTTTGCAGCTGCCTTCCTACATTGTGCTGAGTTGTTCATTGACCCTGTAATGAGCACCTCCAGATCCTTCTCCTCCTCTGTCTGGTCTAGCTGCACTTCCCCCAGCTGGTAACTCATCCTTGGGTTCTTCATTGCAAAATGCAGCACCTTGCACTTCTTGGCATTAAACCCCAGGTGCCAGGTGTCTGACCAGGTTTCGAGCTTTGCCAGATCATACTGCAACCCCTGCCATCCCCCCAGGTCATCCACCACCATGCCTACCTTGGTATCATCAGCAAATAGACTGATCTTGCTCTTGATGTCCCATGATATGTCTGCAATGAATATCCCAAACTACACTGGTCCCAACACTGAGCCCTGTGGAACACCTCTCGTCACTGCCCTTGGGTATGAGAGTTCCCCACCCACCACCACCACCCTCTGTTGCCTTCCCTGAAGCCAGTTTCCTACCCATCTCACCAGCTTTGCACCCGCCCCTGTGCCTACTAACTTCCTTCCCAGCCTTCCATGCGGCACAGAGTCGAATGCCTTACTGAAGTCCAGATACAGGACATCCACTGCATGGCCCTTGTCCAGTTGCCCAGTCATAGAACTCCACCAGGAGGGCCTGCATCCTCTCCTTCTATGAATCCGGTAAGAACTACCTTTTCTAATAATAATAATGCTAGACCAAATCCAGAAGCAAGAAGAGAAAGGAGACAGAGGGTACCCTTATCTGAAATAGTGTGCCATGGATGCCAGAAAAAGGGTCACCTGATAAGAAACTGTCCAGCAGTAAGAGACTTTGGACATTTGGCTTTAGCCAACTGGGCACCATACATTACTGCTGTTAAAATGAGTTCCCATAATGTACTTGGTCTTATAGACTCTGGGAGCCTTCAGACCCTGGTTCGAGCTGACCTGTTAGAAGGGGCAGAGAAATCAGGAGGAGGGACCATGGTTACATGCATACATAGGGATGTGCATTTTAATTCAACTACATCAGTGAAGTTAACAATAAATGGAAGTACTCAAGAGTTGACTGTTGGGATTGTTCCACATCTGCCTGGTCCAGTAATTATTGAACAGGATCACCCTTATTTTTCCACCCTGATGGTAAATAATGAGATGTCACCTGTTGTGGCTATAACAACCTGGTCACAAGCTAACCATAGACTAACAGCTGGACGAGGTCTTTCCCTTTACCAAGGAACTGTTTGAAGCACCAGGTAAAGCTAGGAAAGGAAAAACAGTGAAAAGGAAAGAAAGACTGGCAAAACAAAAACATTATGGGACCTGTGAACATTAAGCTAGAGACTATAGATCATGACCAGAAACAAGATGTATCACTAACTAATTATTTTTCTCAGGTTGAAAAACATGTTGATGACGGATCTCCTAGATATCTGTTGGTAAATGATATACTGTATAGAGAGTGTACCAATTCCAGAAATGGGAATACAGTAATGCAATTGGTTGTCCCCCAGAAGTATCAAAATGACATCATACATTTGGCTCATGATATCCCTCTGGCAGGGCATTCTGGGAGGTACGCCACTCTGAATAGAATTCTGAGTAGATTCTATTAGCTGGGTATTCATGTGCAAGTGGCTGAATGTATCCAGAGCTGCCCAGAATGCCAGAAGGTAGCCCGGATAGGGAAGAAGGATATGATGCCCCTCCAGAGTATACCCTTAGTTAGCCAGCCTTTTGATTGGATTGCCATGGATGTGGTAGGGCCCCTAGAAACTAGTTCTAAGGGTAATAGATTTATTCTAGTCATTTGTGACTGTGCTACCAGATGCAATCCCGATGAGAACTGTAACAGCCCAAAGGGTTGCAGAAGAGCTGGCTAAGGTATTTAGCAGAATGGGCATCCCAAGAGTGATCTTAACTGACAGGGGTACCAATTTTACTTCGGTGATGCTCACAGAACTATATAGGTTGCTGGGAATACAAGCTGTGAGAACCTCCCCATACTATCCTCAAATGGATGGGTTGGTGGAAAGGTTCAACCAAATGCTCAAAAAAATGCTGCAGAAGTTTGTTAATGGGGGGAGAATTGGGACATATTTCTGCTCTACCTCCTGTTTTCCTACAGAGAAGTACCCCAAGCTTCAACTGTTTTTTCCCCATGTTCCCTCTTGTATGGCCGAAACCCCCACGGGCCATTAGATATTATCAAAGAACATTGGGAGGAAAATTCTCAAATAGGAAAACAGGGAGTGTTACATTATATGACAGCATTAAGGCAGCGACTTAAGAAATATGTCACAATGGCCCATCGTACATTATTAGACAAGCAAGTCCAACAGAAGGCAGAGTATGACAAAGGGGTAGGACATAAACAATTCTCCTTAGGAGATCAGGTATTACTCCTTCTACCTGCCAGTGAGAACAAGCTCTTGATGAAATGGCAAGGCCCTTACAAAATTATTAGACAGGTAGGACCAGTCATGTATGCGGCCCACCTGCCTAATAGGAGGTGCAATAAGCAGATATACCATGCCAATCAGCTAAAATTATGACATGAGAGACCAAAATCCCCTAGGCTGAGCTGTTATGTCCAGACAGAACCTCAAGAATCTGAACTAGAGGTGGCCTATAGGAGATTAGAATGTCCTGGACAGATTCGGGAAGTAAAAATTAACCCTGCCTTAACACCTCACCAACACACCCAAATGCAACAGTTATTAACTACCTTTACAGACACCTTTACCAATGTACCTGGTCGAGCTATTGGCATAGAGCATGACATCAGAATGACAGAGTACACCTATACATCAAAAACCCTATTGTCTACCCGTACATGTAAGGGATGAGGTAATAAAGGAAGTATGATCTATGGAACGGCTGGGAATCATTCAGCCTTCCCATAGCACCTGGTCATCTCCTTTAGTAATTGTTAACAAAAAGGAAGGTGGTATCTGCCTTTGCCTAGATTTCCGGAGGGTAAATGCCATCTCCCTTCTAGACAGATATCCCATGCCAAGGATAGACAACATTATTGACCGCCTGGGGAATGCCAAGTACATCTCCATGCTTGATCTCACAAAGGGATACTGGCAGATACCTCTTACCCCTCAGTCTAGAGAGAAAATGGCATTCAGTACCCTCGTAGGGTTGTTTGAATTCATTACAATGCCCTTTGGCCTCCATGGAGCACCGGCTACCTTCCAGTGTTTCATGGACCAAATGCTTCAACCATATGCATTTTTTTTGTGCTGCCCATTTGGATGATGTGGTGGTGTTTAGCCCTGATTGGGTGACATATTTACAGCATCTAGAAACAATTCTGGGGGTGATCCAAAAAGCAGGAGTTACTATCAACTCCACAAAATGTTGTATGGGGCAGACTGAGACTAAATACCTTGGCTTTATTATAGGGAATGGGGTTATACACCCAGAAATAAGCAAGATAGAAGCAGTCTCTACCTGTGACATACCTCAGACCAAGAAACAGGTCCGTGCCTTTTTGGGGTTAGCAGGGTATTATAGATGCTTTATCCCCAGATTCTCAGCAGTAGCAGGCCCTCTAACAGAGTTAACTAAAAAGAGGTATCCTAATAAAGTAAAGTGGAGTGAAGAATGTGGTGAAGCTTTCAGACAAATGCCTCCCTATGTGCATTTCCAGTGTTGAGAAGCCCAGACTTCACTAAACCCTTCATTGTGCAAACTGATGCATCAGGTGTAGGTTTGGGGGCAGTCCTGACACAAGCTATAGATAATGAAGAGCATCCCATTATCTATATGAGCAGAAAACTATATGAAAGGGAGCGTAGGTACACAACCATCAAGAAAGAGTGTCTGGCACTTAAATGAGCAATTGAAACCTTGAAGTATTACCTTTGGGGGGCAGAATTTACAGTTGTCACAGACCACAACCCCCTTTGTTCGTTGCATCAGATGCAGGAGAAAACCCCCCACATAATAGAAACATAGACTCTGATGGCAGATAAGGACCACTTGGCCCATCTAGTCTGCCCATTTCCCTACCTACAGGATAGGCCGCAGATCCTAGTTAACCAACAGCCTATTTCTTCTTACCCCCCCCACAAGAATTGCCTCATGTCTGTCCCATGCATTCTTGAATTCTCCCACAGTTTTAGACCCCACAACCTCCTCAGGAAGGCTGTTCCATGCATCCACTACCCTCTCTGTGAAATAATACTTCCTCACATTGCCCCTGAACCGCACCCCCATCTTTAAATTGTGTCCCCTTGTTCTTGCACGTCTCTTTTTCTGAAAGATGCAACTCTCTTGGAGTTCGTTGATTCCACTGAGGTACTTAAAAGTTTCTATCATGTCCCCCCTCTCCCTTCTTTCCTCAAGGGTATACATATTAAGCTCCTTTAGTCTCTCCTCATACGGCTTCTCTTGCAGACCCTGCACCATTTTAGTTGACCTCCTCTGGACTGCCTCTATCTTGTCTATGTCCTTGCTGAGATGGGATCTCCAGAACTGGACACAGTACTCCAGATGGGGTCTCACCAACTGTCTGTACAGAGGGATAACAACTTCCTGTTTTCTGCTGCTGATGCCTCTCCCTATGCATCCCAGTATACCACCAGCCCTCCCTACTGCCTTCTCACATTGCTTGCTAACCTTAAGGTCATCTGATATGATCACCCCCAGGTCCCTTTCCTTTTTTGTTGTTGTTACTACCTCCCCCGCATTGTGTATTCTTCCTCTGGGTTCTTGTTTCCCAGGTGCATTATTTTGCACTTCTTTGCATCAAATCCTAGCTGTCATACTTCTGACCATTCCTCCAACCTTGCCAAGTCCCTTCTCATCCTTTCCACGCCTCCTTGTGTATCAACCCTGTTGCAGATCTTTGTGTCATCTGCAAAAAGGCATACTTGTCCTTCCAGTCCCTCTGCAATGTCACTTATGAAGACATTAAAAAGGACTGGACCCAATACTGAACCCTGCAGTACCCCACTAGTAACCCCTCTTTCTTCAGAGTGGACTCCATTTACAATTACCTTCTGTGTCCTGTTGTCCAGCCAATGTTTTACCCAGGCTACCACCCTGGTACCCACTCCCAGGCTGGTTAATTTGACTGTTAATCTTTTGTGTGGGACTGTGTCAAATGCCTTCCTAAAGACTAGGTAGGCCATGTCCACAGCCCCTCCCTGGTCTACTACTTTGGTCACCCAGTCAAAGAAATCTATTAGATTCATCTGACATGACCTTCCCACTGTGAACCCATGCTACCTTGGGTCCTGTGCCCCACTGGCCTCCAGGTACTCAACTATTCTTTCCTTCAGAAGTGACTCCATCATGTTCCCTACCACAGAGGTCAAACTGACAGGTCTGCAGTTTCCTGCCTCTGTCTTGGTCCCACTTTTGTGAAAGGGAATTACATCCACCTTCCTCCAGTCCTCGGGTACCACACCATCCTCCCATGATTTATTAAAAAAGAGTAGCCAGTGGTTTCACTAGTTCCCCCCCCTTACTTCTTTTAGAATTCTGTGGTGAATTCCATCAGACCCCATTGTTTTGTCCACCTTCAGTTTTAGGAGTTCTTGTAGAACCCTTTCTTCTGTGAAAGGACTGGGATCGACCCCCACCCCCCACCATCAAGAGTGCTTCTGTTAATTGGATTAGGTACTTTCCCTTCCTCTTTTGTGAATATTGAGCAGAAATATTCGTTCAGTATCCCTACTTTTTCACTGTCCTCCTCTGCCCACCCACCGTTCATTCTATTCAGCTTCACTATCCCTTCCTTTGTCTTTCTACGCTCGCTGATGTACCTATAAAATGTTTTATTCCCCTACTTAACCGAGTTGGCTATCTTTTCCTCAGTTTGGGCCTTTGCTATTCTGACTTCCCTCCCTGCTTCCTTCTGCCTTAACTGGTACGGCTCTCTGTCCTGCTCCTTCTGTGTTTCCTTATACTTGTTGCCTCTGTGATGGCAGTTCTGATGATTCCCCATTGTTGCTCCACATCTCCTTCTTGCCTGTTTGCTAGTGCTTTTCTGAGGCACTCTCCCATCTTGCCAAAGTCAGCCCTCCTGAAGTCCAGTACTCTCACTTTTGTATGGCTTGACTCTGTAGCTGAGTTTAACGTGAATCACACTGTTTGATGGACACTTTTTCCCAGATGGCAGCCCACTTCTAGATCTGAGATCCTGTCACTGCCCCCGTTTGAGAGTATGAGGTCTAAGATTGCTCCCTCATGAGTGGGTTCCGAAACTAGCTGTCTGAGGCCTGCCACCTGTAGGGCATCAAGAATGGCCCTGCTCTTGGATGTGGCTGCAGCAAATGTGCTCCAGTTAACATCTGGCATGTTCAGGTCTCCCATCAACAGTATCTCCTTTCTCTGCCATTCTAAGAATGCCTTCTACCATATCCTTGTCCATTCCTCCCTGACATGGGGGTCTGTACAGAACCCGTGTGGATTGTGGTGCCCTTTCCAGTCTCCAAGGTGACCCACAGTGCCTCCTCTGCTCCTGTTTACTCTTTTGTTCAGTTGCTTTTATCCGCTCCTTTACATAAAGAGCTACTCCTCCCCCTTTTCTCCCCTGCCTGTCTCTCCTGTAGGTTATGTACCCTGGTATGTTAACATCCCAGTCATGGTTCTCTGTGTACCATGTTTCTGTGACTGGTACAATATCCAGGCATCCCTCTTCCATCAAGGCCACCAGCTCAGGGAACTTGTTGCCCAGACTACGGGCATTGGTACTCATTACCCTCCATTTCCTGATGGCCTTACTCCTTTTTTCTCCATCCCTGTCCTTCTTGCCTTTGTCACTTTCTCCATTTACCCCTACACTTCTCCCTATTGACACCTCTATGTTGGTGTTTACTGCACTTACTACTGTGATTTTATTTTGGGGGGGCTAGGATTTCCCTGCTCCTTTCCAGTGCCTCCCCCTTGACTAGTTTAAATGCTTGCCAATGAAGCATTTAAACCTCTCACCTAAGATCCTGGTTCCCCTCCTGGACAGATGCAGCCCATCATGCCAGTATAGGCTTGTATGACTCCAGGTGGACCCCCAGTCCCCAATGAAGCCAAATTCCTGAGCTCTGCACCAGTTTTTCAACCACTGATTGAATCCCATGGTGCAGAACACCCTAGCCTCTTCTATGCCATAGATGGGCAGCACCTCCAGAAGGTTACCGTGCATGCTACTTGTCTAAGGCCCTCCCCATTCTACAAACTCTTCCTGCACTTCTCTAATCCTTTCTTAGCCAGGTCATTTGTCCCTAGGTGGACAATGACATCCAGTCCCTCCCCTGTGCAGCTGCTCCGGCAATCCTGAGGATTCGCTCCCTGTCCCTCCAAGCCATGGCACCAGGCAGACACCTTACCTCCCTCTCCCCTTCCTCCCCCAGTTCTACCTTCCTAACAATGGAGTCCCCCACCAGGAGTTGTTTTCTTCCCCTGTGAGGTCCTCTGCCACCCTCCTGTGGGTCTTCTTTGTGGAGGTTCCCAGCATCCTCCTTGGTCTCCACTGCAGGTACCTCCAATGAGGAACCATACTTTGCCAGAATGGCATAGGAATTGTGGAGAGGTACAACTGGAGGGACGTGCCTCTGTTCCACCACCCTCACCCTCCCTGAGCCCACTGTGGTCCAACCGCTCCTCTTTCTTGGCAACCTCTGAGGCAATGGCAGTGGCACTGGTGGTCCCTGGATGGAAGAAGTGGTCCCACAAATCCTGGCCAACTCAGCCTGGAGTTGAGCAACCTCCTCCCTCAGCCCAGAGAGGTGCCTGCAGATGGGACAACACCGCATCCTCCAGAATGTCTCCCAGAAGACTGCTGCTCCACAGCCACTGCACTGTACTGCACCACTCCCATCATGTCTTATTTCTGGTCCCTTAACTGTTTGCAATTCTTACTCTTTCCTCAGTTTTTTTTTTCTCTCTCTCCTTACTTTCTGCCTGTGTGCCCTTTTAGCTCCTGATTGTTCTGTTCTGAGACATGAATATCCTACATTTCTCAGTAGACCCCTTACTTGCTCAGAGGCAGACCTCCAGCAGATAGAGGGGGCCAGAGAGCTATTCTTGCCCTTCTAGGATGGTGGGTCTTTGGTGGCTCTGTGATCACTCACTTCCTGCTCCCAAACAGGAAGTTCCTGTTTTTCAGTCAAATCCTGTGCCTATAAAAGTAGAACTAGCTTTGGGTGGGAAGGAGGGCAATATAGTCCCAGTAGAGAAGTCCAGTCATGCAGCAGTCATTTCTCCTGGTGTCTTCTGCCAAGCTACTATCAGAATCTTTCTAAGGCAGTCTTTAAATGTAGCTTCCTTCTAGCTAAGCCACTCCCCCTATTTACTAGATCTTTCTACAAGTAATTTAAACTTCACAGCTATGAAGTCCTTTCAATCACCTGAGATTTACACCTAGATGACTGTTCAAATAACCATTCAGTTCAGTTAACTCAAACACACATTTTTTTTTTGTTTTGTTTGTTAGTTTTTTTACCCTAAATTAAAGGTCCAAGTACAAGAGTTCTACTTCTTTAGTCCCAGCAGAGAAGTCCAGTCACACAGCAATTCCTTTCTCCTGGTGTCTTCTGCCAAGATACCGTAATGAGGTGGTAGTTGGCCTTGCAGCCATACCAGTTCACAGTGTTACATGAAAAGGGAAGTGAACATGCTAATGCTGATTTCCTTTCTCGATATGGGACAGGAATCGAGAATTCAGCTGGTAACATCAAGAAATAATTACTAATGGTTTAATAGCTGAACATTGAAACTGAATTGAAAGTACATAGTGGAAAATGGTACTTAATAAAGATCCCAGGGTAATGTAGTAATAATATATCCTTTCTGTTTGTGTTGGCATTTTTGGTGCTAATGTATTTGGGACCCTGGGATGGAGCTTCACGGAGTGGGTGGGCCGGAGCTCCTCCAACCCTTGTATGGTAAGGGGGTTGGGCTTTAGAACATGACAGTGTATGATCATAAGACGGACATTATGCCCCTCAGTCTGTTGCATACACCCTATATGTTGTCCCAGATGATAATTATCCCAGGGTATGTTCATTAATGACATGCTTTATGTCAGTGTGTTTTGTTATGGGACCCTGGGATGGAACTCCTGAGAATGGGTCGGTGGGAGTTCCACCCCATCCGGGGTAGCTGGAGGGGAAATCTGTAAAGTCTTCCCTCCTTTTAAGGGGGGGGGTAAATGTGACAGGGTTAGTCCCTGCCACTAAATAAAAGTACCCATCCTTTATTTCTTTCTCTGGTTGCAACCACTTTCCTTCCCTGTTCTAAGGCTATGCCTGTATTTTCTGTATGGAGGCAGGCCACCTCCTTACACAGCCCCCCCCCCCCAATCTATATTACCCTCTGCATGCTTTATTTCTCTTTTTTTTCCTTGGGTACTCTTAAATATCAAGTTGTTGAAATAACAGATTAACGGCCTGCAGTAATGGGTAAATACAGACTCCATTTCCCTGGAATATTTGTTTGACTCCAGTATTATTTACTGGTTCTGTTCAAGAAAAGGACAGAATAATAATTGCAGTATGGAAAATAGACAGGAGACTGTATGTTATGAATTATCATTTGAGAGTCTCACTAAGAGAAAGAGTTTGTTTTTGTTTGAACAGGATTTCTGTGGTAAGCACACTCCCTGCTGCAAGCATTAACCCTGCAGTACAGAATGCTATTTTGTTTTAGTTCTGCTGCACTGAGACTTGTTCTTTCTGTGTATTAGCTGCATTCTTACCAAGACTATAGGAAAAGCAAAGCTTGTCCCCTGTTCTGTAGAGCTCTGGGGGAAAAAAAAAGAAAAGAACCAAATACCATTTAAATTTGTTTTAAATGTCCCCTCATTTAAAACAAACATTATGGTAGACCTAAAAAGAGGTTATGTACAGAATTCCCACAAGAAGGTATTAGAGAGAAATGTCCAGATAAGGAGGCTACCTGAACTCTGTTTGGGCTGCTCCTGGAAACAAAAAGGGAAGGCCTGTTCTCTGAGAAAGCCTGTTGCAGTCTGACTGTTCCTTTAGGGGATCAGTGGCCCCTAGTGGCCCACATTTATAACAAGAACCTGCCAATCATTGTCTGGAGAACATTCTATGGCATGGTAAAGTTTTACCAAAGAATACTTTTAAGAAATAAACTTTAAGATAGGTTGCTTGTGTCAAGTAATACACTAAGGAATGTGTATAAAATAGTTTTGGAAGCTATTAGAAGATATTTTTATTTTGATAATGCTGTGTCACCTGATTCAGGTAGGCGGGTATATAAATCCTACCTGAACAGGTACCTGTTAGATAGAGTCAGTATCTTCTGACCAGAGGAGAGAAGGTTCCTGCTATAAGGATTATACTTGGTTTTCTTTGTATTAACAGAGTTGTTGTTTTTTTTTTTTGTTAACTTCTTTTGAAAGTTTATGTTATTCTTTGGTGCAGAAGAAAAGTTTATGAAGATTAATAAACATCCCACAAGCGAGCGTGAGTTGCACCTTAATTACTGAGTCCTGTGTCCATCTGTAGAACCCACACCATAACATGCCCCTTCTGTATTCTTTATTGCTCCTTTCTGTTTTTCTCTCAGGCCACTCTGACCTGCTGTCATTTCACCTCCAGCTTAAGCTTCTGTTCACCCCTTGATTGCCAAATCCCTGCCCCCTCGATCCAGGTCAACTCACTGAACTGCCTGTTCTTCCCTGGAAACCTTTTGTTCAGCACCCCCTCGCCTACTCTTCCCCCTACTCCACATAGCTTAATCCTTTTAGCTCCTTATGTTCCCAACCTTATTTAATCATTCTCCCCTTCCTCCCTTCCTCCCTTCCTCCTTAGGTAGCCCTGGCCAGGCCCCATCCTTCTGTGCTATCTGGACCTGCAGCTGAAGCAAACCCACCCTGTAGTATAGGTTATGGACCCCTCTTGTGCTGCCATCCGGCCAGTCAGTGTTCTTCTTGCATTTGACTCCCTTTTCAAAACTTGATCCTGAACTGAACTGAATTTGCGTTGTCTCTGTTTTCAACTGCAGTCGCTGCCTTCCTATTATTTACTGGGGATTGCAGCTCTTTCATGCATTTTATTCCTTCTTTAAATTAATTCATTTGGATCACAGCTCTCATTGCTGCTACTAATCCTGAGCAAATGTTTGGCCTGCCCACCCTCCCCCCACCTGACACTTTAAATGCCCTACTGCCCTCCCTCTGTGGCTGCACTCCTGCTCTTTCCCCAGAGGCACAATTTTAAACTCTCCTCTGCTGCCACCACTGAGGACTCCATGATCACTACTCCGAGAGGCACCCTTGGTGCACCTCTGCCTGCGTTTCCCTTACACCTTAATTGGGTTGAGCTACCTACCTAGTGGGGCTTCAATCTTACTTAGTACTTGCCTATTTCTGTCCAAGCCCTTCACTTCTGGAGAACTCATGTTTATCTCAGCTTGGACAGGCCCTATTCCCCTCTGCCCCTCCACTTTTCTTCCTGGACAATGAATCTTCTCTTCCTGTCCCTCATGGTCACTTCCCTGACAGGCTCCCTCCTGATTGTAGCTCTCTCTGCTTGCATACTGTCCCTTGACCAGGAAGACCTCCTTTATTTTCTTACTGACAGTTATCATCCAGGCCCCCCTCACCTGCACAGTGGGAGTTGACCCCTCTGAGCTCCCTCCCTCTCTCTCAGCTTCCTTACAAACCATGAGCAGTGGCTGCTTAGTCACCTCCTGCTGGACCCCTCCTTTCTCTCCTTCCTCATGTCTGCTGTGCCCCATTGCCTTCTACTCTCCCTGCTCTTGCTGGCAGAAGACATCAAATCTAACCCTGATCTAGTCCAATCCACCCTCACATCCATTGATGCCTCCTGGATAAATCCCCCCTGAATAAAAATAGCCCACATGAATGTTTGCAGTCTCCTGGCAAAATACCCGGATATTGAAGTATGGGTTTCTCTCTACAAGCCCCAGATCCTCTTTCTCATGGAGACTTGGCTGAAGCCTCAGCATCTTGACCCCATGTTTCAGCTGGCTAGGTACTCCCTCCTACACAAAAACCATCACGGGAAAAAGAAAGGTGGTGGCACTGCTATCTTTGTCAGAGAATGCCTCTTGGCCTCCACTATTCTCTGCTTGGACAATGCCTTCCCCAGTGACTGGCTCTTCATTGAAGTCATCTTGGGCTCTACAAAAGAACTCTTCCTGGGATGTTGCTACAACCCTCCTGATGGGGATATTGAAGGTCTCAGCAGCTTCCTAGCTGGGTTCAGTTCACTCTCCCCCACCAGAGAAACCATCCACCTTGGGGACTTTAACCTTAATTGTCTCAGTGCTCACAAACCTGACTACACCACTCTTCTAAACCAGCACAACCTGGTGCAAATGCTCACAATCCCCACCCACTTTAACACATGTACCTCTAACTACACACTCCTCAACTGGGTGATTACCAACTGCAGAAGCAGAGTTGCCCATACTGGCACTCTGTCTGACTCCTTAAGTGACCACTCCTCTACCTTTGCCATTTGGTCCTCTAAGGCCTCCCGTCCTCCCCCTAAGTACCTCTTCTTCTGCAACTTCAACTGCCCTGATACTGCCCGCCTCTTCAAGGACATTAGGGTCATCAACTGAGGGAACCTTAGTGCTCTCACAGATGTGTTCATGGCCGCAGCCTGCTTCACCACCTCCTTGTTGGGCATCCAGGACCACCACTTCCCCACCACCACCTGACGTGTCAGAGGTAGGTGCATTCTATGGTTAATGAAAGATCTACTGTACCTCATGAAGCTGAGACTGCAAATGGGCTGCCTACAAACTGGACCATTCCCCTGCCCTGTGGAATGAGTACAGGAACCTGCATAACAGATGTAAGTACCTGACCAGATCAGCTAAATGGGACTACTACCACAGGCTCCAGAGTGAGAACCTGAGCAACCCAAAACAATTCTGGGACTCTTAACTCCTTATTAAATCCCTGCACTCATAGCCCCTCTTTCCACCTGAGATCCCCTGCCAGCCCTCTGACTGACCCTTTGGTGGTCACAGAAGCTTTCAAAGTCAAGTTCTTTGACCTCTTGGCTCTCCTCTGAAACCTCCCATCCCCAGGACACTGATCTTCCTCCTGGCCTTCTAACCCCCTCCCTACCAATGCCTCCCCACCCCCCTTTTTATATCTCAGGCATCCCCACTAAGGTCACATCTACTGTGCTTACGAGCCTACCAAATAGGGACAGCCATGGCTCAGACAGCCTCTCCCATTATCTTTCTGAAGCTTGTCTCCCCCTTCATCTGTAAACTACTCACTTTTATTTTTAACTTTGCCCTATCTATCTCCACTATGCCCGTCTCATGGAAGTCCGCTAGAGTAGTTCCTATCCTTAAATCTGGTGATTCCCCACACTACCAATAATTACAGGCCTGTATCCATCCTCCCTCACTTCAGCAAAATCCTGGAAAGGATAGTCCACCTACAGACACTCCCAGCAAGTGAGCCATTTACAAGGGGCACCAGTGGACTCGAGAAGCTGATAAAGGCCTCAGGACCCCCAGCTCCACATACAGAAACTCCCAGCAATTGAGCTGTTTTCAAGGGGCACCAGTGGACTCAAGAAGCCAGTGAAGGCCTCTGGACCCCCAACCACACATACAGAAACTCCCATCAAGTGAGTCATTTACAAGGGGCACCACTGGACTTCAGAAGCCGGTAAAGGTCTCTGGTCCCCCAGCTCCATATACAGAAACTCCTAACAAGCGAGACATTTACAAGGGGCACCAGTGGACTTGAGAAGCTGGTAAAGGTAATTACTACCTGCCCCCCTGCATCTTCTGGAGGGGTGTTGACTTTTTTTTATGCCCTCCATACAGTGACTGATTGTTATTAGTCAATGTTGCATGGCCATGGTCACTAGAAGAGTAGCACCATTTCTAGGGGTGCTTTAAGACCGAAGGCTCTGCTACACAGCACTCACAGCTTAAGGGACTTTACAGCTTGTCTACTTTTATTATACCTGCTTTTCAGCCTTAATTTGCTACTGCACAGCTCTGCTTACTCTTTGCATTGTAGTGATTAGTGTACATTACTATGGTTTTAGAGTACCTGTTAGTGACTGAGAATTGCTATATTTTCTGTTGCATTTGACCGTTTCTCAGGGCTCTTCCCTCTCTCTCTCTCTCTCCCCCCCTCACTGCCATTTCAATTCCACTCTAGTTTTGTACATGTGCAGTATGGGCTATGGGCTGCTCTCTGGCTACCTTCCTAGCCCATTCCTGCTGCATACTAATTAGTCCTTCATTTCCCTTCCAGTATAGATCTAAGGATCCCCAGCACCACATACAGAAACTCCCAGCAAGCAAGTAATTTACAAGGGGCAGCAGTGGACTCGAGGCTAGTAAAGGTCATTACTGCCTGCCTCCCTGCATCTTCTGGAGGGGTGTTAGCCTGTCTATTATTTGCGACGACTGCCCTGCCCACCTCAGCCACCCTCCCACCCAGGGGTGTATCATAACTTATGACCGCTTCCTGGTCATGTGACCTATTTTTTCTAAGTCCCTACCTTCCATTAGCAGGTTATATCTCTCTGCCCCTAGGGGGAATGCTGCACTCCCACTCTTCTTTTGCTCTGTATTCCCCTTCCTTCCCCCTGTTGCTCTTGACCACTACCACCAGCAGCCACTAGGAGTCACTATTGTCACCACTTCTTAAAACCTCTCACCTTATCCTCTCTCCCTCCTTTCCTCAGTAAACCCCACTGTCTCTCTTGTTTCTCTCTTTCTCCTCTCTAACTCAATCTACTTTTTTCCCTCTCTTCTCTCCTTGGGATTGAACCCTGCACCCTTTGCACTAGAGGCAGTACTCCTGCCTCTGTTCTACTGACAGCCTCATTCTTTGACCTGTGTTAAATCCTTCTTACTGTTCTCCATCTCCACCTGCAACCATGGACCTACAATGCTACCCCTTCCATCCTCCTGTCCCCATATCCTAATATTCTTTTTCTTACTTCTGGTTCCCATAGCAGCACCTCTTACTCCTGGTAATACTACTCCCCTGCTCCATCCTCTCTACCTTCAAATGGCCTCCACCACCCCCTAACTCCACTTTGCTCCACCATCACTACTCTTTACCCTCGGATGACCCCCATCTGCCACTTGTGTTTCTCCTCCTCTTACTTCATGCCCTTCCTATCTGAGCCACACCCCAGTACTCCACCATTGGTTGGAACCCCTCCACCTGCAGCCGCCATCAATGACATCTTGCCCTGCTATGCCTTCTCTCCTTTCTCCTTTCTCCTTCTACTATCTGGTAATGTGCACCCCAGTCCTGGTCCCTCCATTGCCCCTCCAAATCACCCCTCTCACCAATGCTTCACATTGCTAGCCTAAATGTCTGCAGCCTGATGAAAGAATTCAGTGTTCTCCAGTGCTGGATAATTCAGCATCAACCTGATGTCCTATAGCTGGTTGAAACATGGCTCTCTAAGACCACTGCTGATTCTGCCATCTCTATACTTGGGTATGCCTTATTCTGGGAGGACAGAACAGGGAAACATGGAGGGGGATGTGTGATATACCTATGTGACTCCCTCCAATGCACTAAGCTCTCCTCACACCAGCTTGAGACTGGGGCACAAGCCCTATCCCTGAAAGTTTGCCTACATAATTCTAGAAACCCCCCTGATCATCACATTGGTCTACATCCCCCTTATGACCAAGACCATGCCTACTAGTCCATCATCTACTACCTCTCTACCTTTTCTGCCAGAATGGAACAAGTAATCCTAAGAGACTTCAAAATTAATTGGTTAGCCACTCTGCCTCACCCTTTAAAGAATCAACAATGGCCTTCTATCTCACCCAGCTGGTCACCTCCCCCACCTGCACCAATTACAGGAACAACAACACCACCCTACTTGACTTAATCTTTATAAACTGCCCTCATAAGATACTGCCCACTGAGGTGCTCCCTGATATGTGACCATTCCCCTGTCCTCTGTACCTGGGCTTTTAAACTTACGAAACCTGCCCCCATCATGATCTTACAGCGGTGGGTCAGACTCAGTAAGCTAGGCCCACTCAAGGTTCACCTCATCAGCCTCAAAAGGGAACCATTATAAGTTGCCCTCAGTATCGACTGCACTTGATTTTTTTCATTAAATCCTTCAACAAGACCTGTGATAGGTTTGCTCCCTTTACCAAATGCACATTCAAATCTACTGATACCCTCTGGATCACACAACACCTATTGGACTAGATGCGCTTGAGGCCTTAGAATCTGGCCTGCCCGCTGACAAACAGTGCTACTGTGCAGCTCGCAACCAATGCACCTGGGCTAGCTGCATGGCCAAAGCAGAGCAGTACAAATCGTCCCTAACCTCCACTTGGGGTTCCAGACAAAAATTCTGGGACAATCTAAAGGAATTAAATAGAAAGTCTCATCTATCCCGTCTGACTCAACTCGGCTGCAATGGCACACTATCCTCTGATCCTCAGCAGATAGCTGACACATTAAATAGGTCTTTCTCAGACTTGAGTGCAATTCTTCCTCCAAACATCTTTGACGCCCCCCTCCCACATCCCTTCCTCCCTCACATCCCCCTTTCTACTTCCATGCCCTCATTACACATGAAGCTAGGTGTTACCTCCTTAAAGCCATTAATAGTATGCATCACAGTAATGACACCTTGGACCTCTATATACTCCATCTAGTACTTGATCAGGTCCTCTCCCCTCTCACCTTCATCCTAAACTGTTCCCTCTGTCTTGGTAAGTTTCCCTCTGTTTGGAAAATGGCCACTGTCACCCTATTCACAAAAGTGGTGAATGAATTCTGGCAGTAACTATTGCCCTATTTCCATCCTCCCCTCTCTCCAAAGCCTTGGAAAAATTTTCTTGATCAGCTTCTGACTACCTTCTGTATACAACCTCCTATGTGATGAGCAGCATGGTTTCCAGAGGGGCCACAGCACCACCACTGCTCTGCTAGAATTCACTAACTCTGTCCACTCCACTTTGGACAAAGGGCACCTCGCAGGTGTAGTCTTTATAGATCTGTCAAAAGCTTTCAACACTGTCAGTCACCCCCTTCTAATATCCACTCTCTCCCACCTCAGCCTGTCTAGTAGTGCCACGGTCTGGTTTGAAGACTACCTCTCCAACAGGTCCCAGCATGTAAATACAAGTGGGGTTCTCTCCAACTGCCTCTCTGTCTGTTCTGGGGTCCCTCAAGGCTCTATACTAGGACCCACTCTTTTCAGTCTGTTTGTCAACAAGCTCCCAATAACCTGCCCCGGGAAGATTCTTGTGTACACAGATGACGCCATTCTCTTTGCTGCACACCCTGACCCGGCATCACTACAACAAATCTTTCAGGACTCCTTCAGTAAAGTTGAGGCCTGGTTCTCTGATCACAGGTTGGTGCTAAACCACAAACAAAACAAAACTAAGCTTTTCTCTCACTATCAAAACAAATCCTGCAGCTATCCCCTCCTGATCCATACTGAGCAGCACCAACATCTAAAACAAGTTCTGAACTTCAGATACCTTGGAGTTACCTTCGACCCTGTCCTTACCTTCCAAGCTCGCATTCATCAGCTTGCCACTTCTATTACTACAAGAATTGGCTAGCTCTACCACCATCGGCACTGTCTTCCCCCAGAAGCCCTTAAACTTGCTGTGTCCTCATCTGCACTGTCCCTTGTGGACTATGGTCTACTGGTCTATGGGTTTACTGATGTTACCTCCTTGAACAGGATTAGGGTCTCTCTGAACAAAGCATGTCGCCTTATCACAAACTGTGACAGACTTACTCACACCTGCACTCTCTCTATGACCTCGCTAATCTTCTCAACCTTGAAGAAAGATTAAAATATCAGACCTGCCTGTTCACAAAACAAATTCTCAGTGGCCTTGCCCTATCTGGTGTGTCCGCACTTTTTCACCCTTCCCTAATATTGTTAGCTACACGCAGCTCCACCAAGCCATCTCTCTAAGTACCTCGTCTTAGGACTGCCCTTGAGCAATGCTCCTTTTACTGTCGTGCCCCTACCTGGCTTAACTCTCTACCCACTCACATTGTTGCACCTCCCAGGCTTGAGCAATTCACGATCCTACTCCAGGATCATCCGTTCAACTCTCGAGCCTGCAGCTGCCATTAAACTTTTACTCACTTCTCCTCCCTATCTGGTAATCCTCCCTCCCTCTCCCCCTTGGCCCTCTTGTCCATGCCACCCTCTTGCCTCAGATAATTTAACTTCACCCCTCCACTCTCCATTCTCACTGAGAAAGGAACTCCATCCTGCCTTTACTAGCTACACTATCCATCTCTTCTGAATTTAAACCAGCCTTCTTGGCCTGCTCCATGTTGCATGATGTGGAACGCATACCGCTCATTGATTGTTGACTTTATGATATGATGGACTCTGCAACAATTGTAACCATTGTAAACTATTTGTATCTATGTTTGTAAATACTTGTAACTATGTCTGTAAACTATCTGTAACTATGTTTTGTATGCTTTGTTATCTTGTCCCTCTTTGACGTGCAGTTTTTATAAATGAATCTCTGACTCAAAGGTCTTTAATTACAATACTGTGCAATAAATAAATAAATAATAAGCTGCCTGAATACATAACCAAGTACAACCTCCTTTGTAACCAACAGCATGGTGTCTGCTAGTTCCACAGTACCTCTACTGCTCTGGCTCTCTTCATGGACCACATCTTCTCTAACATGAACCATAAATGTGCCACAGGTGCTGTCTTTGTTGACCTGTCAAAAACTTTTGATATGGTCAACCACTCCCCTACTCCTATCAAAATTATCCATTCTTGGCTGGTCAGCTGAGACTACTGGCAAATTTCACTGCTACCTCACTGCATGCTTCCAATCTGTTTGTATTGGTACTACCATCTCACCTCCATTAAGTCACCGCTGGTGTTCCCCAAGGCTCCATTCTGGGCCCCCATCTTTTCTTTCTATTAGACACCTCTCTTCCTGCTGATAGTTTTTCCTGTAACTCCCCCACTCCACGTGGATGACCTAGTTATCTTCCATAGTGATAAATCTCTCTAGCATATCTCTTCTGTACTCTCCCAGAACTACTCTGCTGCTCACAACTGATTCTGTTTCAGTCTGCTGTTGGTAAACTCTAAGAAAACCAGGGCTATGTTGTTTGGATCTAAACCTTTTCTTACTAAAATACTCAACCCTAACTCCTCTCTTCCCGTACACTCCCCCAATGGCTCTGCTTTTGATCATGTGTCTTCCTTTAAATGCTTAGAGGTTATGGTCAACCCTTCTCTCACCTTCAAAGATCATGTGGACCTCTTATTTCACAGGGTAAACATGAAGCTAGAAGCTGCCTACTTTATTAAAGCTTACCTCACCAATGAGGCTCATTTGGCTATCATCACTGGTAACCTCCTTCTTACCTTTGACTTTTGCTACCCTATCTACTCTTGAGTCTCCTTCACCCATCTGTCTAGGTTATCGGTTGCTTGCAACAGTGCCTGTTGCTTTGCACTGTTGGCTCCTTACTCCACACAACATTGTGACCTTTAAAGCTCCCTTGGGTAGCTATCCCTACATGGTTGGTTCGACTGCTCTTTTGCTTGCCTCCTTGACACGACCCTCAGATGTGGAAACACCTCTCCTCTTGCCACACTCTTTCACACTAAAACCTCTACTAGGCACCTTGGCTTCTCTGACACTCCCACCCTTGATGTCCCCAGAACCTCCACTAACATTGGTGAAAAGGACCTCTCCATGGTGGCCCCCTCTCTGTGGAATAGGTTACCTGCCCCCTGCATGTCTCAACACCCTCCAGTCATTTAAACTGAACCTCAAATCCTGCCTTCTGAACAAGTATCTGTGTAACTGCCCTGCCCACTAAGACCTCCTCCCCTTGCCTCCAGCTCTCCTTCTCCCCTTCTGCCACTTCCTTCTTTGCCCTTCTACTTTGGTTATTTGCCAGGCTGTGTCTCAGCCTCCCCTTACCTTGTCTACCTGTTTGCCCCTATTCTTTATATACTCCTTATTTCCACATGGTTATATGCTTATTTCCTTAGTTGTATGTTTGTACATGGTATGCTATTACATAATTGCCTCTTCTCTTACCCACATGACTGTACTCTTGTCACTGTACCTTGTACTTAGTAATGCACATTCCTGTTAGTTGCTACGCTGATTTAACCTTGATTATTGTTTATATTTTTGTCTTGTTGCCCGAGTCATGCCTGTAAATGGTCCTCTGGACCAGTGCACCTACCCAGTTATCAAAGTCAAAATAAATAAATAAAATACATGAAAACAGATTTATATGTAAAACAAAACTATGAATAAAACTAAGACTAAGATATATAATATCAAACTCTCACAACATATTTAGGCAAATCCCATATCAGATTGCAGGGGATAATTTCCCAATATACTAAATTGTGGCTCAATTGACTCAGGAGTCCATTTGTTTTAGACCAACCATTCCAGACAATCAGCAATTGGCTCCCAAATCAGAAGTCTGTAATGAATGCCTTTAGGCTGAAAGAAAAAGAGAAAAAAAGTATTACATACCCAGTCTCTTCCAAGCACGACTGAAAATCAGCTCTGAATCAGGAGTCCTGAACACTGATTTTTTTTTTCCTGAATCAGATAGTGCCTTTATCTAATTTAAATGGTAACAACAAGGGGAAGTCATTCACATTCGCCAAGGTTCACCTGTGAGCATCAACCACACACAATTTTTCTGCTTTCCATTCTCCTGTCCTGGAAGTCTTGGAAGTCTGTTTTATGTGAACGCTCCTACAACATTTCACCTGAGCTTCATGTTTTCACTTTGGTCCTTTTCCTCTGGTTCTGTAAACAGTAGCACCTGTGTAACCCCTAGATGGCGCTATCCCAGGGGCTACTACCCCTGCCTGATTTGCCACTAACAGGTTGAGGGGCCTGGATCCAATGGCGGGTGCCTCCACCCAGAGGTCAGGGTTTGCAATAGTTAAACTAACTTGGTCACAGCCCTCTGGGACACTGCAACCCCCCTTTCTTCCCACTAGTGGCCCACACAATATATCAGAATTACCTTCACAGTATACACTTACCCCCAGGTCTGGTTCCGCACTGGGACCTCCTGTGAAATGAGATACAGTGCAACAATCACAGTACAGTACTTTAACATAGACAAATACCTCAGGCAGTATAACTTTGCTGAAACAAGCAGCTCTGATTTATTTAGGGGATATAACAAGGACAGGGGAAATCAGGTTAATTAGCTTATCACTCTAATAATCTACTTCATGGCTCTGTGCACAGGCCTATCCCTATCAGTTACTGTCCCTGGGTACCCAAGCCCTAGTGGCTAGTCCAAACCGTGGCAGCTGGTAGGCCCTTTCACACAGAGAAAAGGAGAATTAAACAGTCAGCAGTACAGTAATTCCATTTGGATTTAATGTGGCAATTCAACAGGAGCACTCCTGAATTAGTACTCACGACCTCCAAATAAGATAGGGTCCTTCAATGTCAGCAGGGCTCACTTGAGGTACACAAACCTCTTCACACATCCATATAAAAGAAAGCACTATACCAGGCAGGCTGCATCTGTATCCCGATCGCAATTACTGCACATACCCGGGAGAAACACAGCAGATTCAGTTCCTGACAGACAGAGTGCAATTTTCAGCAATTCCTCCAGTCTTCTACAAGGTGAGCCTGGTTTCTACTCTTCAGAGATCCTTTGATTCTTTTCCAGGACGGATTCAGTCCTAACAAGCTGTTACACAAGCTGCAGACCGAACTTGGGCCTTACACGCTTTTTTACTAAAACTGCACACTGAAAAGCACAGGGCTCCTTCCTTCTTCACTGCCAAAGCTCAACTCAAACTCCAACCGACAAAACGGCACTTCCTTGAGTTCCTCCCAGTTCTTGACTGGATTGGCTGTCACCACAATAGACTGCTGCTGTTGGTCCAAAAAGGCACTGAAGTCTAAACTACATCTCCCAGAGTCACTGCCCATACAATCCTCTTGTGGCTGGCTCAGATTATGAGTCCAAGTTCTGATTCATCCAAGGCACCATTTTAGAGCTAGCTTACCCACACTGATTGGTCCAGTTCAGCAGTTCAAAACTAGAATGGGGAACTAGCAGACACAGTTCTGACTGCAAAGAAAGCAGGTTAGACAAACTGTAATTTCATTATTACTCTAAATAATTTCTGGCAAACAGTTACATCTTTCAGATAGGTTCCTTTGCACTCCTAGTGACTGCAAAATGAAGTGAATTGGCAGCAGCTCGAGTGGTACTCAGAGAAGCACACAGTCCCCCATACAAACTAATTATGTCTGCAAGCAGACAGCTCTTAAAGAGACAGTACCAGAGGCTCTAAAAACACTCACTGATAAATGGCTTAAATGCCAAACACCATTCAGGCTTGGAGCATTCAAGCAAGCTCCTGAAGTCTTTTGAGAACCCCATTTGCAGGGGGGTTACACCCTTCCTGGCCTGGGAAAGCTTGACGTCCGCGTCAAGCAAGTACCCCCATAAGTTTCAACTGCAACCATATACATTTGCATTAGGCTCGCACATGTAATCATCAGTCAATATATCATTTTACCAAGAACACATTTCTGAAACATTGCAGTACGTCACTCTTTACACAGTATTACATACACATTGTACCATAACTCAAGTTATTACCTCTTGTACATGAAACCTGAAGAGAGGGGGGCCCTTCCCTATCAGTTACCTTTGGGGCTGGACGGGCAAGGGCACCATACTTAGAGGGCAACACAAGTAACTTGAGTTAGCACTGACGCCAGTTTGGGCAATGAGCTCGGGGACACATACACCCTTTATGGACAACATTGAGAGGCAAATCCACAGGCCTCCCAAGGGAATCATAACTGAGGTGCACCACAGGCTTTACAGCTCGACCAGTCTTTCTAGGGGAACTGTTACAGTCTCTGCACTCTGAGCCTCATTTTCAGCATTGTCCTCACTTGTCAGGGAGTCTCCTGGGGTAGAGGCTAGAACTTGGGGCACTTTCAGCTCCAGGAGTTACAGTTTCTGAGTCCACAACATTTGGCTCGCATGGAGAGCTTTGGACACTGGCAGTGGACTGTCAGGCACTCAAAATACTCTTCTTGTTCGGATATATCACCAGTCTGCCCCTATCTATCATTTTCTCCCTGAAAGCTCAAACAGTTCAACCATGCACAATGATTCCATTTCATCTGATCTGATGCTTTGCACTTCACTTTCTGGGAGCATTGGCTCCAGGGATGAAGCTGGGGCTTAGACAGTCCAGAAGGTCCAGCTTTGTCTCCACTATTGACTAGGGATTGCCCCAAACAATTGACTCAGTTCGTAGAAGGATAGTATTCAAAGTCACTCTCACTTTCTTCCGATATGGACTGACAGTCATGCTCAACTGGGACTTGTGGAGGGAACACTTTAACTTTGCTTCTGTAGGTGCAGACTTTCTTGATCTTTTCTTAGCAGCAGCTCTAGTCACTGGTCCAGAGGGGCATCTTCTAGGGCTCAGACTCAATTAAGATTTGTCCAATGGGCAGTAAATGATTTCTATGCATTGTTTTACATCTTTGAATTATTCTCAGGCCTTACTTTGTACACTGGCAGATCATCTAGTTTGCCCACTACAATGTGAGGGAGATGGTGCCATCTGTCAGCAATCTTGTGCTTGCCATGCAGTCCCAGATTTCTTAGCACACCGATCTCCTCCTGGAGTTCCTGTGCTTTCACCTTTTATCATACCTTTCTTTGTTGGCCAGATTTCTTTTGGCAGCCATGGTTTGAGCCAGTTGGTACGCATGAGTTAGCTGGGCCTTTAACTTTGCACATACTGTAAATAGTTGTCAGCTTGAACCCCATCAGGAGAGACCCCAAAACACACATCTACTGGTAGTCGAGCTTCTTCCAAACATCAGGCGGTAGGGGAGAATCCAGTGGCATCACTTTGGTGCAGTTATAAGCATGTACCAGGGTGCTAATTTGTTGGCTCCATCTAGGCTTGTCCTTTGGGTGCAGGGTGCCTAGCATATCTAGCAAAGTGCGGTTGAAACGTTCAGGCTGTGGGTCCCCTGGGGTGGTAAGGAGTGGTTCTGGACTTTCGCGACTCCCCACAGAGAAAGCATCTCTTTGATCAGACGACTCTCAAAGTCTCTCCCTTGATCAGAATGGATTCTTTGTGGAGCCCCATAGTGAACAAAAAGTTTTCTAAGTACTTTGGCCACAGTGGATGCTTTCTGGTCTTTGGTGGGAAAGCTTGGGCATATCTCGTGAAATGGTCAGTGACCACCAGCACATTACTGATATTTCTTTGATCCGACTCCAAACTCAGAAAATCAATACAGACCAGCTCCATGGGTGCACTGGTGGTGATGTTAACAAGGGGCAGCCCTCTGGGGCAAAGCTTTCTCTGTAAGCAGCGACTCAAGTTCGAATGTGTTGCTCCACATCAGCCCCCATCTTAGGCCAATAGAATCTGGATCTCACCAAGTCAAGTGTTCTGTCTATACCAAGGTGCCCCATGTGGTTGTGCAAGGACCTCAGTACTGAGTCTCGAAAGGCAGTGGGCAGCACTAGTTGTTGTTTGTCTACTTGTCCCCTCTGTCTACTGTTTCTCTGTATAACAGTTTATTGATCAGTTTCAACTTAGGACCTTCTTTGTATAACAGTGCAGTTCTCAAATCAGTGGAGCTAATTTGGACACATCTTTTCCTGCATAGAGGCTTCTAAGCTGCTTTGATCATGGGATCGCGGATTGAGCCCTGCCATACTGTCATTGTCCAGCTGAGGCAGTGCCAATGTCTCATTGCAGAAAAGGGCAATAAGCAGCAGGTATGCAATTCTCAGAGGCTCCAAGCAATCCACCATGCAGTCCACTGCGTCCGTGGACATTTGTTCCTCCCTGTCAAACTTCCGGCAGAGTGCCCGAATGTCAGGTTCTGCCAATCGGACCCAATCATTCTGGGGAACAGGCCTCCGGAGAGAGCATCAGCATCTATGTGGTTCAGACCTGCTCGTATTCGAGAGCATAGTCATATGTAGATAATGCAGAAAGCCACCTATGGCCAGTGGCATCCAACTTAGCTGAGGTCTGCACATAGGTCAAAGGATTATTGTCAGTTTTACTAGTATTTTAGCCCCATACAAGTACTCATGGAATTGGTCAACAATAGCCCACTTCAAAGCTAGGAACTCTAACTTATGTACAGGATAGTTCTTTTCGGATGGGGTCAGGCTTCTACTGGCAAAGGCCACTGGTCTCAGGCCATTCTCGTGCTCTTGGTACAACACAGCCCCAACCCTTGCAAGCTAGCATCAGTGTGCGGACGTAAGGTTTTCTTGGATCGGCATAGGCCAGCACTGGAGCATGGGTAAGTTGATATATGATCTCATGAAAAGCAGTCTCATTAATCAGAGTCCAGCGGGCCCCAAATACTTCACTGGATGAAAATACACTCTTTCAGTCTTGAGGGACGCTGACTTTTGGTATTTTTGTGGGTTGGGGATACCCTTGAGTAAGGTTAAGTAAAGGCGGATCACTCTGAATAGTCCTTGATGAAGCGCCGATAATAACCACAGAATCCCAGGAATCTTTGCAGTTCTTTAGATTTTGGCTGTGGCCAGGTGGTCAAGGCCTCAACTTACTTGGTCGGCTCTATTCCTCGTGGATACTATGTGTCCCACATACTTTACTGATGTTTGAAAGAATTGACACTTATCAATGGACAGTTTAAGGCCAAAGTCCCAGTCGGTCCAATACCTTAAATAATCTGCTCTCATGTTCTTCCAGTGAGCTGCCAAACACAATGACATCATCTAGGTATACCAGGCACTCTAGTAAGTTCATGTCCCCACTGCACGCTCCATCAATCATTGAAAAGTGGCTGGGGCACCTGAAATCCCTTGAGGCATCCTCATGAATTCATAGAAGCCAAGCGGACAGATAAAGGCCGTCTTCTCACGGTCCTCTGGGGCCATCGGGATCTGGTAGTACCCACTGCGGAGATCCAGCACAGAGAACCACTTGCTCTCGTTTAGGCAGTCCAAAGCATCCTGAATGCGGGGCATTGTGTACTGATCAGGGATAGTCCGCCGGTTTAAGGTGCGATAATCCACACACATCCTTACTGTTCCATTCTTTTCCTCACTACCACAATGGGGAAGCATAAGGGCTTCTGGATTCTTGTATTACACCAGCAGCTAACATCTCTTGCAGATGCCGTCTCACATCATCTATGTCAGCAGGTGCCAGGCGTCGAGACCTCTCACGAAATGGTCTTTCGTCATGCAGCCGGATATTGTGCTCAGCTCCTTGCACGCATCCTACATCCCATTCCTTTAAAGAAAACACCTGGTCTCTCTGGGCAAGCTTCTCACTGATCCTCACTTTCCATTCAGCTGGCAGCGTGGGAGTCACAAATCAAACAAGTCAGGCGTTACTCTGTCATTCTTCCTTGAACTCTTGCTGCTGGGTAGCACTGCAGTGTCTGCACAATGCACATTAGCCAGGATGCAACCTCTGTTTACTCGAATGTCTCTTTCAGACACATTATGAACTTGGACCATTACCCTTCTGGCATAAGCATGGGCTCTAGCGGGCAAAATACTAGGCTTGACCAGCAGTCCCTCTGGCAATTTTCCATCGCCTGGTGCATCCAACATTAATATTTTATTCTTAACATCCTTTCTGATACGGACCTCTCCCTGTAAGGTACACTGGGCATTTGGCGCCAGGATCAGAGACTCAGGATCCTTCTTCCATACAATTCCGACCGGTTCCTCTGGTTCTGTTTTTTCAGCATCTCTCTGTGCCTCATAGGCCTTCTTAATTAAAGCCGGAACTCTTAAAGCTCTACTAGTCTTTGACCCCTGTTTTTCATAACACAACTGTGCCAGCCTTCCTAACATATGAGCATTTGTTCCAATCAACAAAGGGACACCATCATACAGTCCAGTGGGGGGACACACTAAGGCTAGGGTCTCTACTTGTTCGGCCACTCCAGCCACGGAGGTGGAAAGACAGCCAAATTCGGATATACCCGGAATAAGGGTAGGCCTTCTCACTTAACCCCATACATGCAGTCCTCTAATGGTTGTAAGGGTACGCCTGACAAATGCTTCTGATACCAATCCTGGAACATAATTGTCACTTGGGAGCCACTGTCTAATACAGCTCTTGTAGACACTCCATTCACCTTTACAGTGGTCTCCATGGAGGGACCCACTATTCTGGACCAGTCTGGAGAGGCGGTAGTGGGGGCCTGGGCAACTGACCTTGCCACAAAAGGACGTGAATTAGCATTTTTGGTGCCCTCACTGGGATCATGTCGTGCACCTCTTAACCACTGATTTCTTCTCCGAAGCTCTCCTTGTAGCCTATATGCAACTTTGTCAGTGTCTTTGGGGACTGGCATTCCCTTTCATGTGCCCATCTTTCCCACAATTATAGCAAAACATACTTTCTGGAGTTTGAGCTGGCCGAGGCGCCACACTGGGAGCCAGGGGCGGGGTATTACTAACTGGAAACCTTGGTGCCATCTCTGTCTGCGCGTGATAAGCATTTGGAGACATCTCCGTCAGTTTCTCCACTTCCATGGTCAAGGAATCGAGTTTGAGCTGTTATCAGCAGGAGATACATGGGTGGGTACCCCACCCCCATAGCAGATGCAGTCGGATATAGGTCAGGGCCCGTACTTGCAGGCGTGGCCTTCATAAAGGACTGTTTTTGAATTCTGGATCTCCTCAACAGTTCGCCCCATTGTGACATATCTTTTTCCTTGTCAGAGCACTCATTGACTGCCAAACTCTGCCCTGAACTTCACTTGATGGGTCACCCTCAGTCACTTTCGGGTCGGTCAGCAGCTATTGGTGCAGGTCCCTCCCGAGGTCGTCTTTTCTCAACTCCTCAATTTCTCTCATTAACTCATCATAGGAGGGTGGGGATTCCAGCCGATCTGCCAGGCGTAACTGAAGCAACAGCAGTTCTGAGAAGGGGGCAGACTTAAGGATCCTGTCCAGCCTGGTTCGGTCCAGTTCAATAGCTGGCAAACTACCTTTTCTGAGGCATTCTTGCAACAATTTTTCCAGCCAGATACATACACAGACAACAACTCCTTGGTACTGTTGTGCATCTCTTACTCTCCACCATAGGTCCTCATCAGAATCTGGGCTCCCACACACATTCTCCAAGGCCTCAAGATAGGCCTGTGCAGTCGCTTCAGGGTTACTGGCCCGTTTGCTTGGATGGTAGCCAGGACGGGACCTCGGAGGCTCACCTAACCCTCTTTGGCTTTCAGCCTTCAGCATTGCCATTCTAGCACTTGGGGGCAACATAGTCTATCCAGGTTCTCCCAGTCATCCTCCCTTGGGGGTGGGGAGGGTGCCAGAGAAGATCCTCAACCTTCGGTAAGAGTCGTGACTAATGGCAGGTGCAGAAATAGGAGTCTGCATTGGTTCAGCCACCATTACGGGCACTGGAGCAGGAGAGGGTGTTGGGGAGGAACACCCCAGGTGGCAAGAATAGTTTCTTCAAGTCCTCCACAGTTTTCCCTCTCAGCAACCATTCAGCAAATTTCTCCTCAAAAGTTTCAGATAGTGGTGGGGCTGATTCCCCGGTCTTTGCTGTCCTTAGTTATCACTTTCCAAGCAGTGAGGGCTCCTCTGGGGTAATGGTCTGTGGCACTTTGGAGCTATCTATGGGATCCTTAAACTCTACTAGGGCCAGGAAAGTGTGGGTGAGCAGATTAGCATGCCGACCCACCACCACAGGGTTTTGTAAACCTTCCACCTTGGAAAGTACTCCCTGCACAGTGTCCGTATTGATACCCAGGGGGATGTCCAGGATAAGCATAGCATTTTGGGGGTCGATCTCCTCCCCAGTACACCACTCCACCAGCCGGTGCACAGCCACTTCTGTCGGGGTACCCATTTTTTTTCTTAACAGTGGTTCAGAATATGGCCACTAGAGGACACACAATCCCAGCGGTGAGCCTCCAAGATGTAACCCCTAGATGGCGCTATCCCAGGGGCTACTACCCCTGCCTGATTTGCCACTAACAGGTTGAGGGGCCTGGATCCAATGGCGGGTGCCTCCACCCAGAGGTCAGGGTTTGCAATAGTTAAACTAACTTGGTCACAGCCCTCTGGGACACTGCAACCCCCCTTTCTTCCCACTAGTGGCCCACACAATATATCAGAATTACCTTCACAGTATACACTTACCCCAGGTCTGGTTCGGCACTGGGACCTCCTGTGAAATGAGATACAGTGCAACAATCACAGTACAGTACTTTAACATAGACAAATACCTCAGGCAGTATAACTTTGCTGAAACAAGCAGCTCTGATTTATTTAGGGGATATAACAAGGACAGGGGAAATCAGGTTAATTAGCTTATCACTCTAATAATCTATCTATGGCTCTGTGCACAGGCCTATCCCTATCAGTTACTGTCCCTGGGTACCCAAGCCCTAGTGGCTAGTCCAAACCGTGGCAGCTGGTAGGGGCCCTTTCACACAGAGAAAAGGAGAATTAAACAGTCAGCAGTACAGTAATTCCATTGGATTTAATGTGGCAATTCAACAGGGAGCACCCTGAATTAGTACTCACGACCTCCAAATAAGATAGGGTCCTTCAATGTCAGCAGGGCTCACTTGAGGTACACAAACCTCTTCACACATCCATATAAAAGAAAGCACTATACCAGGCAGGCTGCATCTGTATCCCGATCGCAATTACTGCACAATACCCGGGAGAACACACAGCAGATTCAGTTCCTGACAGACAGAGTGCAATTTTCAGCAATTCCTCCAGTCTTCTACAGGGTGAGCCTGGTTTCTACTCTTCAGAGATCCTTTGATTCTTTTCACAGGACGGATTCAGTCCTAACAAGCTGTTACACAAGATGCAGACCGGAACTCTGGGCCTTACACACGTTTTTTACTAAAACTGCACACTGAAAAAGCACAGGGCTCCTTCCTTCTTCACTGCCAAAGCTCAACTCAAACTCCAACCGACAAAACTGGCACTTCCTTTGAGTTCCTCCCAGTTCTTGACTGGATTGGCTGTCACTCACAATAGACTGCTGCTGTTGGTCCAAAAAGGCACTGAAGTCTAAACTACATCTCCCAGAGTCACTGCCCATACAATCCTCTTGTGGCTGGCTCAGATTATGAGTCCAAGTTCTGATTCGTCCAAGGCACCATTTTAGAGCTAGCTTACCCACACTGATTGGTCCAGTTCAGCAGTTCAAAACTAGAATGGGGAACTAGCAGACACAGTTCTGACTGCAAAGAAAGCAGGTTAGACAAACTGTAATTTCATTATTACTCTAAATAATTTCTGGCAAACAGTTACATCTTTCAGATAGGTTCCTTTGCACTCCTAGTGACTGCAAAATGAAGTGAATTGGCAGCAGCTCGAGTGGTACTCAGAGAAGCACACAGTCCCCCCATACAAACTAATTATGTCTGCAAGCAGACAGCTCTTAAAGAGACAGTACCAGAGGCTCTAAAAACACTCACTGATAAATGGCTTAAATGCCAAACACCATTCAGGCTTGGAGCATTCAAGCAAGCTCCTGGAAGTCTTTTGGGAACCCCCATTTGCAGGGGGGTTACACCTGCAGTTTAAATAAAAGAGAAATGCTTCCACTAAGTGTAGTAACTGTGGTCATCTAGCTTAAGGAAAAATAATACCACCAACTCTTAGGCAATGCTGGCATACCTTATTAAGAATAAAACAGTCTTGTCAGCACCGAGGTGCTTTCTCTGCTCCACTCCACTCTAGCCGTCTGGTAAATCCAGATGATCTCATCTCCACCTGGGCCTAAGTTGGGGCAAACATCTGAGCAAATTCAAAGCTGGTACCCTTCCACATGGTGTGACTCTGGACATTAATTTTGATCCAGTATTTCATGGGTCAACAGGTAGTATAGTGGTTCTAATAGATTTTAACATTTCGGGTATACCATCTAAACGCCGTCCAAATGCCATTTACCAGCAGCAAACTTCCGAGTTGTGATACCAGAAAACAACAAAAAGTACTGCTGTGACCAGAGTTATCAAGATCATCATTAGTTTCTCACTAACTTACAGATATACTAAAAATAAACAGAAAATGACCAAATAATGCTGTTTCAATCCTAGAGCTGTGTGGAGCAGATCAGCACTATGGCCATCTTGCCACTTTGACTCCATTCCCCCCCACCCCACAAGTCCAGTGATCTCGACTCTCTGAGGTACTGGAAGTTGATTGTTAAGCTCAAGCTGTTAGCTGCTGTTGCTTTGAAGAAAGTTGGTTCATACAGTCCCTTCAGCTTCTTTGATATCCAGAGTGACTTCAAGAAAATTTAATGTGGTGTCCCTGATATGCAGTGTAAATCATAAATTCATGACATTTTCTTTAAGCTAGTGCAAAAAGGAAGTGGTCTCCTCCTTGAACCATTCCACTCACAGAGCACATCATCAATAAAGTAGTACCATTTGATGTGGAATATGTGCGGGCTACTACTACTGTTGAAGACAACTTTTTCTTCCCACGATCCAAGAAATAAATTTATAAAAGAGGGGGGTCATTGAGGCCTCTATTGCTGTCCCCCACTGTTTTAAGCAAAGCTATCCATCAAAGTTAAAGTAAGTCAATACAAACTGCAATGCCTCCAAAATTAACTCTATTGGGAACTTGTCTTTTAATTGATTTTGTTTCAAGAAATGCTCATGGGAATTTACACCTTTCTCTTGTAATATGGCAAAAATGAATGTCTTGAAATTTAGCATTTCTATTGCTTAATTAAGAGTAGAGATGCAGTGAAATTAAATTCCGCTGACGAAGTGAATGCAAAGTGGCCACTTTGCATTGTCACTCCACTACTCAGAGAGATCCTTAGGAATGGCTCACTTCATCTTGTAATTATTACTTTACATTGTCATTCCACCTTAACGTGAAATAAGGCAGAATGATAACAATATTGGCAGCCCCCCAGTGCCCCAACACACACACACACACACACACACACACAGTCACCAGACTTAATGTGCATCCCCAAAATGCTACTGTCTTTTGTCCAGAAAACTCCCCAGGGCTGATGAAGTGAAATGAGAGCACAACAAGAAATATATTCAATCATGCGCACAGTGGATGTGGTCACATCACACACAGACACCAGAATTAATGTGCATATGCAAAATGTTACTGTCTTGTGTTCTGAAAATTCCCCAGTGCTGATTAAGTAAAAATGAGTGTAACAAGAAATGCGAAGTCTCCCAGAATTAATGGTGTACTGCAAATGCACAGACAAAGATCGCGCTGCGCACTCAAGGGATGCAGACACAAAGGCACAACACCTAACCAGAGCTCACAAGTCACAAATACAAATCTGGAAAAGCAAACCTTTTGCCGGTTTGGGGGGGGGGGAGGGTAGTGCATGGCAGTAACAGACCACTACCAGTAAAGATACCACAAAGCAGTATAAAAAATTCATGCAGGTGCAGTGGATAGGAGGTTCACATTGCTGCAATTACTCTGGCACAGTAAAAGGTGTCTGATTTAATGGCATGCATTGCACACGTACTCACACACACACACACACACTACAAGTAATGTGTAGCAAATTGAAAACCTTTAGCAATATAACAAAATGTTTTAAACAAACTGAAATTATACAGTGCTGCACCACAACAAGCAACAAACAAATGTCAAGAATTACTGAAAGTATTACTGTGTGTACATTAACACAGTTATACAAGAAAAATGTAACCAAAACAGAAATACTGCCTTTTTTCCCCAGTTAATCTACCTACACCACAGATATGCCCCTCTCCCAAATCACACTTCACAGTACACAGACTGACTGTACTAAATTAACATTCAAAATCCACACACAAACAATAAACACTCAATGATAGTAGCACAGGAGGGTTTCCTAAAATCGATGTACTACATTTTGAGAAAAAAATGGCTCAAAAAGGCTTTTTTTAACAGATTTTAGAGCATTTGAATCACAGAGCTCTGAGAGGAAACTGTCTCCATCTTCCACTACACACACTACACAGAACTGAGGCTGTGCAGAACAATCTAGAGCCCATGTGACCTGCAATCCCATGAAGCGCTGCAAATTCACCTTGAGCTCAATAACAAGGCAGAGTGATGCGAAGTACATTGATTTCAATGTACTTTGCCTTAAAATTGGTGGAGAAGTGGTATGGGGAAGGCAGAATAAAGCAAAGTCATTGGTTTCAATGGACTTTGTGTTCCTTATCATGACGTGAAGTACTCCGCTTCGTGTTGGGGAGTGCTTTGCTGATTCCATGTTACTCTGCGAATCACTTCGCAGAGTGAATTTTGGCCAGTCCGCCCACCACTAATTAAGAGTAACCAAGCATGCATTAATTCCTAAGTAATGCACAGTTGGTGTTGTAGTACTGTGTACAGCCACTAAAAATTCTGTAGCATTAGTCTTTCCCACCCACCTGCCCAGTGGACCGTCATTCTAAAAGTGAAATTCCAGAAACGAGTGACTGAAATTGTCAGTGGAGAATTGTACAGTCACATTTTTGATTTGTGGATTTATGGGGATTTGCAGATGGGGGTTCCATGTCAATATAGCTAGTCAAATAAAGCGAACATAAAAATAGTGAATTTGTAATGGCGAACTCCATTTGAGCGAATGGTAATAACAGCACAGCACAAAACAACTAATCCATAGTTTAGATAGGTAAGCAGCACAGCACATACCATGCCCATATATATATTTAAAACTGGCATGTGTTATGGACTGCGGCATATGTAGGGGCTCAGCCCCCTGCACCCCCCACTTGGTGTCCAGTATGTGGAAATAAATGGAGTATTTGAAGTAATTACATCTTGGCATCCCTCTAAGGTGTGTGTGTGTGTGTGTGCTTGGAACTTTTTCTTTTGTGTTAGTCAGTGTTACTGATACAAGTAGAAATGTTTGCATGGAGCACTGCATAACCATACTTTAACATTGTATTTTGGTTTTATTATAATGCAGTGAGTTTAGCTGTGGTTTTCCTTCAGTTATAATAAATAATTAGTAACATATTTTGCATTTACTACTGTTTACAGGACCAGGTGAATCCATTCTCTATGGAAATCATGCTGATGTTTCCCTTCCCACAATGCATTAGTTCAGTTGTAAAAAATGTTCTCAGCATTCCTCAAGGACCATAGAGAACATCTTCTAAGTGCTCTAAAATGTGTCAGTACATTTACAGAAATACAAAATCAGTGGTATTCAAAGTCAGTGTAATAAAATAAGAAATACCACCCACAATATATGTTACAATATTTGTGTCGTTGTAAGCATATGTTAAAATGAAACATTACAGAGCTATGATTGTCTGGGTCTTATTTTCAAAAATAAAATTACATATATATATATATATATATATATATATATATATATATAAAACAGTGCTTGTCATGTTACATGCACATTAAGCCACTCTAAAGGATGGTTCTGCTGTGGAATTAATGCATGGTTGAGTGGTTGGGCACCGTCTTAACCATGCATTAATTCACTGCAACAACTCATCTCTAGAATGGATTAATGCTTACATGTTCAATACATGAACAAAGGGATTCTACATCAGTTCCCAACTGCAGTTATTTTTGTTCCAGTTTTAATTTGTTGGCTAAAAAAAATGTCATCTATTACATAGAAACATAGAAACACAGAAGGTGATGGTGGATAAGGACCACAAGGCCCATCCAATCTGCCCATTTCTTTTTCTACCTTATGAATGTGCCATCGACCTTTGCACTGTCAATGGCTTAACTATTCATACTCATCTGTATTGCTCTCTTATGCCTATCTCATGCCTGTTTGAAGCCCTGCACTATATTCATATCCACCACTTCCTGAGGTAGGCCGTTCCATGTATCCACCACCCTTTCTGTGAAAAAGAACTTCCTCAAATTGCCCCTTAATCAGCCTCCCTCTAATGTCATGCTGTGTCCTCTTGTCCTGCTATTTTTCTTATATTGAAATATGTTAGACTCTTTCACCTTGTTAATGCCCTTAAGGTATTTAAATGTTTCGATCATATCACCTCTCTCCCTCCTTTGCTCTAGAGTATATATATTGAGCTCCATTAATCTGTCCTCATATGTTTTCTAATGCAGTCTCTGCACCATTTTGGTTGCCCTTCTCTGGACTGCTTCAATTTGGTTAATGTCCTTGTGAAGATATGGCCTCCAGTACTACATGCAGTACTCCATATGGGGCCTAACCAGTGTCTTGTAAAGAGGGATTAGTATCTCCCTCATTCTTACAACTTGGGATACCCCTACTAATACACCCCAACATCCCCCTAGCCTTACTTACTGCTTTAGTGGTCTGCTTGGATGATTTCAGTTTACCTGTGATGATGTTGCCCAAGCCTCTTTCTTCCCTTGTGGCTGCCAGCAACTCCCCTCCCAGCCTATAGGTGGCTTAAAGGTTTCTCTTCCCTATGTACATGATCTTGCACTTCTTTGCGGTAAACCCCAATTGCCACTCTTCCAACCATTTTGCCAGTTTATCAGATCTCTTCTCATTCTGCCCACCCCATCTGGATCATCTACTCTGTTGCAGATCTTGGTGTCATCTGCAAACAGACAAACCTTGCCCTCCAGTCCATCTGCAATGTCACTGATGAAGATAATGAAGAGGACCGGCCCTAGGACTGATCCCTGAGTTACCCCAATTCTGCCTTGCATCTCTTCTAACTGTATACCTTTTACAACCACTCTGTTTTCTGCCCGTCAACCAGTTTGCCACCCAGTTGACCAACTTTTGACCTACCCAGAGCCTGCCCAGCTTATTAATCAATCTTCTATGTGGAACGGTATAGAAAGCTTTGAAGTCAAGGTAGGCGACATCAACTGCTCCCCATTGGTCCACCATTCTGGTTACCCAGTCAAAGAAATCTAAGAGATTAGTTTGACAGGACCTTCCTGTTGTAAACCCATGCTGTCTTGGATCCTGTGTTCCTGTGGATTCCAGATGTTGCATTATCCTTTCCTTAATGAGTGCCTCCATAATCTTGTCCACTACTGAGGTAATACTGACTGGTCTGTAGTTCCCTGCCTCCTCTCTGCTGCCAATCTTGTGGAGCGGGATCACATGAGCCCTTCTCCAGTCTTGTGGGACTTCCTCTGTGCTCAGAGACTCACTAAACAGTTCTGATAGTGGGTCTGCTAGTTCCACCCTTAGCTTCTTTAGTACCCTGGGATGTATGCCATCAGGTCCCATTGCCTTGTCCACCCTGAGCTTATTGAGCTCTTGTAGGACCCTTTCTTTTGTGAAGGGACTAGTGCACACCTCCCTCCCCCGTGTCAATGGTGCTGAGATGTGGGACCTGCCCTACCTTCTGTTCAGTAAATACTGAGCAGAAGTATCTGTTTAGGATAGATGCTTTTACTTGGTCTTCCTCCTCACATGCATCCGCATCCCCTTTGATCTTAGCAATACCCCATCTGGACTTTCTCCTTTCAATAATGTAGCTGTACAAAGTCTTGTCACCTTCTTTTACTGTTTGTGCTGGTGTTAGTGTTTCCTTGATTTGGGCCTTTGCCTGCCTTACTGCCTTCCCTGCTTCCTTTAGGGAAGTTTGGTATGCCTCCCTATCTTCATGCCACTGTGTTACCTTATATTTCCTGAAGGCCAGCCATTTGGCTTTGACCTTTTCTGCCACTGTTTTTGAGAACCAAAGTGGCTTCCTTCTTCTTTTGCGCTTCCTTTTCTCTCTAACACAATGGGATGTTGCTTCAAGTATTGTATCCTTAATGCTTGCCCACTTTGCCTGTACCCCCTCACCTGTATTTCTTTTTGACAGGGCAAATGTAACTCTGTTGGCCATCTTATCAAAGTCAGCTCCTTTGAAGTCCCATATTTTTGCCTTGGAATGGGATGATTTAGTTCTAGTGGCCAAATTGAACCACACTGTGTGATGGTCACTGGCCCCCAGGTGACCTTCTACCTGGAGAGCTGTGATCCTTTCCCTGTTAGTCAGTACTAGATCTAGGATAGCCCTGTCTCTTGGGGGTTGTTGTGCCAGTTCTTTGAGGCCCTCCCCCTGCAGGGAATCCACTATGTGTCTAGTTCTGGCAGATGTTCCTGCTGGTATTGACCATTCTGTATCTGGCATGTTGAAGTCTCCCATTATGAGAACCTCCCCTTTAGCTTTCATGTTTTGTATATCTTCTAACAGTAATGTATCTGCGTCCTCCCCCTCACCTGGAGGTCTGTAGACAACCCCAATTCATATGACTGTCCCATATCCTGTTTCCAGGCTGACCCACAGTTCTTCTGGCTCCTTATGTGTATTCTGAAATTCTGTAGCTTTGATATTTTCATTGATATAAAGGGCCACTCCCCCCCCCTTTTTCACCTCGTCTCTTCTGAACAGTACGTAGCCAGGTGCTGAAATCTCCCATGTGTGGTTACTGGTAAACCATGTCTTGCAAATAGCTACTATGTCCAGTTTAGCCTCTGTCATAATTGCCTGCAGGTCTGGGATCTTGTTTTCCAGACTGCTAGCATTTGTGTACATGATTTTCCATTTGCCAGATTTCAGTGTGTTAGTTGTTGGGCAAGGTCTGGCATTTCCCCTGTGTGTCATATGGTGAGCTGGACCTTTTTCCTTACCTGGTGATGCAAATGAACTACAAACATGCTGAACTCCTGTTTAACCACTAGCTGGGGGGGAGGGATGTTCTTCCCTTTCGATGTGTAGGGTGCTGCACCCCTCTCCTCATTTGCTAATTTAAATATTCTGCAAAGACATCAAACTTCTGCCCCAATGCACTGACTCCCACCTTAGTCAGATGCAGCCCATCAAATTTAAAGAACTTTCGCTCCAAAAACTGTTGCCAGTTCCCTACAAATGTGTGTCCTTTTTCCTGGCACCAGCCCTTGAGCCACATGTTTAGCAGCCCCTAGCTCCCCTTCTCTGACCTTCTATTCATCTGCCCCCCTCTTCCAGACTGGCAGAATCTCAGAGAAGGAGATGCCAGTTGAAATGGATGATAATTTGTCACCCTGCCAAGTCAGGTGTTGCTTGGACTCCACAAGTGACCAGGTGGTGAGATCATTAGTCTCTATGTGTACCAGGACATCAATGTTCTCTCCTGCTTCCTGTACACTTTTAGCAAAGTGGTCAGTGTCTCTCCATGCTGATGTACCTGGGAGACATCTGACAATTACCCCTGACTGGAGATGGGTATTAACTCCCTGAATCATGGAGTCTCTTATGATCAGAAGTTTTTTGGATTTCCTTTTTGCTTTTTTTGTTTTTGTTCCTGTTTTGGGCGAGTTTTGTTGTGCTAGCTCCTGTGCTACAGTGTCCTGCTCTGCAGTGTTCTCTGCCTCTTTGTTTGATTTCTGAGATAGAGGCAGATACCTGTTTGTAGTTTTTATATGGTTTGTGGAGGTGATATGTTGAAGAGCACCAAGTGATGTGGCACCCAATTTGCCCCTCTTTACCATCTGCCAACCTCCCGGACCAACTACCCTTTGTGGTTGAGGTGCTTCTGTTGGATGTTGGGGAAATGGGTTGTTCTTAGAATATAATTCCTCCTGAATATGCGATTTGAGGTGCATAATCTCTGCCCATGCTGCTTGGAGTTGAGACCTTAGATCTCCAGTGGCCCAACATGTAGGACAGTGTCCTAAATCCTGTAAAACTGCCATTCTGAAAAGTGTCCCACAGTACCTGCAGTTAATAGTATCCATTCCAGATAAGTTGCTGGGTTTATAACCTGGTCAGATTAATTGGAGGAAAATGAAAGCAAAAGTTTGGTTTTGTGTTTTGTTTGTTTTTTTATAACCTGTTATAACAAGTTAAATATCTTGTGTCCCTGTAAATGAGGTCACTGTGTGGATGCCCCTCTTATCTGCCCCTTCCTGCTTTGCTGCAGGAAATGTCACAACTTTGCTACCCTGTAAAAGGAGTGTAGTGTGGGGTGGGTGGCTGGGCCTTTCCCCTGCCAAAAAAGAACCACATATGAAAGAAACAAGGAGGTAAGAGCAGAAATAATCTGCCATCAACAAATACAGTAGCCCTGAAAGCTTATCCTAATGATAGATAAAACAGTAAAACCTGTAAAGCACCACCTGCAATAATTTCACCGAAGATATACCCTGTAAGAAACACTTTGCTACAGAGAAAAATAAAACAGTAATAGAAGTTATACCTTGCAAAAGACAATTTGAATCAGAAGATTACAGCAGTAATCTGTAAGCACACACCTGTAGGCACACCCTGTAATAATGCAGCAGAAAGCATACCCAACAGCAACAATTTGAATCAAAGAAAATAAAGCAATAGAATGTTAGCAACAAACAATAACAATCCCTCTGAGTACAAAAGAAAATAACACACAGTAAATCTACCTAGCCAAAAGAAGCCTTAATCCTTTTCCTTGCTCTGATAATGTTCTTTCCTCTGTCCTTTCAAGCAACCTAGAAGAAAAGAGCGCAGGTGAAACTAGGTGCCTTTGCCAGAAAACTTAGTCTTCTACCTCCATTATATATTAAGGGAGCCAATATACACAGCCTTTGAGGAAAACATTAGTGAATCTGCATAGATTGCCTATTATAGAGCACATGCTTGAAACTATTGGGCATTGTGGTGGGTTGTTGATGTCTTTGTGTATCTTTGATGAGATCTATATGTAGGCTTGCCAGGATTTGATAAATATCGGTAAAAAGCGATAAATATTGATTCAAAAAAATTCCTGAAACTGACAAAAAGTTAACATCAATATTGATCGACTTTTGACTGTGCCCCACTGCTGCTGCTCACATTGGGGGACTGTATCCCACTGCTGCTGCTCATGTCTGGGGACTCTTCCCCACTGCTGCAGCTCATGTTGGGAACTCTGTCCCACTGCTGCCACTCACGTCAGGGGACTGTGCCCCACTGCTGCTTCTCATGTCAGTGACTCTGCTCTACTGCTGCCACTTGTGTTAGGGACTCTGCACCACTGCTGATATAGTTAAACAGAACTGCATGGAAGGAATGCAGCCTCACCCTCTTCTTCTCCCTGGTGACTCAACTCAGCTGTCACAAGACAAAAACACTCGGTTTTAAATTTTTGAGCTATAGTAAGCTATGTTGTTCTGTCAGTCATTGATTCAGCACTCTGCAAGAATAAACAGTTGGTGTGCAGGAACCTGAGTCTGAGAGAGAAACAGCCAGGCAGCAGAAGAAGCTGGATCTGGCATGTAGAAAAAAATATCTTAATGTCTGAATTTTAGGGGGGCTTTTCCATCTAAAAAATCATTATTTTGGCAGGCAATGAGCATTTGTACCGCTCAGTGAGAATATTTTGAGCCCTCGCCTTTTTCTCCAGTGATTCCTTGTTTCCAACAATTTGTTTGGCATAGTATTTTCACAAGTGGTTCTGCCGTTGGAAGAGACTCAGGTCACAGTCTATGGACTGTGTATCTTTAACTTCATCATAAACTGGTGATACAGTGGAGTTGATACATTAGATAAAAATCTTAAGATTGGGTTAAATAGTCAGAATTTCTCACATCTGTGAACAATTTCGATAGAACAATTGGGACAGATGCTAAAAAATAAAAATCGATATTTTTGGTCGAAAATAAAAAAAAAATAAGAAAAAATCCTGGCAAGCCTATATATATATATGGTAGTAAATAGTGGTCTACTATTCCATACACATCTATACTCTTGTTTCAAAATATCACCACACAATCTAGCAATGTTAAGTAATGACGTAAGCACTTTCTGAAAATGTTTTGTTGGATCACCTGGAAGTCTTTTTTAATTTGTTTCTACTGATAATTAATAGATCATTCGCTAAAAATGAATAAAATTCACTGGGTGTCATTACTAAATACCTCCTTTGTCAGTTGGTTTGATGACTGTATCTTTTGGCTTTTTAGGTTTGTCTACGGCAATTGCTTCCTGTGAAGTTAAATTACTACATAGACGGAGGGAATTACCAGTAAACAACTTTTCTACTCCCTGTAAAACTACATTCTCAAACATAGTGGACAGAAGTTAGACTATGGCTTAAATATAGCTTTTCCTTGAAATTCCTATCTGCAGCTTGAAGCATATGTCCCATTTCATCCTAAGAATTCTGGAATGAGGTATTAACAGCATAATCACTGTGTGTTAAAATTTTAAAAAGGAAGTCTATTGTTCTTTTATTCTAATTTCTAGTTTATGTCTTGATGTTATTCTACCTCTCTACGATGCTTTTTGAGCCTGTCTGTACCTTAAGCTGTTTTACCCACTGTTGGAGCATGTGGCTCTTGTATGTAACCTCGACTCTGTATTTGTTTCATGGATACCATGTAACTCTCCCGGGTCGCACCTGAAAATAGGCACTTGGCTGTCTAGTGTGCTTACCTGGTTACCAAAAGCAAATAAATAAATAAATAAATCTATGAGACCCTTTTGGGATGCCCATCCTAGTGCTGCCTGCCAGTGTTGCTCCACAGAACTCCACAGGAGGACCTGCCTACATCTAATGCATCTGGTGCAGTTTCCTCCCATACCCTGATGTTCTACAGTCTCCTCAAAATGCATAATATAGAGGTGTGCAAAAAAAAAAACATCCACAGGTGGAATTTCCTCGAAAGTCGGATTTTCACTTCTGTGAACTTGCAGAAATCAAAGGAGCAACTTTCACAAAAATTCTGACTTAGAACAGCAGAATAAAATAATAAATTGTGGATTATTCTATTAAACTGCAGAAAAAGTTAGCAGAACTGATTACCAAACCGCGGAATAATTACATGAATTACAGAATAATTTATCAAACTGCAGAAAAAAATTCCTCAGAACTGTTGTTCCGCAGTTCATGTGTATTTTTCTGCAGTTTTGCCAAGAGATTCTAGGAACATAGCACAATCTGCCAAACACATTCGAAAGATTCTGATCTTGCCAATGGTGGAAATTTGGAAAATTTGGTGACATTTCCAAATTTTCATGGAAATTCCACAAAAGTAGAATTCGAAACTTCCGCCTGCCCCTAGCATAAGAACATCACAAATCCTCCATGTAGGTTGGATACTCTTTAGTGCTTTCTGTCACTTTGCTCTTGATTCCCCCTCCTGTACACATCACAGTACCTTGTATTATTCTCTAGCTTTCCCTTCCCTTGAGTGTAGGCATCTCTCTCACTGTGCCAAGTTAAATTCTGGGTTGGGACTCTCCCCTTTTACTTATCCTCCTTACTCTCTGATCTACCTCCCTCATCCTGCCCTCTCAGATCTACTGATGCATGCACACTAGCTATTCCTCATCACTCTACCTCCATAGATAGGAAGCTTTCTCCTACTACTTCCAAAAACCTTGGAACTCACTGTCACCTCCTATCAGACTTTCCTCTTCCCCATCTTCAATTTCCTTAGCGCTTCACAATTTCTATTCCCCTAACTGCACTTATTCTTAGTCCCCCTTCAACACTCCCCACTCTTGCACATTATCATTTTGCCCTACTTTACTTCTATTCTCCTAACTGTACTTGTTCTTAGCCCTCCTTCACATCCTTCCCAATCCCTTGTGCACTATTCCCTACTCCTCTATCCCTGACTTACCTCCTGTCTCCTAACTTAACCTTCCTCAGATTACTTCCTCACATGTTGCTTCCTAATTATATCCCCCAACCCATATCACAACCTTTTGTGCCATTTCAACACTATACCATCCACAAGTTACTGTGCTATTTTGACACTCTATAGCTGTCCTTCTCCCCCACAACCACCTCTTCCCCCTTACTGATGCTCTCCCCTTTTTCCATTCCTAGTTTACCCCTATTTTCTCCAGACTCCCTATTCCTTATCCCTCTTCTCTCCTCCAGTCACCCTCCACACTCTACTTTTCCTCCCTGCCCCCCCTTATTTCACCTTCTTTTCTGCCTGGTCCTGTCCCCCTTGTAGGGTTCTCAGTCATCCTGAAGGGGTATAGAACTTGGTTTCCTCTCTTCTACCCCTCTTCATTTCCCCCCACTTTCTAATCCTGACCCCCTGGCAGAGTTCTCTGCATCCTGAAGGAGTACAGATTGTCTCTCTCTCTCTCTCTCTTCCTCCTCTCCCTTTCTCCCCACTTTCAAATCTATCACCTGCCCATCTCCCTTCTTCCTTATCCTCTTCATCCTTCATGTTCCCCTGCCCCTCTCCTCTCTACCACCCCACTCTGTTTCTCTCCCCTCCCTTTTTATCTGGTCCTAACTTGCTTGCAGAATTCGCAGCAATCTGGATGGGTATAGATCTTGGCTGTCTCTCTCTCTCTCTCTCTCTCTCTCTCTCTCTCCTCTCTCTCTCTCTGTCTTCCCCTTCAATCCCCCACCCTCTACCCCTCACTCATCCACTTCCCCACTTGTCTTATAACTGCCCTCCCTTGGGTATACAGTAGCACTTCAAATCTTGTGCTCAGCCTACTACTACTACTAGCACTTCAAATATGTTATCTATTATCTAACCTTTACCCTACTGAATCACCTGCTCTTGGGTTGTTGCAATTTATGCTATATCTGAATATGGTTTTGTTTACCCTGGACCTTTGGTCTGGGTTATTTCTGCTCTGTAATTGTACTACACTGTTTTGTTTTAGAAATTATACCTGTATTCCCATGTGTTTGCTTTTTCTCCCAACTCTTGCCCTCTAATGCTTCTGAAAATAAGCTGTTTACAGCGCATGTTGTCTTTCCTGGTGAAACATTTTCCAAATAAATAAATAAAACATGTAGGCCAATTGTCTGAGTTTGAATAATTAACAAATAATTTGTGCAAATGGTAAAGAAACTCAATTGCACATACCCCAACAATGCAAAGCATCATGGGAAACATATGCAAATCCCCATCAGAGACTTTGGACTGGCTCAATTTTTAGCAGAATTGCATGGTGCTGGAAGGCCTCACAGTGCAATCAGCAAAGGCTAAGAACAGCAGACACATATACATGTTTAGTCCTCATTTGGACTCATCAGTGTGCCATATATGTGTTTTAGCCCAGGGAGAGGGAGCCAGCCACCCCTTAAGGGGGATGTTATTTGTTTGGACCACTGGGAACCTAAACTAAACAAGGAAATGAACTACAAAAGAACCCCAGGGCAAATGCCCTCAGGCATTGGTTATCCAGGAGGATTATGACGATACAGCCAAATTTTAAAGAAACACAGTTGCACATACCCCAATATTACATGCAAGAATTTGGACTGGCTTAGCTTTTAACAGAACTGTATGGTGCCGGAAGGCCTCACAGTGCAATCAACAAAGGCTAAGAACAGCAGACATATACACATGTTTCAGCCTAATTTGGAGTCATCAGTGTACCAAATCTGTATCTTAACCCAGGGAGTGGGAGCCAGCAACCCCCTAAGGGGGATGTTATCTGGAACTGACAGTAATGGCAGCCTAAAAAGTTAGCTCTGTCTCAACCTGGCGAACAATAGCTCACAATCCGCTAACATGCCGGACTGAAACTATTTCACAGTAACTGGAAACCCCTTCCCTACCTCTGCTGCTCTGAAACTGATGAATTTCAATGTAGGAGATGTGGTAGGTCAGCAATATCCTGCAAACTCTCACTGGGAGCCAAGCAATCCAGATGGGCCGCAATAGCCTGAGCGAGCATTAGGTCTGGTTACCCACATCTCCCCTTCTATTCCCTGATTATCTGGCACCTGACAATAGCAGAATGGGCCATGGTCCTAAGCATATTAACAGCACTGGTTAGACAAGGAGAAGTCATAACAGCTCCTTTTTTCCTGCTGTCCACAAGCCATGAACAGGATGGAAGGGGGAGCATGTAATGTGCAGGAGACCAGCAGGCAACAGGCCTCCACAATCCCGATCAATCCCACTTAGGGGATGCTTTATCAAACATTACGAAAATGCTAGAGGCTTTACTACTGAAGGTGAACAGCTTCGGGGCATCCCTGGCAGGCAATGTAGTGGATGTCTGATGGCTGGAGGACAAGCAAAATGTGATAGAACAAAGGACAGAAGATCTTGAAAAGCTGCATCTAGTAGTACTATAGTGCTTGAGAAACCATGAAGCCAAACTTGCCCGATTGTGCTATCGGGCAGAAGATTAAGAAAATAGGGGGCATAGAAACAGTGTTGGGATCCTGGGGGTCCCAGAGGGAACAGAAGGGCCTAATATGGAATGGTTCCTAAACAATTGGATACCCCAGCTCCTGGGGGACAGGTGGCAAGACTTGATTGGTGTGGAGAGGGTGCACAGGGTCTCTGACAGAAGAGACTCCAGTGCTCCAAGAATGATTATTGCTTATATTCTGAGGTGTTCAACTAAAGAGAAACTACTTCGAGTCACCAGAGACATAGGGGAGATTGTATGGAAGGGAGCTACAATTTCATTTTACAGGGACTTTTCCCAAGAAGTTGCTTCCAAGAGGAGAGAGTATGGACCTATTAAAAAGATTCTTCAAACTAATGCCTTCCAACATAGATTTAAAAAACTCACCGTGTTGCATATTTACAGGGAGGGGAAGGCCTTCTTGCTAGAATCTCTGAGGAAGCTGAAACAGATTAATCAGCATTGGCCAAACCGTATGCTTAGAACTACATCTCCCAGATGCTTCTGTGCTGCAGGGGACTAAATAAAAAGAGGAACAACAGGCAAGGAGAAACGAGCAAAAGTGGAAGAAAAATGCAACAGGACTGGTACGGCTCGAACATGGTCCCCCACTTTCTCCCTGCAAGAACCACCGAGAGTCACAAGGAATGGTGCAGGGAATTGGGCAGCTCCCAGACCCCAAAATGTGGACCACCCTTCACTAACAGAGCTACAGCCTGCAGACAAACTGGGGGGACATTCACACCCTACTAATGCCCGAAACCACCAATGCTCTAGAAGCCCAACTCAGCCTAATGTCAATAACCTATCTACCTCCCCTCCTGCCAAACTCTCTCAGGCAGCGGCAACATAAGTAGATGGACTGGATGGCTCAGATTCTGAATCTGGTGAGCCAGTGGAATCTGCCACCTCAATGGACTGGGCAACTATGGTGGAGGAAGATGAAGTGGAAGAGCAGCTGTGTCCAGACTGTTTAGGCCTGGGAACATAATGCAGAGGCAATTTGCAGAGGCTTTGGGCATCCCCTCCAGACTAAGTGGAGCTGACAAATTCCTGGCAGGGAGACAAGCTGCCTCCAGAGCTGAAGGCTGACACCCAGGACATTTAGACATTAGCTAATCTCTCTTTTTCATAATACAGTTACTCTCTTAAGTCAGGGGCTACACACAAGGTTCGATGGGAGGAAAGCTCAACTTAGGTGGCACATGGATTTTGCAAACCTCCACTGTTGCACCATCCCTCCCCCGGGAAGCCCTGAAATTCTAATGCCCCCATATTGCCTGCCAAGTTATGTATGGGGATACAACTGCTAGAAGGGCAACCCCTCACTCATATTAGATACCTCTGAAGAAAGAGCATTAATTAATCAAGGCTCTTCCTTCTTAGGGAGGAACATGTCGGGGCTCAAACCTTTTCGGCCATTAACCTGCACACGGGGCTAGCTGGCTACCAATATCACTGTTTCCTATGTTATACCTTAAGGCCTATACACAATTTCACACTGGTATGTGGTGAAAGAGGTTCTCTTCTCCCCAGCCCACCCCTTTCCAGTTGCTTAATGTCTCCTACTCATGGGAGATCTCTTCCAATGGTAGGCTATGGTTGGGACCACTGGTCTTCAGATCTGGACACAAAGATCTTAAGGGCCAGGTAGGGACTGATCACCTATCTTGGTTGTGACCCATCCCCAACACTTGGTGCTAGAAATAGTGTGGCTTACAGCTTAGACAGCTCGTTCACATGACTACTTCAGCGTCATTAGCTGTTTCATATTAACTTTAGGTAAAGTCACTAGTTCACAGATACTGTGTTGTGTGCTTTATTATAGTGGCTAAGTTACTCTAGGTTAACAAGTGTTATTTGTTGTTTTTTTTTGCTTATACAGTCTGAACTTGTCTACACAGCTAATGCTGCAGCAGTCCATGACTCTCACATAGTTCCATGCTTATGATTGCAAGAACACCTAGCAGAGTAGAGATCCTACTGGTCGAACTCTCACTAGGTGACTCCTCTCTCCTTTCCTGTTTTCCCACCTCTGTTGCAACTGGTGGGTGAGTACTCTACTGACTTGTACCTCTCTTTTTCCCCTTCAGGTTAGTAATAGTAATCATGGCTGGTGGCTCATTACCCAGGGCTGGAAATGTGTCTCAAGGTATGTGAAGGGGCTTAACCACCTGGCTAAATGCACTAAGGTACTTCAATTTTTAAAATCTATGGGGGCTGATATAGCACTACTTCAGGAGACTCATCTAATGAGCAGAACAGTTCAATGACTGCAAAAGCTCTGGGTGGGCTCATTAGTTGCCAGCTGTGCAAATTGAAATCCAAGGGGGTCATTATTTTACTTTGAAGAGCTTCACCATGGGTTATAGAAGACAAGCATACCGACCCCCAGAGAAGGTGGGTGGTGATTAGACTTTCGTACCCAGGAGGCAGGGTAGTGATTGCAAATGTTTATGGACATAATAATGACTCAGGAAACCTTTACCCAGAAGTCAGCTATGCCCTTACCGAGCTAACAGCTGGTTTCTCGGATATACCAATATTGGTAGATGGGGATCATAACTTAGTTCAAGATGTCTTCCTGGACAAATCCCTCCTGACCCCACAAACACACCCCAAGCCCTTGGCGGGCATGACTTAAATGATGGAGGAATGGGGAATGTCAGACCCATGGAGGATGAATAATCCCAAAGGGAGGAATTATTCATTTTATTCCGCAGTCCATCGCACTCACAGCAGATTAGACTTCTGGCTAGTAAATTACGTGGCAGTGCCTGGGATTCTGTACACCTCGATTGACAATATAATTAATTTCTGACCATGTCCCTGTGTCCATTACCTTTCTCCCACCTCGCCAAGGTGCACCAGCTACCAGATGGAGATGCAACCCATTACTGATCCAGGACAAAACTTTTCAATCTTTCATAAGGGAAGAGACCCGTGCGTACTTCTCCCTTAATTCGATGGATGAAGTCTCATTCTCCACAGGTTGGAAGGCCTTTAAGGCTGTCATCTGGGGGAGAATTATGTCATACACTGCTGCCAAAAATAAAGCCCAGGCTGCAACGGCACGCCGTGTGCAGGAAGAACTCACAAACTTGGAGAAGCAGTTTAAACTTACCGCCCAATGCCCACTAAAATCTCCCCTATTGCCTAAGTTCACAGGTCTGAAATATCAGATTAACTTACTGCTACACAAAAAGGCAGAATGGCAGCTGCTTTGGCTAAACATAAATCATGGGAGGGTGGGGACAAAGGTGGAAAATTACTAGCCTACCAGCTGCGCAAACAGCAGGCCTCATCCAGAATATTAGCGTTAAGAAATAAAGAGTACAAGGTAGTATCTACACCTCAGGACATTAATGACACAATGTGAGCTTATTACCAGAAACTCTCAGTCCCAATCCATGCTGACATCAAAGGAACTATCCGCACATATGTTAGAATTTTGCAAGGGGACATCCCTCCCAAGACTCTCACAAGCGGACTGTAGTGCTCTAGATGCCCCCATCTCCCCGCAGGAGTTGCATACAGCCCTTTTCCAAATGGTGAAGGGTAAATCCCCAGGATCAGATGGCATGATGGTGGAACTCTACCAACCTCTGGAAAAAGAGATTACCACTCCACTTCTACAAGCTCTCTTAGAAGCCCAGGCAGCGGCATTACTCTCCCCCCCCACACACAATGTGGGAAGCCTTAGTGACATTGATTCCCAAAAAATCCTCGAATGCATTAGATTGTGTTAACTTCTGGCCCATCTCATTGTTATCAGTAGACACCAAAATACTGACTAAAATGCTTGCTTACAGGATGAAGCAGGTGCTCCACAGGCTAATACACCCTGCACAATCTGGCTTCTCCAAGGGCAAATCTGGAGCAGATAATCTCTGCCTGGTGCTTAATTTGAAATGGATAGCGCTCCACTCTAAGATGCCAATGGCTGCATTTTGATTCCCTGGAGTGGATCTATCTACATGAGGTCCTCACCTTATATGGATTCGGTAGCCAATTCTGTACATGGGTCTCCACCCTATACCACCTACCCACAGCCAGGATTGTCACCAAATGCAGACACCTCTTCCCCACTTCCTCTACAATGGGGAACCAGGCAAGGGTGTCCTCTCTCCCCCTTACTATTTCTTATAGCTCTTGACCCTCTCATCTGAAAAATCATTGATACTCCCGATATCTCAGGCATCCATGTTAAACAAAAGACATTTCTAGTCAACGCATATGCAGATGATATGCTGCTTACAATGTTAAAAACGGAAGTATCTCTCTCCCTAGTTCTAAACATCCTGTGACAATATGTCCATATCTCTGGCTTAGTAATAAACCAAAAAAAGAAAATTCTCTTCCCACTGAATGCCAAATGTGGTAGAGATTGCCTGAAGGGCACCGACATTTCCTGGGCCCCTTAAGGGTTCTCCTATCTGGGGACTTATATATCTGCAACATGGGGTGACCTTGAAAAAGTGAATTCCCCCCCCCAATGACCCTGATGGCCGAGATTCAATGCTGGCGTAGGCTTCAATTATCCTTGAGGGGCAAAATTGAAGCTACTCATATGTTTATCTACCACGAGTCTCATACTTGTTGAACAACCTTCCAATCACTCTCTCCGATAAGCTGTTTTGCTCCTTAGACAAACTTCTCTTTTCCTTTCTTTGGGAAGGTAAAGCAGCATGCTGGGGATGAGCGAAGCTATGGGCTTATTGGACCAGGGGAGTGTTGGGCTTACCCTGGTTCCAGGGGTACTACCTAGCCTTTTGAATGACCCAAGCCACTACATGGTTTGTCTCCCCAACTCCCCACCCCCCACAATGGGTCAGTCTTGAAGCCACCCTGGTGGCAGACAATTCTTGGTTTGTGCTACTCATAAGCAAGAAAGGCTTGGGGCACCAACTGACTCCTCTAATGATAGAAACTTGCAATGCATGGCACCAAGCGATGACCCTGACTGGCACACCAGGGATGGCTAGATCTCTCCCAGTTTACTATGCTCCTCTGTGGCACAACAGGCTCATCACGGTGGATTATGAACCCCTATACTGGCCAAGTTGGGACAGGAAAGGGATCCACACAGTGGGTGATCTCCTCCTTCCACACAGTAAAATGCTTATGTGATTCGACCAACTACAAAACAGCTTTGATCTACCCAAACAGGACTTTTGGCACTATCTCCAGATAAGGAGTGCACTCCAAGCACTGCTGACAAAATCTACAGACGCATTAACATGGGGGTGCCTAATCTTACTTCACAAACCAAAGCAGGGCCCAGGCCTGGTGGGCATCTCCTATAGGGTACTAAGAGATGCTCAGCCAGACACCACCTCTATGTGTGGGATGGCATGGGAAAACGAACTCCAGAGCCCAATTTCTCAGCAGAGATGGTCTGCATGCTTAAAGGCAGCACGTACAATGTACGAAGACACTAGGAGTCAACTAATACAGTTGAAAATCCTCCTCAGATGGTACAGAACACCCACATTTCTGGCCAAAATAAAAGTGCTGAAACACGCTAAATGTTGGAGATGCCAGTCCTCACCGGCACATCTACTTCACATCCTGTGGGCATGCCCTGTACTTTTTTTTTTTTTAGTTGTTTAACCAGGAGTTACTTCAAGGTTTCTAGTCCACAGTCCTGAAGGACTGCTACAGAATTGTAAGTAAGCCCATACTCCTGTCTCAGAACTCTTTGGTGCTAGGAGATGACTCCTCCCTAAAACCCTTACAGGGTCCGTTTATAGCATGGGCTATGACTGCAACTATGGAAGCAAAAAGGGCCATCCTGATTAAATGGAAACAACCCACTGCTCCCATGGCCTCTACCAGAAGGGCAGCCATGTCCAGACTAGCAATTTTTGAGAAGCGCACAGCAGTGGGGAAGGGCTGTCTCCCAAGATACCATATGAAATGGGATGCATATTTGCATTCTCACAAATGTATGGCTCCTCCTACCCCCCCAGCCAATCCTCCTTTGGGTTAATACTTTCCTCTCCTTCCTTTCTTTAGATACCACCCAAATCAGTTTGTGACACACTGGAGCTCTCACCTTACTCTCAAGAATTTCTGTACCTTTACTACCTAAATCTACTCTCTACTTTCTGTCACAGGACTGCTGTAAGCACTTAAGTTTGTGCTACTGGCACAAAGTATAGTAATCCTATGTTTGTAGTAATGTCATTTTTCTAGCCAAGAACTGTGTAAATACATATTGACACCAATCATAGAACTACTAACATAAAATAGCATGACTAGTTGTACATAGATAGATAAAACTCTCTTGCCAGATAACTCCTTTGTAGAGAATCAGTCTGCTTATTGACTAGCCTGCTACTAGATATGTACCATGTTTGGATGTGCATGCAGTTTTATAGGTTGATGTGACATAGATCAAGAGATGTAATGTATACAAAATGAGAACTCCATAAAATGTTATATGATTAAAAAAAGGGGGGAGATGTTATTTGCTTGGGCCATTGGGATCCTAAAATAGAGACAGAAAAGAACTACAAAAGAACCCCAGAGCAAATGCCCTCAGGCATGGGTTATCCAGGAGGATATTGACGATACCGTTAAATGATACTTTGCATTATCAGGGTGTGTGCAATTGTGTTTCTTTAAAATTTGGCTGTATTGTCAATATCCTCTTGGATAACATATGCCTGAGGGCATTTGCTCTGGGGTTCATTTGTAGTTCTTTTCCTCCTCTATTTTGGGCTCCCTATGGCCCAAAAAAATAACATCCCCCTTAAGGGGTGGATGGCTCCCTCTCCCTGGGTTAAGATACAGATATGGCACACTGATGAGTCCAAATTAGGATGAAACATGTGTATGTGTCTACTGTTCTTAGCCTTTGCTGATTGCACTGTGAGGCCTTCCGGCACCATGGAATTCTGCTTAAAGGTGAGCCAGTCCAAATTCTCCCATGGGGATTTGCATATGTTTCCCACGATGCTTTGCATTATTGGGGTATGTGCAACTGTGTTTCTTTAAAATGTGGCTGTATCATCAATATCCTACTGGATAACCCATGCCTGAGGGCATTTGCTCAGGGGTTCATTTGTGCAAATGTTTTGCATTCTTTTTGAAAACCTGTGTTGATGGTCAAGATTCAAACCTCAGAGTTACCACATATACACTGGAAAAAATGAAGGATTTGACCTGAAAATGCAAATATATCTGGTTTGGCATCAATGCTGAATCTTTATATATCTCAGTTCAACATGAGGCAGGCCTGGATGCATATAAGTTCTTTCTCCAAAATAGCTGTCATTGCTCTGCCTTTCCAGTTGATTTCATACTGGAAGCTCTTGCATTTGTTCTCAAACACAACTTTCTTTGAAGTCAATAGTGAATTCTATTTAAAACTCAAAGGCACAGCACTGGGAGCATGTGAATTTGTTTCTGGGCTTTTGGGAGAAATCTGTGGTTTTCAACCGTGACAACAACCCGCACACTGGCCACATTCTTCAGTGGTATTTTTTGTTGATTGGTGTGGACTGTGTGTGGGATGGTTCCAGTGAAGGAACCAAAAACTTCATAAATGGCTTAACTCCCTGGCTTTTAATGTAAAGGTGTGAGATGCAGGGTTGGGCTTCATAGCCTGCTACTTAAATGCAGCGATATTTTCTCTGACTTAAATTTACAAATTGTAATATTGTCCTATAATGGAGGGAAGAAATCATAACTCTGGAAGGGAACGGCTGATCAGCAGTTCAGCTACTTTCTGATCCACTGAACATGTCCCTGCACAGGGACGTCTTGTCACATTTTACCAGGGAAAGTGTTGGGGGGTCCCCATTGAATTCTATGAGAGTGATTTTCAAACCTTTACTGTATAACATTGAACTGCCTTAGATGCAAATGAAAGCCGTCTCTCAATTAATAGGGCCCCTATTAGTTGAGCAGTGGCTTTCATTTATATCAAAGGTAGCTCAAAGTTGCATAGTAATGATTTGAAAATTTCACCATAGAATTCAATGGGGCATGCCCCTGCACTCTTCCTGGTAGGATGTCTAAAAACATCCATGCACAGGGGCATGTTTAGTGGACCAGGAAGTGGAAGGAATTGGCTGGCCAGCAGTTCAGCCAAAATGATGGTCCTTTCCCTACCTTACAGGATAGTATTAAAATTTGTTATTTTAACTGAGACGGACTATCGCCACATTCAAGTAGTGAGCTATGAAGCCTAAATTGAACTGAAAATCATCTCACCTTTACTTTAAATTTACTGGTACTATCAGTGAAACCTATTATTATTATTATTCAATTATTGAATTTTGCTGACCCGGTAAGCCCACTGGGCCTAAAAGTCACTTTTTCAGGGGTGACCGGGGAGAGGGGGGGAACCGCTTGCAATTTTCTTGATATAATAGTGTCTGCAGGAGAAGAAGGATCAATAGTGACAATAGGATACTGTAAACCAACTGCTACTAATTCCCTTTTCAGAGCAGATGGCTCACATCTGAGGTCACTGATTAAATCTGTACCCATAGCCAGTTACTTTGACTTTGAAGAAATTCTTCAGTGAATTCTGACTTTGTGGAACAAACCAATCAACTGAAGGAACATTTTCTTGCCAGGGGCTATAGGCCAGATGACCTTGATATGGCTCTTTCCAGGGAAAAGGGGTTAGATAGAAACAAACTACTGACACCAAAGGGCAGAAAAACTAAAAAAAAAAGTATTCCCTTTCTGTTTTATAACAGGATGTAAAAGTCCAGCTGGACAAGCGGGCACAATAATTAAACAATACTGACCTTATTGTGAAGTGTCCCAGTACTAGCTATGATGTAGGCAGACACCTTCTTAATCTCATTTGAAAATACTCCAGCTATTTGACACAAAATTATCTGCTGCAGATTTATACCCTCTGAGCCACCTCAGTCATATCTGAAGTGGCTTCTAAAGAAACCACAAGAGAATGTTTAGGTGTGACAAATGCTGTTTGTAAACACTGTGTATGTATCCAAGGACACAAAAAGAAAATTCAGGTCAGACACCTTATCAACTGAGAAACTGACTTTGTGGCTTACTCTCTGTGGTGTGCCTGCTCAAATGTTTATATCCGTAGAACCATTAGACTGTTGCATCAAAGAATCCAGACGCATTTAAGGGACATTAGCAAACAAAAGGGAAGACACCCGTTCAGTACTCATTTGGAGTAACACCAAGCTTATCCCATGGAACTCAAATTTAAGACGACTGAGTGGGTCAAGGCTGACAAAACAAGAGTGGTTAGATTGAAAAAACTTTTATGATAAGAAAGCTTTTGGATTTTTACCTTGGCAACACTTGCCCCCAAAGGCTTTAATCAAGATGGGGCCCTCAAGCCATTTCTGTGACAAATATACCTCCTGCTCCTGCCAGCTGTCTTCCTGAAGCCTTGCTTCCCTTACTTGGCTTTTGACTATCCCTTACCTCCCCATCCCCCTTGTCAAAGGATCTCCCCCAAAACTAAATCACACCACACCTTTACTGGGTGTTGATTTGGCTTCAGTTTATCAATATTATCCTTCTTCCATCTTTACATGTTAATAAACTTCAGTTCATATTTACATATCTTTCCATATTTACCTCCATATATACATTCATTTGTCCTATTTGCATATTTCCAGCCTTCCATTTAATATTTTCCTAGCTGTTTCCCTTTTCTTTTCTGTGTTCTGGTGAAAACCCAACATTCCCTCTTTGCCCTCTGAGGTGCCAAACCCCTCAAGGTTCCCAGGCACGCCAGGGTGTAAATACAGCCCATGTTCTGCTTTCATGGCCCAGTACCCCCTGGGCTCCTAATATCCTATTCTTATGTCTCCTTCCACCCTCACACCCTGCTCCCCCTTTTCTTCCCTTCCTTCCTAACCCCTTCCTCCCTGCTCTCCCTTGGACCTTACCCTCAGTCACCTTACTGCTGCCTGCCTAGCAGTCCCTTATGGCTCCTTACTTCATCTGCCATCTGCTGTCCAATAGCCACAGTCCCACCTAACTGACTGATGTCCTTATGTGCCAGCCCTTGTGGCACCATCTTCCAAATCCTTTCCAGCTGCCCCCGCTAGCAGCCCCAGCCCAAGCACTGCTGCTCCATTTCAGTCAGTCACAACAGCCACCTGTATTAATATACCCAAACCCACTGCTGACCACCAACAGCCACTGACCCTTTCCTTTCTTCACCAGCCCCCCCCATATAAATGAGTCGGTGGTGGGCAAAATGACTCTCTAGCAGAAGAAGAGGGACTCAGGCTCTACGTTCATTTAATATAGCCTCCTATTCCCCTGCATGACCTCCTTACCATCCTTCTGAACAATCCTGACCTTCCTTCCCTAGCTCCTCCCCTGCTGTCCATCATTTCCCTGTTTCCCAGCTCCCTTTCCCATAATCCCTTCCTTACCCTAGCCTTCCCCACCCCATTCCACTAGCTAGCCAACTAGCCCCCCCTGCTATTTTGGCTGGATGCCCCCTGATATTAGGACCTGCTTTTTAATTAGTGAGCCACCTTGTCAAGGGACCTTCCCCAAAATAAATCACACCACACCACTAGTGGGTGTTCAGTTGGCTCCCATTTATTATCATTCTTCTTCCATCTTTATTACATATTAATAAACTTCAGTTCATATTTACATAGCGTTCCATACATACACACACACACAAACACACACACACACACACACACACACACTCATATATCGACATCTAAATCTATATATTCATTCTCATGATCCTGTCCAAACCAGGCTAACACCACTTCTGTCCACTACAATTTAACTGTATGCACATCCTGTTTGATATCATTCCATAGATCAAACAATGGTTTTGTACCCAAATAATCCCCGCCCCCAAAATGTATGATGAGCAAGTCCATTATTGGAAGTTTTGTCTTCATGTACTCTAGTAGCAGCAGCAGCTGGGCCCATCTCACCCCCTTTAAGAATTTCCAATGCTCTCTTGTCATGTTCTCATCCTTCCTTAAATATCTCCCCCCAGGTCTGACTGCTGCTCTCTTCTCCGCCCAGTAAATAAATAAATGACCAATTATCCATGCACATCCTTTTCTGCCTGATTCTATGGGAAGACAAACACAAAACATGTTATTGCATCAGGTCTGTCACATATGCTTTGTAGCAATCTGATTCCAACCTGTCCACTCTTTTAATATCCTCCTCCGACTGCCCCTTTGTAGCCTCATCCAAGGCTATCCAGATCCAAAATGAATATGAAGAGAGCCTGCCTGGATCCTCCCCTAAGAACCTCATCCCTTTCTTCAACATGGCTGCCACTTGGAATGCTGATGCTGGTTCCCCATTGCCATGAATAAACAACCTCCCCCAATCATTCCCCTGACCTCCCTGTACTCCTACATGGCCCAAACCATGCATATTTTTCCATCTCCTCCTTTTTCTCTCTCCTTACCCAAGCTCCATGTCCTGCATGGTCTGTCTTCATCATCCTAGCCAGATCTCAATCCTTTCTTTACCCCAGAGCACCTTCTCCCATCTTAACCCCTCTGAGGCATCCGATTTTACTTTGCGTCATCACCTCACTTACCTGAAAGGCATCCTTAAACAAGACTAAAGATGGCAGTAAGCAGTTTTGCATCTTAGTTTGTTATAGATGTTCCCCAATGCTCTTACTAACCTGTTCAACAGAGCTGCTGGCCATGGCCATCTCCTATCCACTGTCCTCCCTTTCAACCTCTGCCACCCTTGCAGCATCCTCCTGATGACTGGTGTCCTACACAGCTGCTCCAACCCTTTCTGGCTGTATATCAAGCCTATCCCAGCTAAATGTATTTCCATAGTGGACTGCAATATCCCATCATCCCAATTCCTTTCCATCAACTGCATCATCTGTTTTTCTGTTACTGGCCCACTTACCTCCATTCCAGCCCTTGCTTGAAAGCCTTGAAATAACCTTCATGGTCACTCATATGCCTTCAGTGTCCTTGGTGCCCAACAGCTCCTATACGACAACTGTGCTCTTCCCATCCAGTCTCCCATAACTGGTGGTACCTCCCTTCCCTTGTCTGTTGCCCCCAGCACCAGATTCCTATACCTGTCCAACTGAAGATGGGAAAGGCTGTCAGCTACCACATTCCTGACTCCCTTCATGTGTCTAGCCTTAAATGACAGGTTCAATTGCAATCTTTCCAATACAAGCTGTCTCAGTACCCTCAGTCCTGGCTCAGTCATTGCTGTCTGTTTATTCAATGCTTTCACCACCCCCTTGTTATCGCACCAAAATATGCCTTTCCTGTTCTTCAGCATTTCCCCCCCAAGTCTTCACTGCTACCCATATGGGAAAAATTTCCATGAGTGTAATATCCTTGTCAGCCCTCTAGTCTCCCATTCCCTTTGCCACACTTCTGATATTCACATTCCCTTTCAGGGTATGCTCCCATACCCCAAGCTCCTGACGTGTCTATGTATAGTTCCAAATCTGTGTTAAACATCCAATCCTCTTGCCAAATCATAACCCTGTTGTGCTTTCCTAAACATTGCTCCCTCACCTCCAAATCCTGCCTCACCCCTTTGGTTCTGTCCACCCAGTAGTGGGAAGCCTGGCTCCTTTTGTAGCCTGAGCCAATCACCAGGTAAAAGCCCGCCTGGTGTCACCACTCTGCAGGAAAAATTCAAATGCCCTAAGAATTGCTGTACTACTGCGAGGGGTACCCTCTGCTTCCCTTTTACCATCCCTATCAGCTCCTTCAATTTCTCCACCTTGTCTCTTGGTAACCTGAAGGCCCCTGTGTCAGTAAGCAGCTCTGTCCCCAGGAACTCCAGCTTCCTGCCCAGGCTTTCCATCGTTTCCCCTCCTAACGGGATCCCCAGCCTGTCTCACATCTCCTGAAAGTCTGTAGCATTATAGCTGCTCCCCCTTCCCCTTCTCAGATCAGTAAGAAATTGCCTAATAATGTACCACTGCCTTGTACCCATACTGCACCCCAAAAAAACACTGCAACCATGTACTAAATGTCTCAAATGCTGCGCATGCCACAGAAC